>CM050430.1:5217413-5825746 GCA_027564155.1 Gymnocypris eckloni scoliostomus | reverse complement strand
TGAAATATATTTAAAATTTGAATTTATTCCTCTGATGCAAAGCTGAATTATCAGCATTATTACACCGGTCTTCAATGTCACATGATCCTTCAGAAATTATTCTAAAATGCCGATTAGTTGCTCAAATATATATTTTTATTATTATTATCAATGCTGAAATCAGTTTTTGGTGCCTAATATTTTTTGCAAATTGAGAGACACTACCAAAAGTAAATTGGAAGTAAAAAGTCAATTTAAATGAATAAATAAATACTTTTATTCAGCAAGGACACTTTGCATTGATCAAAAGTGACATTAATAACAATTATAATGTTACAAAATACTTATAATGTGACACCAATAACTGTAGTAGTTGAACTTTAGTAGGAGTTGTTGAAGATTCATCTTGAATTTTAAAATATATTTCAATAGGAAACATTTGTTAAAGTAAAAAAAAAAAAAAAAGTGCTTGAATTGCACACACTATTAACAGATTGTAAACATTTCAGTCGTTCTACTTTGTTTCTTTGAAGCTTTGCAATTTTATGCTTAAATCATTGCGTCACTTGCCGATTTCTTGTAATTCTTTGTGGTATTGACTAGCAATTTCTGAGTGAAAATCATTTTTATTAAAATTATTAATATTGTGTAAAGGCTTCTACACATAAGATGTTTTTGAATTAAGTGCGAGGACAGGTTTTTACCAGATCTACAAGAGTTTTCATTATGGTCATTTTCTTCACATTTCAGTTAAATGTGTCTTCCTGTCCTAGTGTGTGGTTCATGGCCAGAAAAGCAACCTCAATAAAAAATCTGGCTACACAATCTGGCTATCCCTGACACAAAAGAGCGTTCAAACCCTGCATTCACTCTCTCACCAGTTCTGCTCCTTCCGTCTCTCTCAGTAAAACGGTCTCGCCATCCTCAATGTTGCCCATTTCCTGTAGAGAAAGAAAATTCAATTGGTTATCTTGTATTGCTGCTGCTGACAATAGTAACAGAGTGAGTGATAAGAAAGGCCCACAACAGAATCAATACGTACCGCTTGCGTGAAGGCGTTCCTGTCGATAGTCTCTCTGGGCAGGCAGTGCTGTAATTGCTTGTCTCTTATTTGAGATGCTGATGGTCTTTTGTAGTAATTGACCCCAAATGTGACCTGCATTTCATTATTAAAGAAATGGCAACTAAAAAACCCTTTGCAGATGAATGCGTTGACATCAGGTGCTGCACTTTACACCATGTCTTTACTAGGTGCAATTTAAGGGAATTTACCAGCGCTGTTTAAAATACTACATTTCAAGATATATCTATACGGGATCAGGAAAGATCCTCAAGCCAGGATTCGAACTCGGGACGCCCGTAGTGCAACGTTGATGTATGCTGCCACGCTGCCAACAAGGCTATTGGTGCCGACAGAACTTTTTAATGTTTAAAAGAATAGTTCTCAGTATAGGTCTCCACACACAACTTAGATCTGACAACGCATCTGTAATATGGTTTGTTATAAATAACAACACGTAAAACAAACATGTAAATAATTAAAGCGCATACTGTATTAGAACTGCATTGCATATAATTATGTAATTAAATCACAGCATTTGTAAATTCACAATTATGCTTAATTATGATTTTTAAATGGGTTTAATATATAATGCAGCCTTGGAAAACGGTCTAATAATGTGTTTATGGATTCTTGTCCGTGAAATGCTCCACTTCTGGTATTTTTTCGGTTGTCGATGCGAGCAAAATGAAGTTGACGATTTTTTTAAATCGACTAGTCGCGACAAATCGACGAATCGCGACAGCCCTAGTTCTAATGCTATCTGTCTAACTATAAAAGGCACAGCTGTCATACATCCAGAGAGAAATGTTGCATGGCTATGAGAGTGCATGAGAGAGTCAGTGGTAATATTGTGTTTCTATTGGTGCGTGTTAGAGGAGCTCAGTTTAGCCTGACAGTTTGCCTGTCCTGGACCAGGTTAGATTTCCAGCATAAGTAGCCGCAGTGACTGAGGTTGATCTTTGTTCAATTTACTTAATGGAACCAAATCATTTGACAATGAGTCAGACTAACTGAAATAAGTCTGGCCTATTTGATAAACTTGTTTTATGAAACAGGCCTCGAGGCATTAGAAGTCAGAAGACACATAAGTTAATTTATGATTTGCTGTCTATCTGAACCAAAGAAATAAAAGTAATCATATTCCGAATCGAAATCAAATCACACTGCATCGTAATATGGGTGAATCGCATCGCATCGCTAGTTGCTTCATTTGTATCTTGGCTATGCATCGAGATGTGTATCGCATCGGCCTCAGTTATGAGATGCACATCCCTAATATATATATATATATAAGGCAGCCTTAGACCATCTAAGATGCAGGTCCATTGTGTTTTATCAACTCTCAAGTCAATACAGCTGTCTACCAAGAGATTTTGGACCACTTTATGCTTCCATCTGTTGACAAGCTTTATGGAGATGCTGATTTCCTTTTCCAGCAGGACTTAACACCTGCCAACACTGCCAAAATCACTTCCAAGTGGTTTGCTGACCATGATATTGCTGTGCTTGATTGGCCAGCCAACATGCCTGACCTGAAGCCATATGGAATCTATGGTATATTTTCAAGAGAAAGATGAGAAACAGTCGATACAATCCAGACGAGCTGAAGGCTCAATAGTGCCTCAGCAGTGCCACGGGCTGACCGCTTCCATGCCACACCTCCCTGATGCTGTTATTTGTGTTAAAGGAGCCCCAACCAAGTATTGAGTGCATACATTGACATATTTTAAAGAACTAGAATTTTTCGATACTTTTGCAAATACTTATTTTTTTATTGATCTTAGGAAATATTCTTAATATATTTTGAGATACTGGCTTTTTGACTTTCATGAGCTATAAGCTCTAATCATCAAAAAATAAAAAATAAATTAAATAAATAACTTTTTAAATGTTTTACTTTACATGTAATGAATCTAGAATATATGAAAGTGTCACTTTTGAAATAAGTTACTATATATTATATATATAAAATCTACATCTGAGTGTGCATTTAACCATTTGAATTTCTGAATTAAACTTGATAAAAAAAAATATAAAAGTTAAGGCTCAATGTTTGGAAAACAAAATTGGACTAGATGGAAAATACTTACATTTTTGTTAGTTATTTTTTCAGGCTGTTACATTTAGAATTCTCAAGAAAAATGAAGTGAACTAAGATTGCATTAATTTAAAAGAATGAGCAAAATAGAGATTGTGTGTGTGAATTATCCTCGGCATTACAAGCGGCATTACTACCTTATTCTGTAGAAATAAAATGTAGCTATTCAGTAGTTGTTTGTGTTTTCAGCAAGGACAACAAGTTTCTCTGTGTGTGATTGACTGTCTGTATGTGTGTGTGTGCTACAATGAAGGCAGCACATTGATTTAGATCTGTGATTAAACTGACTAGAACTTCCTGTCAATTAAAAAGTTTTACAACATTCTTTCTAGCCAATCAGAATTTAGTTATCAGTAGACCATTTGATAAAAATATTTGACTTTCACTAACCTAAAGTTGAGTATTCACTCTATAAAAATAAAGGTTTCAAAAGTTTTTTTATGCCATAGAAGAACCAATTCGGTTTCCCCAAAAAAACTTTTCAGTAGCTTTATTAGTGTATTACAATTGGTTTTGAGAATTATTAATTTTTGGTATCATGACAACTTTACATGAAAGAGATACTGGAGCTTTTATCGCTCTTCATTTTATTTAGCTCGGACACAACATTACAAGGGTCCAGTATCTTAAAATGGAATCTTATTGATGTCCTTTCATAAAAAAAAAATCTGAATATTTCTGAACTTTGATTTACACATTACATTGACTGATTGTATTTTCCATTGATGATAAATGTTAGAGAGGCCTGCTAATGATATATTTATATAGAGTAATTGCACACCGGGGCGGACTCAGTGATTTTGGGGCCCCTAAGCAAATTTCAGGTACAGTGCCCCAACACAATAACTATACTCTTTTATGCCTAACCCTTATTTTGCTCACTAGCTCTCTCTCATTATAGCTATAACTATTATTTATTATAACTATTACCCCTTCTTCATAACTTAAGTAGCCTAAATAATTAGTCAACCTGATGCTACTCTAAAGCCATATTATGCTACCTTATTTTTTTTTTGGATCGCAAAAGAAGACATTTATATAAAAAAATGCTTGCACTTGTCCTTTTAATAAATAGTAAACTTCTTCAATCTTTTAAAAAAGGATTTAAATGTCATAAAATTATCCTATGCAACTCGTTCCATTTTCCAAGTGTTCTTCAGGCATACTATAGGGCAGGGCTTCTCAAAGTCCGGACTCCGGTCCGCATCCAGACCGGGAGGGAATTCAATCCGGACCCGCCTCCACTTGATATTTCAAGCGCACTTGTATCACTCAGACCTCCGTGCGGTGTGCGTGGCACACACACACACACACACACACACACACACACACACACACACACACACACACACACACACACACACACGTTGGTTTTTATGGTTTACGGGGACTTTCCATAGGCGTAATGGTTTTTATACTGTACAAACTGTATGTGCTATTGCCCTACACCTACCCTACACCTAAACTTAGCCCTCACAGGAGACGGTGCATTTCTACTTTCCCCCAAAAAAACGTACTCTGTATGATTTATAAGCATTTTGAATTATGGCGACACTGAAAATGTCCTCATAAATCACCTTCTCCTTGTAATACCTATGTCATACCCATGTCATTATACAAATTTGTGTCCTCATAAACCACATAAACATGCACACACACACACACACACACACACACACACACACACATTTGTATAAAACTATGGTGCATTTTGTAAACACAAGTACACCTGATGACGTCATAAATATGATAATGAAGCATATATCAAGTTGATTTGTTATATAAAGTTATAAGCATGTTTATAAAAACAAGTTTTGTAATAACAATTATTTCGGGCCTTTTGTCGTTGATGATAATTCCGATTCGGACCTTTGAATGTAAACTTTGAGAACCCCTGCTATAGGGTTTACCTAGAAACAAATCGAAAAGGTCATTGCATTCGTGCAGTTTAGTTTACAGTTAATTTGCATTCAGTTTGCGCTGCAGCGCCTAGGAAATGCGCACAAGAAAGTCATTTTGAAACTCGTTCAATTTTCAAATGAAGACAAATCAAGACAAATAAAATCATGCCTTGAAACACAATTATTTATTTACTGAGGTGAATATATCTGTTCTGAGACAGTCAAAACTGCTTAGAATGCGCGCAAAGAGCGCTCCATCTATAATCTCTAAAAGCTGTCACTCACTTCAGTTCATCGCGAGCTCACGACGTTCCGTTAATAAACTCTCTCCACAATGAATCTCTTATTTACATCTTATCTACATGTTGTTATAATGAGAGGATTCACAAGCTTGCAGAACTCCGCACCTGACAAAAACTCGCCGTTTTGAACGGTGAGTGAATATTTGACGCTCTCCATAACACAAATACATACTGGTGTATTTGACAAGTATGTTTCGTGAATATCAGATGGGGCCCCCTGATTCCCCAGGGCCCTAAGCGGCCGCTTACCTCGCCTATTGGTTAAGTCCACCCTGGGCAGAACAAACCCTCTCATGAAAGAGCATCAAAGAGCATTTGATCCGTACTCTTCATTCTTAGCATCTGAGTTAGATTTATGACTGCATAATCAACATCTCACTAATCAACATCATGACAAGGGATCAAAAAGAAGCTTGTGTTATATAATCAGAGTGTACAGGTTCCACTGGAATAGATTTCCCCCTCCGTCAATGGAGGGTTTGCCGGATCCGAATGTCAGAAACAACAGCATGGCTCGTGATCAAACCACTCAGAGAGACAGACAACCATAAAAACATTTGATTTTCTGTCTTGTATTTTTCTCCCCAGTGAGAGCGGAGACAGAGGAAGCACTCAGTCAGTATTTAATAAGGTGTTGGGAAATGGTTTTGATTTGCATTCAAGGATAATTGGAAGCCCAAAACTGTGCGGCACATTCAGATTAAACAAGATGTTACAGTCCAAGAGTAGCCAAGCGGCAATGTTCTGTTTATTTTGTATCAAAATGAGCCAACTGAGCCTGTTTATAATTGTTCGGTGAAGTATTTTTTATTCTAATCTTAATTCTTGAATCTGAATAATCAGCTGCCCTAAAAGCAGCTTCTTAATTGGGATCGTACATCAGGCCACTTGTCACAAATGTGGTTGCCAATTATATTTGCTTGCGCTGCTGTCACAGTTGTTTTATTCTATACAGCAGCCATAATTCATCTGGAGAACAGCTTGTTCTCAAACTTTGTCAATTTCATTTCTCAAAATGTGGTAACATTAGTTAGGGCTGCACACAGTATTGCTAAAAATAAATATAACATCTCAATGTTTTTTATTTTGATGGTGTGTGATATATATTTCAGTTTGTACATATTAGCTCATATTATATTCATAAAATAGAAAACAATTTGCCAAGTAGTTCCGAAATTAAAGCAAGAATAAGGATACATAAAGATACAGTAAATAAATAAATGGGTAGAAATTATATATTTCTTCTTTAGTGAAAATGATAAAATATTGTGATTTTATCATATTAAATATTTCAATATGATTATTGGTAAAACATGTTTAATTGCGTTAATGTTAATTAAGTTAGTTATTCATTTAGTTAGTTGTGTATATAACATATATTTCAACTCAATCTCATGGTAATTCTTACACATTTTATGAGGTGGCTAATCATACGAGTTTGTGTGATTTTTGCTAAATCGTACGTATTTTACGTATGGTCTAGACAAATTTTACAAAATGGTATGAATGAGCCACCTCGTAAAATATGTACAAATTGGTTGTGAGATAACATTTGTATATTTTGTAAATATATATTAGGGGTGTAAAGGTTCACAAATTCACGGTTTGGTTCGATATGACACAGTGGTCTCACGGTTCAGTACGTTTTCAATACGGTTTGGGGTTGCTTATGTCGCAATTTTGGAAATATTTCAGTTTTAAACCATGAAGGCAAGCCAATGGATATCACACAAGCAACATGCAAACTTCACGCTAGACTTATGCAGAGTGTCTTAATCTCAGTCAATTCACTGCAGAAAGTGAAAGTAAAAATGCAATGACGGAGCTTTCGGCATCTGCCGCATATTCTCTCAGAGACGACGAGAGACGAATCTACTTCAACATGTGCTGATTATGCTATATAGCTGACTGTTTTAATATATCCCCTTAATATTTATCTTGTGGCCCGTACATAGTGAAAACTAAATTAGAAGAAATGTATTTTGTGTTAAATAGGTTGTTTTTCAAAGTCGGAGCTTAAAATAGTTTTTTATTTCATTGATTTTTGTTGATGACTGCAGGGTTTAATATTTAAATTTTAGATCTATACATTATTGTATAATAGACCTGTTTTAAAAGGAGTAAATAGCCTAATATTTTGTTATCCTCGCAGCGCGTCAGTTATGCCGTAATATTACGGGGCAAATGTGAGCAAGGTGACGTGCTGATCATCAGAAGCTTGAATATGCAAGGGAACCATGACACAGCGTTAGATTTGCTCTGGAGTCGTAACCCATCTCCTCCTTCTCTTCCTCTGCTTAAAAGCTGTGCTGCTGATGAGATTCAGGTGTCGGTGATCAGCACACACTCCATGGTGATTGCTATGCGAGCGCTGTTTCCTAAGCGACACTGATACCACAGTGGCCAGCTCGCCACAATATATACATATATATATATAGATATTTGTGTATAAATGAAAATGATTAAATATTTAAATATTATAAAATATGTGTGCTTGTGTTCATGTTAATTTAGTTAAAAACTGTGTATAAAACATGCCTGGAATATATTTAGATTTGTTTTTACAAATATATTTATATTGAATTATTATAACATTTTAAATGTATTATCTTTATTTAAAATACACAGTTTTAACTACATTAACACATTTTCAATTACATGCACAACATAACATTGTAATAAACAGTCATATTGAATATTCAAAGCAGGCAAAATGTACAATTGAATCAGTGAGTCTGTGTTTTGATTCACAAATTCATGGACAGTGTGACAAACTGATTCTTTGAAATTATCTTTTGAATCTTTTGTATTGAAACGTACAAAATCATCTCAATATAAATGACTTTTATATAATAAAACAAATATCTACACCTATATCAAATATAGTTTATCATAAATTGTTTATTAATCACCCAGACCTAATGGTTATTTAATATCTGTAAATAATATTGTGAGTTTTAAAGGTTGCTATAAAAGCCAGACTTTTTCAGGCTTGTAGAATAGTTTTTGCGTATTTGAAGCATACTCATTCCGGAAGTCTTGATTAATCAAGACTTGCTGTCCTATGTAGTAAATACATTGTAATTGGTCAGTACCTAATGGGCTTAAAACCATTAAAACACAACTCTCTCATTAAGAAGCACGGTGACCATTTGCCGATGACCATCAAGGTGTATTAAAGTGGCCGTAACTGTTGCTCTGCAAATGAATTTTGTTTTGAAAAGGGTTTTTGTGAAGTGTTTCTTGTACACGTATCATTTGCGCTTGCTGCATTAGGGTGCAGATGAAAATGAGGGCTTATTGTGTGGGCAAAACTTGTACTGCTATTTCATGTGATCGCATGGGTTTGCATCCATAGATGTGCTATCATTATGGTCCTTCAAGCACTAAAGCCGTTTAGTATATTGTTCTTCAGATACCTTGCAGGTCTTTACAGTGTTAGGATACAACAAGAATATGCTATTCTTAATATTTCTTCGTTACTGCATTTTATGATCAACACTTGTATAATTTAGCATTCAAAAAGCTGAACACCTCTAGAGGAAAGTCGTGCAGCAAATACTTATAATGTGACCCCATGAGTGAGCTCCAAACAATATAGTTGTTTTGAAGGAAGTTTATGCACATTTCTTGCATAGACCTGTCAGATATTGAAGGCCTAATGGGCCTTTTCATCTGAAAATAATATGGCAATTGCCCTCTCCTGAAGGCACGTCTTAGAGGGCAAGTAATATATTGGTAATGTCGTCAAGGGACAACCATTTTATGCCTTTGACACCACGGACAAATGTGCCTTTTCTCTCCAGCTCTGACAGCATTCCCAGACTGCAAAATCAATTAGGCTGAAGCTAAGTGAGTTACAGGGATTCTAAAAGATGACAGAGGTTTTGGGTTTTGTCGAGGTAGACTTTTTTCTGCAAATCATTCTGTGGATAGACTGAGGTTTTCCACGCATTCAGACTGAAGTGAATTTTCTTCTATTTATACACTGGATCTAAATTGTTTTATTCACCCAGGTTAACTTAAATGAAATCTTGTATTTGTATTAATATTCATATTTTCAGTTACTAGTAATATTATGTCTCTCATATGCATATAACTAAATTAAAATGAGAAAGGTTAGCTGAAATAAAAAAAAAAAAATTATTTTCATTTTGATTATAATATATCAGTTACTGTTTATGCAAAAAAAAAATAATTAATGGTTTAAATTTTATTATTATGAAGGGCCAAATAGGAAATGATTATATGGAATCTGAATATATAGTTATAAATCTGATTAGAAAGATACAAATCAGAATATATTGTTATAAGGCTGAATATAAAGAAGTCAATCTGTATATATAGTTATGTCTAAATATATAAATGTAAATTGTGAATATGTACTGTAGTTATAATTCTGATGTAAATTGCAAAATATAGATATATCAATTCTGAATATGTAGATACAAAGCTGAACATTTAAATGCTAACCATGAACATAATATATACATAAATATGAATGTATAGTTATGTCACTCAATAGTTGTAAGTTTGAATATAAATGTCAATTGTGAATATATAGTTATTATTCTGACTATAATATGCACACATATGTACACCATTATATTTGCTCTTTAATATGGTTAATTTAAATACTTTTAATGTGGAATAAATGAAGCTGAAGATCAAACATACATTTTTATTTGAATGCTTTTACTTTGGCCTCAAATTAAATTAAATGTATTTATTTATAGATTTAATTCAGACTTAATTTAATTCAGACTGGAAATGTAAGTAAAGTGTTAAGTAATGTTTGTATTAATTGTCTTGTATTGATTATTAATTGTGAACTAAACAGTGTGAAATATGATTTATGTGTACAATACATCAGTTCTGTTGTAATGACTAGAATGCATTATATAACAGCAGTGATATTGTTAGCACATGTTTTATATTTTATATATAGCTTGTTAGCACTTATTGTAGATAAGCAGATACAGATAATAAAGATAATTTTGGATAGATAAATGTGCATGTGGGTGGTATTTACTTATTTCTTCTCTTTTTCTTTTTCCCTAGCCCTCACAAAAGTGAAGTTATGGGCCATCGACCGTCAGTGTTTCCAGACCATCATGATGAGGACCGGACTCATCAAGCATGCAGAGTACATGGAGTTTCTGAAGAGGTGGGCTGCTTCTTCGTTCACTTCTATTTATTCTTCCTAACCCCTGATGGAAGAGGTCTGTCCCTCACCAGTATGCAATAAAATAAATGTATTTTCACCGTGAATGAATAAGGCAGAAGTGAATGGTTACACAATCACAGATAACTCGTTGTCCTTTACAGCACAGCGTGTCGTTAATTTTCCGGGTGATGGGTTTCGATTGTAATATTTTGGAAGGTGAAATGGCTTATTACTCTCAAATGTTTCTAATCAACTGTCGTTATATTTTGTCAGTTTTTTTCTGAGAGTAAAGTGTGTGTTGGTTAGATGTAGGCAGAGGGCAGGTAATGATTAGAGTGCTGTTGCTTTCTGTTGATTCACTCTGCTTGTTTGAGTCTAATTCATCTCCTTCCACTCACTTAGTCAGAAAATATTGATTTTTTTCGCCATGAGCTGTTTATGAATAGCTTTGCTTTATTAGAACACTCTTATTTGTATCATTTAATATCGATTAGTCTACAGTCCATCATAAAAATGCATTCACACTTCTGTTCTCTCCCAAAAACGTCTACTGCATTATGTAATAATGGATTTTGCACTCAAATTTTTGTATGCACTGTATTTAGAAAGTATACATTTTACATTTTTCCAAGTTAAAATGTGAGAGTGTTAGTGTAGTTGTTCTCAACTTTTTTGACCTCAATATTGATGATCTCAATATTCAAAGACCCTTGTGATGTATTGGATAAATATGAAATATAAATATATATTACATTTTGTCTACATTATAAAATATTTTAGAGTTTGGCATTGAAAAAAAAGGAAATGTAATTTGTTAATTTGGAAGTTGCTGAGAGGGTGAATCAAAATAATAAATATCAGTCACACTTTTGGTAACCAAGTCTCACTATTAACCATGACTTTTCAATAAATTCAGAATTGTTATGCTTACTAGTGAGTACAGTAGTTTTGTTTTTTTTTGCAATGATATTGCGCAGCGCCTGAAAGTAGTCCCCAGCTAGGTAACTAGTTATGATATAGCTGGGGACTTTCAGGCGCTGCGCAATATCATTGCGCCTGCTGCACCCATGGTAGGGAAGCAAAGTTCCTTGATTTTTACGCCAGAATGAGAGTATAGTTACTAGCCAAATCAGCCTAGAGAAAAAGTAATCGTGAAGCCCCCTTCAACGTATGCTGAGGACCCTTAGATGAGAACCTTTGTTAGTGTGTATCATGGGTCTTGTGAGCTTTGTGCTTGCCAGGGTAAAAAAAACAAAGATATTATTTGTCTGTGTATTTCTATGAGCATTATTGTAGTTTTATCTTCCGGCAGGTGAAAAGTAAGAAATGCAATAAATCACATGATTTGATGCATCATGTACAAATGGTGAAGGATGAGTTGTGAGAAACCTCAAACCCAAAGAATGAGCAATAGTAATTGCATTAGTGAACATCTAATAAACTGTGGTCTGAAAACAGAAAGAAAACAATGATATGGTTTCATACGTAATGAATTATTGAATCCTTGAACAAAGAGGTCAGGGTTTGTTTGATCTTTTTAAAACAATCATTCAATCATGGACCCCATAGCGTCTGGTGACACAAAACAATGTCATTTTGCAATATGAATCACAAAGAAAATCACATTTCCTCAGAGGACCCGAACCAGCTTTACAGGAGACCGTTTGGCTGATGATGTCAAGAAACGGATAGAACTTGGTTTTTGAAGGAAATGTAAGATGCCTATGAGATACATGGAGCAGCGAGAGAAGAAGTGTTGCATTCAGAATCAATACGTTGACACTCCTCATGGACAATGTGACTGCAGAAATAGATGTATCCTCTGAGGATGTTCAGATGTTCAGACAAAGTTCATATTCACCATATTCAGCAAACTGTAGAAATGCATTTAGTTTGCTCCAACTTCTCTTAAGAGTAGGGTGGCTATATGTGCCATTCATTTGGGGCATGTCCTGGCCAGGATTTTAATATTGCCTAAAACATCCAAAGTAGTTTGACCAATAACATGCAGGTATTTTACACAATCGACCAATCGTAGTGATGCGCGTGAGAAGGTTAGATCTACAGAGAATGATCAAAGCGATGCAAACATGCGCATGTTTGTTTTTTTGTTTGACTTGAAGCTTCTCTGTGCACCGATCAAAAAAGACACCAAAGTAGGCACGATTCGAAAGGATAAGGAGCCGTCTGCTCTGCTCTCTATAGCTCCAATGAATGTCACTCAACGATCGACCTGCACAGTGCAAACAGCCAAAACCTGGATATGTTATGCAATAGAAAAATCCTGGCAAGGACGCGTCCTGTAAAAATTTCCATATGGTCACCCTATCTAATAGTGATATGTAGGACACATTAAAAATGCAAATGCATTTTTACACACATTTATGTTCTAACACTATAGTCAGCTTCATCTGATTGGTTCATTGGAATATCTGAGAATGAACATTTCAAGTGTCAGAGGCAGAGCAAATTGGAAAGACAAAAAGTGCTAAAAGAGTCCCATAGCTAATTTAAATCTGGAAAAGCATGTATGTTTAATTTTGAGATTTTTTCATTCTACTGAGAGTCAACTGAGATATTTTTTCCAGTAAAGTTCTTTCTGGTTGACTGGTTTTCTTAGCTATTTAAAATGATTGGCAGGCCTTTTTTATGAAAACCACGAGTAGTCCCCCCACACCTCAACCTGAGACATCATTTCTGAGACTGCAAACATATGCTTGTCAGTTTCTTGCATACATTTAATCTGTTCATTTACAAGCTTGCGTGGATTTCATAGTTTATTTCTGATATTACTAAATTAATTTCATAATGACGGACTCTTCCTTCTCAACCTGTTCTTTTGAAACTTTTTTTTTTTTTTTTGCTGGTCAGATATGATACTTCGTGACATGATGGAAACAGCTTGTTTTATTGGCTCACAAAACGGCAAACTTTCTCTTTATCTTGTTCACAGCGTTCCGTCATTCCAAGGCCTTCTGGAAGAAATACTCAGCAAGCTCGGTGATGTGCTGGAGGAGGTAAGCCACTGAACTGTGTTGTAATAAACATTGTGTGTTTTCTCAGAAGAGCCAGTTAACTCAGTACTTTGTGATTCTTTACAACAAGTGTAGACTCCATTTTCTATGAAACTTAATTCACTGGGATGTCATTCATTAAATATCACTAGGTAGTAGGCAAAGATTTTAATTAAAAAAGGTATTTATTTTAAAGGTCTCAAAAGTATTTATTTTTATTTTCCATTATATTTCTCCAACATGTTATTGAATCTTGTTATTTCTATGAAAATAGGATTGTGCTACATCTGTGTGGATGGTCACTGGTGTGCTGTTTTCAATGATTTCATTTCAATGGGAACAGCAACTGATGGATCTCTCTTGAGGATTATTGAATATTTAGCAATTAAATGTGAAAAAATAAAAAAATAATTTGAAATAGCATGGAAAAGTGACTTATACAGGAGCACATATCATTAGTAACGATTTCTGGTGCTCATGGTTGGTTTGTATTGAACATTTTATATATTGTGACTAAAAAATTATATATCTATTGAGATATTAAGTGGCATTTTAATTTGCAGAAACTGATATTGGAAAACAGTGTTATTTTAGTATCACTGATATACTATTTTAAATTTAAGTAATATTTTAAATAATTTATTTTTATATTTTGTCTTAATTTTAACTTTAGTTAAAGCTTTATTGATTTGTAATGTTTTTGTCTTTTTATGTTTAGTTTTGAGTTATTTAGTACTTTTTTAAAGCTTAATTTAAAAATATTAAAACTAAATTATTAGTGCTTATTTTATTCAAAGTAAATTAAAATGTTTGTTTATATTATTTAGTCTTAGGTTTAGTTAACACTCAGTGTGCAAACTAATGGCCCCAGTAGTTTTTAGAGGCTCTGTACATGCAGTTCATATTCAAATAGGCCATGAACAATTATATCCATTACCCTAAGTATAATCAAAAACACCACCAGATATGTTGTCATGATGGTTCACCTTAGGATGTATGGAGCCTAACTGCCTGTTCACCTTTAAGGCATTTGTTCTGCAAAAATTGTGATATTTAATAGGGATTTTTTTTCTCGTTACCTAAATGAGCTCAATTTGTCATGTTGTCAAAGCACACATTGGGCTTATTGAGTCAGAGAGAGTTTGGAGACATTTGCTCAAAGGATATTCCCACACGGAATGACATTTATTTTCGTTAAGGAAACAACGAACACCAAATTGCTGTTGACAGGCTATTTCAAGTGTAGACGATCTAAGTAATAAGCCCTGAAGTGTTAAGTAAAGGACAGCTTTGACTTTTTGTTCCTCTCTTCAGAAACATTGTTTTTGAACTAAATCTCTCATTTGAATGTTGAGATGCCCTCCATCATGAATAAATCCACTTGGTTTATTATCAAATTCAAATGCGCAAGTATAGCTGACCTCCCTCAAACAAATTTAATTAGAACAATATTGTGTTTACAGTTTCTTTTAGGAATAGAAGTGTTACCCTTTTAGAGACCAAATGGAGAAAATTAACCTATTTTACTTTACATTTATTCATTTCATTTTTATTGTTCATTTTCATAATGTTTGAAATTAATTAAATTAACAGACTAGCCTTGGGACATCCTTGTTAATTAAGATTGCATCAACAAATTAAAACTGCTTTGTTTTTGAATGTTATATGCCTGAAGGCCATTCATAAATTCATAGGCTTGCGTTTACAATGCAGCTGTTGGCGTCCTAATGTAATACACATCAAGTCAAACCTTTTGTTCAGTGTTTCCCAGCACATTACAAGCTATTTCACTTCTTGCAAGGAAATCCCTATTTCTTATGTTTTCATCAGTGATTTATTATATATGAAACATTGAACAGCTGTATTTCACTCATATATATCTCACCGGCCACTTTATAAAGTACATCTCTTCAACTCCATGCTAATGCCAAAATCTAATCATCCAATCACATGGAAACAGCCCAATGCATTTAGGCATGTTGGCATGGTCAAGACGATCTGAATGAGGAAGAAGGGCGATTTAAGATTTTGAATGTGGCATGGTTGTGGTTGAGGCCAGATGTGCTGGTCTGAGTATTTAAGAAACTGCTTATTTACTGGGATATTAATGTACAGCCATCTCTAGGGTTTACAGAGAATTGACAAAAAGAAGAAAGTATTCAGTGAATGGCATTTGGCTTAAACAACATGAAATAATGGATCCATCCTGCCTTGTATCAGTGGCTCAGGCTGATGGAGGTGGTGGTGTGTAATGTGTGGGGGATATTTTCTTGGCACACTTTGGTACCAATTGAGCATCGTTTAAACGCCAGAGCCTACCTGAGTATTGTTTCTGACCATGTCCATCCCTTTATGACTACAGTGTACCATCTTCTGATGTACTTCCAGCAGGATAATGCACCATGTCACAAAGCTCAAATCATCTCAGACTGGTTTCTTGAACATGACGATGAGTTCACTTTACTCAAATTACCTCCACAGTCACCAGATCTCAACACAATAGAGCACCTTTGGGATGTGGTGGAACGGGAGATTCACATCATGGATGTGCAGCTGACAAACTGCAGCAACTGCGTGATGCTATCATGTCAATATGAACCAAAACATCTGAGGAATGTTTCCAGCAACTTATTGAATATATGCCATGAAGAATGAAGGCAGTTCTGGAGGCAAAAACACCAATATATATTTTAAACATGACTAAAACTAGATGAAGGATGAATGATGTGAGCTGAAAATCAACTTGTAATAGAAGTTCTGAGTGTTGCTTTTAACCTATTTTTAAATATATTTTCGGAACGACGTATTATTAGATCAATTCCTTCATGAATCTTACTCTCATGTTTTAAAGGCAAAGCTGATGGACATGATCATGGCCTAAAACTGTGGGTAGAGTGACTAATGAGCTGCATTCATACTGGGTTCCTGCTGGTCATCTGCTGTGGTTACTGCCCTGACTAAACATGATGAAAACAGTGCTGTGTTCTCTGCTTTGATCTTGCGGCTCTGTTCTCTCTACATTCTCTCAGTCCCTCATTTCTGTCTCTTTCTCATACTACAAACTTCTCTCTCTCTCTCTCTCTCTCTCTCTCTCTGCGCATGTGCGGGCGTCTGAGCAGTGTGTGCGCATCTGAATTTTAACTTTTTGCAGTGTGTGAGGTTTAGCATTTTTCTTTTCTGTTTTTTTTGTTTACATATTTTAATTTAGTGTAGATTTAATTGTCGCTGATTTTATCACCTAATTGTGGTAAAAATGGGGACAGATTCAGATGGATGTGCCCTTTAACCGCTAAACATGGGTGCAAATATTTACCTGATGAGTAATTGGTAGTGAGGTTGGTGCTTGTAATATTGTGTATGCATCAAGGATGAATAAAGCGGTTGTTGTCTTTTTGAGAGAAGTTTCTTTGGTTCAGCATTTGGTTGAATTTGGTTTATCCATTAGAGATACTTTTCTTCCAGTTTTACCGTTGTCAAGTCCTTTCGAATGTACCTCCATTTATTACAGATGATTCACTCGAGCGGTTGTTAGGACGCTATGGTAAACTAGTAGGGCCAATTAAAATGATCCCTTTAGGATAAAAAATCTGGAATTCAAGCATGTAATGTCGTTTAGATGGCAGACATTCATGATTCTGAACGCTGAATTTCGATCTCTGAATACTACCATTTATATCAGTACTGAATCAAGGAGGTGCTTTACTTGTGGAAAGTACAGTCATACAAAACTGGTGTGTTCAATGAATGATGAGGTTAACATTAGTACTAATGTGACTGAACCTAATCATTCTGAGGAACAATTGCCTTCTGTTTCTTTAAACAATGAAGGCGGAAAAAATCACATTGACGGACTGATCAGAAAACTGAAGCGCCTTCTCTCTCTAAAGATGTTGAGAGTAAAATGAGCCTGTAACGAACAAACACTCCGACGATGTGGAACATACTCCCGTGATTACCGTTGAAAGTGTAAATGATAACACAGTACTCGATGAAGTAGAGAGCGCTGACGTAGATCCCGGTGAAATCAGTGAAGTGGATAGATCTATAGAGAGTGCTGAGCTCGTGGGGGTTGTTGGGGAGTCCATAGATTCTCAGGTATCTGAACTCAGCCAGGCACAGGGTGATACTGGTATGCTGATAGAAGGAAGCGAGGTTCAGTCCATGGATTCTGACTGTGACACTTCTGATATAGCGTTATCTCAGGGAGGCTCTGCTGAGAATTTTCACAATCTTAGATTAAAGCATTCTTATTACACAGTTCACCAAAGAAATTAATTTCTTGATGTCATCTTCAACCAGCGAAAACCAAAACTTGAAAAATACTTCCCAGATTTACAGCTTTTCATTGATTCATGTACACTGGCTATGAAAAAAGCAACACTGGAGGAGCTTGATCAACCTAAACGTTACAGGCTCAAAAAACACATGAGCACTGTTAAAAAGGTGAAAAGCTCGTCTTAATGAAGTATATATGGGGTCATGATTGTCAGTCTATTTGTTGGGGGTTTTGGATATCCTAGTATTATTTTGTTCATGGCATTTATAAATATTGGATCTTTTAACATCAATGGATGCCGGGACACAACAAAGAGACTTGCTATGTTTAATTATTTAAAATTAAAAAAGGCAGACATTATTTTGCTTCAAGAGACTCATTCTGACTTACAGAATCCGATACAGTGGAATTGTGATTGGAAGGGAAATATTTTAATGAGCCATGAGACTAATCTTAGTGATGGTGTTGCTATACTTTTTTCTTCATATGTCTGCAATCAACCGGTTATGTTTGAGATAATACCTGGTTGACTTTTAGGTGTAAATATTATGGTTGGACAAATGGGGTTTTCTTTTTTTAATGTATATGCTCCAAATGTTGGACAAGCGTAAAATATTTTTAACAAAGTTGTTTGATGCTTTGTCCCAATGCCCACAGGATGATATTGTGGTTGTAGGAGGTGAATTTAACTGCACTATAAACCCTGATCTAGATAGAAATCGTGATGGACCTCACCCAAGTTCTGCAGAAATGTATTTTTTTTATTGATTTTCATGATTAAGTTGATTTATGGAGAGATAGTTTTCCTGGAGTTAAACAGTATGCCTGGTTAAAAACTAACTCAAATGCTCTGTCTGGAGCAAGACTTGACTGATTTTATGTTGCTAAGAGTAATAGTGGTAGGTTTTATAATAGTTCAATAGTACCATCTTTTTATCTGACCACCACTATATTTCTGTAGCTGTTTCTGTCCTGTCTTCTAAAATGCGGTCTTTCTGGAAAGTTTTAATCAAGGGAAACTTCCACTGAGCTGTTGGAGGGCAGTTGTAACATTGATTCCAAAAAAAGGAGATCTTGGGTTCCTAAAAATTGGCGACCCGTGTTGCTGATCTGTGTTGATTTAAAAATTTTGTCTAAAACAATAACTAATAGACTTAAAAAATATGTGACAAACGTTACCCATGAAGATCAGTCATTTTGTGTCCCTAAATGTTCAATTTTTAATAATCTTTTTCTCGTAAGAGACATGATTACAGTTGCACAAAGACACAAACTGGACATTGGATTCCTTTCCTTGGATCAGGAAAAAGCTTTCGATAGGGTGGACCATCATTGTTTGTTTAAGACACTGGAAGCTTTTGGTTTTGGTACTCATTTTATTTCTCTTGTTAAGCTTCTGTACAATGATATTTACAGTATGTTACGGATTAATGGATCTTTAACTAGACCTTTCCCTCTGACCAAGGGAATAAGACAAGGATGCCCTCTGTCTGGTCTTTTGTACTCTATTTCTAATGAACCTCTGTTAGCTATGCTGAGGAAACAGCTGTGTGGTTTTGGTGTCCCAGGTTTTTCAGAAGTAGCCCAATGGCACTTTTCCACTGTATGATACGGCACGGTACGGTTCAGTACGGTTGACTTTTGGGGGGTTTTCCACTGGGTACAGTACTTGGTACCTGGTACTTTTTTTAGTACCACCTTGGCCGAGGTTCCAAGCGATCCGTACCATTACCAAAATGTGACGTGTAAACTCTGCTGATCACTGATTGGCTGGAGAGAATCGTCATTACTGCGTCACTGAACTTGCGACACGAGACCCAACATAGACCCGCTAGATTTAAATCAGCACAGCCGGCGAAGGATCGGACGCACCTTTTTGTATTAACCAAAAAATATTTGTTTCGTTGTCTGTTACTTTGTGGTGCTCTGTAACCGTCTACTACGGGACTCGTGAAAACAGCTGCTTTGCCGTTACAATGTGACAGCTTATGTAGTTAAATGTTGCGTTTTATGTTATATACCATTTAATTCCATCAGTTTACGATTCTACCATTAGTCTTTCATTTAATCTGTGTTGATTATGTTTTGAACTTAAGCTAATTTTAATGATTGTTTTCGTTTGTACAAATATGTCTGCTATTAGCAACAGCACCTCAGGTAGCACTGAGACTAAATATATGTGAAGAGAACAATGTCATTATTGCCTGAACATCCTCCTCATAATCCATCATTTGTATTTAAATAGGCCTAACGTTACATGACTGAATGCCGCGTTGCACCATCTTGTTTATGGTTGCTTAACCTTTTACAACCGGCTTTGTCGGCGCCGACGCATCTAAACCAAGCTGTATCCATGTTACCATAACTGTATTTAAGCTCAGCTCAGATGATGATTAATGATTAAGCTCAGCTCAGATGAGCTTTATTTGTCACACACACACAATTATACAGAGTATAACCAGCAGTGAAATGTGTTCTCTGCATTTAACCCATCCAAGTGCACACACTTGGAGCAGTCTTCAACGGTTTGCAACATCAAATAATTACAATTGCTCCCGACAACAGACAACATGCGCTTTTTGACAATAAATGGCTTATTACGGTAGTTTCTATTATGTTCTCTGTCGACAAATGACGGCTGGTTTCCCGGAGAGCAGGGAGGGAGAATTTGAATGGAGAGATAGGGAGCACGACAGTTTTGAATTGCATAAAATAATAAACAAAACGAGCAAAAACATGGTGAAGGAGGAGTAAACAGCATAAGAGTCTATTGGGATGATTTTTGATGAGACTTTAGGAGCAGTCTGAGTGAGGCTTTTTCACATGTAGTGTGCGCATCGCTATAATGAGTCCGTGATGTAAATGTATGGGTGTATGTATGAATACATGTGTGCGTGTATGCATGTCTAAATGTGTGCATGTATGAACACAAAAGTCTCCTGAAGGAAAACTGTGCAACCCAGCATCCCAAAAATACTTGTTTATATATGTAATATAGTTGAATTTTGAAGTAAGAAGTGTTGTATTATTTTGATCATGATTTGTCTCTTTTTTTTATAAATAAAAAACAGAAAATGTATCACTGTTTTTTTTTTTGTCTATTTAAATTATGTTTGCAAACTCACCACACAACATTAATGGTCAAAAACTATACATTTTTGAAAGCCAGCTGTTTTCTGAAAGAATTTTACAGTCAAATAAACAAAATATGTGAAAATTACCTATTTTACCCTTAAATTGGTTAATGAGTTTTTAATTGCAGATAAACCATAGTTATGTTATAGTCGTGTTAAACCATTTCTGTTGCTAAGTATTGTGGTGCCTTACACAAAAAAACTAAAACTTTTGACGAGTCAGGTCTGATGTTTGCTATTATAGTTAGGCCAGAGCTTCTAAATGTCAATTTCATCAGTTCATCTTAGATTTTGTATTCTCCTGGGTGCACAAACTGCAGATTATATGAAAATTATATTAGAAAAATATGAACTTATTGGTTATCGGTATCGGCCGTGAGAAGGACTGAATTATCGGTTACCGGTATCGATAAAAAAATAAAATATCGTCCATCCCTAATACATACTATCAATATACTGATAATGTTGCTTTTTTTGAATGGAGGTGGGGTGTGAAAGAGGCATTAGTGTCTGTGAGTGAAGACGGAAGTTTAGGTTTTAATTGGTGAAATGTTTTTTTTTTAATGTACGTAGTCAATAATTAAACATTTTGAACCCTTAAATTGTTTTGAATAAAATGGGTTAGAAGTCTCTCTCTCTCTCTCTCTCTCTCTCTCTCTCTCTCTCTCTCTCTCTCTCTCTCTCTTTGTTTATGCTTTGTCTCTGCTGGTTCTCTGCTCTCTTTGCTGGTCACCGTAGGCTCAGGATAGAAAGCATCTCTTACCACATGTATGAATCTGTCTGACAAAACAACCGTGTAAGTTCTCCTAGGCATGCTTCATGATGTAACATGCTAGCATCCTTTGCTGATTTTAGAAGTCTGTGCTGATTAGTAAAAGTATAAAAAATAATGCAATAAAAATATTAATTGAATTGTTCTCTAACCACATGTAACTTCTGTATTAAGAAACTTTCCTGCCACAGGAGCATTTCAATATTGTAATATTATTTGCATTCCTAAAAAAGCATTTTTGTTCCAAAAACATGACCATTTCCAACTTCTCTCTGGCAATTGGATTTAAATGGTCCATTTTTAGCTTCTGACTTCATAAAGCCATGGTGACAACATCCGCTCCACTTGCTGTCTAGATGTGTCTTTGAACGTATTCCCTAAACTGCTTCTCGATTGGTCAGAAAGAGCATGTGGGAAAACACCAATGGTGCTCCCGGAAGTAAACAAAGACAGGAGTAAAATGAAGCTGACAGCACACTGCTATTTTGGAGAGACAACTGCGCGGTTAGATTCTACGCACCTCTTCACAACCCCAAGTTTGTCCGCGACCTGCCATGCAAAACTGCAAAACTCTACAAAGTCAACTCAACAAAGTCAACAAACACTTCCTCATCATATAATGCATAGCGCAGCTGGTTTAGTCCAAAAATGCGCAGTTCTTTTTGCAGTTGGGTCTGTTTGAGGTCGGATCGCATTCTCACCACAAACGAACCGCTCCAGGGTTCGTTTGAAAGCGTACCGAGACCACCTCTTCAAGGAGGTCTCGGTACGCTTGTTTGGTCCGCTTTTGGTGTGCACCCAAGTGCGATTGCTGCATTCTCACCTGCCCAAACGAACTGCACCAAGAGGGAAAACGAACTCTAGTGCGATTCAATCGAACTAAATGAGGCAGGTGTGAAAGCACCCTTAGACTATAAGACAAGACAAGACAAAAAAGCTGACAAAATTAACTCTACATAGCCCTCCAAATATAATGTTCCCCTTGTATATTTTTGCTGATGTTATTGGACTCAGATGTCTTAAATGGTGTATGAAAATAGGTGTACAGCTAATACAGAAGGCAACAACAGTATTAGATATTATCTCCACATCAAGACCTTCTGTTTCAAGTGAGTGGATGTGTGGGACGTGCTGCACTGACAAATTTCCTGGGACATTGAATATCTTTTCCTACTTTGCAAGCCTGATGGTGAAGCAAACTTGTGTTAGCCTGTTACGGCTTATGTCTTAAGGGTGTATCCTCCTTCGTATGACGTCATATTTCTTCTAATCTCTCTGAGTCTGATTGTTTAGGTCCGCCTTTGCGCACCAGCTTCTGATGGCATGAGTGCTGATTACCTATATTAAGGACGCTGAAGTGGAGCAAGGCAGGAAGGGCAGGAGATCCACCAGGAAACAATATTTGTTACCTTTATTCTTCTTTCTAATTTTGGTTGATTACTTTTCTGTTGCCTTTACATTTCGGAGATGTTCCATGGCTTGGTTGTATTCATTATCTTTCGTTAGATACATTATGAACCTTTTCTTTCCTTTTCTTTCTTGTTTTGATATGTGTTTCCTTTATGTCTTGTTTCGTCTTGTTATCTAAATAAATGTTTTTGCATGAAATCTTGGTTTCAAGTGTCCACCTTTATGTTGCGTTCTCCTTCCTGGCTAACTTAAACAGGGGTCCGTAACATAGCCTATCGTATATTTTGCAGTTTAGTGTGGAGAGGGTCATCACAGAGAACCGCTCAGCATGATGTTCTAGTTTGAAGATCTATGGCTCTTTAATTGATGACTCTCCTGAAACCCATTTGAAGTAGGAAATTACAGCAAATAGCTTTTCATTTTGTAAAAATGAAACCAAATGGATGCTTGATGATAATATCCTCCTGGGGAACACAAGGACGAAGACACGAGATTAAATGGAAATAAGAGTTCCACTCTTTAGTGCATTTTTTAAAGATGGGAATTGAAAAGTTTTCTCTTTCCACAGCATGATCATTACTATAATGATCAAGGCCCTAAAACATTGAAAGATTGTTTAGAAAATATATGTTTGTGTTCGCAGCATTTTCTTCTTTCAGGATGAAGATATTCCAAATAAGTAGTTTTTTCAAAGACAATCCAGTATCACTCACAATGTCTATCTCACCTTGAACACATTCAGAAATGCAATGTTTTCAATCTTTGGAAAGTTTTTAAAGACATTAATGTGAACTTTAGTAAAATGCTTAGTACAGTTAGACATAGATTTTTCCTGCAGCATTTAATAGCCTTTAACCAAGCTGCAGCGTCTTTATCGCTAGTACCTCAGAAATACCTCCACCAACATAAAAGTGCCAGACAAGACAGGAGGCATTCAGAGAAACAATTAATGAACTTTAAAGCACATTGTGGGAAGTTGAAAAACTAGATACAAAGGCTATGTTCAGACTGCAGGCAAATCAGATTTTTTTCTCAAATCAGATATTTTCAGGCAGACTGTCCACACTATTAATTCCAAGTAATCAAACCTGATTTGTGTGTCCAGACATAAACAACTTATCTGCAAACAAACATTGCTTTGGTTACTATGTAGGCATACCCACATTTTTGATAAGGCTTTCAAAACACATGCAGGAAAAATGGGTGCATCATCTCATTCTCTAAATAAGCGCCCTTGTGAGCCGCGGTGAAACTCCTCTTTCACACAACAAAAAAACTCAGCGCCAGATGTTCCGTGTTGTACTCACAGCCAGCTTTGGCATTTTTGAATACTGTGTGAATACTTCTTTCATTTTCGCTACTGGTTTTGTCGTTATCTTTGTGTGTCATTTTAGGAGTGATGCAAGAGACAATTCAAAATCAGATATGAGCATCCAGAGTGTTCAGACTGAGATGCATCTGTATTTAAATCTGTTTGGAATCGCATTTCAGACCACCTCCATATGCAATTTAGAGGTGACCCCTGTTGAAAAATACAGCATATGCTGGTTAGGTATGTTTTGAAGCATGGCTGCTGGTTTAAGCTGGTCCTTAGCTGGTCAAGAGCTGGTTTAAGCTGGTCCTGAGCAGGAGCTAGTTGCTTAGGACCAACACATGACCAGATTAACCAAGCACATGACCAGCTTAAGCCAGCTCATGACCAGCTAAGGACCAGCTTAAACCAACTCAAACTAGCAGCCATGCTTCAAAACATACCTAACTAGCATATGCAGTTTTTTTTCCAACAGGGACATCATGAATATTCTGACTTTTTTGTGTTTAAGTGCTGTAATCGGGTCCCTGGTGCATCTACCAACCCAGAAAACGTGAAAAAGAACAACCCAAAAAACAGTGGCTAGTTTTTGTTAAATGTGAGCCAAAATCATCACAATTAAAAGAACCAAAGACTTAAACTACTTCAGTCTGTGTGCATTGAATATATTTAATACACGAGTTTCACAATTTGAGTTGAATTACTGAAATGAATGAACTTTTCCACAACATTCTAATTTATTGAGATGCACCTGTATAAACATGACTATGAATGACCACACACTACCAGTGATTTAATCAAGACTCTCTACACTTTTAGAAAGACTGAAATAGTATTTTGTGTCTTTATTGAAGATTGTTTGAAAAGCTTATGAAGAAAGTGAATGGGAAAAACACATCTGAAACCAAGGCTGCTTAAAAAGCGGACATCCCGTTGAACTCTGTTATCCTGTGTCTACTGCAGTTAGCTATGTCTGGGCGTTATCCCAGACATGCTTGTGAAGTGCTGGAGTTGGCAGGCATTCCCACACTGCACTGTTCTACTTTGAGCATCATGGGTCAGAAAGTCAGATTTTTCCATCAGATGAGCGAGGCCTTATGGTAGGAATAAAAGAAAGTTGGGCAAAGAGTGGAAAGAGGGGGGATTTCTGGAGAAAGGTTGCAGTTAAAGTTAAATAGTAAATCAGTAGGGATTATGCGACAATAAATAAGGATTTTCCTTTTTCCTGAAAATGCTAATAACATTATATGTTAATAATATGCTAATATTAATGCTATTGATTTGATCACAATATAGCTAAGTGTTACTGACTTTGCTCACACAGCTTTCCTATTTTTGTACCCCCCCCCACTTTGTTATACTTGTGGTGTTCCTAAGAATGACCGGCCTATAACAAAAAATGATATAATAATGGGATGTAATGGATGCAATCTTTTATACGCTTATTTTCCTTCATTTAGCACGTTTTGTATTTCTTTTTGGAACGGACTGATCATAGGTCTCATTTATATGAGCTTATGCACCTCAGTTTTTGAGTGGACATTATCAAAATAATCTCATATCAAAGGCAACCAGTTTCAAAAATACATGCAAGACATGTGCTATTCAAAAGAAAACAATCTGCCAAAAAGATTGAATGCAAGATTTGGTGATAATAGAACATAATGAGAGAAGTACAGACAGTTTTCAAAAAGGCCAGTCATTTTTGACCAGGATCAGCAAATTAGGTAAATTATTTTCAGCACAGCACAAGAGTTTAAAATGTGTGAACATTTAGCAGTCTAGTCGGATAATGTTAAAAATCGCAGCTGATATCTTCTCTTCCCGTTTATCATTGCACAAAGTAGGCCACGTAAAAATGTAGTATTCCAAACTGTTAGCTCTGTTATATACTGAATATTTTCAGCAAATTGAATAGGTCTTCCAGAGGTTTTATTCGGAAAATTAGCATTCTGTGCACGGCACAGTATATACTGCAGCATAAAATAGTATGGTAATATACTATTCTGCGATATTTAGTATATTCTAGTTAAACTCCACAGACAGGAATTTTATATAGCCAGAATTCATCCACCAAGAAAAGTAGGATATTTTACATAAAATTCTATAATAAACTTTATAGCAATAACACATAATATTCACAGTTTACAAAATAAATAAATAAATAAATAATAGTATTTTTACTCGAGCCTTTATGTAATAATTTCCCATTTCTGCTTTAAACCCTCTGGAACTTCTATTGTATTACTATAAATGTGATTTTCATTTGTGCTTAGAAATGCTGGATGAGTCAGAATTATTTTCAGCAAGCCACAGATGCTGTTGAGAGATGAGGTGGTAACATCCTAACAGTAAAAAAGAGAGTCAACTTCAGTCCTGAACCTCAACATTATTACTTCTTTAAGGTGAGCTCAGTAATAGACCTATGAACTGCACAATGCTGCTGGAGCAGCCCATTCATTCTACTGCTGAAAACTGAAGAACAAATAGTTCAGTTACAAAGGCTGTTGTCAGGAACAGCACATGCAAAGAAAACTCATATTTCATGACAATCCCATTGCATCATGGTTGTAGAAGCATATAGTAATGATAATTATTTATTTAATTAATAAGTCAATCAAATGTGGTAAATCAAATCAAGGAAGGTATTCCAAGTATTCCAGTATTCCAAGCATTCTTTTTGCCACTATTTGTTATAATCAGTGAGATTTTTATACAAGAATATTTTCAAGCTGTTGCTCTTCCATTAAAGTGCTTGATCAGAGAACACTGACTGTAAAAGAAAATGGTCTACTTGCATTATGTTATGAATAGTATAAAACACGTTTAGAAACAAAAGATTTTCCATTTGCTGGAGAAAAGGTAAGTGGTGCTTGAAAAATTGCCATGGATGTTGTGGCTGGTTGCCAGGGCATTGCTATGCGGTTGCTATGGTGTTCTGAGAGGTTTCATCACATTCCTATGGTGTTCTAGGTGATCCTAGGTGGTTATTTACTGACCCAAGTCAACAGATTGCATCCCCAATGCTTTATATATTATCCTGCTCTCTATAATCTGAAGTCCAAGTGCTTAAAAAACAACTCCACACAACACACCTCTCCACAACAACCCACACAGTTTGAGGTGTCTTTCATAACTGTAGTAGAAACAAAAGCAGAAAAAGTGCACATCAGTATTTAAGGTAAAGGGTTTACTCAGACCCTTGAGTATGAGTATAATTATAGTGATGTTTGCCTTAGTAAAATGTGAAATCAGGAATCAGCATTCTAGCACTTTTGTGGGATTTATTTAAGGCCTTAAAATAACTAGTCTAAACATTGAGGTTTCAGTAGAAGTTTCTCAGACTTACGTTTGCATTGGGTGTCATTGTGGTTTGCCAGTAGCACGGATTACAGATACGAGGACTTAGTAACACATTATTTTAAGGTCTCTTAACTAGTTGCTCATTAGCATGCATATTACTAGAATATTAGCCATTTATTAGTAGTAATTGAGCACATATTAATGCCTTATTCTACATGACTTTATCCTACATCCCTAATCCTACCCCATACCTAAACTTAACAACTACCTTACTAACTATTAATAAGCAGGACATTAGGAATTTATTGAGGGAAAAGTCATAGTTAATAGTGAATAAGTGTTCAGTTCTTGTTTTGGTGTTGCAGCCCTGAAGCAGCCTGTTGCATGACTGAAGCACTGTCTTCATGATGCTTGAGGATGTTTGTGATGGAGCAACACTGTAAAAATTGAACCAGAAGGGAAAAATGACACTTTAGTAATTCTCTCTCTTTGCCTCTCTTTCTTTATCTCGTTTCTCAGACTCACTACAGTGATGGAGAGTACATTATCAGACAAGGTGCCAGAGGGGACACATTCTTTATCATTAGCAAGGGAAAGGTAAGATCGTTTCCAGCACAGACACAGAATATCACTAAGGTTGCATGCATGAACAACTTTTGAAGAAAAGTTTCTTTCCTGTCATCATTTACTCACCCTCATGCTGTTCTAAACCTGTATGCAGGTTGAAGACCTGGGCCCTATCATACACCCGGCGCAATGCAGCGTCAGCCACGACGCAAGGGTTTTTTGCTAGTTTCAGACCGATGCAGTTATGATTTTCACCTCCTAGGCCAGGTTGTTTAAATAGCAAATGCATTTGCACCCATTTATGCGCTCATGTGCGCGCTGGTCTGAAAACGACGCGTGTTCGGGTGCATTGTTGGCGCGTTGCTATTTTGAGGTAACTGAAATAGACCTGAAATAGATATTTTTTTGTTTGTTATTTAAAGAGCGTGTTAGTAACATGCGCTTATAGGCGGTCCACAATGCGCATACACTCTGCTTATTACACACACAGGGATGCGCAGCAGCACACAAACATGTCAAATATATACAAATTTAAGGATTATAATGTAAAAGATTATTATTGTGTATGCTACATAAATATAAAAATGCCTACAAGCCATAATGGATAGTCATTGCATGTATCAGAATGAGGTCAATTTTTGTGCTTGCAAATTCAACTGTGTAAATAGCGAGCGCAACAGGCTCTTAAAGTGAATGGGAAATGAGACTCTGATTGGTTTATTGCACATTATACCCAAAACACACCCATTACTCATTACAAGAATAGGGTCAACAATTTTAGACCATGCGCCGGGCACACAGACTATTTTTAACGTTGTTAAACTAGCAAAAGTGGATTCAGACACTCCCTAAGTGCACCTGCACCTTGCGCTTTAGACCATGCACTTAGATTGTTAAAATAGGGCCCACAATTAAAAGTTATAAAAAGGATTTCAGAAGTTTTAAAGAATCTTTATGCAGCCCTTTCACAAACAAAAATACAGTACTTCATTATGACCATTTTTGTCGAGCTCCAAAAAGACAGAAACCAACATAAAAAGTATCGTAAAAGTCCACATGAGCTGTGTGCTATATTCCAAATCTTTGAAAGTTATACAATGTCTTTGTACAAAGAACTTTGTAAAATTTACGTAATTATTTTCTGATCATCTTCCCTTTCAGTGAAGGAATACATTTTAATGTTGGGTGGACTACAAAAAAAATGGTAACTGAATAAAAATACGTTTTTATTAATAAATAATATGCCCTATAAAGTGGTCGGTGTTAATTTGAGCTGGAAACTGTATTAGGTACTTTTTTCCCAATTAAACTTTTAGATTTGAGAGCTTTAGTGAAGGGGAAGATGCTTAGTTAATAAAAACTACATACATTTAATCAGCTATTGACTGATTTAAGAGGATATACAGGTACATCTAAAAAAAATTATAATATCATGAAAAAGGTCAATATTTTGTGTCACTCATTTCAGAAAGTGAAACCCATATATTATATACATTCATTACACATATGAGTGAAATAGTTCAAGCCTTTATTTCTTGAAATTTTGATGATTATGGCTTAGAGATAATGAAAACTTCTCAGGTTACACATGTAACCATGGTTCCCTGAGAATAGGAAACGAGACGCTGCATCCTCTAGAGGTCGCTGTGGGAATGCCTTCAGCGTGACCGGTGTCTGAAGCATGAAATGAAAACACACAATGCACTTGACATTGGCAGGTGGAAGCCTATGACGTAAGCAAATGAGCGTCTGCGGTAATAAAAGGGCGCCTGTGGAACACGTCATCCTCTTTTTTTTCAAAGGGGACACCGACAGGAATTGCCCGAAGCATGGCCAAGAGACGCAGCGTCTCGTTCCCTATTCTCAGGGAACCGTGGTTACATGTGTAACCTGAGACGTTCCCTTTCAAAGGGAACTCTATGCTGCGTCCTCTAGAGGTCGCTGTGGGAACGCTATACCAACGCCACTATGCTGAGGGAAAGAGTGTCCGAATAGCTGGATTTCTAAGTCACAGACTCGAGGAACACCATCCCTGCCCAGCAGATCTAAAGTAAAAAAAACTATCTACAGGCAAGCTCAAAGCTCGCCATCATAGACTAGCTCACCAGAGTATGGCTCTCAGAGTGGAGATCTCAGAAAAGCGACTCTCTAGATTGAGAGGAGACTTCTACACTTGATGCTACAAACAGCTAGAGAGGCTCAGGAAAGAGCCTGTGCATAGTGCTGCCTAAGCGGAGCTCCGGAGAGTCGAGGCTTCAGCAGAATGACTCTCTAAGCGAGAGGAGACCTGACTACACTCCGCACTAGAGACAGCTAGCAAGGCTCACAATAGAGACTACATACTAATGGTGCTGCCTAAGCGCAGCTCTGGAGAGTGGAGGCTTCAGCAAAATGACTCTCTTAAGCGAGAGGAAGTCTAGCAACACTCGATCCAGGTAGGGGAGCTCTTCCGGGTAGGGGAACTCTTAAGAGTGGAGGTCTCAGCATAACGACTCTCTAAAGCGAGAGGAGACCTGACTACACTCAGCGCTAGAGACAGCTAGTGAGGCTCACAATAGAGCCTACATACTAATAGTGCTGTCTAAGCGGAGCTCTGGAGAGCGGAGGCTTCAGCAGAATGACTCTCTTAAACGAGAGGAAGCCTAGCAACACTCGATCCAGGTTGGGGAACTCTTAAGAGTGGAAGTCTCAGCATAACGACTCTCTAAAGCGAGAGGAGACCTGACTACACTCAGCACTAGAGACAGCTAGTGAGGCTCACAATAGAGCCTACATACTAATAGTGCTGTCTAAGCGGAGCTCTGGAGAGTGGAGGCTTCAGTAGAATGACTCTCTTAAATGAGAGGAAGCCTAACAACACTCAACCCTAGTTGGGGGGCTCTTAAGAGTGGAGGTCTCAGCATAACGACTCTCTAAAGCAAGAGGAGACCTGACTACACTCAACATCAGAGGCAGTTAGTGAGGCTCAAAAAAGGCCTACATACACCTATCACTGCCGGAGACGGAGCTCTGAAGAGTGGAGGCTTCAGCAGAATGACTCTCTAAATGAGAGGGAAGCCTAACAACACTCAACCCTAGTTGAGGGGCTCTTAAGAGTGGAGGTCTCAGCATAACGACTCTCTAAAGCAAGAGGAGACCTGACTACACTCAGCGCTAGAGACAGCTTGCAAGGCTCACAATAGAGCCTACGTACTAGTCGTGCTGTCTACGCGGAGCTCTGGAGAGTGGAGGCTTCAGCAGAATGACTCTCTTATACGAGAGGAAGCCTAGAAACACTCAATCCAGGTTAAAAAATACACTTACATTAAACCCGGTACCAGATCACAGAGTTCACTGTTAAGTGCACGGGGCTATTCACCTGGCCCTGTCTCTGGCCCGCAGACCAGGATGGGCCAGGTCCCCCTCGGTGTTCAGGCTCAGACTCAGACCGGCGCGGTATACATGATTATATGCTGTGAAGTGCGCCTTCGCCTCCTTCAATTTTACAGATCACCGTCTCAACGGATGTGCCGAACAATTCCAAAAAGGCAAAACTGGCGCATCGAGAAGAAACCGTTTTTCTTTCTCCCCGATGTCCACCAGGTTCACTAACAGATGTCTCTCAGTGGCGACCATCGCCCTACCGATCGCGGCAGCAAATCAGCCTGGTATGCCTGCAACACCGACATTGTGCAAGACGTATGCCCTACCATTCAAGCGAGATGTATTTTTAGTGGCTTGGATGGCAGGACCGGAGCCTTCAACGTCGATGTCACCCCAGCCGAGAGATATATACAGATGGATGTGGGCTGAATATTGTTTATCCCATGCCTTCAAAAATCACACAATGAATAAGAACAGAGCGCGCATGCTCTTCGCCCAAACACATAACGCATAAGTCGTGTGTGTCATCTGGTGTCAGAAAGCTCTGACACGGATCGGCACACCTCCTAAAGCGTTTCACAATAGACATAGTATTCACACTTCAGAAACAAATGTCCCCTGAAGACAAAAAAGAGGATGACGTGTTCCGCAGGCGCCCTTTTATTCCCGCAGACGCTCATTTGCTTACGTCATAGGCTTCCACCTGCCAATGTCCAGTGCATTGTGTCTATTCATTTCATGCTTCAGACACCGGTCACGCTGAAGGCGTTCCCACAGCGACCTCTAGAGGATGCAGCGTAGAGTTCCCTTTGAAAGGGAACCCAAATTTCAGTGTCTCAGAAAATCATAATATTACACAAGATCAATAAAAAAAGGATATTTTAAACAGAAATGTCAGGCTTCTGAAAAGTATGTTCAATTCTATGCACTCAATACTTGGTTTGGCCTCCTTTTGCATGAATTACTGCATTAATGCGGCATGGCATGGAGGCAATCAGCCTGTGGTACTGCTCAGGTGTAATGGAAGCCCAGGTTGCTTTGATTGCAGCCTTCATGTCATCTGCATTGTTGTCTGGTGTCTCTCATCTTCCTCTTGACAATACCCATAGATTTGTCATTGACCAGCTATAACCTGCTGGAAAATGAAATCAGCATCTCCATAAAGCTTTTCATCAGAAGGAAGCAAGAAGTGCTCTCAAATGTCCTGGTAGATGGCTGCGTTGACTGTGGACTTCAGAAAACACTGGACCAACACCAGCAGATGACATGGCAGCCCAAATCATCACTGACTGTGGAAACACCCTGGACTTCAAGCAACATGGATTCTGTGCCTCTCCACTCTTCCTCCAGACTCTGGGACCTTGATTTCCAAATGAAATCTTGAGGCACTGACTCCATCTTCAGTTCACTCCTTGTGAAGCTCTCTCAAGTGTTTGAATCGGCTTTGCTTGACAGTATTCTCAAGCTTGCGGTCATCCCTGTTGCTTGTGCACATTTTCCTACTCAATTTCTTTCTTCCAGTCAACTTTGCTTTGCATTTAATATACTTTGATACATCATTCCTTGAACAGCCACCTCTTTCAGTTATGACCCTCTGTGACCCTCAATGATCGTCTTCTGGGCCATTGCCAAGTCAGCAGTGTTCCCCATTATTGCGGTTTCAAATAACAAGAGATACCCACAATTTATACTGTATGGATGGTAAATATTCTATTATTTTGAGATACTGATTTTTGACTTTCATTAGCTGTAAGCTCTAATCATCAAAATTAAAACAAACGTTTTTAAATAAGTAACAAAATTAAAATATTAACTTTTTCACCATATTAAATTTTTGTTTGATGTTCCTGTAGACTTTAAGTCATAGACTGTAGATCATCTTGCTGTTCTGGAGTTTCATTTTCTTCCTTCAATTTGTTAATTTTTGTGTGAACTGGCCATTAATCTGAATGCATTTTCAAGACCCTTCATCCCTTCAAATACACTCTCTACAACAAATGTAAAAGTTAAATAATTGATATTTTAGGAATAAATCAGTGGTTTATTTAGCCTTCCTGCAACTTCTCAAGATCAATAACCTGTAATTGCAGGTTAATGTTACTCGAGAAGATCAACCCAATGGGACCCCTGTCTATCTGCGGGCATTAGGTAAAGGAGACTGGTTTGGAGAAAAAGCACTTCAAGGGTAAGAACCTTTTGTACACTACTTACAGCGCTGCAATTGCAGCTGGCTGCTAACCATGTTTACGAAAGCTTCCATTGACATCAATTATGTGCTCAATGGATCATTTGCTGCAGGGACAGCCTAATGGGCTGCTAACTGTGAAAGATCAAACACACATCCAAACAAAGCATCTGTTTTGAGTTGTTCAACTTGCTGTGGGAATACTCTTTGAAAGTAATATTTAAACTTATCGTGTCGTCAAAATTGACCTTATTAGCTTCCTAAATGCACATTCCGGCTATATGAGAAATAAATCTGAATCTTTCATCAGAATGCAATAGCTTGCTCCACCTCTGAAATAACTTTCTTTTTACAGCTGACATTACTGATCGCTCTTATTTGAGAAGTCTTCCTTTACATTTGTCTCCAGCTTCACTTGGAAATATTTCACATAAAGGAAGTGAGCTGTGAACTGCATTTCATGTGGCTTTTAACCTGATTTGAAATGGGCTTATATGAAAATGCCTGTCATATTTGAGGCTTTATTTGCAAGGGTACCCTCTAATGGACTGGGAGCACACAGCGCTTCATAAGTCGAGCTAATTTGAAAAGAAGATGAGACCAGTTGTGTCAGAACAGTCAGATGCACATCCAATCCTCCCCACCTCATATTTCTCACAGGGCAGACTGGTTATGAACATCATCCTCCGCTCTATTTCCATATTCTTGCACAATCTCACTGCTGCTAATTCAATAGAGGCCAACTGCAGGCACCTTCACACAGCTTCCATTACGGCTTTTGATTTGTGTTTCAAGTGAGTTATACTTACTTAGTAAAGATATGATTTTCAAATGTGATTTACACATTTATTTCCTCATGATGGTTTACTGAAACTTTCTGATCATCTGTTGCAAGGGATACAGACAGAACATATGCAGTTGGGGACCCTAGTGGAGATCAGAGGAAGCGTTAGTCCATTTATGGTGGTGGTTCTGACAAACAACAATCCATTTAATTGTTATTGTTGGGCAATTACCCTAATGAATAGAAGTAAACACAGTAAGTGATTTCTACAATATATATATATTTTTCCATTTACAAGCACACATCAATGGGCTTGGCTGGTGTAGCACAGCTGTGTTGTGACATTGAGCTTGTCATCGACCCTGAAAAAGGGGCAAGGTATTAATGGACCAAAATAAAGAGACTGCAGATTTCAAACTAAATAAAAGCTCTGTGCTGGGCAAATTAATATTTGTTAGGATTTACTTGAAGGAGAGACTAGTAGGATGTGTTTTGGCCACAGGACTCATGGGAGGAGAGCTCTTGATGGAATCTTGGATCAAGGAAGACATACTTTCATTCCGTTTGAACCCCAATGTTAAAGTCTTCACCAGAAGTTCTCCTAGTTCAGTATGCTATGCCAGCTAGAAATGCGCAAGAGAGTGAAATTAAATATTGTTTCTGAGTTTTCTGATTAAATCGAAAGTGAAGAGAAACTAATGTTTTCTAAATGTCTCTTGAAATATATCTGCAGAATTCACATTCACAAAGTATTTGAGTAGCTTTTACCAAGTGACAGATTAACTTTCACCAAAATACCTTGAAGTCTGATTGGAAGCACCATATTTTAATTGATGACATTTTACAATAACCAGTTGCATTAGATGTCACAATCTAACAAGTACATTTTTAATACATTTCAATACATTTATGCACAAGAGTATATGTATAAGTTAACCTAAACAAAAATATTATTAAAGCAATAGCAAAGTTAATGTTAATTAATGTTTTTGATTACATTTATGGATAGTACCTAATTACCAGTTTTATTAGCTACAATATATGTAGTAACTATTACATTTAGGCAGAATCTATTTTTAACATACTAAATATTTTAGGGCAAGGTATTGTCATTGCAAGTACTGTTGTTACACATATATCAGCTGTATATTTATAGAGTGTGATCTATTGATCAATTGTTACTTTCACAAAGCCACCTAGTTAGATGGCTCTTGCTTTGATCTAAGCCCAAGGACCACCAAGCTGATGAGTAGTAATATGCTGTGTAGTGTATTAGTTTTCACCTGAAGAGGTGCTACTCCTACAAATGTGTGTTCTTGATCTTCATGTCTTTGATCTCACCTCTCACTCTCAGCTTTAATTAGTACACAATCTTACGTTTTTGTTTTGGTGGTTGCTTGTTTAGTTTCTCTCTTTTTTGAGTGGTAGTATGTTTAGCAAATCAATCAGCACTCTATTGAAGTGGATCGTCAGTCTTTCATCTTAAACAATATTGTTATGCCGTTCCGAGTTGTGCTTGTGTGATATGGGAGCTGCCTGGGATTTGACTAAGTAACCGGCATAACAATAGCTATGGTCTTGTGGATTAAAGGCTGCCCACTGCTTTGATGTGCAACAGCTTGTATGCTACATAAACTTAATGTCCCTCTTAAGCAAAACACCTTGTTAAGCCAAAACAATTAATTTGCTGCCAGTTAAGGAGATGTTGACCACCTTAGAGTAACTGTCTTCTTCTGAAGTCTACACACCGAAACGGAAGTATACAAACACATTCAGATTAAAGGGGTCATATGATGCTTGTTTAAAGATAATTATTTTGTGCATTTGGTGTAACAAAATATGTTGACATGCTTTAATGTTAAAAAAACACATTATTTTTCAAATACTGTGCAATATTGTAGGTCCTCTATGCCCCGCCTCTCTCAAATGCTTCGTTTTCCGCAAAGTTCCTCCTTCAGACAAGCGCAGTCTGCTCTGATTATTAAAATTAATGTAAAGACAGTTAATAATGTCCTTAGTTTTACTATCATTTCAAGCCCGAGAGGAGAACAGAGTCGTGTTACAGACACAGTGATGATGTTCGTATGTATTTGCAAACAAGACGATTTCTGACGGGCTGTACACTCCGCTGTGATGTGACCCTCACTCTCTCTCTCACACACACACACACAATCCACGATTAAGATAGATGATGTGCTGTGACTCTCTCTCTGTCACACACATGCGCGCACACACACACACACACACACACACACACACACACACACACACACACACATCCACGATTAAGATAGATGATGTGCTGTGACCCTCTCTCTCTCTATCACACACATGCGTGCGCACACACACACACACACACACACACGATGCGCAAAACTCATTTGAACAGTCAATAGCAAATACTTAAACTAATAACAAAACATACTGTCGGTGATTCAGAAGAGCCAGATTGTTATAGCAAAGTCAGAATTACCTCCTCTCCTAGGTTCACGAAACTGTCATGCATAAAATTCCTTGATGTTCTGTTGTAAGTAATCTTAATGATTCCTAAATGCATCTACTTTCGAAAGTCCAAATAAAGTGCTTTTGGTTTTGCCTAGAAACACAGCTTCTCCCTGTCATGGCTGCTTCAACACTACTGCGGTTATTGAAACCACGCCATCTGCAAATATTTCCCCATCCTGATGTAGACATGTGGGGGCTTGTTTGAATGAGCCGTTTTAGGGGGCGTGGACAAGTCTTAACTGTGATAAAGAATATCTCTTTGGTTTTGAGACTTTAGTCTTTGCAACTTCAGGGATCTTATATTTGCACAATCAGCTTGTAACACTCCAAAGAGAAAGAAAAACTTGAAATTGCATCATATGACCACTTTAAGGACCACTGTATGGGTGAATCTAATGAAAACATGTCAGGGTCACATTAACAAATGCTTGTTTGCCAATTTATATCAAAATGATCTTACCCAAATTACCAATTTTATTATTTATTCTCAAAGGCGATTCATATTAAATTTGTATTGCTTTAAATGCAGTAATATTTTTACAGTTTATTTAAAATGTTAATTAAAATGACAACATATACAACCATGTATAAATATATTTTTACTTTTTAAATAATATCTTATTCCATTGTGCAATGTTAATAAGAACTGGGAACGAGATGTTTAAATTATAATAAAACCCATGTCAAAACCCCAAAACTGTAATTGTCCTAGAATAGACTTAATTTTCATTAAGTACAATATAAGTGTTCATTTTCTTATTAAATATGACCCATGTACATTCTTAACAGGCTTCATGATATTTACTATATATGATTCCTTGCCTGCTATTTCGTCTTTTTTTAAGAATAGCATTGACATGTTAACTACACTTTTTGTGAGTATTTGACTTGCAGTGTTTGCAGTTTGCAGTGACTGCATGTTTGTGATTGTATTAGTTAGTTACAATTAAGTTTCACTTACATACACAAATTTAAAGTGGCTTAATTAGAAGTTATTTTGGTATAAACCCATTTTTAAAAGACATTTATCTAAATATAAAATGTCCTAGAAAATTAAAAGTATTGCTATATCAGTGCTATTTCCTTGTCAGCTAAATCTCCGCTATACTTTAACGAACTTTAACATAATGCTTTGATTCACCCAAAAATAAAACTAGGCCGAATAATTTTTTCGTACACTCATGTTCTTTCAAACCTGTATTAATTTATTTTTGCTTTGAATAGAAACTGATAATATCCACATTACTGTTTACAATTAATAAAATGCAAAATAACAATGAACAAGGGCTATCAAACATTTATTTCAAACATTTATTACAGTGCTACATTGAAGACCTCTCATGCTCCACAACCGGTACATTAACATTGGTTTCTTGGAGTCACTCGTTGTGTCACTTTATCCTGTTATTCTCCCAGCTTGATTGACGGCTCTGACCTTTCCTTCATAAACCTTACACCACACTTGCTGTGATGTGCGCTCACTACATCCAGACTTTGACTGACAGCTGAAACATGTTTGCGCTGGCAGGTCTTACCCCTCTGTCTTTCTTTGACTCCATCCTCTCCTAATGCTGTCACGGCATTTAAAGACATCCTTCTGCCTCTGAAGTGTGCCATTGTAATTGAAAGATACTTCGCTGTGCTGGACTTTCTCAGTGGTAGTTTTTATCCTCATATGTGATTGTGATCAGGGGTGCCTTAAAATAACCAGAGGCCCCATGGCTACCGCATTACAGTAGGCACCCCTACCCCAGAAAACTTAACGTTAACGTTCACAACACTGACTACGTTAACATGCGAACAAATAATGCGATTATTTCCAATAATCAGAGTAAGGACTTAATTGCATTATGATGTTAGGAGACATCATGGGAGGAGAAAGAGCAGGTGTGTTTACTGGCCGCTGTTTTAATTTATTTACGTCTAATGCATAATGATTTTGTATGGCTGTATTGCAAGTTTAGAATAGAATGTGATGGAATTTGTTTGCCTTATGCTGCCGTCGCGTTCTCGCCGTTTCTGGATGAGGGTAAGGAACAGAGACTGGTGGCAGCGAGTTATGTTTTCCCAGAAATGCGATGCTTTCTTCGCCTCCATCGCTTCTAATCTGCGTATTACTACAGGTGCATCCCGTCATTCATGTACATCACGAGCGCATGCGCACTTTGGTCAGAACGCCAATACTGCGATTAAGGTGTTTACATGCCTGTATATTTCGATAAAATCGGCATACGCCATACTATGTTAATATGATTATGCTTGCTGCGATTATGAGCTTTATCGCATTAATTAAATCAAAGTATTTTTACATGAGGTAAAGATTAATCGCAATATTGTCAAAATCTAATTATAATCGCATTAAGAGGGTGCAGGTAAACGCACTGACTGTGCGTTCCTTTTACACAGCAGTGTTATTTCTCTTGTTCATCTGCACGTTAACATAAAGACACTCTTGTGCTGGGCTATTTTACTAGCGAAGGCATTGATTGTGCGTTCCGCTTACATTATATCGGTGGAACATACCAACTACACAAACTGTGTGGGGGGAACCTAAACTGAACCATTCACTATATAGGCAACTAACTACAACCAGGGCGTCGCTGAAAATGAGTGTGTGAATTTGTTTACAGAATGCTGTTGTCACTGCTGCAAACTCCCATATAAATAATTAGTCGAAAATATAATTTCCTTGCAGCCAGTGGGCCCCCTTTCTAGTGTAGGGCCCCTGGGCTTCAGCCCCTTGAAGCCCGTGCATTAATACATGTGCAATTAATTGCCCCTGGATGAGATAAGTGTAGCTGTGATGTGAATAGCACAGGACTGATGTAATAATCACTTTAGGTGTTATAATTGGACCTTATTTGCAAGAGCTGCGGCACCTCCGATATGCTCGGCCTCAATGGGAGGTATCTTTTTCACAGTTGTACCGGCAGACATCATATCTAATGAAAGCCAGTTTGAGGCAGTTGAATTCCAGCCTATGCAGATGAGACAGCGGACACTAATGACACCCTAAACATAGACTTGTCCACAGGAAAGTGAAAAATATTTGCAACTGTGTGGTGCTAATTGGAGACCCATACTGTATGTCAAAGTTGAGGATGAGGGTGACATGTCACAGTTTCTGTATTGTCCTTGTATTATATAAAGATCACATTGGAAACTGGAAAAATTTTACTTTTAATTTATTTTGCCACTTTTCAAATGCAAAAAAAAGCAAATGCATTGCCCCACACGGAGAGTTTTGATCTTAAAACATTAAAATCCATAATAAAAATATAAATTATATTTTTTAAATGTGTAGTTTCATAACACGCCATGACTACGATGTGGAAGGCAAGTTACTGGCTTTTTAAGGTAATTGCACATAAGTGGTTTGCTGTCTGCAGCTGATTTTGTTGATGTCCTTGTAATGTGTTGTAAAGTTGCTTAAAAATCAGCAATTTAAAGAACAATCAATGTAATTATAAAGATGCACTATGATTTTATTCCTTTTTGAGTGCTGTTTGCCTGTTTAAACATCTTTGGCACAATGCAAGGAGGTTTTGGGTGGTAGTCAGGGATTTATTGTACAGTTGCAGTTGCAGGTGCTCTGAGTGTTTTTTTGTGTGTTGCAGTTGCTATGGAGTTCAACAAAACACACAATTTGAGGTACAATTCACATCCCTAGCATAAACAGGATGAGTTGGACAAGTATAATACCTATAGTTTTGGTCTGTGCAAAAAGCATGATCAATAATAATAGCTTGCTTTAGTAAAGAGCACTATTAATGTCTTGAGTTGTCTCAACACAGTCACATCAGAACATCACATGACTCCACCTGGACTTCTGCAAAAACCTACCTATCTTCATTGCAGTTTCTAGCTGAAATTAACAACAGTGGCAGTAAAACACCAACAACTTTTATTTGTTTTCGCACAAATTGATGGAGGCAGAAGGTTGATTGATAAAGACTTCATTTTAAAAACTTTTACCAAACTAATGCATTTTGATGTTTACATCACAAAACCAGCTTCATATACATTATGGCTTTTCTAATGTGGTAAACATGCTCAGAAGCTCACCCGGTACAGCATTGCACTTGCTATTTGGGCTGTGATGGCATGGTTCATCAGCAAATGTGTTTTATTTAATGTTGGCTTTTGTTGATTTTACAGTATCTGATTTAGAGTGGGGTTTAGCATAGGTTCTACATTATTTTCAAATGCAATATTTGCAATTATTCTTTTATTCTAATCTATTAATACCACTCACCGGACATTTAATTTTTGAACTGGGATGATCTGTACAACAACTAACATAATAAAACATTGCCAGATTCATGTTCGTCTGTTTCGGATAAAACTGAATGAGCTTTTACCGCCACTCAATGGACATTTCAGTTTGAAAGTGTTGTTTCATTTGCATGTTTTTCCAATGAGCCTGGCTTGCTCCATTAAGCCTGGGTTAAGAGTTAAGAGAGACTTCCTGTATGTGTGTGAAGGCAATCAGCATTCCCACCTGGTCATTGTGACTTGGCCGTATGCAGCTGCTTGGAACTGTCATTCAGAATTCTGGTCCACACACACAAAGCACATGCACACACTGTTGAAGTTCAGACCAGCCACAAAAAGGACAGTTTATGCCTTCATCTATAGACATGGACTTCACTTCCCGTGAATGTTTGTCAGACTGCAGTGAGGAAGACTCCACTGACAGAAGGCAACCGTTCCGAGTAATGCCACAGAATGTGTTTGCTGTGTGTGTTTTGTGATGTGAGAAACCTCACAGTGATACATTATTGGGTTACGCTGTGTCATGCGGTGAAAAATGCTTTACAACAATAATGGCTCATGATTAACACTGTTCCATTTGTCACTGATTAGGGAGAATTATGTTCTATGGATGCTATTTTTCTGAAATAGTATAATGGATCTTGATTTGTTGTTTTCCGCTTATGAAGTAGGTTTACATGCACAATTATTAACAAGCTAGAGTGAGTCTTTGAGGAGTTGAGCTACAGTCTTCATCTGTCTATCCCGGTAGGCTATTCATGATACAATGCATAATTGATTAATGCTTTAAAGGATTAAATCACACATTTTATCTGACTTTTTCTTTTTCTTTTGAGCTACAGTCCCATTAGGTATTTTAGTTTGACTTCATAAAATCAGACTGGTGTGATTTCAGAGGTGGAAAGAGTACGGAATATTCTACTCAAGTAAAAGTACCATTACATTAATTACATTTCAAGTAAAAGTACCAGTCTAAAAATCTACTCAAGTAAAAGTAAAAAGTAGCTCATTTAAAATTTACTCGGAGAAAAAAATACTTAGTTACATTTTAACAGTGGGAGGGATGAAAAAATGGGATAGACCAAGGGTATCAAACTCAGTTCCTAGGGGCCATAGCCCTGCACTGTTTATAACCCTAATTAAACACATCCGATCCAGCTAATCTAATCATTTAGGCTTATTTGAAAACTACATGGTGTGTGTGTTGGAGCAGGGTTGGAACTAAACTCTGCAGGGCTGCGGACTGAGTTTGACATACATGGGATAGGCCTATAAATCTCAAACTAGTTGTTTCTAATTAAAGGAATCAGTTATTTAGAATAATAACACATTTGGGCTGTTACCAGGCAAATTAAATCAGTATTAACTAAATGAATATTGGCAATGCAGAGGAAACACAGAAGTGTCATAGTTGTATTTCACACTGACATGAATGCATTTAGCCAGCAGTTACACATGCAGAAATAATGTTTTGATAAATAAGACATAAAATGTTGAATACTCGTTTGAAATTATAAAAAAAATACAAATAAATCAAAAGATTCTTTAAATGTGTAACTAAAACAGCCAGTAGGTGTCAGCAAGTCACAGTTAAGAGAGTCATTGTGATTGAACCGAATCATTTAAACAGTTGATTCATTCAAGAACGAAACACCGTCATGTTGCTCAGAGACGCAAAACTGTGTATGGTGGCTGTGTTTGGAATTATTTGTGTTATCGAAATAGAGCAAAAACAGGCAATATGGTGTCTAAAACCCAAGTCTCTTAATTAACTACAGGCCTATGTAATCATGCTGATTTGTGGAGAAAAAACGGCACTCTTCATGTGATGTTGATTTACTATATGAAATTATATAAATATATACATTTTCTGCCCCTATATCTTAAATGTTGTGATCATTCTAAACGCATTTTAACAGACTGAATCACGCAGTGAATGAAAGTACTCCAAATGCACGCAGACTAGTCTAATCTACTAGATTTCACGGCACACTGTTTAGAGTGTTTTGTTTGGTTTTTGGCAAAATACTGATAACGTCAAATCGCACATCGTTAAAACAACAATTACTATATAATAGCAGAGGATATCACACACCCTGCACCATTGTCTGTTTGGCTAATTTGTGCAAAACCTTTTGCTGAACTGTCAAAGCTTTATTTTAACCACCAATGCAATGATGCAAGTATTTACTTTACCTCTACATGCTTGCGAAGGGGTGATGTCGAGATGTTATAAGCTGCTAGTTTGGTCTCCCGAGGCAAACACAGCTTACACTGCATAATAGAGTATAAATATGGCCTGGGGTTCACTTCATTTCCTTCAAGTTGAACTTCAGCAGAATACAACAGGGTTTGGTTTTCAGCTGGGTCTGCACCATAACGCCTGTCCGTCTGCATCTTTCTTGTGATTTTAGTGCCAGTTTCTTCTTCTGCCCATTATTTGCTGCAGTAGTTTACAGGGAGCGATTTTTTTTTTTTTTACTCCGTAATTAATGTGTTTTACAATGTAGCAAAGTACAATACTTCAAAAAAAATATACTTAAGTAAAAGTAAAATTACAGATTTTAAAAATGACTTTAAAAAGTAGAAGTACAGAAAAAAGCTACTTAATTACAGTAACGCGAGTAAATGTAATTCGTTACTTTCCACCTCTGTATGACTTTAATTGGGCTAAAGCTTTTACATGACATTATAAAAATACAAATTATTACATTAGTCTGGCTGAAATCATAACTTTAAAGTATATGCAAGCAAATGTATTGATTAAATTATGACGTATACGATTTTATATCACGGTACCTGTGTTTTTTTATTAGCCATTTTTGCTGAAAATTCAACAACAAGTTTTATTTATTAAACAACCATCTTATCTCACGTTATGTGACACTTCAAAAATATAAAACACATATTATCATTCATTCATATATATATACTGTATATATATATATATCCACAGGTATATCCAAGTGCTGCTTAACCACATTTCCCAGTTTAATTTAAATCTGCTATCAATTTTTTCCTTAATTTTTTAAAATTAATTTTTAATTAAAATATTTGTTTTTATTTAATTTGACTAGAAATAAAACTGTAAATAAATTCATTTATGAGACACCATGTTTCCTTCTTATTATCCTCTAATGAAATTAAATTGTAATTCAGTAATTATTCAAAAATAAATACATTATAGACTTGTATGATTGACATGTTTTCTTTGTGTCTCCGCAGAGAAGACATCAGGACGGCTAATGTCATCGCCGATGAAGCTGTCACTTGCCTCGTCATCGACAGAGAGTGAGTTTTTGTGTGTGTGTGTGTGTGTGTGTGTGTGTGTGTGTGTGTGTGTGTGTGTGTGTGTGCGTGTGTGTACTGATGCTGTGAAATGTGATTAGTCTTTCATCTTTTCCACTGTGTGCACACTAAATTATTGCTGCTAATTTCTGATGACCTCATATGACTTTCACTGTGGCAACTTCATGCTAGTTTACGCTAGTTAACTTCAGGGAGCCATTTCTTCTCATTTGCGAACCTAAGACAGTAGACTGTCGGGAACCAATCTATGTCCTCCTTTGAGTGGCACAGCATGTGACAGAACAGTAGGAGCACAATGCCATGCTGTGCAGTGGAACTCCTAGGCCTCCTCTCGTCTCTGTAGACATCATGCTCTAGAGACTTTGATTTTAGTTCGGTCTGAGGAAGCGATATAATAAGCAGCCCCATATGCAGACTGACTTTCACTCTCACTGTAGGAATTTGCCCATTATCTCAGCCCTGTCATCAGTCAGGGGTTTATGGTAATGCTCATTAAAATACTCTTGTTGTTGTTAAATTGTATGCTAGCTGACCTGTGATCAGTGAGGATTTTAACCACTGATTCATGCAGCTGATTTCCTGTAGGAATAGAGCACAAAAGTAAAACTCACTTTTTATCATCTTGGGATGGGGAAGTATTTGAACCTTTCATTTTCTCCATAGTGATTTCAGAAGGAAAAAAGAAAGTTCTGTCACTTCGTTCCGGTCACATACTCTGTTTTATTGTTTGGAAAGATTTCAGTTGGCGGAAAGACATATACAATCTACTGTAACTGGATAAATCTGGCAAACAATTACTCAGTGTTATGGTCATAATTTTTTTTTATAATTTATAAAAAAATACATACAAATTTGAATTCATATAAACAACTTTGTATACATAAATATTTACATTTTTTAATGGTTATTTGTAATAATATATTTAGGCATACAGTAATAAAATGGAATCTGAGTGCAAAAGCATTTAAAGCTGTTATATTCTTAGCAATGCATATTATAATATTCTTTAAAAACACTAAATGTATTTTAATTATATTTACAAATTATCTTCAAATGCTACAATATTTCAAAAACACCTGATATTTAAGAGTTAATAATCCAATATTTGTAAAAATAAATATCAATTAAAAAATATGCTTTAAAAAGGTGCACACTTACATACTTTATGTAAGGACAATATGTTTTATTTTTGTGACCATGGACTACAATAATTAACAAATAAAATGGAAATTCAGTTTTTGTTACATAATTTACATTGATGTATGGTTTGTTGCACTACCCACTCAGTAGGACTGGATAACACTGGGAAAACGTATGGACAATAGTCAGGTATGGAAGATTGGAGGTGATTGTAACCCTCTTGGAAGTAGCAGCGTGGAATTTACACATGGGATCTAAACGGTCTCTACATATGGAACCCAGCCCTCTACCGGTTCTCACGGATTCATCGAGTGAGGGCCTGGCGCCGGATGCTCCGCCACATTCGGCTGTCGAGGGGATGGAAGAGCTTCACAGGGTCTACAGTACGGACTCTCTGGAGCAGTTTTTAGCAAGCCAACATGAAACCGGAGCCCCTCAGTGCTTCTACCTGTTTGAGGTGAGAACACAGGAGGAAACCGGTTCCACACGAAGGCTATAGAATCTAGCGAACGTGTTAGGGGTCGCCCAGCCCGCAGCTCTACAAATATCTGTCAGCGAGGCGCCACGAGCCAGCACCCAGGAGGGCGCCACACTTCTTGTAGAGTGAGCTCTCAACCTGAATGGGCAAGGCACACCTGTGGCTGATAAGCCGGGGTGATGGTGACCACTATCCAGTGGGCCATCCCCTGCTTGGAGACTGCATTCCCCTTCTTCCGGCCTCCGTGGCAGACAAAGAGCTGGTCTGAGGTCCTGAAGCTTTGCGTCCTGTCAACATAGCATCTCAATGCTCGGACGGGACAAAGCAAAGCTAGGGCTGGGTCCTATTGGGGCAGGGCTTGCTGGCTCACCACCTGGCTAGGAGCTAGTACAAGCAGGAGTAGAGTTTTCATTTTTCTTTGGAACTTCGGCTCGGCTGTCTACAAAGGCTCGAACAGGCCCTGCTGTAGTGCTGTGAGCACTAGAGATAGGTCCCAAGAGGGTATGGGGGGGGGGGGGCATGAAGAATTCAACCTTCTTGCCCCCCTAAGGAACCTGATGATCCAGTCATGCTTCCCCTCCGACTTCCCTTCCACGGGGTCATGGTTGGCAGCAATCGCAGCTACATAGATTTTGAGGGTGGAGGGAGACAGCTTTCGCTCCAACCCTTGCTGCAAGAAGGACAGCACGACTCTGATCGGGCACTTCTGGGGGTCTTCTCTGTGAGAAGAGCACCATTCGACGAACAGGTTCCACTTCAAGGCATTAAGCATGTCTCGTAGATGGCGCTCTCACCGAAGTGATGGTGTATACTACCTCTTGGGGTAGGTCACCTAGAACCTCCGCGTCCCAATCCAGGGACCAGACATGAAGTTTCCAGAGGTCTGGACGCGGGTGCCACAAGGTGCCCCTTCTCTGAGTCAGTAGATCCCTCCTCAGAGGAATCTGCCAAGGAGGGGCTGTCACGAGGAGCATCAGCTCTCGGAAACTCCTCATCCTCCCTGATCTTGCACAGTGTCTGTGCGAGAAGGCTCACTGGAAATGCATACTTTTAAAGGCCCCGCGGCCAGCTGTGCGACAGTGCGTCCATGCTGAGTGTTCCCTCTGTCAGGAAGTAAAACAACTGACAATGAGAAGTTTCTAGGGACGCGAACAGGTCTATCTGTGCGAGTCCAAAATGTCTCCAAATCAGCTGGACCGTCTGGGGATGGAGTCTCCACTCTCCGGGGAGCGCAGCTCATTACAGCTTATCGGCTGCCTGGTTGAACAAAGCCCAGAATGTGAATGGTGCGAAGCAACCTCAGATGCTTCTGACTCCAGAGGAGGAGGTGGCGGGCGAGTTGCGACATGCGACAGGAGCGTAGACTACCTTGTCGGTTGATGTACGCAACGGTCGCAGTGTTGTCCGTGTGGACCAGAATGTGCTCGCCTCTTAAGCGCCTCTTGAGACGGTTCAAGGCCAGGTGTACTGCCAGCAACTCTAGGCAGTTGATGAGTGCAGTTGGGGACCCGTCAAAACACTAGACACTGCAAGCCCGTTGAACATGGCCACTCAGCCCTTGGCGGAGGCATTCGTGTAAACCACAGCCTGCCTGGAGACATGTTCCAGGAGCACTCCACCCGAAGAAACGAAAGGTCTTACCATGGGTTGAAGGTTTAGCGGCAGGCCAGAGTGACTCGGACCTGGACCGTGCTGCGCTACCACGCCCACCTCGGGACTCGGCCATGGAGCCAGTGTTGAAGCAGTATAATATGGAGCAGCCCTAGCTGCGTGACTGCCGCCGCAGTCACCATATGCCCCAGGAGCCTCTGAAACTGTTTCAGTGGTGCCGCCGTCCTGCTCTTGAACATATTCAAGCAGTTCAACACTGACTGAGCACGTTCCTGTGTGAGGCGCGCCGTCTGATTGACTGAATCCAACTCCATACTGAGAAAAGTGATCCTCTGCATCGGGAGAGTTTGCTCTTTTCCCAGTTGACCCGAAGGCCCAACTGGCTGAGATGCGAGAGCACCAAATCCCTGTGCTCGCATAACTGATCCGGAGACTGAGCCTGTATGAGCCAGTCGTCGAGGTAGTTGAGAATGCGCATGCCCTGTTCTCTCAAGGGAACAAGGGCTGCCTCCGCTACTTTCGTGAAGACACGGGGCAATAGGGACAGCCCAAAGGGCAGGACCTTGTACTGATATTCAGGAGAGGGTAAGTGCATCTCTCCTTGTACAGCTCCCCTTTCGATGTCATCTGGCGCAGCGACGCGCTATTGGAAAGGGGGTAATGTCAGACTTTGTCTTCCTCTGCCTTTGTTTCCTCACCCTTATATGGTCCTTCCTGTTCCCCATCATTAGTTTATTAGTCTCCGTCTGTGTCTTGATTATGTCCCAGGTGTCTCTAGTTATGTCTCCCTATTTATAGTCTGTTCTGCCCCATGTTACCTGTGGATTATTGTTAATGTCAGCGTGTAAGCCTGTGTCGATGTTCTTACCTGTGTTCCTGTGTCTCCTCCGTTTGTCATTCATTAAATACCCCGTTTGTCACAATCCTCGTCTCCTCGTTCCTGGATCCCCGTGTGTACCGTGACAATTACTGTCTCTGGTGGGACACATACTGTCTGTATTTTGACAGTTCGCGGGAGAGATTTGCTTTATTAAAGTCCCCGAGAATTATTAAAATCAGCGAGATCAGATCAGCGAGTTTCTGTAAAGCTGAGCTCACGTGCGCTTGCGGAGAAATGTAGACACTCACGAGAAAGAAACAAACAAATCTCCCATGGCGAGTAGAAGCGGCCTGCAGTTAATGAAGATTATCCTAAATGTTTTTTAAAAGTTAAATCATTATGCTAATTATTTTTGGCATAAAAGAAAGAAAATGTATAATTTTGACCCATACTATGTATTGTTGGCTATTGCTACAAATATACAAGTGCTACTTTTGACTGGTTTTGTGATTCCAGGGTCACATATTATAATGAATGGTTACAACAATTTACATTTTTGGAGTCTTTTTAAAGCTTTTGTTTAATTTGAAAGCTTATTAAATAAATAAATAAATACACTAAATGAATGTAAAGTTGTTTGCTTAAAATACGTTTTTTAAAGACATATGAAATCAACATGAGTTTTAATGTTATATTTTAAAACTAGATTTATGATAAGGTTTCCGATACATTTTAGACTCTCTCATTTTTCATGGACCCATTAACTTGTTAACGCAGCATTTTTGCAGTTATGTTTTGTTCTGCTGGTGAAGCAGAAATGACAGACTTCACCTTTAAGATCTGAGTCAAAGAACCGAATGACCTTTTAGATAGCATATATCTCAGTAAAATAGTAATGGCAGACTTGTAAGTACACATGAGTTCACACCCCTTTCGCTTGGGACTGGGCTAAGAATACAACATTAAATGGGTCAGCAGTGCTGTGATATAAAGTCATTCACACTTTAAATGTCTATCAAATCATTATTATGGCTCGGGTTACCACTGTCCTGCCTGACCTCAGCTGCCAAGACTAAAAAAACTGTATAAATCATGGTAAGATGACATTTAAAGCTTTCAATTAATCCTACATTACAGCTCGTAACTGTAAAAATTATCATTCCCCTTTTAGTTTCAATGTTTCATCAGAGTTCTAATAAAAATATGAGATAATCTGAGAATTATCTGGTGGATGAGTCACATCTTAAAGCACAGCAGCTGTAGTAATGAACATTATTACTGGCTCCCTCTCAAGTCTAAATATCTTATCCTGAAGCAACATAAAATATTTTTCTGATTTAATAAGAGGACATGGGAAAAAAATAAACTATGTTTATGTATTACATTAAGGGATGACATATTTTGACCCCTGGCAAGCTATGACATGACATTAGAGGAAGGCAGGTTTTTCATATCAACATTAAATTAAAAGTGACCCTGTTTGCTATTCTAATGCATGCAAAACCAGTCTATTTCTAAAATGGACTGTAGATTGAATATATCAACTGATATCTATATGGAATTTGAGGGAAAAGTAAGTTTTGGAATGCATACTATAGGATAAATGTAAGATAAATACTCAATTTAAGTTGTTGATTTATCACATCAGGCCTGATTAAGACAAATGCTATTTCAAAGCAACTCAACTATTTATATGCTAATGATGAATTAATAGTTTGGTGACAGAGATGGAAACACAAAGAAGCGTCGCACTTAATTACACTAAGCTGCAAAAAAAATGTAAATACTTGAGAGAAGATGAGACTTGACTTAGACCTGTTTCATCCCAGAAAGTATTGACTTGAACCTCAACTTGGATTCCAACATGAACTTGCGAGCCACATCTTTGCCATGTAAAAACTATTTTGGTTCCCCAAATAACCTTTCAGTGAAGTGTACTTAAAAGAACCATTTGTATTAGTGTTATGATCATTTTAATAATCTGAAGACAAGTTTCCATTGACAAGTCAATGGAAATGATAAAGGTTCTTCATTGAACTGCAGATGCCGGTAAACAAAACTTTATTTTGAGATGAAGTGAAGGATACATATTTACATACATAATAGATACATACACAAGGATATTTCTCTGAATATCACAAAAGAGTGTTTAATCCTATTTGCTTCTCCCTTATTGAATTTGATTATAGTGAATACATTGTTGAATAAAAAAGGGACATTAGGGAAGAAAACAAATTTAAGTTCAAATAAAAAATTATACACTTTTAATATGATTGGTGGACCAAATATACACTGACCAAAATTATAAATGCAACACTTTAGTTTTTGCCCCCATTTTTCATGAGCTAAACTCAAAGATCTAAGACTTTTTCTATGTACACAAAAGGTCTATTTCTCTCAAATGTTGTTCACAAATCTGCCTAAATGTGTGTTAGTGAGCACTTCTCCTTTGTTGAGATAATCCATCCACCTCACAGGTGTGGCATGTCAAGATGCTGATTAGACAGCATGATTATTGCACAGGTGTGCCTTAGGCTGGTCACAATAAGAGGCCACTCTAAAATGTGCAGTTTTGCTCTTGGGGGGGTCCGAATACCTGTCAGTATCTGGTGTGACCACCATTTGATCAGGTTAAAATAGGCCTTTTGTGTACATGGAAAAAGTCTTTGATATTTGAGTTCAGCTCATGAAAAATGGAAACAAAAGTGTTGCGTTTATCATTTTGGTCTGTGTATGTATAATTAATTGTCCTGTAACAGGTTTTATAAAATGAACATAGAGATTTCACAGAGATTAGGCTTAAAAGCCTCGCCAAACTGCTGCCTTTAGAATTATTGTTTTGGAAAAAAATTCACTTAAAAGCTTTTCTTTTTACAGAATATAGACAACAGTTGTTCTGCATAATGAATATGTTCAGCATTTTCCCTCTTTGTTAAAACAATCAAATTAAAACTATCTTGATATCTTTTTACTATATACCTCATTGTTTATTTGTGCTGCTATTGAAGTGCCATTAATGTAGACATTTTATTATTTTACCTTTCCATATCCCAGACCCAGATCTTGAGGTTTTGCAAGCCAAATCATTGTCTTATGCTAGAAGCAGAACAAAACATACTATGTGCGATCTCAGACATATTCTGCCTTATGAACAGATGTGAGAGAGAAAGCCACAGATGCCTTTCCTTCAAATGATGATGAACGTTTGGACGTTTAAAGGGATGAAAAGCATTTGGGATGCACTGTTGTGATTGACTCTGTCCTGTGCAGATCATAGACATACACAGCTTGAAGCCAGATTGTTTGTTCCTAAATGATAAATGTCTGTGAATGGCATTATTCAATACAAATGGTTCCTGAAATTGCACATTTTGTTTCATTATGGTGCCAGTCTGACATTCCTATTATTATTATTATTAAAAATACACTATATTGCAAACTTGAAAAGATACAATTTCTAAACCTTATATGGTTTGCAGACCTAGTGCATTAGTATTAAGCATTGGAACTTACATGAATCAACATTAAAACAATTGAATTAGAAACTTTCCAAAAAAAAAATCCTAATTGTATATTGTGCTGTTGCTAATCTGATGATGCAAGTGCTCATTTATTACACTACCTTAATCTTGTCTTTTCTCTAACTTACATCTATTTTGTTTGCTTTGCATCTGTTGTGGCTCATGATCAGGGGTAAGTTAATCTGAAATAGTTCATGATAATATGCCAGTGGCCAGAACAATTAATTGAACAATAGCATCATCCTGCAAAAGGCTATATGGAAAATGAATAAAAATAGTGTAAATCTAGTACAGACCTTTTGCTTTTTAATAGTGCTCATTAGGCCTCATTCATAAAACAAGGTCAGTATGAATTTCTGATTAAATCATGAAGACAAAACCATTTTGAATCGACCCAGTATCCACCCAGAACTTTTACTTCCTTTACATCTGAGGGCATTTATGAAAGTAATACATTTTTTTCTGTTTGCATTCACAGGTCCTTCAAACACTTGATTGGAGGTCTGGACGATGTTTCAAACAAAGGCTATGATGATGTTGGCGCCAAAGCAAAGTAAGTCTGATACTCAACAATTTCTGATCCTTTTATCAGACTATATGGAGTTCTGTACATTCAATTATTATTCAGTATGATTCAATCAAGTGCAGTGCATTCAAAAATTATTAAGTTTTTCAACTTTTATGTTGAAGACTTAATTATTATTTATTATTTATTTTGTATTATTATAATTCTTTTTCAAAAAAAAAAAAAGACAACACTGAAACATCTTACTGACATACGTGCCATGTTTTTACACTTAAAGCGGTGGTTTATTGTGATTTCAGTTTTTTTACTTCAGTTAGTGTGTAATGTTGCTGTTTGAGCATAAACAATATCTGCAAAGTTACAACGCTGAAAGTTCAATGCAAATGGAGATAGTATCTTTTAAAATTAAGGCAGTTTAATGCCTACAATTACGGCTTGTATGGACTACAGCGAGTTACTTTCCGGGTTGGTGACATCACAAACCCTGACATTTACATAAACCCGCCCCCGAGAACATGCAAGAAAAGGGGCGATATGCCCCTGATCAAATTGATAAACTGATCAAAATAAGCTCAGAGCATTCATAAGAGAAAGGACAGGGCGGTATAGAATAAAGGTAAAATATGTGAAAAACCGTAGCTTTCTCTTCCCTTAGTCTCTCCCTGTCTAACTTGTACTAATCTGAACAATGAATGAAACTTTGTATAGCAAGCACTTCCTGCGTTTATTTGCCTCTGTATGTCAAATCGCTTATTGTATTCCTCAATTGTAAGTCACTTTGGATGAATAAATGTAATTTGAATAAATGTAAATGAAAAAGTTTTTATTTTTTAACAAAGCATTAAAGGTGGGGTATTTCATTTTTCAAAAATGCTTTAGAAAACTGAGTCGGGCCGAGTACCAAAACAAACTTGTAACCAATCAGCAGTAAGGGGCGTGTCTACTCATGATGTGTAGGAGAGAGCATTCAGTGAACAGCTGAGCCGAGCGACAGAATTATAGAGATTGCGGATAAAAAAACAAAAGAGGAAAACGTCTGCAGAACTATAAGGCAAGAAGTAGGACCCGTGTAAATATCGGATCAGCTTTTCAGCGCTATAGAGAACTCAAGGAGAGGAAGGCCTGCAATCGGATACCGAGGTTGCTTTGGTTCTTCTCGATTGGTTACTAACACCGTGTCTACACGGTGACACCGTGTCTAATATTGGTTTTGCTTTGTTTCACAGAATTAATCGTTGCCTGGGTTGCTTAGGCTATGTATGTGTGGGGCAGAGCTATCAAAATAGGGAGACCCTTTTGGGGTAGGGGCGTGTTTGTTTTGGTGATTTCAAATATCAACATTGGCTTCCAGAAATCGCTTACCCCAGCTTTAACATGCTAGACTGCATCCCATAAGCTCAATCGAGCCTAGAAAAAAAACACTAATTTAAAAATGAGCTCAGGTTCTTCCCATTTCTTTGGATCGTCTGTAAGATTTTTGTCTACAGTTTGACTGGAGAGTAATTTTTGCTTTGTCATGATGAATGAAAGTGAAAGTGAAAGAAAGTGACATGACCTACGGATATACCATGATATGGTATGGAATGTAGATTGATGAGAAAAAGAGCAAGCAAAAAGGCTGCTACATAAAAGAATATGACCCCAAAAAAAGAGGTCTGACTACTTTCTGAATGCTCTATCAATTAAAAAAAAGTATTTTACACATGTATAAACTAGATACACAGACATGCTCCCTTTATTAATAGAACATTTGCTAAATAAATGTATATCTTCTGTAATGAGTTTGACCATGTGGCGTATAATGAAGGTCCACATGGCAGAAATTAATTGGTCTGTGTTTATCATTTGATTTGCATGTCTGGCAGTGGCTCTGACCTCCCTGTGGCTATAATTATCTCAGCTGGACAGGTTTTCAGGAATGAGTAACCCAATATGACCAACTACTTTATAGTGTTCACCATCTCTGCAGACACGTTGAGCTTCCTCGACATTTTAAATTCCAGTTGCATTTAAAATCTACCTGTCTGTGTGTCTGTCTGTCTGTCTTCCTAACATTCAAACTTGATTCGTAACCATTCAGACTCTGGCTGAAACAAAATGTGCATTTCAAAACTGATTTTGCTTTATGAGAAATTGTTATTATGAAAAAGCCTGGAGTCTGCACACACAATGAGTGATTTAAGAGTGCCCTCGTGTGGCCAGTGCTAAACAAACTGTAGACAAATTAGAATCTCTTGTCAGTTGTAGAATACAATTTGATTTCAATTCTATATGTATATTTTAAATTACTGTGGACTATAAAGACTGCTCAACAGTGCATACAGTGTGTTATATCTGATCATTATTAATTAGTATTATATTTTGATAAGGTGGGTACCCACTATGCCCTTTGTCTATGAAAAACCATTTACAGTGAACTGGACAATTAACTTGCATGATATGAGGGGGTGGTTTCAATATGCATAAAATGATATAGCTGCATATTGTTGTTGAGCTCTATCTGTAAATAGAGGCTATAATAGATGCATGTTTAATGAAGAGAGTGAATGTTAAAAGCCCAGACGTGAGGATGAGTTGAGATTTAAGTGCTGAATTATCAGACTGAAATTAGCCTGTAGCTGTAGGCAGTCTGTTTTAGTTATTTCATTTTGATTAAAAAGATAAGTTTATCAAAAAGTCTTCTTAATTCCCTTATCTTGTTTCAAACCTGTATGACTTTCTGTATTCCATGAAACACAAAATTTGAAATTGAGGCAAGTAACATTAGATTAGATTTTAATAGATTATTAATTGTGGTACTTCTAATTAAGTGATGAAAGCAGTAGCTGTAATTGACTGTAAATTAAGATGTATATATGTATTAGAGGTGGGCATAGATTAATTTTTTTAATCTAGATTAATCTAGATTAATTTTGGAATTAATCTAGATTGAAATCTAGATTAAAATGGCTGCATTTGAATTCTGCCGAAGGCATTCAGAATATGTGTCAAATAATGACTAAAAGTAATTAAGCCCAAAATGTCGTTTTTGTTATTATATTGAACTGAAAGCCATCTTATTATGCACAGTGTTGCACAGATTAAATTTCATGTAAATCATCCATGCTAACACACACGTCTTCTATTTTTTTTTTAGACATTTCACTCTCTATAGATATATTTTCTATGTACTGTATTTTTAGATATATTCGAGTTTCTAAGTTTCTCTCAAGTTCATGAGACCAAAGCGCATCCTGTTTGCTTAAAAGCGCAAGCGTTTCGTTGTTATTCTGAGTGCACACAAATACGTAGAGTCTTTACAGATTCGAAAGATGTATTAGGCTACTTTTATCTGTATGACCAAGAATACGGAGATTTTAGGAGCAAGTGAGCAGCACGAGCCTGTCCTGCAGCAAAGCGCTCACACAAAACACTTCAATAGCGCACATTTCTCTGATTAACATCATATTCTGCCATGTAAAGTTGCTACTACATACATCTTTCAGATGAAAAGCCATATTTGAGGTTGATGAATGATAGGTGAGCGTTTGGATGTCCTGCCGGTTGTATTACCACATAGACCAGCCGTTAACAATCTGTCCATCACGGACTGCGAGCCTCTAGTTCAAGACTCGTTGTCCCCTACAGTGCTAGAGTATACATCCGCGCTAAAATATCATTGAAAGTCATCATAGCTTGCGTAGTATAGACCCAGCTCCCAACCCAACTTTGAGAATAGATTACGGCGATATTTTTTTATCGCCCGATAAAGAGTCTCACGTTAACGCAACACGTTAACATAACGCCCACCACTAATATATATATATATACATCTGAATTTACAGTCTTCCAACTAGGGATTTGTGGAGGAACTGCAGGGACCTTGTGAGCTTATGAAAAGATAATAATACATTTTATCTAATGTAAGATTACAATATATAAAAGTGGCTGCATGGTAATCGCAAAATAGCTTAGTATGGAAATCAAATCAAAGTCTACAATTGAATTAAATATCTGTATATTCTGATGCTTTGTGTTTCAAAATTAAACCCAGCACAGTGTTCATTTACAACTAGTTATTGTTTACAAAGTTATTGTTTCACTGACAAAATAAATCTCTGCATATGTTATGGGTTTAATGGGAATTAGAGAACACAATGTGCAGTACTTTTTTTTTTACACGCTTTCAACATTTCTAACATTATTGGGGACATTATTTTTACAGCATTTCAGTAGAATTCTGACAAAATAAAAGCTTAAGGATTTGATATTTAAAGCTCGAAGGATTGAATGTTTAAATTAATAAAGACATAAATATTTATGGAAGCCCGTTTCTGCCACTGAATAAAAAATAAAAAGGTAATTGCAACTTTTTATCTCACTATTCTGACTTTTTTATCAGAATTGCATGATATAAACTTTTTAAAAAGTCATAATTGTGAGAAATAAAGTCAGAACTGGGAGAAATAAACTCACAATTCTTTTGCGACTTTTTTTCTCAGAATTACGAGTTTGTATCTCGCAATTCTGACTTCATAAAACACAAATGCGAGTTATAAAGACAGAATTGTGAGATATAAACTCAAAATTGTGAGTTTATATCACGCAATTCTGAGAAAACAAGTCCGAATTGCAAGAACAAAAAGTCATAATTGTGAGATATAAACTTGCAATTGCGAGAAAATGGGCTTCCACAAATATTAGTATTTGAACTTGTAGTGTTAAATAAAATCTTAATTATTACAAAATTATTATTTTTTCTATTTATTTTTATTACACAGTACAATTTTTGTAATTGTGTTGTTTGATACACTATAACAACTAAACAGTCCACTTTAAAGTCAACATAAAACACATTCATACACGCAAACACAAAAAGAAAAACAAATCAATATAAATGTATTTACTCTAGATAATACAATGCCTTGTTCTTTTTAAATTAAAAAACTGTCAATTTTAAAACAGTATTTTACGGTAAAATAACATTCAATATAATTACAACTATTCACCGTTTGTAGTATGAAACGTACTGTTTTTACAGTAACATTTTACAGTCTTTTACTGTTCAAATTTTGATATTTTTTACAGTGCACTGAAGAAATTGTCATGTCCATCATAGATAGGTCCTTAAGTGAGCATGATGAATGAACAGTTCCCAGCTGACAGGATAAAGCAGAATTCTGCTGTTGGTCCAGCACAGCTGGAGGTGTGACTCATTACACAGGTCCAATCACAGCGTTTCTTTGTGGCGTAATGTTAGAGATGGGGCTCAGGTGTGTTTCCCCAAACTCTGGCATGAGGCAGCGCTCTCATGTTGAAATCCAAACCAGCGGTCAGCTTGAAGGAAGGATGGCACAGTGTAGCACCTGCAGTGACAAAAGCATCTCTAACTGTCTGCAGACATAACCATTGTTCTTCTGGGGTCACGTCCGCTGATGCACATGTACTGTACGATGGTCTTGTTGCCATGACGGCTGGTCAGCATGTGTGTTCAGCACCTCTGTTCTCATTAGAGCATCAGGTTTGTGGAGGAGCTGGAGTGCTGAATACACAGATATCTGAAGTTGTGTTAATGATATGCACTCTGCTCACAATAGCAAGTGTCTAAACAACCTCTGTCACCCAAGAGAATTACGGTACATTCATTAGTTACTAGGATACTGGCCTTTGGCTCAGTGTGTGTGTGTGTGTGTGTGTGTGTGTGTGTGTGTGTGTGTGTGTGTGTGTGTTTCATATACGTAGATTGTTCTCTTTTTGTCAATTATACATTTGGATATTTCAGAAACAGTGATTTTTGTCTAGCATTTGTTAGGGCTTGGTAGTGCAGTGCAGATTCTATTATTTAATGTTATTATACGTGTTGTAATGTTTAACAATAATATAATAATAAAGCTAAGTATTATAGATATTATTTACAATACTTATTATAATTTACCATATGTATAATGTTTCACATTGTTAATATAACAATTTGTAATGCTAATTTAATAATAATAATTAATTAAATTGTTGTTATTATTATTATTAAAAACATCATTGATAAATTATTGTTAGAATTATTATGTACAATACTTGTTATTATTTACAGTACTTATACTTGTTTAATATGGTAAATAATTATATTTGATGATAATAATAATAATTTTATTATTATTATTATTATTATTATTATTATTAAATTAGCATTATAAATAGTACATTACAAGTACATACAAATGCATCATTCATTCATATACTACTACTACTACTAATAATAATAATTATTATTATTATTATTTGCAATACTTGCATTTGAATATCATTAGTTATTTAATAATAATAAAATAATGATACATTTTATTATAATAATTATGTCCAATATTTGTTGAAATTTAAAATATTTATGTTTTACATTGTTAATACTTATAATTTGTAATTATAATTTACTACTACTATTAATAATACAAATAATTATTATTATTAACAATGATTGAAAATTATTGTTATAATTATAATGTACAGTACTTATGTTTCTTTAAATAATAAATAATTAGATAATAAATATAGTTTAATAATAATTTGTAGGGTCATGCTACTACTACTAATATACTGCATTCTACTAATATTTCACAATATTACAGTTTTGATGTATTACTGTGCTTTGTTTCATAATAAATAAACAAATAAAAATATTTTGAACACTATATCTATATAACACTATAATAATTATAAATCTAACATGCTGTAATAAACTGTTAGCAGACTTGTTTAGACGATTACAATCTGAAAGTTTGACATCTTAGAGGTTAAGTCAAGAGTGCTCACATTGTTTGGCTGCAGGCTGTTGCTGAATGACAAAGAATGTCATTTATGTTGAAGAAATGAAAGACACTATGTTCTGTTCTGTGATGTAACAACATCTGATTGATGCCATCAGTCAATAAATGCTTTTGCCTGTCATTTCTCTTTCTTGAGCTGACACCACAACAGGTATAACTGTGTTACCATACAACAGCTGTTTTTTTTGTAGCAGGTTTGATTGTGTTCTTGAAGTCCAGCTGACATTAAACAGTATATGTAGAAATGACAAGGGCCTGGACAAAGTGTGCAGCATGCTGTCAGAAAGGGCCTGATCTTCTGATGATTGTGCAAACTGGATCTTTGGGCCTGTTGAAGGTCACAAGATTAAAGATTTCATCAGATTTTTCAAGACCAACTGAAAATTTAATAAATGTATAAATCTAACTGAATACTTAAATTCCACTGCCTTGTGTATCACATTTTAACCTAAAAAGGTATTATGCTTGCATGAACAGCTCCTTAAAAGTGATGAGTGGCTGAGTTTCTGGAGTGTTGTAGGCAAAATCCTTGACATAATAAATAATGCTGCTGTTTTCTCATATTACTGATATGATTTAATATATTACCCATCAGGTATGTTCTTTGCATTAAACATTTTACAAAAATACAATGCTGTTTTAATTTTTTTGCAGTTTATGAAATGATATTTGTATTATGAAAGTTAGTTTAGAATATTATGCAGTCTCTTAAACAGACAGTAATATAATTTCATTCCTTTGATAAACAATTTAATGCTTTGCTTGATTTGGTTTATATTTCCTCACTGCGTCTTCTTCTGGGCTCAGGAGACAAGCCAGTATAATTATGTTCTCATAACTGAAATTATGTTTTTAAAATTAAAATAAGATTTGAGTATTAGTAATATTTAATAAAATTAAAAATAAAACACACTTGGTTTTTCAGACCATCATTTTGACAAATCATTCACCATAACACTGTTCATATCATAGTTTACAGAATAGTTATAGTTATAGAAACACAATCTTGGCAGACGCTTATGTAAGGCGTTTATTTTTGCACCTGGCCTTTCACTCTCACGCATGCACAACCCATTTGACAGCTCAGTTACTTTCATCCTCCAGAAGTTCAGTTGTATTCTATATCATTGACTATGAATTCCACATCCGTCAATATGTATGTTTTGCATGTTGTTTTCTGAGCACATAGTTTCACAAGCCTTTACTTTAAGAACATTGACTTTGAGATCTGGGAACTTGGATTGTGGAACAGATGTTCCCATTTGTTTTTGTCATAAATATTTCAGTCCTCAAATCTTCAAATCTTGAGCCTTGGACCCAACAAACCAGCTCTAAAAGACAACACATTTGGACATATGGGATTTTCACTTCGCTAGCCTGACTGTAAAGCGAATTGACAAGAATTGAATTATCCTCACATTAAGATTACATAATAATTATTATCTCTAATAAACCAGTGTAATAATTACATCCATGGTTCTTAACTTGGCTTGACATTTTATGTTATGAGGCAAGCCATACAATCAAACAGTGAATTGTATTAAAATTGAACTGAACTGCATTGGACCAACAATTGTTAATGTTTTATTTGATACTGTAGCATCTAGAGTTCAATTGACTTTCTTGATTATTTTAACAACACCATTAGGACTAATGTATCAAATTAATCATAATTTTATAGATTTGTATATTGCTTTGTTGTCTGTGTACCAAATTAAATTCTGTATGGCTCATTCCAGTCAGCAACCTATAACAAGCAACACAACTTGATAATTTCAATCTAAAAATATATAAACCAAAAATACAAAAGTAATATAAAATCAAGATAGAAAACAAGTTAAAAAAAAACTTAATTAACTTGTGTCATTGCATACAGTATGTGCACATGTAAGTAAATAAAACAGAAATTAGTTCAATGTAATTTGATTAATTTTATTTTAAGAATAATAAAATCAATATTGGATATAAATATATACATCTTTATACTGTTTAAATTTTAGTATCAAAGCATAAAACTATGTTTTAGTATGTAAAAAATGAATGTTGTTTATATTGGTGGTTTTACAGCGTGTCAGATTTCACACATATTTGAAGGTCACGTGCATGCACTAGATTTTACTTGCTTCTGTCATGCTTGACAGCCATTAAATTACATTTTATTATTTGCGCTAAAAAGATCTGTGCTGGACATTTGACAAGGCCTGTGAATCATTGTTTAAAGTCAAATAGGTCATGTAAGACACGTGCAAACTTAAATGAGTATAACATAATGTGACAAGAACCAAGTCAACAAAAGCTGACCTAGACTTAAAGAGGTCGCCTGAAGTCAAGGGGATGTAATGTAGTCAAATGCTGCATTGTGGAGAACACCTGTGCAGGCTGCCCGCAGCACGCTGTTTTCTGTCATTCCATCCATCTTTTCTTTGTTGGGTATGAGGTTAAAGCCCAGCACCCAGCCGTTCTTAGCTAACCACTGACCCCTGAAGAAACTGCCCGCGGTCCGACTTGAGTTCGGACTTAGGGTTTATTTTCACAGCTGTAACAGCAGAAGTGGAAATGTTGAAAGGCTGCCACTTCTGCATGGAGGAATACGACTGCTTTTCAGCTTTTTACCAGAGACTGGAGGCCAGTCAAGGTTTAGAACATTCCTCTTGAAAACTCTGGGCTTCATGATAGATAGGCAGCATTTTAAAAGGTATCGTTCCAAACCTGTAAAACAGTTTTACTTCTGCAAATCACAAAAGTTCTGCAAGTTTCTGTGTTTTTGTCCATACAATGAAAGTCAGTTGGGTCCAATGTTGTTTGGACTTTCAAAATATCTTATTTTACAAAAGGTCTTGCTTCAAAGCAGACAGTTTTTAGTTGTGATACCTTCTTTTGGCTAATTCTAAGACAGTATCCCCACATCCTTCACAGAGAAGCAATCAGAGCTGGGTAGTAACTGATTACATGTAATATGGATTACGCAATCAGATTCCAAAAATTAAGTTTAATAAGTGTTTCAACATTACATCAACTACTGATGAACACATTGATTTTTATTTGAATTATCACTAGAATTATCAGTAAGTTATTTAACAATTCCATGTGTTTAGAAGGCTTTTATCTTTCAAACACGTGAAAATTCACAAATTCACATTATTTCTTATTTACTTATAAGGCAGGCACTCCAACTTTTTTATCATCTGAACATCTTTCACCTAATACATTTACTGTGAAATAATTATTACATTTGCATGTTCTGGGATATCTGATGTTGGTTAATGGTCACATGGCATGCGGTTCCCTATCAGTCGGTCACTCTCGACGTCACGTCGGAGGACCGACGAATTGGGATCTCGCTTAGAGAGACCTATCCACTTCGAGTGTAAACTAAACGAGCCAATGCACATTGGCATGCGATTATTGCATCCAGCTGCCGCTGATCACAGCGTGAGCATAAATAGGCAGCAGGTGCAGCGCATATTCAGCTTTTGCCGAGCGGCGGTGTTTATCGTTCTGCTCCACTTACCTATCTGAGTGTGCCTCAAGACTCTGGTGTTGGCGGACGGCGATTCAGCGTTGGTGGTCTCCTTCGTCGAGTGGATTGCACACATCAGGCTGCACTACCCCCTGTTGTGTTGCAGCGACCATCTCCCCTGTGCGCTTCAGCACGCTAAAAGAGCAAACACTTCTCTAAAAGAGTGTTACGGGCGGAACGTCTTTTTTAAGACGCGTCTTTTCAAAGATGCCCTTCCGCCCGTGCGTTTCTGGATGCGGTCGTTACCTGGCGCCGGGTGATGGTCACGATCGCTGCCTCTCGTGTCTGGGCATTGAACACGCAGAGGCGGCTTTTGTGGACGAGTCATGCCCCCATTGCGGGGGGATGACCGTCGCGGGGCTGCGGACCAGGCTTCGTTTCCTGCAAAGGGGCGGGGTACCCGTGCCTCTGCCGAGATCTAGGGTTCCCCCTGGTGGCTACCGGGGGGAGGCTACTTCCGGCAGTAGCCGGGCTGGTCTTACGGTGACAGTGAGGAATTCCCCTCCAAAAACAGCGAGGGCTCCTCCTGTTACCGCACCGCTACCGATGGAGCTGCCTAGGGAACGGGCTGGCCCTCCCATGGAGGGGTACCGCGTATCCTTTGGCGCTCCCCGGACGATCGGATGTCGATCGCTACATTGGAGGGTGAGTCAGACCAATCCGGAGATGATGGTTCAGTACCGCTGCCACCCTCCGGGCGGTCAGCGGTGCTGGATTCGGATCCGGAAATGGTGGCTATGCTTGCCCGGGCCGCTGAGAGTGTTGGGCTCGAGTGGAGGCCTCCACCGTGTCCCGAACCCTCAAGGCTGGACGATTGGTTTCTCAGGGTGGCCCGCGCTGGTTCTCAGGGCCCCACCCCGGTGCCTTTCTTCCCGGAAATGCATGATGAGCTCACTGGAACATGGACGGCACCTTTCACTGCCAGAAACCGCTCCAGTGGCTCATCCTCCCTTGCCACCCTTGACGGCGGAGCGGCGCGGGGGTATACGGAGGTCCCGCCGGTGGAGCGATCGGTTGCGATGCATTGTGTCCAAGGACCGCTTCTACCTGGCGCGGTAATCCGTTGCTCCCCTCCGGGCCTGTAGGCACTGTCGGCCCTGACCGGCAGTGCCTATGCGACTGCGGAGAAGCTGCTTCAGCCCTACACGCTATGGCGTTGTTGCAGGTTCACCAGGCCAAGGCACTGAGGGACCTGCACAAGGGTGGTCACGACCCAGGAGTTCTCAGTGAGCTTCGGACCGCCACGGACCTCGCACTGACGGCGAAGGTTACGGCGCGCAGTCTCTGGGCCGTGCGATGTCCACCATGGTGGTCCAGGAACGCCACCTCTGGCTGTGTCTGGCTGACATGAAGGAGGTAGACAAGGCACGGTTCCTGAATGCCCCGTGTCCCAGACCGGCCTGTTCGGCGACGCGGTGGAGAACTTCGCCCAGCAGTTCTCCGCTGCACAGAAGCAGACTGAGGCAATCCGGCACATCCTGCCCTGGCGTACAGCTGCTGCCTCCAACCGGCCGCCGGCGGTAGTGCCTCGGTCTACTGCCGCCGAGGGCGGCCCCTGCCGCCGCCCCGCTCCCGCAGCAGACGCAGCAGCCTCCAGCCAAGCAGCGCCGTGGAGCCGGCCGCAGGGCAGCCGCCCGCCCGTCAGGCCCCGCCAAACCAGGCGGCAGCGTCGAAGCAAGCGGCCCTGAGGCAGACGACCCAGGGATGGAGATGTTTGCTCTTGGGAGATGGTGAACGCACCACTCCCTCCCGGAGGAGGGCCGGGCGGAGAATCTTTTGTTTCCTTTTCTGCCACTGGCCTCACGGTCAGTGGTACCCAAAACCTCGGCAAAGAGCAGTTTCCTCTATCTCTGGGTCCCCAGAGGGGCGGGGGTTGTGAACGCAGTCAAACTTGAGTTACACTCACCCTCCTCTCTCGCCAGTGGGCAGCTGTGGGCGGTTCGAGAGGCGGTCAATCGCACTACTCACGCACCCTCTGCCAGAACGCAGGTAAGTCGTCACACACACGCCGACCCGCGCTCGGACCGCAACGAGACGCCCGGGTCCCTGCGTTCCCCTCGCTGCCCCACCGCTGGTACGTCAGTGGGTTCGTTGGTGTCACTAGTACGGTTCTGGGGGCCTGGCTAGCGCCTCCCCAACCCGTCTCGTTGGCTCCTCCGTACCATCAGACTCGGCTATGCGATTCAGTTCGCCCGGCGACCTCCCAAGTATTGCGGCATCCACTCCACCACAGTGAGGGCAGCGGATGCCCCCATCTTGCGAGCAGAGATCGCAGTCCTACTGGCGAAGGACGCGATAGAGCCGGTCCCTCCAGCCGATATGAGGTCGGGGTTTTACAGCCCTTACTTCATTGTACCCAAGAAAAGCGGTGGGTTAAGTCCAATTTTGGATCTGCGCGTTTTAAACCGGGCCCTTCACAGGCTCCCGTTCAAAATGCTCACACCGAAACGCATCTTTGGGTGCGTCCGTCCCCGAGATTGGTTTTCAGCGATGGACGCGTACTTCCACGTGTCGATCCTTCCGCGCCACAGGCCATTCCTGCGGTTTGCGTTCGAAGGACGGGCATATCAGTACAAAGTCCTGCCCTTCGGGCTGTCCCTGTCGCCCCGTGTCTTCATGAAAGTAGCGGAGGCAGCCCTTGTTCCCCTGAGAGAACAGGGCGTGCGCATTCTCAACTACCTCGACGACTGGCTTATACTAGCTCAGTCGCAGGACCAGTTATGCGAACACAGGGACATGGTGCTCGCACCTCAGCCAGTTGGGCCTTCAGGTCAACTGGGAAAAGAGCAAACTCTCCCGGTGCAGAGGATCTCTTTTCGGTATGGAGTTAGACTCGGTCAGTCAGACAGCGCGCCTCACGCAGGAACGCTCAGTCGGTGTTGAACTGCTTGAATACATTCAAGAACAGGACGGCACCACTGAAACAGTTTCAGAGGCTCCTGGGGCATATGGCGGCTGTGGCGGTCACGCCGCTGGGGCTGCTCCATATGAGACCGCTTCAACACTGGCTCCATGGCCGAGTCCCGAGGTGGGCGTGGCAGGCGCGCTGAGGGTCCAAGTCACTCCAGCCTGCCGCCAAACCTTCACCCGTGGTCAGACCTTTCATTCCTTCGGGCAGGAGTGCCCCTGGAACAGGTCTCCAGGCACGCTGTGGTTTACACAGACGCCTCCGCCAAGGGCTGGGGGGCCACGTTCAACGGGCATGCAGTGTCAGGGGTTTGGACGGGTCCCCAACTGCACTGGCACATCAACTGCCTAGAGTTGCTGGCAGTACACCTGGCCTTGAACCGTCTCAAGAGACGCTTACGAGGCGAGCATGTACTAGTCCGTACGGACAACATGGCGACCGTTGCGTACATCAACCGACAAGGTGGTCTACGCTCCCGTCGCATGTCACAACTCGCCCGCCACCTCCTCCTCTGGAGTCGGAAGCATCTGAGGTCGCTTCGCGCCATTCATATCCCGGGCTTGCTCAACCGGACAGCCGACGAGCTGTCACGAGCTGCGCTCCCCGGAGAATGGAGACTCCATCCCCAGACGGTCCAGCTGATTTGGCGACGTTTTGGACTCGCACAGGTAGACCTGTTCGCGTCCCTAGAGACGCGTCGCATTGCCAGTTGTTCTACTCCTGACCGATGGAACACTGCACGGACGCACTGGCACACAGCTGGCGCGGGGCCTTCGCAAATATGCATTTCCCCAGTGAGCCTTCTCACAGACTCTGTGCAAGGTCAGAGAGGAAGAGGAGCAGATCCTGCTCGTGGCACCATACTGGCCTACCAGGACTTGGTTCCCAGAGCTGATGCTCCTCGTGACAGCCCCTCCCTGGCAGATTCCTCTGAGGAAGGATCTACTGACTCAGAGGCAGGGCACCTTATGGCACCAGCGTCCAGACCTCTGGAAACTTCATGTCTGGTCCCTAGGCGGACGCGGAGGTTCTAGGTGACCTACCCCAAGAGGTAGTTGACACCATCACTTCGGCGAGAGCACCGTCTACGAGACACGCTTACGCCTTGAAGTGGAACCTGTTCGTCGAATGGTGCTCTTCTCACAGAGAAGACCCCCGGAGATGCCCGATCAGAGTCGTGCTATCCTTCTTGCAGCAAGGGTTGGAGGAAGGCTGTCTCCTCCACCCTCAAGGTCTACGTGGCGCGATTGCTGCCAACCACGACCCTGTGGAAGGGAAGTCGGTGGGAAGCATGACTGGGTCATCAGGTTCCTTAGGGGGGCTAGAAGGCTGAATCCTCCACGCCCCCCCTCTATACCCTCTTGGGACCTGTCCTTAGTGCTTAGAGCACTACAACAGGGCCCGTTTGACCCCTTGCAGACAGTCGAGCCCAAGTTTCTTTCAATGAAAACTCTGCTCCTGCTTGCACTGGCCTCCATTAAGAGGGTTGGGGACCTGCACGCATTGTCGGTCGACGGTTCGTGCCTACAGTTTGGACCGGCAGATTCCCAGATAATCCTGAGGCCCCGGCCCGGCTATGTGCCCAAGGTTCCCACTACTCCATTTAGAGACCAGGTGGTGAGCCTGCAAGCGCTGCCCCCGGAGGAGGCAGACCCAGCCCTGGCTTTGCTTTGTCCCGTCCGAGCATTAAGACACTACGTTGACAGGACGCAAAGCTTCAGGACCTTAGACCAGCTCTTTGTCTGTCACGGAGGCCGGCAGAAAGGGAAGGCCGTCTCCAAGCAGAGGATGGCCCACTGGATAGTGGATGCCATCACCCTGGCTTATCAGGCACAGGGTGTGCCTTGCCCGTTCAGGTTGAGAGCTCACTCTACGAGAAGTGTAGCGTCCTCCTGGGTGCTGGCTCGTGGCGCCTCACTGACAGATATTTGTAGAGCTGCGGGCTGGGCGACCCCTAACACATTCGCTAGATTCTATAGCCTTCGTGTGGAACCGGTTTCCTCCTGTGTTCTCACCTCAAAGCGGGTAGAAGCACTGAGGGGCCCCGGTTTGGTCGGCTTGCTAAAAACTGCTCCAGAGAGTCCACTGTAGACCCTATCGAGCTCCTCCATCCCCTCGGCAGCTGGACGTGGCGGGCGTCCAGGCCCTCACTCGATGAATCCTTGAGAACCGGTGAGGGCTGGGTTCCATATGTAGAGACCGTTCGGATCCCATATGTGTATTTCCACGGTTAGCCTTAGAGCCCGTGTTTCCGGCAGACTTCCTGCTACTCCAAGAGGTTACAATCACCTCCAATCTTCCATATGCATCTGACTATTGTCCATATGTGTAACTGCCTCTGAACCTCCCTCGGGAAGGTAAGGGCTTCATAGCGTCTCTGTTCTGAGCTGAACGGGTACGTTTTCCCAGTGTTATCCAGTCCTACTGAGTGGGTAGTGCCATAGCAACAGTAACGGATCTTCCTATGGGGGCCCTAACCTGCGCCAGAAAATAACGGCACAGGAGGCCTCCACGGGACACTGGAAGGGCAGTATCCGTGGCCTTTGGTAGGGATCCCAATTCGTCGGTCCTCCGGCGTGGCGTCGAGTGACCGACTGATAGGGGCGTCTCGGTTACGTATGTAACCCTCGTTCCCTGAAGGAGGGAACGGAGACGTCACGTCCCGTCGCCACGGCTCCTGTACCACCGCTGAGCGGCGGGCCCGGCTCGGCTCCTCAGCGAAAACCTGAATATGCGCTGCACCTGCTGCCTATTTATGCTCACGCTGTGATCAGCGGCAGCTGGATGCAATAATCGCATGCCAATGTGCATTGGCTCGTTTAGTTTACACTCGAAGTGGATAGGTCTCTCTAAGCGAGATCCCAATTCGTCGGTCCTCCGACGTGACGTCTCCGTTCCCTCCTTCAGGGAACGAGGGTTACATACGTAACGGAGACGATTTTTGGTATGATATATATTTAGCAATAGTTTTATTTAAAATTTTACGTTTTTATGATTTAATTAATTATTAGCTTTTTATTAAAGTCACAAACCCCCTGCAGTTCATTTATGAACCCCAGTTTATAAAACATTGACGCAATGTCATGTTTAATGCACTTGTTGTTAATTACAGCGAATGGAATATATTTTCTTACTCTTTGTATTTTCAAATCAATATGGTACACAATTATACTATTTAAATCAATGTGACAGGGTTCTGTTTAGAAAAGTATGAAATTTGATTTATGTAAATTCCAGGTCTGGAAGAGTATGGAAAGAAGAAAGCAGTGTATGGAAAAAATATTAGCATTTTCAGACTTTTGCCCCATTTAGTTTTTTATAATAGAAAATCTATGTGACAGGGTTCTGTTTAGAAAAGTATGAAATTTGATTTATGTAAATTCCAGGTCTGGAAGAGTATGGAAAGAAGAAAGCAGTGTATGGAAAAAATGCAAAAAGACTTTTGCCCCATTTAGTTTTTTATAATAGAAAATTAAGAATTTAATGAAAATATGTTTATCATACAAGAAGGGTTTTCATGGCAGCTGTTTAGTAATTATTTAGTGATTGTCAAACATGACTGAATTAATTCAAGGTGCAATTTTTAATTATGCAAAAGGTTTTGTGTTTGGGGTTTCTTCTCACAATATACTTGGCACCATATAACATAACCTTGAGGACCTTTGCAAAAAATAAATAAAAATACAGACTTTTATGTGTGCACGAGAAACCATCAAACTTAGGACAATGCACACAGAACCTATATCAGCCCATTCAGCGGTGTTGGTGTCTTGGCTGCCACAGAATATGCGTTAAGAGACCTAAGGCCTTGAAATATGATATAATGCCCTAACGAAAGCCACATTTTTACAATACCTGTCTTTTTTAAAAGGCTTGGCCAAAAGGACATTGCTGTATTATGCCATCAGCTCATTTCATGTCATGGTTTCTGTGCCGCCAGAGGATGTGCTAAATTGGACATTAGGCCTTGATATTAGCGGTACCATAAGGAAAGACAACTTTTGAGCAAGTAGATCTCTATTAAATCATGTGCATTCATGCTCTCATTGTATTCATAGTAAGATGGCAGTGATGCACAAAGAAAGTAGGTTATATAAAGCTAGAATTTGTCACGTGTAAGCATGCAAAAAATTCCCATGCGTATGTGAATAGTTTCTCAAGGGCACAAAGAAGTTTCTTGTGTGCATGGAAAAAGTCCCTTAGAGAAACTCAATGTAAATTGAACTCAATACAGGCAACACAACGTAATAGACGAGTTAACAGACAAAGACTCAGGGGAAACTCAGGGCTTATAAACACATAACGTAATCAGGGGAAACAGCAACAGGTGAGGAGTAATCAAACACAGACGGGGATTAATGAACTAATGACAGGAAACAGGAAGGACCATATATGGGTGTGGAAACACAAGGAAGAGGAAGACAAAGTCTGACACTGTATGAACCAATTAAGTTAAATATCGTCCGAAAATCTACTGAGCGGTTTGGGAATTTGACTCTGGAAATGGAAAATGTGTAGAAACCCTGATGCGATATTAACGAGTTGGGTCAAAAGTAATCTAAAAGTAATAAAAAATTTGTCTGATTATATTACCTAAAATGTGTAATGTAATGGATAACATGACTAACTACAATTTTTGTCATTTAAATTGGAATCAGTAACAGATTAATTAAGTAATCTACCCAGCTCTGCCCATGATGCATTGTGAGGACATCTTTATACAAAAGACTCCTCACAATGAAAGGTGGTGCATGAAATGAGAGAAGTGAGCTGATTTGTTAAGATGATAATTTTGAGTATTAATGCTATTTAAGATGATGAATATCAACTAAAATAGTACTCGATATATGAAATGTATTAATAGTACTGAAAAGTATGTATAAATATTTAATTAATCAGTTATGTAATTAATAATAATAAAAGCAATACAGCATTTAAATAATAAATGAAACATTTTATGAATTCAGATGATATTAAATTGGCAGTTTATTGCTATGTCTATTGCTATGAGTGCCTTTAAAAAATGTAAAATACAAATTGATTACATTTTAAATAAAATATTTGTATTACATTTTTTGTCCAACAATTACTGTAATCAATAATTTCAAGATTCAAAATGTTTGTAATGACATTGTAAAATGTTTCCAAATGAATGGAGATGTTTAATCCAAGTCTTCTAAAGAGACACGATGGATAAATAAGTTTAGTACTTAAAAGTATCACAGAATATTTAAAACAATATAACTGTTCATAAATTATAATTTGTTAAATTAAGTAATATATTTAAAAATGGCAGTTTATTCATATTAATGTGTTTATTTTACTGATTTATATATGAATTAATTTATTGGCTTATTAAAGTACTGTCATTAGCTTAGAAAGTTTCAAATCCCAAACTCAATTGAAATCATTTGCTGGAGACCCAAGGTTGCCAATGTAGTGTGTACTAACTCAGTCAAATCCATTTCAGACTTGCAAGGCTGCAGTCTACATCAAATATTTTCTCTCACCAGAGGTTTTGAGACCCAATACTCTAAACCGGTTCTTGTCTTTTCAGATAGTCTTATCAGAGCCTCTCAGCCAGTATATTGGACTTGTTTACTGTCCCGTGAAGTACATATGGGCTTTCATAACACACTGTAACTCATGCTCTCAGCTAGGGCAGTGGAAAATCACTCTAGTCGACCATGTGACGTCAGTCATCAGTTGCTCTTCTCAGAGCTCACACCTAACATATCACCTGTCAACAGCTTATGTGAAATCCAGTCCTCTGCCCTCTGCCCACTTATGGAGCTCAAACCCTTGAGGGGTTACGCTTGCAGCCATAACAATGGAGAACAACATTAGCTTGGAGACACCTGTGTGAAAATAGATGATTCATAGTATAAAATGAGATTGTGTATATAACAAGTTAATAAAATTCAGATAAACTCACACAACGCACATTAAATATGGTAAACAGAACCTTAGATGTGCATGTGAGACTCACGAGAACTGGTGAGGTTTGTTCTTGTGCGTCATTTATGTTCAAAACATGAACAAACGTCTTGTGGGAATGTTCTTTCTATTTTTTTTTTTTTTTTTTTTGGGGGGGGGGGTGAACTGTCCCTTTAACTTTTATTTATTTTTTTTTTTAACCTTTATTTAACCAGAAAAGACTCTCTGAGCTTAAGAATCTCTTTCACAGGAGTGTTCTGGCCAAAATGGGCAGCAATACAATCAGTTTCAATGCAGGTTTACACAACGCAAACAAACTAAAACCACTTAAAACAATTACATATCACAGAGTCATCTTCCACTTGCCGAATAACTGTTTTAAAATGATCCAAAGACAGCAAATTTAGCAATTTCAGTTTCGAATGAAGAAGATTCCAGTCAACAAAAGGAACAGCAAGAGTATAACAATTTTGCGAATAAAGGAAATATTTCTCGACAATTTTCTGTTGTATAAGACAGCAAAGATATAAAGGCAACATCCCCAAGATGGCTTTATAAATAATTACATACCAATGCATTTATCTCCTAATAGACAAAGAAGGCCAACCTTATCTACGTCAAAAGAAAACCTATTGCATACATCGTCTAGTGATAATACGTGGTATATGCTTAGGTAATTTAGTATCTCTAACTATGGCAACGGCGCAGTGATCACTAACATCATTAGCATATACAGAAGCCGAAGAGTATTTATGGGGAGCTTTGATAAAAATGAGATCAATCAATCTGGACTTTTTATAATCATTCAAGTTGGGTCTAGTAGGTGTCTCAACTAACTGAAAGAGATCAAGTGTGTCACAAATTGCTTTAAAACCATCAGATGCTGACTGCAGCCAATTCACATTAAAATCCCCCAGAAGAACAAGCTCCTTATAATTCAGGAATGTTACCAAATGCATCAGAAAGGAAATGGCAACATTACTAGCTGACGGAGGTATGTTGCAGCCAACTACACTAAGATGGAAGGTCTTAGAGACAATAAGGTTTAAAGCTATCAATTCATATTTTTTTAACTACTGACTGAAAAAAGTTACTCAGTAACTTCAAAGCTATCTTTGACATAAACTGCTACATCCCCCCCCCCCCCCACACACACTTTTTTGGTCTAGCAGCCCTGTAAAAACAGTATAACCATCAAGGCCTATGCTTTATCTTGAAGCGTTTTATTAAGCCATGTTTCAGATATTAGTATAATGTCAGAACAGTTTTTTTTTGTCCAGATACGCACCAAGTTCAAGGTTCAAGGTTCTTTTATTCATCACATACTCAATTATACAGGATATAATCAGTAGTGAAATGTAAATCAGGACAGGTCCACCAAGTCCAACTTAGGAAGCAGACTTCTCACATTCATATGAACAAAGTTAACTACAAAGCTGCTAATTGAATCAATTACTTGTATTAGCTTATGCCCCAATAAACATGTTCTATAATTTCCAAGCTAATTTCATATATCAAAGTGGAAATTAGTCCCAATATTGATTTACAGTTTACAGTGGTTTTGCACTGGGTAGTTATAGTAACTAGCCACCAGGGCGGGCCCCCGATAACTTAATTTTCCCCAGGGCCATTTTCTGGGTGCATTCATACCTCCAGTATGAATTCTAAAATGGTTTAAGCTGGCTGACAGCAAACGTTATTAGAGGAACATTGGAGGAACATTTGTATAGTTCCTGTAACTATTGGCAGAAGTCCCCGCTTTTTGCCATGTTCGCACCACAGGAGCTGATTTTAGCTATTGGAATACCTTTTGGGGGGACTAAATTAGCTCCTACTTCAAAGTAGAGTCTGACCAAACCCAGTAGGAAATATGAGGGACAAATGTACATTAATTGTCCAAACGCATACCATATGAAACACTAGCACTTGCCATTAAAAAAAGTGTTTATACACAGTTTACAAATACACTATACCATCCTCCAGTAGTTGAATGCTCTGCTTAAATGATGTTGCTGTTGGCCACTTTGTAACTTCAGAGTTCATACTGGTAGTATGAATGAAACCAGGAAAACAGCCCTAGGGCAACATTTAGTTCTCAGGGGACCGCCCTGCTGGCTAATTCCTATAACTACCTGGTGTGAAAGCCCCTTATGTCACTGATAGTTCCTGCTTTGCTGGGTTGGACCCTACTCTAAAGTAGGAGCTAATTTAGTCTCCCCAAAAGGCATTCCTATAACTAAAATCATTCCCAGTTCCCAGAACATGACAAAAACCGGGTACTTCTGCCAATAGTTGTAGGAACTATGAACATTTTCCTCCAGTGTGAAAGCCACTTATGTTGAGCTAGGAATATAGAATTGGTTCTTGTTATTCCCAAAATACTAAAACCGGTTGTTTTACATGTTTTTGCTGATATTGATTGGGCGATGTACTGGAATACTCTCTTATTTTCAAATGACTGCCGACCTTGGCAGAAACAGCCATGTCACTGGCATGTACTTCTTATGTGGACAACTGCAGTGCTCGGAGTTCTCTCATTGCCTGGAGAGGTTTGAGAGGGCAGCTGTCCCCCTTCCCGGAGTCTTAGTTAAATGTGGAAACTTACTGCAGATACTGTGTCCTTGCCATTTCGAATTGCAGAGGTGGTCTTCCAGGGTGTTTTCCAGCTTCTAAAGTGACATGAGGGGTTCTGTGCTTGTACTCAGACTTTGACCTCAAGACTTTAGGTATTTTACCATCTAGATTTGTGAATGGCAAGTGGAAATACACAAATGTGTGAAAAAGTGAAAATTCCACAAATTAAAATGAATTTACTTACCCTTATGTTGTTCCAAACCGGCATTACTGTATACGTGTATAATGAATAATAATAATAATAACACAAATAATAAAGAATTTGTTACATTTATATAGTCCTTTTCTGGGTACTCGAAGCACTTTGCATAGGAGGGCGGAATCTCTTCAACCACCACCAGTGTGCAGCATCCATCTGGATGATGCGACGGCAGTCATATTGCGCCAGAACGCCCACCACACACCAGCTTATTGGTGGAGAGGAGACAGAGTGAGTGCCAATCAGTGTATGGAGATGATTAGGAGGCCATGATAGTAGGCCAATGGGCATATATGGCCAGGATCCCACAGTTACACCCCTACTCTTTTCGAAGGACATCCTGGGATTTTTTTAATGACCACAGAGAATCAAGTTTTTAAAACTTAACAGTTTTTAAGTATTGCATATTTAAGTATTGCTTATGATTCACATTAAATCTTTATATAAGTCTTTATTCAAGTATGCAGAGTTATTAAAAAAGGAAATATTAATAAAATCCAAATGTAATTTGTCTTGTCTGTGTAAATATCTGGGCCACATTAAAACACATTATTTATAACATAATGTGTATAACACATTATACCTAAGCCTATGTTATAAATTTAATTAATCAGTGTCAGTTTTTATAGTATGCTAACATATGACTGACAAGTTGGTGGTTATAAATACAACTTTTAAAAAATATTTCTATAGGTCAACAGCTGTGACCCAAGCATGACATTTATAGCCTATTAAAATCAAAATGTATATATGCTGTAAAATATGTAGCCAGTTTTTTTTTTCATTTTAAGGGGTAACAGAAATATATTTTCCCTGAGAAAAGTACAAATGAAGTACAAATTCATCAAAACAACACTTAAGCATAGTAACTAAATACAATTAATAAAGATTCTTAATTCATGATTTCTCCATTTCATACAATCTCCACTGCTGACAGCATCTACATTGAATTCTATGTTTCTGGATACATTTATTCCAGTCTTCCAGGTTCTTCCCATCAGAAGGCCTAGGTATACTTATTTCCAGGACAAGCTAATTTTGTTATTAAATGTGTTAATTGATAAGTTCATTCTCTCAACACTAAAGTATCTTAACGGTCTCATATTTATGCAGCACCAGTGTCATTCTCAAGTTAAATTTGAACTTTAAAGAGAGACGGTGGTGTGAGGGTAGAGCAGGAAAACCTTTCTGACTAGGAGAACTGTAAGCCAAGTTCACATGCTAAAAATAAATCTGAATCAGGCAAGGCAGTATTAGTAGTGACTGCAGCTCACACAAGGAACACAATCAAGCTCGGTTTAAGCACAGGAACTGACAGTTAGTCACAAGGACAACGCTAGTCTCACCAGTCACGCGTACTGTCCCTCAGCGTGTACTCCTGCTGTTGCAAGGACAGAATCTCTTGTTTTTTGGGACTTTTGCTCGATTTTTAGTGCCGTCTCTGCTGATGACTGTGACAACTTTAGGTATTTCTGCATCCAAACTTTGTATCCAGAGAAGCTTTCACAATCCGATATTGATGCGGAGAGACTCCACCAATCTGGATCGATCTGTCCTTCACCACACTCGATCAGCGCTGCATCCTGAATCTCGAAATGTAACCTGGAAATGGCGCCTTAACTCCACTTTTGAGCAAAGACTGTTGTTATTATTCTGCCACACGTGGTCTTGAGGCGAGGACTGTATTGCACATTGCAAGCAAGATTTTGCAAAATCGTCTTTGCGATATTGCTAACCGTTTTGAGAATTGTACATTTAATTGTTTCACAGTATTTGATTTGGTCAAGCCACAAGGAGGTCAAAATGCGTGAACTACTTCCTATCATCCCAGTAAAGGAGAGAAAAGAGAGGGAGCGAATAAACAGCCTTCCTGCCCCAATTCCTGCTCCAACATTCCCTATAACATACTCTATCCAAACCTCTAAGAAGTTTCCCTTTTTCCACTTCAAAAAATGCAGATACGAGGCAGAGAATGCCTTCTTTTCCAACCTGAAGCTAGTGGACTTCAACATCATCGACACCTTGGGAGTTGGAGGTTTTGGAAGAGTTGAGCTGGTAGGATTGGTCACTTCTATATGCATGAATTTTATGTCTTCATGTAAATAAATAAGTAAATTTGTGAGCTTCTTCTATAATTAAGCACGAAAAGGTGATAGCAGTAAAACAGGGTTGTCCAAACTTGTTCCTGGAGGGCCACTTTCCTGCAGTTTAGCTTCAAACCCAATTAAACAGGGTTTAATTAAACCTAAACGGAATCAGCTAATCAAGGTCTTCATACTCACTTAAAACTTCCAGGCAAATGTTGTTGGAGCTGGTTGGAGCTAAACTCAACAGGCCGGGGCCCTCCAGGAGCAGGATTGGACACCCATCCAGTAAAAGTACAGTGAATGCATATGGAAGGAATAGGCAATTTCGGTCCTGCAGAGTTTAGCTCAAACTCTAATCAAACACACCTTCCTGTAACTGTCTAGTGATCTTGAATACATTGATTAGCTTCTTCAGTTGTGTGTGATTAGGGTTTGAGCTAAACTCTGCAGGACACCGACCCTCCAGGACCGAAGTTGCCTATCCCTGGTCAATGGAGTCGTTGCTTTATGGCAGTGGTTCTCAAACCTTTCCATGAAGTACCCCCAACACTGCACATTTTTTATGTCTCCCTATATCTGACACACCCACTTCAGGTCTTGCAGTCTCCAATAATAAGCTGATGAGTTGAATCAGGTGTGATATTGTAGATGAGGGAGACATACTAAATGTGTAGGGCTGGAGGTACTCCAGGACAGGTTTGAGAAACACTGCTTTATCATGCTGGTGCGTGTTATGCACCAGCATAGGGTGCATTTAATAATTCTAAACAAAACTTCTGTCAATCAACGATAAGAATACTTATCTGCTTTAGACAGTGCTGGACATATGAGCAGCTCTCATGTGTTCTACTGTGCTGAAGGATAGATCAGGTCTGGGAATTATGTAACTCTATTCAGGGTAACTTTCCACAACAGAGTTAAAAGGGCAGACATCTGACTTACTGCCATCCACAGTTCAACAAGTCTAATTTAATAATTAGATGGTATATGATGTAGTAGATAGATGGTAAGGGGTTAAGTGGGTAGGTAGGTCGGTAGACAGACAGGTAGATCGATATATAGTAAGTATATATAGTCAGCGGATATAAGACAGTTAATGCACAAATTAATAAACATACAGATGGATGTGTGGTAGGTCGGTAGACAGATAGGTTGCAAGTAGTTAGGTAGGCAAACAGACAGTTAATCATAGATAGATAGACAGACAGAGAGACAGAGACAGACAGACAGACAGACAGACAGATAGATAGATAGATAGACAGACAGACAGACAGACAGACAGACAGACAGACAGACAGACAGACAGACAGACAGACAGACAGACAGACAGACAGACAGACAGACAGACAGACAGATAGATAGATAGATAGATAGATAGATAGATGTAAATTATTATAGAATGACATTTTCTGCAGGACCATTTATGTTGAAGAGAGATGATGGAAACTTTGACGTAGACAGGAGGGCAGAGATCCGCATTGCGGATCAGATTCTGTTGTAAAGGAAAGCCCAATGGTCTGAGAAGAGGATTCCCCTTTCCACTCACCTATTTATGGCACTGCGGCAGCATAGTAAAAACAAGTGTCCTTTCGCCAGGGCTGTGATATATACCTGTAGTATATATATGCTACTATGCCTGTAGGGCTATCCATTTGCTAGATAGCTACAGGATCAAATGAACATGCAAGTGCCTTCACAGAGACGCAATGTGAAGAATTCCTGCTCACTTGATCTATTTTGAGGACCCTTAACACATTAATAGACCATGACTCAAGTGCTATAATAACTGCACTAGCAGTTGGTTTTACAGCTAGTTTCCATATAAAATTAGCTTATTAGCACTTTTTCAGCGCCCATTTTTTCTGTGCCTTTGGTGTCCACAGGTGCAGCTCAAGAGTGAAGAGACCAAAACGTTTGCAATGAAGATTCTGAAGAAGCGTCACATCGTGGACACGCGGCAACAGGAACACATCCGCTCTGAGAAACAGATCATGCAGGAGGCCCATTCAGACTTCATTGTAAGGTAGGTGCTAAAACCTCCTGAGAGCATCATTGGAAGTCATATACTAAAAATATCAAGGCAAAAACATATATTGAGGGACGAAATTGTGTGGTTGTGTTCCTTCAGGTTGTACAGGACTTTCAAAGACAGTAAATATCTGTACATGTTGATGGAGGCCTGTCTAGGAGGAGAGCTTTGGACCATTCTTAGAGACAGGTAGCCAAATTGTTCTTGTGATGATGGCTGATGCTAATCACTCTAAATGATGGAAACCCAGTAAAACAGAAGTGTTTTTCATCTTTATTCGTAGAGGATCGTTTGAAGATTCCACTACTCGGTTTTATACAGCCTGCGTGGTTGAAGCCTTCGCTTACCTGCATTCCAAGGGAATAATTTACCGTGATTTAAAGCCTGAAAATCTCATTCTGGATCACAGAGGATATGCCAAGCTTGTGAGTATACATCTCAAGTGCTTTCTAATATGATATGACACATTCTGAGACTGGTGAATTTTGTTGTTAGTTGATATCAAAGGGTGGGACATCCCATCTAGACCGTATATGATTGGAAAACATTTTGCATATGCCCCAAAGTGCAACAAGATTCATCAATATCTTTGGTCTATTTACCCAAAATTGCCTTTTTTATTGTCAACTTTGGAATACAATAGTACGTTTAAAACTAAAGACATGGACTAAAAGCCACAAAGGTGCAGTTTTGATATGAAGACACTGTTTGTCTCTTGTAGGTGGACTTTGGCTTCGCTAAAAAGATCGGATTTGGGAAGAAAACATGGACTTTCTGTGGAACGCCGGAGTATGTAGCCCCAGAGATCATACTGAATAAAGGCCATGACATCTCAGCAGACTACTGGTCATTGGGAATTCTTATGTATGAACTCTTGACCGGAAGGTAAAACATAATTTCTCTCATTGGGTTTGACTTGATAAGCTCAAATGTTTTCAGATTGTGTGTTAAAATTACGCCTTCTAGTTTTATAAAATCTAATGTGCATTTCTGGTTCAGTCCACCATTCTCAGGACCGGATCCAATGAAGACATATAATATCATTTTAAGAGGAATCGACATGATAGAATTTCCAAAGAAGATCACCAAAAATGCAGGCAATCTAATTAAAAAACTATGCAGGTGGGTACATTTAAACATGTTGAAATTCAATCTGACACATTAATTACACATTTATTCTATTAAAATTAAACGTTTTAAATTAAATTAATATGTCCTGCTGTTTTAACCTGTAGCACAAATGTATACCTTCAGGTTTAAAAAAAAACCTTAGTTGGATCTAGATATAGCAAAATTATTGTTGACATAATATCAGCACTATAAACTAAATCTGTATCGTATTATATATTGTTTCCTTCAGGGACAATCCGTCTGAGAGGCTAGGAAACTTGAAAAATGGAGTCAAAGATATTCAAAAGCACAAGTGAGTACTGTAATATCCCGGTTCTTTGGGGATTTGGGGAAAACTGTGTTTTTTTAAGTCTAGAAAAGTGCTGAAATATTACAATAAACTTTAAGGTCAAGGAATTCCTATTAAAACTAGCCATAGCTGTTCATGGGGTCAAGATTTGTTTGCCATTTTTGTACTTTTTGCTCAAAGTATAGTTGTTTAAATCTATTAATTCCAAAGATTGAAATTGAACATAAATTAAAATCCCACCATACCCACCATTTCTATTCTCTTTCTATGAGACAGATGTTAATGATCTTTTTCCATCATAGATGGTTTGATGGCTTTAACTGGGAAGGCCTGCGCAAAGGAACTCTCACTCCTCCAATTATTCCTGGTGTAAGTATAAAACATCTCAAATGTAATTCATTAGTGTGAATTTGATTATAAGGAGCAGAAAAGAGAGATTTACATTCAAATACATTTTACATAATTACACTGTTCGTGCTGTTAGAATTATTTTAGTAGAAATTAGAGTGCCCCCCCTCCATTATTTGGTTAAAAAAACAGAACTGTGATTTTTGTTACCAACATATTAAATATTGTATTGTTCTATTTTACTCTAAAATAAAATATGTTTAGGTATTTAAGAAAAATAATATATTTTGTACAGTATAACTGTGAAATTACAATAATAATAATTATCAATCTTCATTTCTTCTTTTTCAAAATTAAATCGAAGCATTTGCGATTTGATAATTGCTCTAGGCCATATTGCAATTTCAGTTTTATTTTGATTAATTTCCACAATGGTCCATAAAATAAAAGTTAATTGATTATAAAGAAATATCTATGAATTAAATACTCATTTTTATTGGTTGGTATTTTAGACATTGAATAGTGAATAAACATGCAGGCACACATTATGATTTATTTACAGTTGTGTTTACAGCATTTACATTAGCGCTTAATATCTATCCGTCTAACATCCCATTTCCTCTGTTCACGCACCTATTAGGTTGCAAGCCCGACTGACACCAGCAACTTTGATAGCTTTCCTGAGGACAATGAGGACCCTCCCCCAGATGACAATTCCGGCTGGGACACTGATTTCTAAAACTGAAACTTGTAACATGCCCTGCCCTGGAGTGTCCCGTGTGGTTCGTCAGCAAAGAGGAGAACGGAAGACGTCTAGCCCAGCTCTGTGACACCAAGTTGCCTTCGCCCACACTTCTGTCCTGTGGTGCCACTGGGGGCATCTCAGCCCCGCGCACCCCACGGCTGTCCTAATCAGAAAGACTGGAGTCCATATTCCCAACACGGCCTCAGATATGAACCACCTCGTGCTGTAGCCGATTGTTCATAAATGAGCCCTTCATTGTTTCTCTCTGCTGTTTTATTTTGTTTGACTGATTGCACAAGCAGTGGTTTCAGGTTTTAGGTCTGGGTCTTAAAAACAGAATTATATGTAGAGACAGTACTATGATCTGGACTGAGTATTGATAACTTTTATAAGATGCATTTTAGAAAGGAATTTAGTCTGTGGTTACTTTTGATTGCATGACTAGTTGTGTATAAATACGGCTAATATATTTGGAACAGAAACACACCAGTGTCAAATACTTAAAAAGGTAAAAGGTCCTGTGATGGAGATTGATTGATTTTAATTGACTGATATGATTAAATTCATTTCCAATTAATCTTTTTTTAGTCCACCCAAAATGGAAAATTCTGTCGGAATCATGTTATTCCAAACCTGTACGGTTTTCTTTCTTCTGCGGAACATAAAATAATATATTTAGAAAAAAATTATTATATGAAATCCATGGGAACTGAAACTGCTCTGTTACCAACATTCTTCAAAATATCTTCTTTTGTGTTCCACAGAAAAAAAGAAAGTAATACAGGTTTGGAAGGACGTGAGGGTGAGCAAATGATGACATGTTTTGCTGTTTTGTTCTATTAAAGGCTTCTGAATACATTTTCTTTGTATTATGGGATACGTGAAAGTTTTTCCTTTTTAAGACAATGGGAATCCAACTAAATAATGAATTAGGCTCAATACAGTTTGTGCTCCACTAGAGGGCAGGCTTTTTCCTAAAATACACACTGTACTTCCCCAGAGGAAGGGCAGTCACCGCATCCCTGATAAAATGTGTTTATGAAGTTACATAATCAGCTTTATTGCTTATACCAGACATCCTTTCTGAATATTTTCTCCTGTCATGTGCTCATTTTCTTGACTTGTTTAAACAATGACGAGAAGACTGCCTGTAGTCTATGATAGCTAACACAAAGTGCTGTGCTTGAAAACCAATTATGTAATCTTATTTATTGTAGGACCAGGGGTTATAGTGGTAATATTTTTGTGATATTTGTAGAGATGTATTGTCAGAGTAAAACCAGTCCTATTGCCTTTTTTCCCTTTTTTTCTTTTGATGGGGGTACATTGTACCTGTAAACTATTTTAGTTCTCTGTTATCTTTATTTTTCGAGATGGATATTCTGTGCTCACCATTTATCTTATGGCATTATTGAAAGTGCCTTAACACAATGGCATCCATAATTCACCCTGCTTGTTTTAATGCTGCACGACTAGGTCAGACACCTCAAAATATTCTTCTTAATCAGTTGTGGCTTTTTTAAAGGTACGGAGATTTATATGCCATTTTCTTACAATAAAAGCATATTTCAAAGTAATGTCCCTGCATAAATGTTTAGTTTCTGAAAATTGCACTTGCTGTTTTAATTAAATGTTACATTTATTATATTTTTTTACTCTGAAGTTTAGAATGTCCTACAAACAAGATGTAGCTAGAGGTGTTAGTAATACGAAGGGTCTGACTCATATCAGCTGGTGATAATGCTCAGTAAACATCTGCCCTCCCCTCTTCCCAAAAGATAACACATGAGCAATGGTAGCTTTTCATTGCCAGCACTGTGGCCTAGACATCAAAAGATGTAAGCCCAGGGGGCAGAGAAGAAATCTTTGACCTCAGTTCACAGCTAAAGCCATCAGTCAATGGCACATCTCATAGGTGACTTTAACTAATATGTTAATATTTAAATATTTACCATGGCTAGCAGAGAATACATTAACATTAACTGCTCAAAAGCAGTCATGTTAGACACCGTAATCACGATACTCTTCTAAAAACATAACATATGGTCGTTCAGAGATAAATCACCAAGAACAACTCCAGAGAAGATCAGAGATTTTCCTTAAGGTAAAAATAGATAATGTTGTACTATTTATTTATATTTCTAAACCTATTACTATACATTTTGGGCCAGTTAGTTACAGTAAGCTCCTTATCCAGCTTCAAACATGAAGTCCAACAAAGCATCAACAAAGAAACAAGTTTGTTTTGGAGAGCCATCAGAGGACATGCATTACCCCCTGCTTGGATACTGTCACACCAAAGGAGGACAACAACTTACAAAAATAAACCTCGTATCCTACCTTTGCATTCCATCTGCAGAACGAATAACACGCCATTACCATAAAATATCGAATTGTAATATCCTGCGATCATTTTGAAATTACACAATAAAAATAGTGATTTAAGAAATCATTTTAAATGGACTTTAGTAAATAATAGGCTATAGGGCTAAATGCAAACCATAAAATGTATTTTTTTTAATACATTAATCTTGATAATAACACGTGAAATCAACTAGGGCACATTACTAATAAAACATTAAAACAAATTCTTAATAACTCGCATGTCCCAGTAGTCCTATTGGAACATGCTAGAACATGCATGCCACATCATGATGCCAAGTAATGAGGTAATTACCTCACATCGTAAAGGAATTGCTAACTCGATGTTTTGAACTGGTTCTTTGAAAAGACATGTTCAAAAGAACCGAATCGCAGAAAAGAACTTCCATCAGGTTTCAAAGCCATTGCAACAAAGTGATAAAGGCACACCTGTAACCTTGCATTATATTAATGCAACAAGTTGCAAAAAAAAAAAAAAAAATTACGCTGCTTGGCAACCTTCAACAGGTATAGTTAGGCTAATTATCCATATTGCCAATTTTGTTAATTTTTATCATTAAAGCTAACTATATTGAACACCAGTGTCATTTATTATTTTACAGTTGCCGCCTCCTGTAAATGCCACCAGTATTTTTTTTTTTTACAGACATTTTATTGCTGTATAGTGAATAATAGCCTACGTATAGTCACTCGACAGCCCTGACCTGAAGGAATTTTAAAACAGGATTACCTGGCATGGATTTGCTGAGTACAATGTCTACAAAAAGCCGCTAAGAACCGAGCAAATGGACTGTTTGCGAAAACGCCATTGCTGTGGAAGTCTGATTAAGACACGGGCTTCAGTCCTGTTTGATCTGAGCTCATCAAAGGCTCCTTTACACACGCTTCATTTTACACCACTGTAGGCTTTGGATGTACAATTAAAACAAAGCCAATAGACAAAGGGATGGGGATGAACCCTGCCAATTCGCGTTTAATGAAGTGTATTGAGCGTTTGTCCTGTGGCCGTCTATTAGAAGTGACCCCTGTCAACCACATCAAAGGCATTGATTTGGGCGTTATCCCGGAGAATTGGGCAGAGAGACTCTTTGAAATTGTTAAATCATTCTCGCAGTTTACGTTCACCGAAATGTCATATGATACAATTACTGTTCATTTAATGTTTCAATTTAAGAGTAATCTTTTAAAATTGCAATATAGGCCTAGCGACTGTAATTAAATCTGTTAGTCATCTATTCAATAGACAAATAAATGTGCGCTATCTTTTGATAAAAATAGGCTACATATGAACACATAGGTTTCTCAATGAATGTGGATAATTTGAACATTTTAGAAGCGATATTATATAGACTAATTATTTTATTCTGTTCTGCTCAAATCTTTATAAGATCAATAGATGGACCACGTCACTTCAGAAGAGCGTCATATTCTTATCTCAGATTGCTAATCACTCACTATTTGTTTAAAAGCACAGACAGAATGATAATTAATTCGGTAAACTTCTCACTTCTTCTGATTTGCATGTTCACTTTGATCTTATGCACTTGCTTAATCAAACGCATTTCAAAGGGCCCCTAACGGTTATGACTCAACTTCAACTAAATCTGTATGCATTTCTAACACGGAGTATACAACATCACTGTGAGAACAAGTGAAGCTATGAAAAATACATATCTGCATATTCATGTTTAAATGTCCAGTGACTGACATCCAGAAGGGATTTTAATTATTTTATATTAATTTGCTTTTTGAAACAAAAATAACGAAATAATCCGATTTCAACAATAAGAAGTCATAATATGACTATTACAATACAATATACAAATAATACTACTGTATTATTATTAATATCATTATATTCCAGTTCCAAAATATTTTTAAAATTGATTCATGTTGTCAGTGTTTGTAAAAAATGTGTCTTGGTTCTCTTGGATTTAATTATCAGTGAAGACTGTAACTTTGTAGCGATGTAATAATGCTTAACGTCTCCAAATCTGCCCCAGTGATGAACAAACTTGGATGAGTGTGAGTACAGTTCAAGCTAATATATATATAATTTTGTATGCTTTGTACATATTGTAAAATATTACGTTTTTTTCTTTACTTAGCTGATTTCCCCATCCAATAAGCAATGTGACTGAGGTGTCTGTTTGATGGCAGCTCTTGAAAACGTGCATTCAAACACCGATAGACAGACAGCTCTTGACACAACGCTTTGAAATTTCATCCAGCCCTTTGTTACTCTCAGCGAGGGGCGGGAGCGCAAACATCCCCGCGCGCGTATAAATGAAGCGTCTTGAGCCATGAGGAACCACAGAAGAGCTCGGCTCACCTCGGGAATACATCCTCTACCCTCCAAGGAATACCAGACCTGACAATGCTGCACATAGCCATGTTCTCTACCGCTTGCCTCATTCTTGTGGGCTGCATCAAAGCGGCATTCACCGGTTCTGTGGTGCTCAACTCCAACGCTATTAAAGTCGGTTCAGGTGGGGCGAGTCCCGGTCAACCGGTCAGCCCGAGTCCGGAGGAGTCACCTGCGGACAGCGGCAGCCTGAATTTCGCCATCGATTCGCAGCAGGTAAGAAAATAAACGAAAATATGTTATCTCAGACAGCTGCTTTTACTTTGTGGTCGTTAGACTAATAATGTATTTCTAAACTTTAGCAGCCTTTAATCTGCGAGCGTGATGAGGAATGCGGTGGCGACGAGTTCTGCTTCCTGTCTCGCGGTGTCTGTCTCCAGTGCAAGAGGCGCAGGAAGCGCTGCATCCGGGATGCGATGTGCTGCCCTGGCAACCACTGTAGCAACGGTAAGATCACAGTTATGATATGCTAGAGTACAGCCACTTCAGCGTTATATTGCTTAAACAAATAACAGAGACTGTTGACTAACAATTAACTTAAATGTGTCTTCCTATTAGGAGTTTGCCTTCCTAATGATCCTGACATGATCCACCAGATTGGAATGGAAGAGTTTGGGTCCATCTCCCAAGAAAACTCAACTGTTGTGGTGCCATCAATAGTTGCAACTCAAGGTTCAACACAAAACCAAATGCTTAAAGGTAAATCTATGATTCATATTATAACCAATTATGTGTAGAATAGCTTCAAATTATTCCATGTTATTTTGACCTAGGTGCAGCTCAGTTTGTGGGCATTTTTTTAAGCTTTTAATCCTTTGTTGCATCCGAAGGCATGCACTTTTCAGGAATGTGACTGGTATTAAATATAGTAACTTTGTTTGAATGTTTGACTGGATAATGTTAGCAATGTAATGAAACATTGTCTATGAGACCAGGATTTAAGATCAGCTCAGCTCAGTCTTCAATGTGAAAGCTAATTTGATCTATTAAAATGGTATCTCGGACTTCAGATAATGTAAGCTGTACATGGTATTCATGAGTGTTGTTTTGGTTTTAAAGGTCTTGAGGGAGAGAACTGCCTGAGATCATCAGATTGTGTAGAGGGACTCTGCTGTGCCCGTCACTTTTGGTCCAAAATCTGCAAGCCTGTCTTAAAAGAAGGCCAGGTCTGCACCAAGCACAAGAGGAAGGGCACCCATGGCTTGGAGATATTCCAGCGCTGCGATTGTGCAGAAGGTCTGTCCTGCAAAACACAAAGAGATGGCAGCAAGACATCACGGAGTCTGCACACTTGCCAGAGACAATGAATGAATATTCAAGGAATTTTCTTTCACAAAGTTCCCAGAGAAGCGACAAACAGACTTGATAAGAGACGACGACGCGCGATTGAGGGGAAGCAGGAATGGGATACTCTGTTTTTCCTCCGTTTTCTTGCATCAGCATTGCAGAGTAGATAAACTTGTTCCCCAACGGAACTTAAATCTTGCAGTAAATTACTGTAGTATTATACTGTAAATAATATAAGGCAGTTGGCACTTAATTCTGATATATTTTTGTCAACCCTGAACGGTACATTAGTGTTTTGCTAGTCTATCTTAAATGTGTACACATCTGGTTTTTACAGTCATAAAGAGCTGATTTAAATGTCTATTTTATTGTAAATAAAGATGATATAAAATATACAATGTCTTAAATCATGCTTGTATTAAGTTGTATCTACGCTAAAGGACACAAAGTATGTTAAGTTAGGTGTGGTCAGAACTGAGGGCTGGAATGCATTCACGTCTAGAAATTTAATTAAGGTATTTAATAAGGTGTGTCTATATTTAATAAGCCATAAGAGACCTTTTGACAACTAAAAATAGTACTATTCAAAGTCATTGGGTGGTCACTATTTAATTGCATCAGGGGGGCTATTTTTTTTTATTACTTTAAGATCACTTTGTGTTATTCCCATTGAAGCAAATTGATCAAAGAGTGCAAGGAGATACAAATAATTCAGTGAATGATTGATTATTTGGAAAAAAAAGTAAACTTACTATACAAAGTCTCAAGCAAAACATGAAAGTCCAATGTTACAACAATTAAGAAAACAAAATAACAGTCATGTAAACTAACCAGCCTTGATATGGAGATTATAAAGCCATGCATGTCTGATTGATCCGATGCTTTCAAAAGCATTTATATAGACAGGTCACACATTACAAACAAGCATCTGTTTGAGGTCTGCTCATGAATTCTGTCTGTCTCTCTCTTTGAAGGTGAGAGTCTTTAATATGGTCTAGCACGTGGAGACAGACTATAGTCACCTTCTCTTTAAAGTTCAAGGATGCTTACTGATAGTGGCAGCGTTTAATGGCACCGTCTGCTCAGAGCTTCATGTAAATCATTATGGCACATATATTAGACTTCAAGCAATTTATTGGCTTTATACATGGTTAAATTATTATTATTAAGCACTTTTATGTCTCAGTCTTGGTCATTTTAATGGTTCAAACAGAACACAATGCAAAAGAGCAAATACCCTTCCTCTAAAAACACGCCCTCATTCACAAAGTCCTTTTTTGCGGGTACTGCTTCCTTTTGCATTTCTCCCAGCTGTAATTGGAAACTTTAAGTCTTTTACCTGAGCTGTCAAGAGAGACAAAGCCGTGGGTTAATCATTTCAAAGCACAGGATATACAGTTTGCAATTGTCCCTTTCCCATCTATGTGCCTTGACTGGCATTGGAGAGGCTTTTGTCAATACCGTCAACAGCTTGAAGACCACAAACATCTGTGGATGGAATCCCAAGCTGCACAATGGTGCTAAAGAAACCCAAACCTCCACAGTCTGCATACAGTAAAGCACTGAAGTCTTTGATTTTTGCAACAAGTCAAGGCCAACTTCATTAAGAGGAATCAAGTGTCGGGCAGAAATAATCTGCAAACATGAATGTGAAAAGGTGTATTTCCTTCTTTTTTTTGTATGGGTACAATAAAGCAGCAATACTGGGGCTTCTGAACATAGTAGTGTGAATGTTTGCAAACTGCCCCTAAATCCTGGTTCACTTTGAAGTTGAGATCAGTCAACACTTCACGGCACATACTATTTTTCAACAAATAGTTAAGTAACTGGGGCTCACACGCAGAGTTACTTAAAAAGAACCCAAACACATTAATGTGAAATGAGCATTTAGCCTCAAAAGTATGTGCCATTGATGGTAGTCTGGCTGTTTTCAATGACATTTGGCGAGATGAATGGGTCAAATGGCTGTATGTGTAGTAATATTTGATTACATTTATTTGTTTCCCTCTCTATCCCTCTAATCAGTCACTTTATTTGATTTACTTGTCTGAAGAATTTAAGTTAAGAAACTTTGAGGAAATATAAGGTGACCATGTACATGTATATTTGACATTGCCTTATTCAAATCAAGTGTTCAAATCAAAATAAGTTATTTAGGTTATATTTTAAAGCTCAGATCTCTTAGTGTTAATTAACCAGTTTGAGGTGAGATGAGAGGATACAATTAAGGAATCATTTTGAACATGTTGTGTGGCAAAATATGTTTTTCACATCTCTTTATTACAATGACAGATACCCAGCATAAATGAAAGACATTTGAATAGTTGTCTTTAATTTTAAGGTTGTGTGTAATTACTAGTATGATCTTATCTACCTACCTATCAGTCACTTTTAGATGTTTGCATCAAAGGGGTGAAAATACTGATGTGGTGATTAAAACAGAAGATCCTTATGAAAATAGCCTTATAAGCAGCATCACGTTTTCAATTCATGGAAGCATGATTCAGATTCTGAGCTGCTTTATGATATTGTATTCCATTGCATTTAGCATTTGTGGAATTATATACCCAAGTCTCAGCAATGTGCATAAATACAGATATGTCTCGTCTCTGTCAAATAGAGTAGAGGTTTGTGGATCAATGTTGCTGTAGAATGGCTTGGAATGACCCTGTGCTGTTATACATGCTTGCAAATTACAGACAGCAAGATCCGACTGTAATGATGGCAGGCAGATATGAGCTCTTTCAGATGCATGGTTTTCAGCAGCCTGACAGAGTCCAAACACAGAGTTAGAGAGCACCATCTCTATGGCTCTGTTTACCTCAAGTCAAAGACTTGGACTTGAAGAGGGCAAGAAACTGTTAGTCAACAGCTTCTTTTATAACTGAGGTTCCAGAGGTCTCTCAAGATGACTAATACATCAGTTAGGCCTGAATCTGACAAACTCACAGGCAAAAAAATCTGTTGCTCAGAGTTGCTTATGGAAAATTAGTATTGACTTTTTTCCCCTAAAATGCAAATGACACAATTATTGACATACAGTAAGAGTATAGGTCTATAAAATGATTACCGATAGTATGGTATAGATCAGATAACTTGCATTTAGAAGATTTTGATGAGAAATACTCATATTGATAGCTTTGACTTTTGTTGGATACTTTGAAATCTGGTAAATTTGAGCTCAGTTTGAGACATTGTTGAGATCTCTTATGAAACTTAGAAGAGGCCTTTTTAAGTGTTTTACATAAACCACAGCTTTGATTTGGATGCATGGCATAAAATGAATGCCGCACTTAGGTTAGTTAAATGGTGCACAATGTGTTATTTTTCTAATACATAATTTTGACACCTGACTGTTTATATCATCATTAAACTAAAAGGGCTTGTTATGTCAAGGAACATCTGGGAATGGTCTGAACGCTCAGGCTTGTTCCGTGCAGCTTTACAAGGTGATTTATCGACATCTTGATTGCTACGGTCTGTCGGAATAATTATAAAAATTACATGATAATTATTTGTCATGTTTGATGTCTAGTAGAAAAGTAATTTTCAAGTGTGTTGACAAATGTCTGGCTCTGAAACTACAGTATTATGCAGATGCTGGAATAGCTTTATGAAATTTGATGGCAAACATCACTCATGCACCTGTCATGTTTTTAAGAAATCACTAAAGCACTCTCAGTCACGAAAAGGCATTGAAACAAATACAAAAACAGCTATACAGTACTTATAACTTTGCAATTTTTTTTATGGTTCCTGCACTTTTGTGCAATTAATTAGTTACTACTCATTTAAAATTTAGTTTGGTTTTGGGATAATTTAATAATGCATTATTTATAGTGAAATATTAGAGATTATTTGATAGTTTTTCTTTGAAATAAATCATAGGATACATGAAAAGTCAATACAATATACTTGTCAGCCAATTGTATTTTTGGATGTGCAGTTGTACATGCTTATTTCATATGTGTTTATGCTTTAATGCTCACTTAATACTGTACATTATGATGTTGTATTTATTTAATTGTATTGTTATTTATTAAGTACTACCTATTTTTGACAAAATATTATAGGCTTTAGATTTTTTCTATCCATACATAGACAAAAGAGGAATAAAAAATCTCGCTGTGTTAACTGCGGAGAATTGACATGACAGTGTTCTGTCAAACTTGAAATGAAACAGCAGAGAAACATGCAAAAGTGTGACACTTTTAGACGTACTGTAATGTACTGTCCAGTCTCCTACAGCAGCACTGAACTGCTGATGTGGCTGGCCGTGAGTGTATGGTTGTGTCATGTGGAGGACAGAGACAACTTCTTTACTGTCACCATGGTGCTGGGTGTCATCATCGTTTAAGTGTCTGATTAGTCCGAAAGCTTCCACACCCACTCATAAAAAGTCACTACTGAGTATCAATCCATTAGCAGAGGGACAAAGGGAGAACTGCTGGATTCCACTGTGTATTAAACTGAATAGTTCACCCAACACCATTAAAAAGTACAGAACTTGGGCCCTTCATTCCAAGTCTTAAGAGTTGGTTAGTTAGTTAGTTCATTAGTATCTATGTTTACATGCACCCAAATAATCCAAAGTAATCAGATTGCTGGCTCAAGTGGACTGAAAAGTATTCATCATAAACACTGACATTTCTGCCGGATTGAAAAAGGTGTTGTAGACTTGAAATAATCTGATCAATAGGAGACAATTAGGAATTTAGGAATCAGATAAAAAAATACCTAACACACATGTTTTTATAAGATGTCTGATGTTTATATATGTTTTAATTCTTACAAACATGCATATGCTTACGTACGTCTTACGAACTAGTGAAGACTGAATATTCACTAAATATTGTCTAAAAAGCTCACATGACATGTTAGCTTTTATGTTAGACTTATAATCAAGGCAAAAACAATAATTATATTTAGAGCAACACTAAATATTATGGTGGTGGTTTGTTCTGAATATAAATGCATTTCTGCAAACAACATTGTCAGGATCTGAAATCGGATTGGATTAATTCGGATTGATGAAAGTTCATGTATGTAAACATACATTATGATACCTTATATTTGGGTCTGTTGGACAAAAGGCAAAAATCATATGATCCAGGTCATATTGGCACCTTTTACAGTGGGTATTCTTGTCAGTTATGGAGCTTGACAGATGTTTTGATTCTTCCACAAAAATGACTTGTCGTAAACCAATTTTATCGTAAACTATCCCTTTAAAACAGCAGCTAAATATTTTAAGGTGCTCCACATGCGATGCCCTTCTTATAAGGGCATTCCCCGAAGTGAAAATGCTGGAGGCGTCTTCCTCCTTGAGGTTTGTAGGTCACCCAAAGTTGAAGTCAGATAACACTGCAAACCTCAACAGATTTATGCAATCGCTTCGGAAAAGAAAGGCATATCTCCTGTCTCCCTCTGAAAAGAGACAATGTCATTCCACAGGAGCGCTCAGACCGCTGATCTTCATCATTAAAGACAATTATGTCACATTCATTTCTCCTCTCCCTGCTCTGAGGGGAAGTAGCAAAAGCCAATTTAATGTCCCTCAATTGTCTCCTTTGTACTGCGTACAGTTTACTGGGCTTAATAGGACAGGCCGCTTCCCTTTGATAGTACCTCTTCCTCCGCCAAACCCATAATGCCCCCATTTGTTCTACACAAAAGCCCAACTTAAACTACACAAAGAAGTGGTTACACAGAATCTCATTTGCCTAAGTGATTGCATCCACACAACAAAAAGGCTTGGATCTTTGATCTCAGTCAGGGGTAAATGTGTTGGCTTTACTCGGTTGCGTGAGGCTCTGACCGAAACAAAGGCTCCCCTAATTCGAGCTATTACCCGCACATTACTAGCTCTGCGTTTGCTCATTTGCACAAGGGTTTAGGGGCAAATAATACATGCCAATGGGTGGACTCAAGACCGTCAAGTTTATCTGTGTCATCCGAGAGGACCAGCGGGCAGCCTTAATTTGGAGGGCTCACTTCAAAAAGAGCGGCTTTGGCCGCTGTTGAAAAGCAAACAATATTTAGCACCTCAGCCAGCGCCTAGTTCTAATGACAAACAAGCTGTTTGGATCCACATGAAAGAGAGGCATCCTTGGGTATCCATCAATGACCTTTTCAAATACACTTCCTCCACACACAAAAGAGCCCACCATCCATCTCCTCAGAGGGGCAACCGTGCTCCAATCCAGGCCCATTCACCGGCCCTCACTCTAAATATGAATGCAAGGATGGGGGAAAAGTTTTTCTTCTCAACTACACTTGAAACAAATACCATAAATAAGTCAAAGAGAAGGAGGGAGGGGTAGGTGTACATTACATGACTTCAAAGGCTCTCTCTCTTTCTCTCTCTCTCTCTTGCCCCATAGAGCCCAGGCAGTGTGCTTATTTTCAAGGTGCTTATTCATGTGTGCAGACTTGGGGCTACATCACTCAGCATTACCCGAGGGACACTTAACAGTTTCCAACAAAAAAATAAAAAAGAGAACTTGAAACTAACAGAGAGGATATTTCCGAGATGGTAGTGGTGACCTCGTGTCACCCCCGTGGGCTATGTCAATTAACCTCCCATTTTACAGTTGGCTGCCTCGTGAGAAAATACACAGCAACACAAAGGCTAAGTATCGTCAATTATATCATAAAACAACAGAGTAGCCTCACATAAAAGAAGATAAGCTGCCCGATATTACTTTATTTGAGTTTTTATATCACGTAATTTCAAGGTGACAGATGACGACATTTTTATTGAGTCCCACATCAGCGCCTTAAGTTATTCATGGTAATAAAATCGGGTTGTCGCTGACATCATACTCTATAGAGTCCCATATTTTTAGCTGTATGTTACTTACCAGCTTTTTTAGCCTGGGGGGCAGGCCCATCGGTATGGGAAAACAATATCAGTGGCTTTTCTATATAACGCTGGTAAACATCTGCATCTGTGTTCCTGTGGCTCAGTGGTAGAGTATTGCGTTAGCTGCACATAAGGTTGTGGGTTCAATTCCCAGGGAACACACATACTGATAAAATAATGTATAGCCTGAATGCACTGTAAGTCACTTTGGGAAAATAGTGTCTGCTAAATGTAAATGCACCTTCTCTTCTTACACAGGCATTAGCGGTTTCATTTATTTATTGTGTTAATGCACCAGAAAGATTATCATCTGTTGGGAAACTGTTTTACAGTTCAATTCACAGTGATTCTCCTGTCCACGTCTTGATATCTGATCCTGTATTGATTATGGCATCTACAGGACTGCCTCTGTTTTCAAAGGAAATGGGCTTTGCTTTTATACCAAATAGCATTTTTTGCTTTAGTCCCATATGAGAATATATTTTCATATAATGATTTGATTACGCTACATTAAAACATTAGTTATGCTTCATGAATGCAGTGATGCTTAATTTTTAGATTTCCTGTTAAAAATATTTTTTTTGTGTATTTGTGTATTTTTTTTTTTTTCTACATATTATCTACAGGTGCATCTCAATAAATTAGAATGTCGTGGAAAAGTTCATTTCTTTCAGTAATTCAACTTAAATTGTGAAACTTGTGTATTAAATAAATTAAATGCACACAGACTGAAGTAGTTTAAGTCTTTGGTTCTTTTAATTGTGATGATTTTGGCTCACATTTAACAAAAACCCACCAACAAATTAGAATACTTCATCAGACCAATACAATTTTTTATTGTGAATTGTTGGCCTTCTGGAAAGTATGTTCATTTACTCTATATGTACTCAATACTTGGTAGGGGCTCCTTTTGCTTTAATTACTGCCTCAATTCGGCGTGGCATGGAGGTGATCAGTTTGTGGCACTGCTGAGGTGGTATGGAAGCCCAGGTTTCTTTGACAGTGGCCTTCAGCTCATCTGCATTTTCTGGTCTCTTGTTTCTCATTTTCCTTTGACTTTCCTCATAAAGTAGTCCAGCTATGATCTCATTGCTTGAGTATGTGAGTGAAGTCTTTATAACAGACTCCAAAGAATCTTATTATCAGTCAAACACAGTCCTCCACTTTGAGAGATGCTCCTAATCTCATCTAGAAGAACAGGTGTTTCCCATCCAAACAAATGTGTTTAGAGTATGTGGAGACTTAAAAACAACAATTGACTTAAAGCTGAAAATAAGCCCATTCCAAACATAGTCTGAGATACTAAAAATAGCTTAGCACAGATTTAGCAAACTTGAAAAGGTAATATAAATTGATAAGTTTTATAATAAATTACAATATCCCTGTCTATAACTACAGTGCACATGGTCAGTCTTAGCTAAACTCGTATTTGAAAAATAACAGAAAAATAGACAACACATATTGTTGCCAGCATCACTATTTTTGTTTGGATAAACCCCAAATGGAAATATTAAACTCAGTGGTGGAGGTAACAAATTACAATGACTCATGTTACTGTAATTACATTTTTTGGGGTACTTGTACTTTTTTTAGTATATTTTTAAAGCTGTACTTTTACTTGTACTTAAATACAAATTAAGCAAAATAATCCACTTCGTTACCTTTAAACCATAGTTAGTTACTGAGTGCGCCCACAATTTGAATTGATGTTCAAATCGTTGAAGTAGCAAATAAGGATATCCGAATGTAAGTTAAACGATACAACGATACAATAAAGGCCCTGATATTTGAACCGGGAGACCGCTGCTGCAGCAGGTTTATGGCGTAATTTATGGTCCAAACTCAAAGTTTGGTGAAACAAACTAAATGGTAGTGTTATCAAAAATATATATATATTTTGATACCTATACTGAAATATCTGACACTGTATCTACTGTATACACCGATATAAGCTGCGTCTTGCTCTCTCCTCTCCTACAGCGAGTTTGACATCCGCCTCCTGTCAATTACAGAGTCTGAATGTACTCGCAGGATTGCAGGTATTCCTCATAATTTTAATAATCCTTGAGCTTTATTGTAACATGAGAAAACAGCTCTCTCTCCGGTCCTACATCCTAAATCCTAAGTCCCATGGCCCTTCCTGCTCCTTACTTGGGTGAGGCAGGTGAATGTGGCCTCTCTTTATATAGACACAGCCAGTGCTTAATTTGTTAATTCCGAGGTCCCGGAACAAAGCGGGGTGATGGATATGGCATGTGATTAAAGGAGGGAGAGGTAAAGGAGCATTCGTTTGATCACATTGGTGGACCATTTTAAGTGATTAACAGCATGCATCAGTTGCTTTTATTAGGGTTAGTACATGAAACCGCAATTTCCAGGGCTGGGAATTTTTTTTATAATGGAATTTTATTTCACAAATCTCTGTAATAGAGTTATAATTAATCCTGTCCAGAATTTTGTGGCGGATTGTGTGTATATTGTATAGTTTTACTCATTCCCGCAGCTTTCGAGTTTATAATGAGGACAATTCCTGCAAACATTTATTGAATATAGCATATAGGTTAGATGAGTAAATAAATCCACACAAACTAGCAGATTAAATCAGTCGTCTGAAAACACGTGAGTGATTCAGCTGAACCTTTCTTCTCTCACTACAACAAGCTGCTGCACGCTGTCGCTGATCCAAGACTTTCACGCGCATCTCGGGACAGTTGACAGAATTGTAATTTGCATAATTGGGTCATCGTTGCATTGTCACAAAAATTGGCTGTTTCAGGCGCTCAGTCACATCCAAAGCCACCTAGCCAGTATCATATTGAGTTATTTTTCCTAGTTTGTTGTTGAGCTTAAGTGGTAAATACACATACAATTACGCAAAAATAGCCGCCCTGGCGAGTATCCAGGTTTTTTTCATTTAGTAAATGTGAACAGTTCACATTTATGACATTAAATGTCTTACATTTCACTACTGATTATATTCTGTATAATTGAGTATGTGACGAATAAAAACCTTAAACCTTGAACAGTTGAGAAAGAAAACGAATGCACAAACTCATCGAAACGGCATGTTTTCTGATTATTAATGTTTCCCCTACTGCAACGTAAAATAAATAAATAAGCCTAAACAATAATAGTAATACATAACCACTATTAAAGCTGCAAATGCAAATTAAGTGTACAAGCCTGAAGTGGCCATGGGAAGATTTGGGAGAATCCCCGGTGAGCAGTGCAAAACAGCTGGTGTAGTCAGGGCTTAATCTGAAAGAACCCGGTCCGGATCGGCACCTCTGAACTCCGATCATCTCATTTGACGGATCCTCTTCCTCCAATGAAAGATGTTCTTATCAGGGTTATTATAGTTTTTCATTGTTAAATTCCCTTTTATTTTAATATTGCTTTCAATTTTCGCTATAAATATCAGTTTAATTTTATTTTTTTTATAATTTGGTTAATTTTAGTTTAGTTTTTATTTTGTGAACGGTTTTCTACCCTATATAGGTTAGTTTGCGTTTTAATTTGAGTTTTAGTAATGAAAGTTTAGCAGAATTGAAAATAACACTTTTCACGGTGTTATTTCACAGAAAAGAGCACAGACCAAAGACATTTTAATTTAAGTTTATTGATGCCGACACTAAATTAAAGCATGCTGAGATTGATTATAAAATTATTTATTTATTATTTATTATTTAATTTAGTTGCTGTTGGTTTCATTTTGTTTTAGTTTTTCATTTTGACATTTTTTAAATTCTCTTTCTTGCCTAAATGCCTTTATTTTCATCAAATAAAATTATAAATACGACATATTTTACAGTTTAAACATGTATTTCTTATATTTAAACTCGTTTTTAAACTAAGCAATTTTAGAAGCAAAAATAAAACATTTAATAGTCGGAAAAAGACCGATGCGGCTCATTTAGGTGACTTGGTTTGCTTTGCATTAAATACAATGGGTTTAAAGATTAAGTTAAACAAACCTATATTTGACCCAAAAGAGGCTATAATTTTACCTTTCAGAAGTGCGTTTCTGGCTTCAAACTCATCGGACATCACCAGCAGCGAAAGTCATTCATGTCTGGATAGTTTTAATCATTATGATGACATTTATGAATGTACATTAGGATGTTTAGCATGTCAAGTAGCCTATTGACGGCGCTCAGTTGGGGGCCGGCGTGGGAGCAGCATTACTATGAAGCAAAGTTAATTTAGATTTAGAGTAACTAAGAGGTGATAACTTGTTGATATGAGTGCAATAATTCCAATCAAATGACCAAAAGATAAACTAAAAATCTCTGTCCTTTTTGCTTCCCTGACTGTGCTGTAGCCCTGGCCTAGACGACTGAGTTCGCCTATTTGCAGGCGCTGGCCCTGTGTAGGCTATTGATCCATGTATTATGGCTTGTGAGAGTAGAGCAGTTCACATGTCATGTCTTTTGCGTGTTCAGGTTCATTATAGAGGATTTTTCGTATATGCACACTATAGGTCAGCACAAACGTCTTTCATTGGCGTGTGAGGAGAGGATCCGGATCCGCTTGTTCTGGCACAAATTAAGCCCTGGATACAGCCCCAGCAGTTCGTGTATGAATGCTCGAAGGTGGCGTTCCAGATCTCCTTACTCTCAAGACGAGCGTTGCTCTGGGCACGCGCCATCCGGGACTCACAGAGCAGCTTTATTAACTCTTTTGATGCCTTCTCCGCTCACTTTAGGGAATTCTTCGACCAGTCTGTCAGCTCTCTGTCCATCGGCGACCAACTCATTCGTCTCCACCAGGGTACTTCCTCGGTGAGCGTGTACACTCTGCAGTTCCGTACTCTAGCGGCCGCTTGTGGATGGAACGAGACGGCGTTGCTCACTACCTACCGCAAAGGCCTGGATCCCCAGATCAGAACCCAGATGGCTATTTATGATGACAATGTCGGCCTTGAGAGCTTCATCCAAAAGGCAGTGAAGATTTCCCAGTGACTCACCACCTGCCTACCCGACGAAACCGCCCATTCACAAGCCTCACCCGCTGCCTGTCCTCCAGTACCAGAACCCATGCAGCTGGACTCCAACAGACTCACTCACACAGAACGTGCGACTCACTCACACAGAACATGCGCGACGTCTCGCTACATATTTGTGCCTATATTGCGGAGAATTGGGGCGAAATGTGTTCTCCACATAGTTACCACCTCACCAGCCATGGGATTGCACAATCTAACTGCTGCCTGGGGCCACACTCCCCAAGGGTCGAGTGTACCCCCTGTCCATCCTGGAGCACAAGGCAGTGGAGTAGTACATCAAGGAGGCTCTTCAACAAAGGTTTATCCGCCCTTCCACCTCTCCGACAGCCTCAAGCTTCTTCTTCGTGGCCAAGGACGGAGGCTTGAGGCCCTGCATCGATTACCGGTCCCTCAATGCTCACACAGTCCCTTCAAAATCCCCTATCCACTTCCCCTGGTCCCAGCCGCACTCGAGGAACTCTGTGGGGCTCGCATCTTCTCAAACCTGGACCTGAGTGCGTACAACCTCGTCTGGGAGGGTGGCGAGTGGAAGACGGCCTTCATAACCCCCTCAGGTCATATCATAGAGATGTGGTGGTGATGGTATCTTTTGATTTGAATCAGTTAAAACCACCAAGAAACCCCAACAGCATAGAAACAATACCATGACACACAATGTGCCAGAACTACTCTGAAAACCTTGCTAAGCATCTATGTGGTTGATTTGCACAGACAAGCGCCATTCATAATTTCTTCAGCAAGTGTTTTGTTTTGACCCCCCAGAATCATGTCATTACTATGAATGCCACAGAAGCTAAATAAATAAATAATAATAATAAAAAAAAAATATTGCAATTTTTCTTTTTTGTAAACAAGCAATTCTGAAAAATAAATAAATAAATTGTGTAAGGGAAGCTACCATAGATTTCTGATGCTAAACAACACAAATGACTCCCCACAGTTTAAAATATTTATAGACAAATTATTTGCACTGAATTCATTTTTAATAAGTAATAACCTTTAGTCATAATTTTCTGAATTGTATCCTAAAATTAGCTTTAAACCATTTCAAAACCATGAATCCATATGTGCCACCACCGTGACTAAAGCAGGTGAAAGTAAGCCTTGATTAAACTTGCATTCAGATATATTTTTTTATTGTTCTGCAAGACAGACTGTGTGTCAGCATCGTAAGCTCTGAATGTGGCACTAGAGCCTCCCGAGAGCATGTTTTTTAACAGCTTGCTTGCCACAGTATTATAACGGGTCATTATGAATTTGATTTATGATGAGGTTTAGCCACTTAAAGTTTCCATCATCAGCTGATCGCACATTGCACATTCTCCAGAGTCTCCAGAGGCTGCAACCACACAGCCTCATCGTCACCTCATTCTCTGTACACTGGACAGTCTACTAGACTAGAATGACACACTACTTAGGGGCCAATTAGAGGGTAATCAGGATGTTTAAGCATTTCGAGAGGGTGGCAAGGGATAATTGCCTAGACCACAGTGTAGGGACTGTCAACATGCCACAGAGTTGCTCCAGTCCCCGGAGTACTGAAATCAAGACCTGGCTGCAGTTCAATGCGGTAAAAGGCATGTGTGTGGAATGTGGGGCCCGTCTGTTTAGGGCCCACTTCTCTATTCAGTCAAGTTTCTCCTGCTGTTTCTCATCTACATCATTGGTTTTCAGATTTAAGATTTTACGTTGGGCATCAAGTCGGCATCAACCCGACATAGTACAAAAAATATATATATTTTATGAAAATAAATAACATTGTCCTGAAAATTTCATCAATATTCCAAAACCGCTTGTCCTATTTAGGCTTTCGGGATGCTGAAGCCTATCCCAGCATTTTTGGCCATAGGCAGGGAAACACCTTAGATGCATTCTCAGTCCAATGAACAGATAAGTCTACATTTAGATTTTTTTTTTTAAATGTTGTCTTGCTTGTCCATGCTAACACATCTGCAATACTTAAATCACTTTGCTGCGTGTGCACTGTGCAGAAAATATCACAGACGCTCGGTGAAATGAAACAGAGAGGCCAGACATAATAAAGTTCTCTGCCTAGTTTTGTTAATGGTTTTTGGCTATGAGGATATGTCACATAACCTGTCAATGCTGACTTGCAGAATGTTGAAAAATATGTCAAATAAATTAACACGCAAAATCTTACGTTTGAGTATCAAGTTTGATGTCATCAAAAAAGGCTAATTGTTTTACTGTACCTACATTTAGCAAAACTTCAAAAACATACCATCTCATAACCAGCTCCAAATGTAAGGTTTTTCAATGTGGTAAACTTGGTTTTTAGCTCACCTGGTACAGCATTACACTTCCGCTGTGAAGTGTTACGAGACTTGTGAAAAAACCCTCATGACACTCAATAAAGAACTCGAAGGGGACCTATAATGCAAAAATCTATTTATAAGGTGTTTGAACACAGTTGTGTGGCTGCAGTGTGTGAAAGCAACCACCCTATAATGTTAAAAATCCACCCAAAGTTTTTTTTATAAAACCAATAAATCATGAACAGTCTCTCCAAAAGAGCTGTGTCAGATTCTTCCTCTGTTCACATCACCGAGGGAAAACATTCTGCTCATTTGTGACACTCTCTGCCCTATTAGCATACAGTAAACACAGCCCTGAGCGAGAAGCTGTGGTCTGCCATTACTGGAGATATATACAATGGCTGCATCCGAAAACTGAAAAATCCTGCTTTTTGGAGGACACATTCCAAGGCAGGAAGGCATCAAGGCACGTCCGACTTCAAAGTTAGCTTCACTTACTGTCTCATGAGATACCTTCATCTGATTGATTTTTGAAGGCAGCATAGATGTATCCTTTGCTGTCTTTGATATCCCACAATCCTGTGCATTCCATTCTGTGACAGTTGAGCTAAAAGTTAAAGATGGCGTCTGAAAGTTGTGTTTGGTGGTTAGTTTTTGTGTAAATGTATATTTCTGATTAACTTTTTGCACCTTTGATATTATTCCTAGTGAGAAATTAGTATTATAGTAATTCAATATTCGTTTAGTTATCACCAAAACTCGTTCTATTTTGTTGTAGATCATTAAACCGTTACGCTGCCTCAGAAGCCTGTCCGAAATCAGTTTCGTGAGGTGCCTTCGTGCAAAAACGCTGCCTGCAAAGTCATTGCCTCATGAGGCAGCGAGGCAGCAACGAAGCTGCCTACGTTTTTAAAGTATTGCAAAACAAAGCAAAATAAATGTGCTTCCTGTAAACAAAAATAAATAATTGTAGAGTATTGCTAGAAAAAAATAGTTTTGCAAAGAAAAATAAATAATTGCAAAATATAAATGAAACCGAGCAAGAGCAAAAGCAATTATTTTGCAATAGGCTACCTATTTTCCATGGCCATATCTACTCATTTATTTTCAACGCTGCTTTTATTTTGCGTTTCAGTCAAGTTTGAGCTTGCGATACCGTTTTCTCCTTTGCGCTTCACGTTTCTGCGCGTCTCACTTTGTGGCACTATTTTGACATGGGGGCGGAGTCAAGGAATGGGGGCGTGTACAACAGGCCTGTGCATGCCTCGCTGGAAGTGACGTCATCGATCACAGCTGAACCAGGCAGAGGCATTGAGCAGAGGCATGCGTGTTGATCATTTTTATTCAGTAGCTTTAAAACATGCATGTTTTCATTTTATTAACTTCATTACCAAATGTATATGTGTATTAGCAGCGTTTGCTCAAGTTAAAGAAGTTGTTAATATGAACATCTGCTGTTTATTTCTCTCAATGTGCACACTTTTATAGCATTAAAATGTGTATCGTTTCATTTGGTAAACTAAATGTGTATTAACAGTGCTTGTTTAAAATCCCTTAACCTGTGGGAGTATGCCATGTTGTTATTTTTATCCCACTGTGCTCCCCATCTGTGTAATTTATAAACGCCAATTTATTTTGCACAGTATAATCAGACGATTGACTTTGAAACAGAATATGTTTTCTGTAAAGATAACAGGCTTGTATTAATAGTGGAATATTTATTTGCAAAGGCTTGCACTGCTAATTCCAGAGCTTGAGCTCTTGAAACTCCACCCTCTTCTCCAGGAGCAACAGCTCATTTGCATTTAAAGCAACATAACGTTACTTGGGCTGTGAATTTTTGGGTAGACAGCGAATCGATTCGATTCACGATTCATAGGTTTTCGATTCGATTCAAGAACAATTTTTGTAAATTCAAAACGATTCAATTCACAATAAAATTCGATTCGATTAACGATTTGATTCTGCATTCTTCACAGAATTATTTAAATGCCTCCCCTAAATTCTTTAAATGCTTAGTCAGAGGGCAAATTACTCAGCAGCATATATGGTTACCATAGGTTAGAGAAAAAAAACTGTCCATTGTTAGATGCTAGTTTAATGATGCTATGGCGTGACATGGCATATGCAGAAATTTATGTAAAGCAAGATTTTAAAAAAGAGCTTTAAAAGTATTATGTATAGGCTAACATTTTGTCACACCAGGGGCAAATAATTTCAGAAGTGACAGAAATGTAAAATACAATAATTTTATGTATGTACGTATTATTATTATTATACTTTTTTTTTTACAAGAAAATATTTTCTTATCTCTTGAATTTGCTATTAGAAATCAAATACATCAATCATTTATAATCTATATTTTTTCCTATTTTCCTATTTGTTTTATAGCCTATAGGCTACTACAAATTATCTACATTTTCTGCACAGAATAAGGTAGAAAATATACTTTATAGTTTCTGTACTGTAATAAATGGTATGTCAATTAGCATTGCATCTTTCATAAATTGTATTTATTTCTTGTGTTTATTGTCTTAATGTTTAGTCAGTTCATTCTGCTTTTTATTAATCTCAGCTGCAGATATAGTCTGGCATGTTCTTTGAGTGAGAGATTACTTCTCTTTCAGTGCAAAAACTTCTTTATCTCATTTCCATAAAATAAAAAGCTATAGTATTGAACTTTTCCTCTCCATCGGCAATGATGATACTGAAAGAAAAAGTGCCGATGTCTGTTTGCTATGGCAACAAACGCTACTTTCATGCATCTGATTATTAGATAAACCTCGCGCTCTTATTTCAAGGTTGTTTTTAATGCTCTGTTTATTTTATCAGTTTCCATCGTACATTCAGTTCAATGACATTGTTAAAAAACATTTATCATTCAATGGAGCTGTGTGTATGCTTTAGGCACTTATATTTTTCTCCGTCCATGCAATAAATGCGCAGCCTTCAACTGCTCCGGTAATGTCGTCGGTATGACCGAGAGTCATTGAAAAACGACAGGAAAGTAAACCTACTTTTGAGTGAGACAAACGGAGCACGAAAGCAATCCTGTGATAGGCGGTTAATAGTGGAGCGCAAGGTCTCCATTAATTCGTGCTTGTATTAATATTTCTATATTTTGAAAGCATTAAGTCGCAATAGAAATCGCGATTCATTCGATTCTTAGGATTTTAAATCGATAACTGTCCGAAATCGACGATTCACGATTCAAAAATCCATGTTTCAAGATCGATGCATTGTCAGGGTTTGTAATCGATGTATCGAGAAAACGAGCGAATTGTTACACCACTACAACATACATTTACATTTATGCATTTAGCAGACGCTTTTATCCAAAGCAACTCACAATTGCATTCAGGTTATACATTTTCATTAGTACATGTGTTCCCTGGGAATCGAACCCACAACCTTTCGCTCAGCTGACGCAATGCTCTACCACTGAGCCACAGGAACACAAACATACTCAAGATTTGGGCTCATACCCTAAAAGTGGCAATTTTAACAAGCTATAAAAAATTATCTGTGGGTTATTCTGAGCTAAACTTTCACATATGCTCTGGGGACATCAGAGACTTATTTTACTCAAGTAAAAAGGGACATAATAGGTCCCCTTTAAAGAGTTGTTAATAAAGACTTTTAGAAGCAAGCTAAAATGTTATGCTGAAGCAGATGCACTTTTACTTTGTGTTTGCTTTTTTAAGACTATTGGTATTCAGAGTACGGTTTAGTGTTATGGGGTATGGTTTAGAGCTGTAAACTTTTATCGAAATACCACCAATTGCGTTGCAACGATCACATTTATCTGTTTCAGAGAAAAAAATGTATGTGCTTTTAGCACCACTAACTGGACATTTTTACTTTGAAAGTGCCTTGAAATGTGCAAACATTGCAAAATAATTTTGCTGAAATATTGCCACATGCAACGTGATATGGTGATTATAGCACAGCCTCACTCCAATACTTTTATATAAATGGCTACTGATTATTATATATAAAACATTTTACTAGCATATTCATAAAATATGTACTCCCTGGGATAACAGAATATTGCAATAGCTGTAACACTAATAATGGTTAATGACACAGCAGAGCTGCTACTATATTATGATATTGTAATTGATATATTTATTTAGATTTGCATAGCTTCAGGTGGAATTTGCAGCCTTTTCCTCACCTTTTAAATGAAAATTTGGATTTAAATAAAACTGAGAGTACAACAATGTTGAATCAGTAGCCAAAACAATAGTAGCCCCCAACAACCACACAAACACTCACAGGGATGGGACTCACATAAATGTCTGAATGACAGATGCTGCAGAACTTTATGTGGTTGCAGATTTCATACTGATTATACAATAAGCAAGTCAATTAATTTTTTACTTTCTATATAAAAAAAGTTTGTAGTCCATAATCAAATTGTATCATTATGTTTCTCGAATTCTTAGGTTTCCAGGTGATGGTGACGGGGGATATATTTTTTCAAGCCGAGTTTTCTTTCTTCCCAGAGGCCCTAGGACACCGACAGGCTTTAATGGGGCTCTCAGGGCCAAAATAACATTGTAGCATAAATAAAGCAGCTGTGGTCCTGACCTGTTACATATACTCCTCTGTGGAGATATTTCTGACCTACACTTGGGGTTAGTGTTTAAAGCAGTTAGTAACTGTGATGTTTAGATGAAGACATGAAGTCTAATCCTCTAAATTAAAGATGTGCGCTGCAATATAAATACAATTATCTGTAATAAGAGAGGACACAAGAGCCATCATAAACCATCACTATGTCATCTCACACCAGTTAAACCATAAATATGGTCATGTTTCTATTTCTGTGCTTTTGAATCTTCATTTTGAAATCAAGGTGGCATGTGTCAAGTCAGTCATGTCAAGTGAAATGTATTTATTTTATGTACTATGCTGGAAATCATTTACCTAGTTCAATGCTCCTGGTCAAAAATGACCAGTCTTTTAAAAAATGATTGTAAATATTTAATTACGCTATATTATAACCAACTCTTGCATTCAATCTTTTTGTCAGCTTGTTTTCTTTCAGTTAGCACAGGCTTTTTACAGTATACAGTATACAGTGCAGTTGTGTCATCTGTCACCAAATGCTCAAGCTCTTTAAAGCATAAATGATTATGATTGGCTGTCAATGTTTTTATCATTCATCATTTTTTGTGCTGTTATGGTTATAGTTGTGGAGTGCTATCTGCTATTAGATTTAGGATGTACTCACACTAGGGGATCTGATCCATGCTTGAGCATGATTGACCCCCAAAGTTCAGTTCATTTCACAAGTGTGACTGCTCTGCACCGAGTCCAGTGCGGTTCGTTTAACCATGCCCTGGCCCGCTTGAAGAGGTGTCTCGGGAACGGTACACATGTAGTGTGATCGCAAACCGCGCCAGAGCATGGATCAGTTAAAGCTGGGTATGTAATTTTTCAAAAACGCTTTAGAAAACTGACTAAGGGCTGAGTACCAAAACAAACTTGCAGCCAATCAGCAGTAAGGGGCGTGTCTACTCATGATGTGGAGGAGAGAGCGTTCAATGAACAACCAAGCCGAGTGACAGAAAGATAGAGATGGTGGATAAAAAACAAACGTGGAACCATCTGTGGAACGATAAGGCAAGAGAACTCAAGGAGCGGAAGGCCTGCAATCGGACGCCGAGGTTGCTTTGTTTCTTCTCGATAGGTGAGTAACACCATGTCTACACCGGACACGCCACAACAGCTGATGTCTGCCCGGACACCATAAAGCGATCGTTGAAAATCATTTGAAATTGGTGTCAGCACGTCATAAACAGATGGCGGCAGCAGTTTTCTGTCGGAGATTTGTCGCGCCGCGTAGCATCCTGTGTAGACAGCATCACTGATTATAATGACTTCTATAGTATTTTGTTGCGCCACTGTGTCCGGTGTAGACACAGTGTAACGTTCGTTTTACTTTGTTTCACAGAACTAATCGTTGCATGGGTTGTGTAGGCTACGTATATGTGGGACGGAGCTATCAAAATAGGGCCGAGACACTAGGGGCGTGTTTGTTTTGGTGATTTCAATCAATTTAATTTGAGTACATTTAGATTTACAAGGGGAGTGGTTCTCATCTTATTGTTGAACATGTGAGTAAAACTGCAAATTCCACCATTATCCTCAGCTACCTCTGTAATAATCCTGTGATATCTGTCTGTTGGCGAAAGGACAATCGCGCTTGTGCTTTAGCACAAGGCAGCTATGCCTAGTGTGAGTATGCCCTTAGAACAATAATAATAAAAAAATGTCTTTATTATTAGCATTATATTTATCTTTGTCTTAGGGTACACACACACAGAAAGCTGCTTATTACTAATTTATCCATGTTTATTTATCGCTCTGACGTGTCAATAACTCCTGCCCACTAAAAGCTCCACAGACAGACTATTTGCATACCACGACGATAAATGATATAGAAAAAGTTAAATCGATTTACACTATATATCATCGCCTGCATTTATACATATTGCCATAGCAAGCAGTAATGATTAAAGTTTAATGAACACAATTGACTAGCTAGTTGATAAAACCAAAATCTGACCAAAAAAAAAAAAAGACTGATTAGTGCTAATGCTAATGCTATGTTCCCCTTGCTATGTTTGTTTTTTTACCTGCTGAGACAGGTATGCTTGTTTTCCTACAAAAGCAAGATCACCTTGTTTTAATGTTAAAGTCATGCACATAGTAGTGCAATAACAATTTCAAGCATTTTGTATGGTTTATACACAGCAAAATAGCATGTATTTAACTGAAAATCCAGAATCATAAAAAGCTAACTATAAAGATAGCACTGTGAATGATGACATAGTTGTCAACAAATGGGATGCTATGTTTTATTCAAAATTAAATATCTTAAATATCTACGATTTTGAATTTAATAAGATTTTCCCAGGAAACATGGCGTCCTCCACAAAAGCACTTGAATGCGATATGCTTGTAATCAGGACTTCTGGAATTGGACATTTTGATAGCACACAAAGGCAGTATTATTCCTTGTTTCCTTACAGGAATCCAGAAAATGTCATTAGCCTACCCAATTCTAGATGGAGTCATACAGCTGCAGCCCACATGCATGAAAGTGGCATATTTGAACTAGTTGATACAGGAAACCAGCAGTCTAATAAAGAAATGTATTTTATATATTTAGAAAATACAAAAATACTAAGATTAAATGTATTTAAATACAAAATAACTTAGATTTTTTTCAAAGGTATTCAAATACAAAATAACAGCCCCACAGCATGAGGCTGCTACCAGCACACTTTACTTTTGGGATGGTACTCTGCAGGTAATGAGCAGAGCTGGTTTCCTTTAAAAATTATGTTTGGAATGGAGGTTCATCAGACCAGAGAGTCTTGTTTCTCAGAGTCTGAGGGTCCTTTAGGTGCGTTTTTTCTTTTGTTGTTTTTTGCAAATTCCAAGTGTGTTTTCATGTGTCTTCACTGAAGAGAGAATTGAGTCTTGCCACACCGCCATAAAGCCCAGATCGATGGGGTGCAGTGATGTTTGTCCTGTAGGTGTCTCTTATCTCCACATATGATCATGGAGCTCAACTAGAGTGACCATCAGGTTCTTGGTCACCAGTCTAGACAAAGCCCTTCTCCATCAATTGCTCAGTCTGGCCACTTCTTCCATTAAGGGTAACAGGGACTACTGGCTTTTGTGACCCTTCAATGAAGCAGAATTATTTTTTCTGAACTCTTCCCCAGATGTGTGGCTTGACACAAAGCTGTTTCTGAGCTCTACCGGCAGTTCTTTTGACCCCAAGGGCTTGTATTTTGCTCTGATATGCATCATCAGCTGTTAGACCTTTTATTAAGATGTGGGCCTTTCCAAATATCATTCAATTGAATTTGCCACAGGTTAACTTCACTTGAAGTGTAACAGCTACAAGCAACATGAATGCTCCTGGGCTAAATTTTAATTGTCCCAGATAAGGGTATGAATACTTATGCAATGGAATCATTTAAGTTTTTATTTTAATTTTTAATACATTTGCAATTTAATACATTTTTGCTTTACCATTACTGTGTATTAAGTGTAGACTGATGTGGAATTTGTTATGTATAATAACACATGAATGAATCAAATATTATAAAGAGAACACTCTTATGGTAAAATACCATAAAACAAAGATTTATGAGGAATAAAAAACAAAAAAACACAATACAGCTCAAAATTGACCAAACGCTCATATGATAGTTCAAATAAACATCCATATGTAACACATTTATAACAATTTTATATGTAAACATTTATATAATAAAATAAATATTATTAATAAATAGTGTTGAGAGAAACTTTTTACAAACTGACAAAGCATACAAATTATGGGTTTAATGTTTAATTTTTAAACAGTGATAATAATATAAAATATGTTTATTTACAGCACAATTTAGAATGCAAATAAATATTATTCTATTATAAAGAAATAATAAAATTGATTATTATTATTACAAAAACTAGTAATTATAGCAACAAAAACAAATAATAATGATTTAAAGTGGTAGTAATAAAACATCATATAAAACAATAACATATGGTAAATATTTTTAAATAGTTATAACCACTTTTTATGATAATATGACATTTTTCACATGAGAAAATGAAACAATGCCATGAATTGCCTCGAACAATGAATTGAAAAGGCCTTTCCTTACACTGCAGGAAGTGAGATTCATATTGATCATTGTAGATGGTCTAGACTCATGTTACCCAGGCCAGACTCTCTCATACGGGGCTGAAACCTGATCCGGAGCCAGTGTGCACTCTGTGGCAGACCTCCTGGCACCAGAGCAGAGAGGGCCCGAACTCATAGTGCTGCAGGGAAGGCCTGTCATTAGAGGAGCTGACTCCAGATCAGTGCCGTGATTAATTATCCAGCTCGGGAGACATACCTTCAGTCGAGTGTCTGTCAGGGTCGACCGAACTCCCTGGTCCTCATTACATCGCCGCTTGGCTTGTAATTTACTGTCAAACACTGTTAGAGGACCTCCAGACAAACCTGTAGGTGTCTCCGCCACGTTTGGAATTCTGCTGGAATTTTTGGGATACCTTTTGAGGACACTAGTGGAGATTTATGTTTTCTGCGGTGTGTTTGTCATACTTTTAAAATACTGACATTATGAGAGGTTAAAAAGATTTATTGCCCCAATTAGAGTTGGGTGGTAGTGAGGAGAAAGAGGAGGAGGAGTTGTCTTTGGGTTGACAGACTCACTTTTTTTGACTCGATTTTGTTTGATTTAGTTTAAGTTTAGCTCGTTTATTCATTCATTAATTTACTTATTCATTCATTCATTCATTAGTTTATTAATTTATGTACTTTATTTTCATTATTTTTCTTATTTCCAGGTTTTTCATGATCATGGAACCCCGAGTCAGAAAACTAATGGAAATAATATAACATTATCATTCATTTTCCTGAAGATCTCATATGCAAATAAAGAAAAAATAATATTCCTTCTGTTCACCCAAATAAACAAATATACGATAAAAAGCTAAAAACAAACAAACCAAAAACATAATTTTATATTATTTAAAATACTGAGTGATACTTTACTGATTCGTGATTCGATCAATTGTAATTCGATTTAAATCTATTATTGATTGAAACAAACAATTCCCATTTCAAAAGTCCATGTTTCAAGATCAATATGCATAGGCAGAATATCTAATGAACGCATTTAGAAAACAAGTGAATAATTTCACCGCACATTATATATATCTCTATATTTATTTTATGTAAATAAAAAAAAGCTAAAAAGGCCTTTAGCACAAAAACAGTTTCACAGTAAACTTAAAAACCAAACTTTAGACCCAAAACAGACTGTAAATTGTGATTTGATGAGTCACACTTTAAGCCATGCTATGAAATGGCTTAAAGATGAAAAATATGAAAAATAGCTGATATATAAACAGGGGTGACTGTTGTGTTTATAAGTGAAGATGTACTGTTGTCAGGCAACCTTCAACAACTAAACGTTGTGTTTTCTAGCAGAGCCCCCTTATAACAACACTGTTAGACTTTGCTGTAATTTTACAGTTACTTACTGTAAAAAAGTACAGTAAAATACCATATATATGATTTACGGTTAACTACTGTAATACACACTGCATTATGGGTATTTCTGTATTAATTTTACAGTAATTTACTGTATATGGAATTTACAGTATTTTGCTGTAATTTTACAGTTATTTACTGTAAAAAGTCCAGTAAAATACCATATATATGATTTACGGTTAACTACTGTAATACACACTGCATTATGGGTATTTTTATTAAGTTTACAGTAATTTACTGTATATGTGAATTTGCAGTATTTTACTGTTTACACAAAAGCAGTAGTGCTACTGTAAATGAAGAAGACAGGTTTCTTGAATGTGCTGCGGACATTTTAATAGGCCTAAAACATACATTTACATTTAGTCATTTAGCAGACACTTTTATCCAAAGCGACTTACAAATGAGGACAATGGAAGCAATCAACAAAAGAGCAATGATATACAAGAGCTATGACAAGTCTCAGTTAGCTTTAGGCAGTACACTAACAAGGTTTTTATATATAATAAATAAAAAGAAAACCGATAGAGCAGAAAAGAATAGAGCAAGCTAGTGTTAGAGGCATTTTTGCTTTTGTTAATTGTATGATAAACAAAAAGAAAACAGAATACAAAAATATTAGAAATGCTACTGTTAGTTTTTTAAAGCATAGAATTAGAATAGAGATTGCTAGAGTTAGAGGGTCAAATAAAGATAGAAGAGATGTGTTTTAGCCGATTCTTTAATTCGATCCAATTCGATTTCAATTGATTCTTGAAAACATCAAGACAATATGCACATATAGGCCTATTAAAATGTCATATGATAATGTTTTATAGTTTATAATCTTGTTCGAAAGAAAATCATGAATCTGCATTCATTTTTCTCATTTTAAAATTTATTTAAATAATCACACACCCATACGCATGTTCTATTAGTATTTATAATAAATAACGAAATAATAATATACAATAATAATAATAATAAATAATAATAAATCCACAATTGGGTTCCCACCGTTTTTCAAAATAGGCTATCAGAAAAAATACAGACTGGTATAATTTAATTTTATTATTATTTGTGTAATGTCATGGTAATACACAAGTGGTGATACAAATGTAATTTGTAAATTATTACAAACAAAAATATATATATATAAACTTTACTTACACATCACACAATATAAACTGTTACTCGCGTGCAAAGCCCGCGCAACAACCTGGCAGAGGTTATATAAACTGAGGTTTGTGTCCAGTGCGCATAACGGACGTCCCTTATGAATGGATCGCCAGACGCCAGCTGCAGATTTTCCTGAGGTAAGTAGGCTACTTTTATTTATGTTTACAAACTTTCAACAAATGTATTTTATTAGTTATTTTTGATCGTAAAGCATTACCAATATCAATTCAATAAAAATATATGAAGAAAGCAAATAATAAAATCGAATTATTGGCTATGACAAGCAGGACTGTTCGTTTTCCTCAAAACTGCTGCTTTGACTGCCATTTCCAGTAGACGCATCGAATGTAATATTAACACGAATAATGGTTTTCCGTTTTTTACGGCCAGTTATGGTGTAGGCCTATTTTACTCGTCAATTAAACGAATAACGTTACCATTAAATGCCGTTAAATGTGTGTGACGTCATTTGAAGTAGCGCGTCTCAAAGGCTCTCTCGTGCGCTCTTAACCCTTGCGCGCGCTCTCTCTCGTACGCTCGTAACCCCTTGCTCTCTCTCTCTCTCTCTCTCTCTCTCTCTCTCTCTCTCTCTCTCTCTCTGTGCGTCTGCTCTATTCAGGGAACACACACAAGTTCAAGTTGCTTTACTGGCATTACATTTTAATTAAAGTATTGCCAAAGCATTTGAAGTATGTGTAAAATACAGAATATATTTACACCACCAAAGTAATAAAGGAGATAATAAATGAGTACAAAATAAGAGAGAGAAAAAACAGCAGACAGTATCTCTAACATATACATTACTTATAGCAATTCCAATCAAATGTAATTTCATGAAAAATTACAAATCATTAAATAATTAAGAATCGTTCTTTATTATGGCTTTATTTGTTAATAGAAGGAAGGTCTCAAAGTCAGTGCATTTAAATTTTCATAGTACCAGTAATTACATTTTACATGCTGTTGTATGCTAAATATTCTCTTCTATCTTTTCTTTCAGTGTTGACTGTCATCTTATTGTGTAAGTGATACATTTAGCAGTCAGCCTAGATCTGTGATTTATCATGTTCATAACATATGGCGATAGTCAATAATCACTGATGAAAATTATGTTTATTCTTTCTCTCTTTTTGCTTTTGTGTCAGGCAGGCACTACACCCTAAATACTCTTTAAGGGCCACACCACTGAGCATCTTTGGCTTTGTAAGTATATGTTTTGACTTACTATCAGATACAGTATTTGACATTAGATTAACTGCATGTTATGCAACAACTAGAGTCATCAGAAATGTATTGTAAAGACAGATGATCAAACATCCCACATCTGTGATTTTCCATGTTCATAACATACAGATTAGTAAATAGTCATTGATGGAAAAGTTTTACACAAACATATACAACATCTCTCCCATGTTCAGTGAAGTTTCCTCATTTCCTCTCTTTTGCTTTTGTGTCCACAGGCACTACCTACGAACCCAAAGGCTCTTTTAAGGGCCACACCAGAAAACAGAGAGAGAGAGAGTAAGGAATAGTTTGAGAAACGGACAAAGGTGGACCAACACATCCACAACACGTCGCAAAGCCACCAGGAAAAAATTTAACAAAAAAAACATAGCACATGCAAGTATGTACAGGTGCAAGTATTGCAGCTTGTGTGTTTCAGATTTAAGAATTTTCTGCAGTCATGTTGTCACGGTCCTGCTGGTGTGCCCAGGCTGGCCACCAGATGTCTCTGTGTTGAGCACATGGCTTGTTGTTTGTTGGTGCCATGTGCTCCCATGTCGATTGTCTGTCCCTCCCATCTTGTTACTTAATCATTGTTTCAGTGGCTCCAGCTGTGTCTCCCTCGTTACCCTCGTTTGTCTCTCTATATAGTTCTCCTTGTGTCTGCAGTCCTGTGCTGATCCGTTGTCTTCGTGTGTCTAATGTCGTGTGAGTGTTTCATGTCTGACTGTGCCCCAGTCTTCTGCCTGCCTGCTTGTTTTCTCTTCGGGTGGTTTTTGTTCTTCTTTGTTTTATTTTATTATTAAAGAACTTTTTCCCTGCATTTGAGTCCTCAACCTCATCTCACGTGACAGAACGGATCAGCCAAGATGAGGACTCAGCAGAGGAGGGGTTTGGACCACCCACCACCCGCCACTATCTCCAGCCCCTATACCAACGCATCCTCCAGTTTGAGGCCCTGAGCTCCTGCCGCCAGCAGGGCAATGACGTGAGGAGGTTTGCCGTGGAGTTCAGTGGTGCAGCTGAGGGGCTAGATTACAATGATGAGGCCCTCAAGGACCTCTTCAACAGCGCCCTTGACGAGCCCCTCAGCTGGTGGAGGATGAGGGGCTGGACCACCTCACATTTGGGGAATTTGTTGAGGCTTTGGCACATTCCCCAGCAAAGGTGGCTGGTGTGCCTCAGGTGGTGGGCGACAAGGCTGCAGCTCCTCCAGTGGCGGCAGATGGCGCTGCAGTGCCCCTATTGGTGGCCGTCAAAGCTGCAGCGCACCCTGGGATCCCGAGGCGGGTATGTAAGCTGGAGGATCCCCCCATGAGGTCTGTACGGGCAGCCGGCATGTCTCCAGTAAACTCCAGCCCGGTGGTCACAGAGTCCGCTCCAGAGCCCGCTCCGCCCCGTGAGCCGACAGAATCCGCTCCAGAGCCCGCTCCGTTCCGGGAGCCGACAGAGTCCGCTCCAGAGCCTGCTCCGTTCCGGGAGCCAACAGAGTCCGCTCCAGAGCCCGCTCCGTTCCGGGAGCCGATGCAGTCCGCTCCAAAGCCCGCTCCGTTCCGGGAGCCGACGCAGTCCGCTCCAGAGCCCGCTCCGTTCCTGGAGCCCACGGAGTCCCCTCCAGAGTCCGCTCCGTTCCGGGAGCCCACGCAGTCCACTCCGTTCCGGGAGCCCACGCAGTCCACTCCCGAGCCCGCTCCGTTCTGGGAGCCGACGCAGTCCACTCCAGAGCCCGCTCCGCCCCGTGAGCCGACAGAGTCCGCTCCAGAGCCCGCTCCGCCCCGTGAGCCCACGCAGTCCACTCCAGGGCCCGCTCCGTTCCAGGAGCCCATGCACTCCGCTCCGTTCCGGGAGCCCACGCATTCCGCTCCGGTCTGGAAGCCCACGCGTTCCGCTCCGGTCCGGGAGCCCACGTACTCCGCTCCAGAGCCCGCTCCGTTCCGGGAGCCGACAGAGTCCGCTCCAGAGCCCGCTCCGTTCCTGGAGCCCATGGAATCTGCTCCAGAGCCCGCTCCGTTCCGGGAGCCGACGGAGTCCGCTTCAGGGCCCGCTCCGTTCCGGGAGCCGACGGAATCCGCTCCAGGGCCCGCTCCGTTCCGGGAGCCCACGCAGTCCGCTCCAGAGCACGCTCCAGTACGGGAGCCCACGGAGTCCGCTCCAGGGTCCGCTCCGTTCCGGGAGCCCTCGCAGTCCGCTCCGTTCCGGGAGCCCTCGCAGTCCGCTCCGTTCCGGGAGCCCACGCAGTCCGCTCCGTTTCAGGAGCCCACGCAGTCCGCTCCAGAGCCCGCTCCGTTCCGGGAGCCGACAGAGTCCACTCCAGAGCCCGCCTGCCGGGGAGCCGACAGAGCCCGCTCCAGAGCCCGCTCCAGAGCCCGCTCCGCCCCGTGAGCCGACAGAGTCCGCTCCAGAGCCCGCTCCGCCCCGTGAGCCCACGCAGTCCGCTCCGCTCCGGGAGCCCACGCAGTCCGCTCCATTCCGGGAGCCCACGCAGTCCGCTCCGTTCCGGGAGCCCACGGAGTCCGCTCCAGAGCCCGCTCCGCCCCGTGAGCCGACAGAGTCCGCTCCAGAGCACGCTCCAGTCCGGGAGCCCATGCAGTCCACTCCAGTCCTGGACACCGCTCCGGTCTGGGAACTCACAGAGCCCGCTCCAGGGCCAGCCCCACCTTGGCACCCCTGTGTGCCCATTGCTCCAGGCCCTCTTCCACATTTCACGAGCCTGGCCCACCTCCCTCCTAGACATTTTTCTGTTTAGTGTGTGTGGAGCGTCTGGGATCCGCTCCTTAAAGGGGGGGGTTATGTCACGGTCCTGCTGGTGTGCCCAGGCTGGCCACCAGATGTCTCTGTGTTGAGCACATGGCTTGTTGTTTGTTTGGTGCCATGTGCTCCCATGTCGATTGTCTGTCCCCTCCCATCTTGTTACTTAATCATTGTTTCAGTGGCTCCAGCTGTGTCTCCCTCGTTACCCTCGTTTGTCTCCCTATATAGTTCTCCTTGTGTCTGCAGTCCTGTGCTGATCCGTTGTCTTTCGTGTGTCTAATGTCGTGTGAGTGTTTCATGTCTGACTGTGCCCCAGTCTTCTGCCTGCCTGCTTGTTTTTCCCCTTGGGCTGGTTTTTGTTCTTCTTTGTTTTATTTTATTATTAAAGAACTTTTCCCCTGCATTTGAGTCCTCGACCTCATCTCACGTGACACATGTGAAAAACATCAGCACACAGCAAACCATAGGTTTGCTTGTGGAAATGAGCAATGTCCTGCTTCCTTTAAAACTTTTTGACATTTAGATCCCACATGCACCGAAAACACAGACATTGTTATATATAGTCAACAGAATGTCTAACCATCAAAAATACAGTTACAATGTTACTGAAAGCAAAAAACACTTTTACTTAGTGTACCTTTAACGTCATTGTACATTCAGGCAATTAATGGCGTTTTCTGACAAGGATGTGCAAAAAAACTATACTATTTAAACAGAAACAATACTGGCAATAACTGCTGTTGCACAAGTTGTTACGTAAAGTATAACATAACGAGATAAACTAATTTCTCCCTCATTTTCCCTCTGTTTTGTTTCAGATCAGCCATCAGTGTTTTACCCGTATGGTGGCCAGCCAACTGGGATGCTTTGTTCATGTTTTTTGTTTAGATATTGTCATGATTTGTTGTTATGAATTCAGTTATATAGCCATCAGTGGCTTACCAGCATGGAGGCCAGCCAACTGGGATGCTTTACATGTTTGTTTTTTTGTTGTATTTTTTTATTTTTTATGTATTGTTAACACATTGTTATGATTTAAATTATATAAATTCAGTTCTATATGCGATTTGTTATGAATTTAGTCCTATATATTAATATATATATATATATATATATATATATATATATACACATATATATATATATATATATTTGTAATGTTGCATCACAATGATTAAATAAATAAGTAAATAAAATAAATGTAATTGACAGTGACAGTGAATAAAAATTTACTGCTGTGCATTGACTCAAGTTACTTCTTTGGAATTTATTAAATTCAATAGCATTCATGTAAAATATTCAAAATAAAGATATAGTATAATAAATAGTGTAAAATAAATTATAGTAAAATTGCTGTAGCAATATACTGTAAAACTAAGTTGCGGTAAGGGTATTGTACTGTAAAATGATACTGCGGTAAGAGGATCATACTGCAAAATGAAACTGCGGTAAGGGCATCATACTGTAAAACACATTTACAGTTAAAGTACTGTAAAGGGACAGTTACAGTAACTTACTGGCAACAGTGCTGCCAGTAAGTTACCGCAAAAATACAATAAAAAGTCTAACAGTGAAGGTTCAACTTGACTTGTGGGACAAGTTCGCTTCACTTTAGTTTTGAGTGACAACGTGGAGTCAGACTTGTTTCCCGTAAGGCGAGTGTCTTGCGCAGGCCTCTGCGGGTGTGAATGTGTGTGTTTGTGTCAGAGGAGGGTAATGACAAGGTTCCCCGCGGCAGATGTACAGGCCGTGCCTAGGAGTGACAGCAGGAGCGTCTTGTCAGTGGCGTCGCTTCTCTGCGGCCCATCCGTGCAATTTCTCTTATTACAAGGCTAGACTGGGCACACAACAACCACAAAAAATAAGCAATTACATTTAATTAGACAACAACAACCCAAAGACGGTCTCGGACAGAGCGCTAGCAAATAAAAGGAAGCGTGAGGCAACCGAAGAGAGTATAATGAATGATACATCAAAGTCCAAAGCTAAATGACTGTTTCATTAGTGGAGTCACAAAATTGCATGATTTCTTCAAAGTGGAGAGAGCAGAGATGAGATGAGTAAGATAAAGGGGAGTGGAGAGAAAGAAATAAAGAGAGAGACAGACAGACAGAGAGAGAGAGAGACGGGGCAGAAAAGGGAATGATCTCAGAGCAATTTTAGAGAACTATCATTGTTGAGTTAATCACTTTGAGTGTAAGGGTAGACGTTGATGCAAAATAACTTTTAATAAAGCAAAATGGTTGCTGTATGTCTGTAGATCATGAGCCAGGATGATTTAGCATTTTGTGCAGTATTTAGGCAAACCTGGAAGTTAGAATCACCCTGGCTCCCTCGATAGGATGTTGTCATAACCTCTGTGACCAACAACAGTTTGGTATGTACACATTTTTTTCATCATGATAATTGTGACAATTTTGTGAATTTTGAAGCCTAAATATACTCGCCAGAAGTAAAAAGCTAAATTAAACAATAAACTAGCTATACTATGGACATATGACTTCATCGTCACCACTTTAAGTCTTTATTTAAAAGACATTTTCCCTGAGTTTGACTTTTAATAGTTTAAAGGTTTTAAAGACTATTGGGAACATGAGTTTATCTGTTTGGTAGGGTTATTATTTTTAACTAAAACCATAAAAAGGCCTTATTTGAAATGAAATAAACATAAACTGAAATATAGCTTTATTTCTAAACTTAGCTAATTGCGCCCCCAACAAAAACTAATTTAAATTGAAGTACTAAAATAACTACAACTAAAACAAATTAAATAAAAATTCATAAAGAAATATATAGACCAAAAAAATCACTAAATCTACAACAAAATTACTGAAAAACCCAAATTAAAGTGAAAACAGATAATATAAAAATTAAATCTAATTAAAAAGTATTAACAAAAACTACAATAGTATGACGATGATAATAAATTATCATAATGTCAGAGGAAGTATCTTCAATTCTGGAGTTTTCTTTGTGTTCATGAATGTTGTGAAATACAGTAATACAGAGCTACTAACATTCAAGTGGCTAAAATATATTGTTTAATTGGTTTTAGATGATAACCCTGATTGAAATTGCTTCTGAAAATAATGAACCTGTTTTTCAGGATCCCAGAAAAGCTTCTGTTTGCTGTTCATTTAATCGCATGTTGAAATATTACACATTCAACAGTAACAACAACAATCTTCAAAAGACAACTGAAAACGAATCTCTTCCGTGAGCATCGAATTAGCTCCTCATAAAGAAGAAATGAAAAAATCAGTAAAACTGCAGTATAAGGACCAATTCTCACTCTCAACTAGTTGCTTATTAGCACACGTACTGTATATACAATCTAATGGATGTTTATTAGAACATATGAAGCGCATATTCTGCATTTCTAATCCTACCCAATACCTAAACTTAACAACTACCTTACTAACTCTTAGTGATGGGCGACGATTAATCACGATTAATCACATCCAAAATTACAGTTTTTATGTACATAATATGTGTGTGTGTGTGTACAATTATTATGTATATATACATAAATACACAGTACACACACATATTTTATGTACACAAAAACTTTTACTTTGGATCCCTATTAATCATTGCCCAGCACTACTAACGAATAATAAGCAGCACATCAGTAGTTTATTGAGGCAAAAGGAATAGTTAATGGTTTCTAAATAGTGAGAATTTTACCTTAAAATAAAGTGTGACCAAAACTTGTATGCCTTCACTTTTATTAAAAACTTGTATATTGGCAATTGTCGAGTTTATTGCCATTTCACGATGAATTGCTTGTTGTATTTCTTGACTGTGTGGGGCTTTGGACAAAAGCGTCTGCCAAATGAATAAATGTAAATGTAGTAATGATTTTTGGTTTAGTCTAGAATTGTATTAAACCTGTATTAAACAGATCAGTGCTTGAAATGCCATCCTTCATAATGATAACTGAAAGGTCCGCCGTTGTGATTTCTCTTTCTTACTGGAGCTAAATGCTCAACTCGGCTTTATGCTAAGAAGAGAAGCTGTTCTCCACTAGTTGGCACAGATTAAAACCGCAGTCCTCTTCTTCTGTTGTTGTTATTGCTGCTGACTCTTAGCACGCTATCTCTGCCACTCTGCATAATGCATTTGTCTGGCTTGCTCCTAATTTCCCAAGCTTCTCATCACTGTCAAGGAGTTCCTGTTTGATCTGGGAGACACCCTCCCTCCCTGCCTCTCCCCTCTCTCAGCCTGGGAAAAGCCGCAGCAACACGGCAAACTGTCACTGGCTGGCTGAGGGGGGAGCGCTCTGAGAACATGAAAGACAAACAGCCGCGGTCTGCCACTGCACCGCTGTCGCCAGGCCTGCCCGTCTGTCTGTGGGGATCGGTGGTCGGGAGCTGGTGCTGCCGTTGCTACTGCAGTGGGAGGCCAATTTCTGGGTGATCTGAGCTGCGCTGTTTGGTTTAGCCTGACCAGCAGGTCTGGGAACAGCCTGAGAGCAGCTTTCACTGGTAAATAAAGCTGGTCTACTCCAAGACTGGTTTGGCTTTCAGATGGCAGCACAGAGGCGATCTTAAACCTGCTAATACCAACACACAAACAAAGCTTAGTCTGATTTAAGCAGGGATTTTTATTTATTTCTTTTGTCTTCATCAGAACAGATTTGGAGAAATTTAGCAATAAATCACTTGCTCCTGAATGGATCCTCAGCATAGAATGAGTGCCGTCAAAATGAAAGTTCAAACAGCTGATGCAAACATCACAATAATCCACACGCAATCCAAACAGAGAGAGTCCTCTTATCCATAATATTGCTTTATCCAGTGAAAAAGTAATCTTGTCTGAATCAGAAGAGAAATATAAACAGATAAAGCGCCATTTAGAAGTAAAACAGGCCTTTTTGATTTGTTTTTATACTGGAGAAAGCGCTATTAAGAATCACAATGAAGACTCATATTTTGGCCAGAATTTTTTTTAACTCTTTAGTGATGAACATGTTTATTTCAAACATGAATATTTTCACTTTTCACAGCTGTTAATTGATGGACTGGACTCATGTCGATTACTTGTGATGCTAAATTTCTCCAAATCTGTTCCAATGAATAAACAGGGTCATCTACATCTTGGATGGCCTGAGGGTGAATTTTTTTGTACATTTTCAGTTTGTAGTGAGTGAATTATTCCTTTAATGTGAGATACAATGAGAAAATTGGCTTTTGGATTCAAATTTAGATGATTAATTGATAGAAGATGCTCTTGGCAGCCAATAAATCATTGCACAGAACGCACTGTGGTTGCAAGTCAGGTTTATTCTTGTTGCAAATTAACCTGTATTGAACACAGTCTGGGTCTTGTTTACTTTTACATTCTTATAAAATTAGGTTCTTTGAGTCAGTGGTTTCATGAAGAAACTTTAGCATCCATGGAACCTTTCCATTCCACAAAAGGTGGAAAAAGGTTCTTAGATAGCATGCGGATGTGGGCCACTTAAGGCAATGATATGGCACTTCTGGCCTTCCTATGGCCCATACAAAATCTGGACCAAATAGTACCAACCAAATGTGGTCCACCTTAGGCAAAAATGTGGCACAATCGACAAAGGCAAATCAGGGTGTAAACCAAATGTGGTCCTCATATGTTTCAGCAAATGTGGCACAGGCATATTAAAACATATCTGGGCCAGTTTTGGCAAATATGTGGCATAGTGAGCACTGGCTAATGTGGCTGTGAGCCTAAAGTGGCCCTTATATGATGCCGCAAATGGGGCCCAGTTATCATCAAACATATTTGGATCAGTTTTGGCAAATATATGGCACAGTGAGCACAGACTAATGTGGCTGTGAGCCTAAAGTGGCCCGCATATGATGCCACAAATGTGTCCCAGTTATCCTAAAACATACTTGGGCCAGTTTTGGCAAATATATGGCACAGTGAGCACAGACTAATGTGGCTGTGAGCCTAAAGTGGCCCGCATATGATGCCACAGATGTGGCCCAGTTATCCTAAAACATATCTGGATCAGTTTTGGTAAATACATGGCACAGTGAGCACTGGCTAATGTGGCTGTGAGCCAAAAGTGGCCCACATATGATGCCACAGATGTGGCCCAGTTATCCTAAACCGTATCTGGGCCAGTTTTGGCAAAGATGTGGCATGGTAAGCACTGACTGATGTGGCTGTGAGTCTAAAGTGGTCCGTATATGATGCCACAAATTTGGCCCAGTTATCCTAAAACATATTTGGGCCAGTTTTGGCAAAGATATGGCACAGTGAGCACTGACTAATGTGGCTGTGAGCCTAACTTGTCCAACATTTGACATGGCAAATATGCCCCATGTATTACAAAACAGATGAGGGTTTTCAACCACTTTTGGTTTGGATGTTGCACTTGACACTGGCTAATTGAAATGGAAGTTTGAAATTTTAAATATGGCTTAATAGAATTTGGCTACTTTTAATAGGATGCAACACAGTTAACTGATGCAGGATGATCTGAATATGAGTCTTAAGAAGGCTACATACCCAACCAGACAGAAACCAGTGTCGGCCCAGATCCGGCCCACATCTGGATGGATTTCACATGGGCCTTATGTGGGCCGGATCTAGACCGACACTATATTGCTGTCTGGGCAGCAATTTTGTTTTTGAAGCATGCTATTAAAGGTCCCCTGAAATGCTTTGAAACACGCAGTGTTATATTATGTGCTGACGTCATTTTAACTGAAACGGGAAGACAGGGCGGGACATATAAAGCAGCTCTGCTCCTTTTTAAAATAAACAGTAGAGTTTGTTTATATATTGCTATGCTATATTGCATTCTGTGTAAAATTCAAATAGGTCTGATACATTTTGTGGTCTGCACCGACTCGTGCATGTGATCCACTCCGTGCTATCGTGTCTCTGGACCGGAGCAGAATGTGTGTGCGGTGCATTGGTTAGTGTGACACAGCACGAAACCAGACTCTTTTGTCCTCAATGGAAAGCATATTTACACTGCCTGAATCATTCCCTGTCTCCTATATAGTGCACTACCTGTCATTCACCGTACAGAATGTACTAATTCTGTGAACAATTGACCTATTTCAGCGAGGCTTCAGCATCTATTTATAGTGTAGGGGCAGGTGCTTCGAATTCTAGAGAGCATTTGATTGGACAGAAAATTTGATGAGAAGATGAAGTATGATATGACGTCCAAAACAAAACGCTGAGCCATTTTGGCAGAAGTGACGAACTGCAAGCTTTGAATGATTATATCTTCTAAATGTGAATTTTGTCACTGTTTTGGAGCACACTGGCATACAGATTACCTTAAGACTAACATATTGATACTAACACCTACAAAACTTCAATTTTGATTTCATGGGACCTTTAATGGCAGTTTTTTTATACTGTGCAGCATAAAACATAAGTGAAAATGATAATGATAGCTCTTACTGTCAAGGTTTCTGTTAATTTGGACTTTATTTTCCTTTTGCACCGTTTCCCTTATTGTGTTGATTGTATTATTCCGTTCCGGTGTGCATAGTTATTTATTCTTGTTTGGTCTGATGCCTACCTGTCTTAAATGTTACTGCGATTAAAGAATTATGGTAGGTAACCTTTCATCTTTGTTGTGCACTCTTTAGCCATGACACTTACAGACTTACTGTGTAGGTAGAGTTTGAGTGAGAAGCATTTAGGTTCAAATTTGTGAAGGATGTATTTTAAAGTATTGTTATGTGTCTTTGAATATTTATTTGTGAAATTTGAATTGCTGCTTGTGCAAAACCTGGTTCTGGATGTTTTTACCAAGTAGGACACGTTTCTGAACTTATTTGAAAATTTAGGGAGGACATTTTTTAATTTCTCTTTAAAATTTGTTGAGTATTGTTGATGCATTCATTTTTAGATGTCATTAATACGTCAGTTTTGTAAATTTAAATGCTGAAAATACGTTAGTATTGTACGTTTTATTGCCTGTAAAACGTAAGTAAATGTACGTTTTATAGAACCACATTTTACATAAAATACATAAGAATTAAAATTAGATCACATTGGAAAAAACGACTTGAGAGTCAAATGTCGCCCATGGGCCACAGTGTAGCCTACATGGACACATTAACAGCCGTTTTCAGCAGACATAAGATAACACTAAATGTTTGTATAATCATTATATTTCATCCGTAATTTCACATGTCTTAGAAAATGTTTTAAAAACTGCGAAAATTTTATTCTCAAACTTACTGTAGAACATTGTAAATTCAATGTTGCAGTGCAGTGATTAGGAAAGTTCTTAAAATATATTTTAATGTACATGTTTTAATGGTTTAATGTTTAGATATATATTTTTTATGTGATCAAAGCTGAATTTACAGTAACCTTAGGCCTACTCCAGTCTTCAGTGTCACATGATTATTCAGAAATCATTCTAATAGGCTGATTTGCTGCATAATTATTTTCAATTATTATTTGTGCTCAGTTATTAATAATGTTTTTATTATTAACAATACTGAAAACTGTTTTTGTCTCTTAGTATTTTTGTGTAGACTGCCCATAGTGCCATCATTCCCCGTGGTATGTGGACCAGATGGAAGTGTCAGGTGTGGGTCTGATCTGGACCCACTCAGTCTGATCTGAATTTTGCTATCTGGGTTATAACACATACACTGTTCTTCACACGAAGAAAACATGGTCCTTTTAAGAACTCTTCACTGCAAGGTTCTTTGGGGAACTCAGAATAGTTATTCTATGGCATTGCTGTGAAACCCCCTTTTGGAATCTTTATTTTTAAGAGTGTACCTTTCAAAATGTTGAGGTTGTGACCCTCAAATAAAACTCCAGAACCACTGGAGTAAATTATTCATGATTTCTCCCTAATATGGCCCAAAACATCCAGAAAACAGGTGCAGAAACTGCATTATATGCCCCATCACATTTAAATAACAAATCTTCAAGTTGTTTCCCATACGGACCCAGAGCATCTCAGAGCAGTGATCTATACCAGTCTGGCTGTGATGAGAAACAGAGCGGGGCAGGACCAAAGCATCTCCGGCAGGGCTTTACTAGCTTGTTTATCACATTTTGACAGTAATAGGAAAGCAGTCATCCCTCTTTCCGCACCGCTGCTTACTCTCAGACAGACCATTTATCTGCAGTAGAGCCCTATTCAGAATCAGAACCCTTGACTAAACCCCTGTCTCCTCTGTACTGTATGTCTCACTGCACCAAAACACTGTTCAACTGAGTAAGGTGAACTCCCACATGATCTTGAAAAGGACTCGGTATTAAGCTGAATACTGCAAGACTTCACGTACGTGAACTGACCCCCCCGACATATTAGACTGACTGACATATTAGATATTTAATCTAGGACTGTAAAAAATATCCTCACATTTGGCAAAACATCACTTGTGAATAATACAAAATAATAAAAAAACTCTGGAAATGCTCTCATACTGGTGTTATCTTATTGTTGAAGCCAGTTGCTAAATATAAGAATTATACTGGCATAAAAAGCAATCCATACCTTGTGTTTTCATGCGTGTTAAAAAAGCAAAGAATGAGGGGTGCTTAGTTGTGAGGTAAACTTCAATTTACACATTTCTGGTGTCTAAAACCACAAACATAACAGCATGCTCCCAAAACTATGTTTAAAATGTCTGGCATTCACTTGAGCTTTCAAGAGCCATAACATATATGGGCCGGCCAATTATCGAAATATATGATGGTGTTTCAAGCATAGTCATCATTTGAGCAGTTTACACAAACCGTTGTTATCTTTCCACAAAGTCTTTCCCAGTAGTGCCGCCTGCGTGTTTTGCGAGAGCGAGCAGGCGTCAGCGTAAGTGACTGGAGCTCAGGCGACCAACATACCAAACACAGCTGTGCTTATGCAGGAGGAAATGCCACAAACACACACACACACACACACACACACACGCACACACACACACACACACACACACACACACGCACGCACACGCACGCACACACACACACGCACACACACACACACACACACACACTGTCACGACGGAAACAAGGACTGTTTACTTGGAAGCTTGAGATGACAATATCATGATTGTGTTATTGAAACAGGGCTTTACAGCAGAAAATGTGGTCAAGTTGACACAATAACAGACCAAACATATCATTAGACATCCATTAGAGACTTTTGAAGCTACGGACCAATTCAAACCCAAAGCAAGATAAAGGAGGATAACAAACCATGTTGCTTTGACAACTACCATTAACAATTGGTGGGTAATGCTTAAAAAAACAGGAAATAAATCAATGCTACACATTTACCATGGTATTTGATTAACATAAAATATTGTTTTGGTGTTTGTCAGTCAAAGGAAAAAACTAATTTGTTATATATTTAGTAATAACTATAAGTAGGCACACATATTCTGTATACTTTATATTCCTCAAACAAGAACATACATGTATTATTCTTTATATTAAAACATTTTGTCTCAGATAGCTCTAATGATATAACTTGAAGTATCAACCAAATCAAAAGGTTTGCATTGTATGCTGTCATTTTCAAACAAAATGCGCATGGATTCACAATTTACATGTTTTAGTTGAATTAACAGTATTTTAAGCTTTTATTGCAACTAAAAACACAAAATGAATTTATTTATAGTATATTGTGTTAACCCTGCTTTGTGCTTTCACATTGTGTTACATTGTATGGTGCAGCATTTAATAATATAAAATATGTTGCTAATATCTTGCCATTTTTAACAAATGATCCAGTTTTGCAATAAATAATCTCTGTTAAGGCATTTCTGAGCTTTTTTGCAACTATGCCAATAATGCAAGTCACTTCAAATCATTCAAAAAAGTCAATTATTTCACATGCTGCTCTATTCAAGATGACAGATGAAAGTACTGGATGAGTTAGCCTGTTAGAAATGAAGACTGACTACCAAAAGGTAAAAGTAAGTAGAAAATTGCCAGGTAATGACTGTTCAGCCTTTATTCCTGAAAACAGATCATCCTTTAGAGGAGCATTAGAAAATTACACAAGCACGCCAGATATCATGACATTCAGAACGATCAAAAGATATGAAATAGTTCAGCTATTAATAAAGCAGAGACCTCACGGATATAGTACTATGGTAAATGTAAGACTGAGACGAAAACCAGCACCCTTAACTCTAATGGGCTGCTTCTTTATAATTAACCTGGGAAAGGTCACAAATCAAAGAGTCTCGTACAGCACTGGCGCCACAAACTCTTCTCTTTGACCACTAATGGCTCTAGAGAGAGTATGTGTCAACAATAATGCTTAGCCTCTATTTTATCATTTATAATGTTAAATGGTATTATTATGCTAACATTCATAATAAACATAATTACCATTACTTCTAATAGGTGTCTATGTAATTGCCTAATCGATTGTAATATCATATCCATGTCACATGAGCAAAAATATAACTTTTCCAAGGACTAACTTCACTTCTAAGCCATATTGGGATGTATGAAGTCAGTTCTCCTCATGTTCACTCAGGTGTCCTACTAGAGGGAAACACAGGGGTAGTTTATGAAGCACGATTTACTAATGTTTGACAACCACAAATGGACACAATCCATGAGTTCATTCAAAAATGAAAATTCTGTCAAACCAGTAAACAGTGTTGCCAACTAACATGTTTTCAGACCCCTTTAGAGACTTCTAGGTAATGCTTCAGATTAGGGAACACAGGTGTTGGGAAGGTTATTTTGGGTTACAGATTACAAGTTACCCTATTTAAAATGTAACAAGTAGTGTAACTATTTCAATTACTTTATTAAAGTACATATATGATATACGTACATATATTAAAGCATGCTGGGTTAACCTTTACAGCAGTATTAATCACTTGAATTAATCATTTTATTTTAAAGCACAGCCACCACAAAATCAGACTTTATGCATCTCTATACTTTATCATAAGATATAGTTTAATAGTTATGATACTGTTTGTTTTAATCAAATGCTTGCATAGCTACAATAGGAAACACTGCCATCTATCAATGTATTGGGGGAGTCATTAAAGCAGTCAATGCAATTTGGGAAATAAATATATCAAATCATATATGTATGTGTATGAAAATATTCAGATGCAATTCCCTTTGTAATCATTAACATTTTCACAAGTAACTGTAATTTAACTATACTTTTTTTCTCAGTAACTGTAACAGATTACTGTTACATTTATTTTGTATATTAAATTAAGTAGTTCCATTACATGTAACGTTACTCTCCAATACTGTGGAACACATATTAAGAGTTTCCTCTCAATAAACAATAAACTAATTTTCTGCATATTAATAGTAAGTAAGGTGGTTATGTTTAGGTATGGTTCTAGAATATGGTCATGCATAATAAGGCACTTATATGTTTTTAAGTACTAATAAACAACAAATATGCTGGTAATATACATGGTAATAAACAACTAGTTAATAGTGGATAGTATTCCCTGATCTAATGTGTTACCAAAGCTTTTGATATAAATCTAGTAAAAATCTTTAGACAAACCTTGGCTAGTTTCTGAGACTTGCTGGTATGACGTCACTTTGCAACATTTAGTAAGCAGGCTTAACTACTTTGCAGGCTTTATAGTTAGTAACAAGTGTCAGTAAAATGTGTGTTAATCTTCGAAAGACAAATGGAGATATTTTAATGAAACCTGAGAAATGGCTGCCCCTCTGTTAAAAATCCATTACTTTAAAACGCTGACACTTGATGGAATTAACTTATGAACTTTTTGAAGCATACAAAATCGTGTGTCAATGTTTCAGTCAATTCAATTGCAAAGGCTAATCATAAATGGTCAATTGACCGAAACATAAAGTAAAAAAAATAGTTTGAATAGAGTGCAAAATGTAATTTTTTTGTTTTATATTGGACTTTTACCCATCACACCTATGAAAGATTTGAGTGTGCCAGGCACTATATATTTTAAGCCCCCAAAATACTTGAAATCTAAAACACATTCTTGAAAAGTGAATGACTTTCTTGAAAATAAAGGCCACTTGGTTTGACATTTTCCAACTTGGTCTCATAAAAATACGTGCCTCTGTGCACTTTCTGTGCGACACCGTTTTACGTACCTTACTGCACATTTCACCGCAGTTTCAAAGAGAAATGTTCACTGAGTGGCGCTAAAACACAGGTTAAATACGTGAACCCTGGCCCGTTTTTATTATGTAGATATAGGTACATATTGCTGTGTTTTTATTACGTTGCTACAGAATTGTATTGTGGCGGTTCAGAATTCAAATATCTGTACCTAAAAGTTAATGCTCTATCATGTTGTAAATATGCCCTACAGCAAACCCAACCCCAAACCTACCCAATAGTGTTAACAAATGCAAAACTGATATAAAAACACATTTGTTGATGCAACCGTGCCATTTCAACTTCCTTATATGCAGATTTGAATTGTTTTGTCGAACCGGAGCTCCTCGCCTCCTAAGTACATCTCCGTACTCCGTGAGCTACCGAGCAAACGTACCGTCCATGAAAACCCATCGATATGAAGCTGTATATGTGTGATGCTAACGTTCAAAAGCATCAGTTTTCAAATCTCCCAGCATATTAATATTGTTTTAAAGTCGTAACATGATATTCTTCAAGTAATTGTGCGAAAATTACACTTTATTAATCAAAACTCTGTAAATTTGTGTGAAAAGGAGTAAAAGGTGTCAGAGTTTTACTGCCTCTAGTGTTCGTTTTTTTTGGTAACTGCAGTAATATGTCATTGGTACATATTTTGTGGCTCGCTAAAAAGTGCACCCAGGTATGTAAATGCTATGACACCAGGTAGACATTTTCATATGATGAAATTACATTCATACTTAATACTACATATTAATTCACCTTGAATCATATCAAACAGTTGCTGACTGTTCATTGGGGTCCAGAAACTGTTTGGTTACCCACATTCTTCAAAATATCATCTATCCTTTATTTAGCAGAATAAATAAATTCATACCAGTTTGGAACAACCTGAGAGTGAGTAAATGATTGCAGAACTTTCATATTTCTGTGAACTACCATAATATGTCCAAATATTTTGGCAGCCAATGTATTTCCTGTACTTGGCCAATATAGTTTATATTGACAGGTGTAATAATGCCACCTGACCAGCGATATAAATTCGGCCATAAGTAGTTGATCACTTTGCCAGTGTACTGAAAGTTACATCACAATGTTCAGTACCCAAAGATCACAGATGCTCAACAGGAGCCCATCTGTTGAGTCATTTGAGACTGGGGAATGATGTTTGAGGTACTTTAATATGTACTGGGGAGAGTGGGTTTGGCCGGACTGACTGATAGCCTCATTAGCATTACAGAGAGATCAAAACAGACCTGATGACGGACAGAACAGCCCACTATTGTTTCCCTATAACAGCACTGATGGATGGGAGCAGTGCTGCCTGAGGATGTGAACCACTTTCTGCTGATTGTAGGCCAGTATGCGATAAAGTGTTAGACACTTTTTGTGTGTCAGAAACATGTTGCCTTTTGACTGCAAGTCAAAAAAGTATTAAAGGAAATTTCACCAAAAATGAAAATTCTGTTGCCATTTATTCACCCTCAAGTCGCTGTATGTCTTTCTTTCTGTGATGATCCATAAACATTTTGAGAAATGTCCCAGTGTTTTATTTTTTGTCCAGTGGCTACATAAAAGTTTCTGGTTGCCAACATTCTTCAAAAGATCATAATAGAAAGAAAAGCCATATAGATTTGGAACATAATGAAGGTAAATTATGATAATTTTGGGTAGAATATCTCTTTGGGTAAACTATTTCATTTTTGGGTAAACAAAATTAAAATACTGTGCTTGGACACTACCTTCCGATTTTTCACAGGAATGATTTGGAGGATCTGCTGACATTGTCTTAAGTGCCTAAATACTTGAAATAGTTAAATGCACCACTCCTATTAAGACTATCATTTCCAGTATAAAGAACCCATAACAAGCATAAAGCTTTCCAAACACTCCTAATAAAGACAAAGGCTCACACATCATAGGACGAAGAAATTGGGCATGTGTAGTTTCTCATGGGTAAGAAATCTCAGTACAAATCTCTTTGCTTTGATCATATGTTAGAGACACAAACAAGTCAGCCGCCCAAGACTAGAGTTCAAACCTCATGATGTTAACGTCATTTAACCAATGTCATTTTTAAAGGCGGTAGCGGCGCCAGGCATGATAAACGGAGAATAAAGCTTAGAGCTGCAGCGGGACACAAGTGCTGAATCCCCCCGCAGTCGACCGCAGTTCTGAGCTCTCAGTGTTTAACTGGTGTTGCATGGTTCAGGATCAACACACTGACCTGGCAAGAACTGGTCTTCACTGTTCAAGGGCCGTGTTTTCCTGTGGCATCAGATAAAATGGCTCCATAAAACAACAAACTCAAACTCAAGCAATTAGCTGAAGCTCAACTCTAGCTAGTAAAACATGACTGTCGTGTGGGGTTCAGGAGGCAAATGGGAACATCACCTGACGGAGGGTTAAAGGTCAGGGTCCTGGTTTGAGACAGTTATGATTTATGGTTCATCATGTTCCATAATCTAGAAATCGTAACCGTTTATGTGGTAGGAGAGACAAAAACATTGTCGCTTATTAAATGCACACTCCAGTGTTCAGTTGTCCAGAAACCGGTTAACTTTTTAAGCAGCCTTTGTTTGTTCCATTCATTTCCTCTGAAGGCATAAAAAAGTTTAAATAAAGACTCCAACATGCCAGAGAATAATATGTCATCTCATTACAAAATTGTATTTGTAAATAACAATAATAATAAATCTGACAGAAAAACATGTAGTGTAGGTTGTTTACTCAAAAATGAATTTTCAGTCATTATTTACTAATTTCCATGATGTTTCACACTTATTTATGTGGGGAAAAAATAATTTAATGCATTCATTTAATGATTAATTAATTAATTAATTTTAATATTTCAAGTTAGGCAAAACAAAAATGAGAAATATTTATTTGGCAACTAGCTGAAATAAAATACGTTTGTTTGATTATTTATTCATTTTATTTCATTCAATGTTTATTTTGTTTCAAGTAACACATTTTTTATTTATGGTTTACATTTTTGTTAAGAAAAATAATGACCATGGTCAATTTAATGAAAATAAAATGAGGTTTAAAGGTGCACTGGGTAATATTTAGGATGATCTATAGACAGAAATGCAATATAATATACATAACTACGTTTTCGGAGGAGTATAAAGACCTTACATAATGAACCGTTGAGTTATTACATTAGAATGAGCCATTTCTATCTACATACACCACGGGTCCCCTTACATGGAAGTGGCCACCATGTTTCTACAGCAGCCCTAAACGGACAAACTGCTCTACAGAGCGCATCTCGCCACTATGTTGTTTTTGCGAAAAACACGAGGATGAACAAGTAACAGTAATATTCGCAATGACATCGGTTTATTGAATAATTAAGTAAATATAATTCCTTAATTTACCTTTGTAAAGAAACCTCATTGCTCTCTGCGGTCTCAGACAACGGCATCTTAAGGCGCGGTCACTAGACTTTGAGCATACGAAATCGTGTTGCATGCTGCAAAGGCCGTGATATGATGTGCGTCACGCTGTGCAGCGTCTTTTCAAAAATGTAAATTCAACACAAAAACATACAATCTACTCCACTGTCCTGCAGTGCTGCAGTTTTAAATGAGTTATTTTAATTCAGATACGAGGTCATGCTGTGACGTATCGGTGTGGCGTGATGTGAATTCGCAGGCCAGAACCAAGTTTGAACTTTGGAATGCAGTGAAATGCGAAACTTTTCGCACGGGCTTGCGTTTCCGGTCTGACGCATTTATGAATGGAAGTCAATGGAACAAAAAGTGCAGTGTGACCGCCCCTTTAGCCCTTGTATCGGCCACTGTAGCTTCTCTAAAGGGAGGGAGCAGGGGACTGAGCCGTTGGTTGCAATTCACAAACTCAACTGCTAGATGCCGTCAAAATCTACACACTGCACCTTTAAAACAACATTTTGAATCATTAGAAACTTTTTTTCTAAATATTTTGGCAATGCTTTTTTGAGACATGACTCTGGTTTTGATTAACAGGTTTTATTTGAGTCAAAAATATTTAATACCGCTAAAAGAATTACATTTATACAATTAACTATTTTTATGGCATAAATCAGGTAGAAACAGCTCATTAAGTTAACAACTGCAGGTTAACACCTTATATAGTGTGAATTAAGCAAGACTTGCAGGGATAGGTTTAATGGCTTGTTTGTTTCACTGACGCTGGGGTGGGGTGTGGTGGTAGTGGCAAAGGTCAAACGGGTTCAATACTTGATGACATACAACAAAATTCTGTTCGGGTAAGCAAGAAAAAACATAGAGACAAATCAACACCCGCAGAGTGCTGGCGAACACACAAGACTTCTGTTTGCTCTCAGCGAGCAAGCAGCAAAAGAGACGCCGCGGTTTCTCTCGTGCACTCGGCCCTCACTGAGGCTTTTATGAGAGCAGATAGTCAAATTCTCATTTCAAGATCTGCGTTTAACCTCAGTCCAGCAGGCGCTTGTACCGCAGAGCTCCTAACTCCTCTCATCTCGTTTCTCTTTAACTAGAGGCCCCGCTGATGCCGCAGCGCACATTAATACTCGCAGGCCGCTGGCCAAGCACCGCTGTGTCGAGCTCCATGTCTGATTCATTGCAGAGAACACCCAGTAGCTAAAGCACATTTAAAGCACACTGGAGGGATGGGGCGTCACTCCAGGAATTAGATTTGCAGTTTTTGTACTACGATAAAACCATAAGTAACAGAAACAGGCATAAACACACACTCATGTCATTTCTGTGAAATTTGTCCCTGTCAGCTGTACTCAGCCAAAATGAATCATAATAAAACACAAACAGGTCGCATGATGAATTGGTGCATTTAAAGTGCATCTACAAAATTTATGCACTGTGTAATAAGCATGTTTAATCCTAGAGTTACAGGATTTTATTTCAGACACTGCAATAAATATGCTTTTAAGACAGTTTTTTTATGTCAAACAAACTTAAACCTCCAAACGTGGCTTCCTCATCATAAGCCCATTGTTCATTAAGAAGAACCCAATATTAACTTTATATGATATTATACCACTTTTAAGCAGTATAAATATATACATACACTGCACACATTTATATTTGTGACATATTGTAACTACAAAGTCTTGTCTGATTTGTTTTTGATTAAATGATTTGTAATGCTCATGAAATGAAAATATAATGGAACAAATTGTTGGCTGTGCAGATTATTTAGCTATATAAATCATATATATTATTACTATTAATCATATATTATTAATATAAATCAGTTTTTTAAATTTGAGTAAACTTGACGAAAAAAAGACGAAAAAAAGGTAAATTTTTACCATTTTAAAGTACAAACAAAATAAAATGTTACCCAAAAAGCCTATCCACCTTATTGTACAATGCGGAAGTAAGCCGTTTTCTGAGGTTGGGGCTAGAAGGGATACAGCTATGTTACAATAATGTAAAAATAGTAATTATTGTTGTACAGTGTGCAAAAATTACGCTGATGATTATGCAATTGATGTGCGCATACCCAGTAGACGAATCTGTATACCTTCTAGCCTTAACTGTTTTCTGTGAATGTGCAAGACTTCCGGTTCATTAACTGCTGGAGGAAAATAACAAGAAGAATAACAATGTGCAGTTAAAACGGTAAAACTGTTCACACTACAAACCAATGTGTTCATAATTAAGATAATACATTAACACAATAAGACTCACCAGTTTACAATATCCAGCAGCAAAACGAGCTGTTTTGTACAGCTAAAATTAGCTGGAAGTGAATGCCATTGGAAACCAGACATTCTTATGGGAACATCCTTATGGTGGATTAATCTAATAATAATAAAAATACAAATAACAGAGGACAATGTTTCGGCTGTTGACAGCAAGTATGGGTTTGTTTTACGGAATGTCATCTCCACTCAACAAATGTGACACAAAGCGGGAGTTCTGACAACCGTGCAGGTACAAACAGCACGTATGACGGCAAATGAAGGACCATACTACTATTTTCTATATTCCTGTGACAAGCTATATTACTGGTTTCGGTGGCACGATAGCCAAGGCATATCTTCAAATGTCTGCACTGGAGCCGTGCCTGATCAACCCCTTCATTACGAGAGCCAGACTGCCAAACTTATATTTTTCTATATGCCCTGCCTTTCAGAAATAATAAAATGCTTGGGAGGGAATGCCATCAATTTGTTCCTCTCCGAGAGTATGCGGCATGTTCGCAAGTGCACCAGCATGTGCGAGCGATTCTTCTTGTATTTTTGTCAGAATGTTCACAAACATCTTTCAAATACTAACTTGCTCTGTAAGGATATAAATTACACAGGGAGAGGAACACTTAGCATATAGTTTAGGAAACCAAAAACTAGCCAAAAAATGGCTCCAAATATACACAGTTCACAAAAATAGTTGCTACGTCTGTGTTTCACATTGCAAGTCTGCTACGCTAGGCCTTCAGGCCACAATATACGCCTGTCGCTCATGTCCAACGAAAACAAAAGCACAGTCTTTCAGACAACAAAGGCATCAAGACTTAATTACCGCAATCAAAACGAACTCCAGTTTGACACTGAGAACGTCAGATGTATTCTCCATATTCAGGGCATTTAAAACATGACCACAAACCCATTAACCACTGACTGAGGCCAAACTGGCTGGCTGGGAGCTCTTGGATGGCGGCCAGTGGAGTGAAGGTAAAAAAGTGTGCGTGTTTATGTATTTAGTCCTTTTTAAAGACACGTTCACACACCCTGACACTTTACATTGGCTCCAGGATGTGCAGTTTAATACTTTGAAACGCTCTCTCTGTCTCTGATCTGATGGTTAATTATAGAATTTTAAATATCCATGACGCGTGGGCAGGTACCTGTTACAAAATACATGCCAGCTTGTAATTATTGACTTTATTTACTTTTTGGATGCTTGTTTGAAATAATGCACTGCTGGTATCCTGATCTGGAGATCAAAGAGCACAGGACGTTATTAACATGCGTTCATCAGCAAGGATAATCATTTAAAGTGTAATTACTTTGCCAAGCCCAAGATAATCGTGTTTATCTTGCTCCTGGCATTTTTAGTACTATGATTCAGACGTTAGTGTGTCCTCCAAGGGCTGTTTAATGGAAGAGAAAGAGAACACATCTTCCAAACAGGTTTGTATCTCTATTCATAAGTTTTAGGCTGATGAGTTTTCAGTTAAGTAAGGGTGCCAGCTTAATTGAGACTGACAAGAACAACATGTTTCTTAAATCAAGGACAATTATTTAAAATTACTAATCCATACTTCAAAGGTACATAGCCTGTCAATGTCAGAACTCAGACGTTTTAATATAAGAGTATCATGCCACCTAGTGGAGAACCCTTTTACTACAACAGGGGACATTAAATACTGGTTTGTTTATGCCAACTAGTGGACAAGATGAGAATAACACGTGCTCGGAAACAGGAGGGAAGATTTCAAGCGTACCTGTGCATCTCAATTAGAATGTCATGGAAAAGTTAATTAATTTCATTAATTCAACTCAAATTGTGAAACTTGTGTATTAAATAAAAGCAATGCACACAGACTGAAGTAGTTTGTATTTGGTTCTTTTAATTATGATGATTTTGGCTCACATTTAACAAAAACCAACCAATTCACACATTACAATACTTCACAAGACCAAAATAGTTTTAGTGAATTGTTGGCCTTCTGGAAAGTATGTTCATTTACTGTATATGTACTCAATACTTGGTAGGGGCTCCTTTTGCTTTAATTACTGCCTCAATTCGCGTGGCATGGAGGTAATCAGTTTGTGGCACTGCTGAGGTGGTATGAAGCCCAGGTTTCTTTGACAGTGGCCTTCAGCTCATCTGCATATTTTTGGTCTCTTGTTTCCCATTTTGCACTTGACAATACCCAATATATTCTATGGGGTTCAGGTCAGGCGACTTTGCTGGCCAATCAAGCACAGTAACACCATGGTCATTGAACCAGCTTTTGGTGCTTTTGGCAGTGTGGGCAGGTGCCGAATCCTGCTGGAAAATGAAATCAGCATCTTTAAAAAGCTGGTCAGCAGAAGGAAAACATGAAGTGCTCTAAAATGCCTTGGTAAACGGGTGCAGTGACGTTGGTTTTCAAAAAACACAATGGACCAACACCAGCGGATGACATTGCACCCCAAATCATCACAGACTGTGGAAACTTAACACTGGACTTCAAGCAACTTGGGCTATGAGCTTCTCCACCCTTCCTCCAGACTCTAGGACCTTGGTTTCCAAATGAAATACAAAACTTGCTCTCATCTGAAAAGAGGACTTTGGACCACTGGGCAACAGTCCAGTTCTTCTTCTTCTTAGCCCAGGTAAGACTCCTCCGACGACAACTGTAGCCAAATTCCTCGACACGTCTGTGTGGTGCTCTTGATGCCTTGACCCCAGCCTCAGTCCATTCCTTGTGAAGTTCACCCAAATTCTTGAATCGATTTTGCTTGACAATCCTCATAAGGCTGCGGTTCTCTCGGTTGGTTGTGCATCTTTTTCTTCCACACTTTTTCCTTCTACTCAACTTTCTGTTAACATGCTTGGATACAGCACTCTGTGAACAGACAGCTTCTTTGCAATGAATGTTTGTGGCTTACCCTCCTTGTGAAGGGTGTCAATGATTGTCTTCTGGAAACTGTCAGATCAGCAGTCTTCCCCATGATTGTGAAGCCCAGTGAACCAAACTGAGAGACCATTTTGAAGGCCCAGGAAACCTTTGCAGGTGTTTTGAGTTGATTAGCTGATTGGCATGTCATCATATTCTAATTTGTTGAGAGTGAATTGGTGGGTTTTTGTTAAATGTGAGCCAAAATCATCACAATTAAAAGAACCAAAGACTTAAACTACTTAAGTCTGTGTGGCATTCTAATTTATTGAGATGCACCTGTGATTAATTTTTACATTTCGAGGTCCCGGAACAAAGCGGGGTGACGGATCTGGCATGTGAATAGAGGAGGGAGAGATAACTTCCTTCAGTCGCTTTTATTAGGGTTAGTACATGAAAAACAATGACAGTTTGAAACTGCAAATTTTAGGCCTGGAAAAAACAATATGGTAATAGAGTTATAATTAATCCTGTCCAGAATTTTGTGGGGGATTGTGTGTATATTGTATAGTTTTACTCATTCCCGCAGCTTTTGACTTTACAATGAGGAAAATGCCTGCAAACATTTATTGAATATAGCATGTAGGTTAGATGAGTAAATAAATCCACACAAACTAGCAGATTAAATCAGTCATCTGAAAACACTTGAGTGATTCAGCTGAACCGCGTCTTCTTTCTTTCACTCTCTCAAAGCAGCTTCACATCAGCCCATCTACACTACAACAATCGGCTGCACGGTGTCGCTGATTCAAGTCTGAGTTTGCCTATATGCACGCGCCAGCCCTGTGTAGGCTATTGATCCGTGCATTATGTCTTGTGAGAGCAGAACAGTTCACAAGTCGCGTCTTTTGCGTGTTCAGGTTTTTATTTCAAATGTGGATGTGCTGCAAGGGTGGTCATTATAGAGGATTTTTCGTATATGCACACTATAGGTCAGCACAAACGTCTTTCATTGGCGCGTGAGGAGGGGGATCAAACAAAATGAGGTGCCAAATTGGATTTCAGAGGTGTCGATCCGGATCCGGCTTGTTCCGGCACAAATTAAGCCCTGCCTGTATGTTTATCACATAAAGCCATTTTACTATAGAAAACATTGAAAATGCATCGCACAAGTCATAGGGGCTGCTTTTATTGTGTCTCGTGTTTTCATTTTTGAAGCGTTCATCACCATTCACTTTAATAGAATTGAAAAAGTCAACATTTTTGGTAATTAGGCCTACTTGTTTCAACGGAAGAGAGAAAGTCATATAGAAACGGCAAAAGTGAGTAAATTATGTTCATTTTTGAGACTATCACGTTTTGGAACACAAAATATTTAAACATGAATGCATTTTCATGAAAACACATTTTTAGAGAAGAAACTATTTGCAGTTAATTCATTTTATGGCTTCACACATGGTAACCTCATTTTACCTTTCTTTTGACACTCCGTGATGGATTATGATAGCTAGGGGGTCTGGGTTGTTTTTAAGGCATCATCTGATGAAACTAATTTGACAGGAAATTGAAGAGAGAGAGGATCGCTGGTTAAGGTCACAGTGGTAGCAAAGGCAATTTCAGAGATGGACGTGAAGTGTGTTCATGGGGAAATTGTCTTTGTCTCCTTCTCTTGTGACCCCTGTGAATTCAAGCTTTGGTGTTTCTCTGCTTCTGCATTTAAAGGTGAAGTATGTAGTTTCTGTGCCACTAGCGGCGCTAAACAGAACCACAATATGTTTGTTTAAGCAGTCTGACAGGGCCAGTTTGGCAGATGTGCAAATCCTTTGTGGAACGTTTTTGTAACATCCTGACTACTAAAATGCCTTCATGCAATAGTCAAGGTTTAGTGTTTCTTTACTTCTGCCTTGAAGCTTCAAAGTGTGGTGTTTTATCCTGATGACTGCCAAGCGAAGTGACTTTGGGCACTGGTTAATTTTTATCAAAGTTTTATCATAGACACATATTAATTAAGGGTTGACTATGGACGATTTCTCATTTCTAGTTTTTCATTATACAGAATTATGCTGACAGTTCATCAAACCACATTTTAAATATCTTGTCTTTAAAGAATGAATATGGCTTGGCTGTTTTGGCAACAGACGCGTTACTTGCTCAGATTAAATATTGTCTTCTAGGACTTCTAGGTTCTTGATGTAGCAAGTCAGATCTTCTCTGATTTAAGATTAATGACAAAATAAGTTTAGACCATCAGATTCATCCACATAGAACAGGAAGCACATATAATATCAAAAATGTCCATAGTAACTTTAATATTTGTTTCTACCCAAGGATGTTGATAGTGTACTTCAAGCAGAGTGATATGCTTTCTCTTTTCATTACAGTGATGAAAATAAGGATAAATGAAAAGTTTTTGTTTTCTCTTTTTAACCAGGAATGTTTTTTTGATGTTTCTTTGCCTTGTAGTCAAATATGCAAAGGCTGCACAACGAGAGCAGTTTCTGCCTTGCTTATATATATATATATATATTTTATTATTATTATTATTATTATTTTTTTAATTTATGTTATATTATATATATATATATATATATATATATATTATTATTACTATTTTAATTTATGTTATATAATATATATATATATATATATATATATATATATATATATATATATATATATATATATATATTATATAACAAATTAAATAATAATAATAATAAAACAATAGCAATAAAAGTTGTTAATAATAATAATAATAATAATAATAATAAAACAACAACAGCAATAAAAGTTGTTATTGAGTTATGGAAAGTACCTGTAACTGAATATGACCATATATGGAATATTTGTTTTTAGATATAACTTGGTATAAAAAAAGCACAAAAATATGTCACTTTCATCTTTTTTGCAAGTCCATTGAAATGACTGTGGCATTAGGCAAATGTGCAATGCCTAAGTGCACATTAGATTCATCACAATTCTTTTTTATTGATGACTATTTACCAAAAATACACTTCAGCAGACATTTGATTTTGCCTTTGAAACTATAAAAAACACAAAATATATTTATGAAAGCATACAATACATCTGTAACAAACAAATTTAAACATTTAAAAAACTTATAATAAAAGGATGAACAACTATCAATGGGCCAGAAACATGATTGATTTTTAAGGTACTTATGAATGCAACAATCATTGAGAAGCTCATTGTTCAGGGCCACAAAAAAGCAAATATAATACTGAATGAAAGTGCAATTTCATCATTTTATGCTGCAGATTAATCCCCTCCCCCATCAAGTACTTTAAGACAATAGAGCATCTGCATGTCAGAAGTCACAGTTTTGTCATTGGTATGTGAAGGTTATTCCAAGGCCCCATCCAGAGCTCCTCCTCATCTGACTGGGTGCGGTCACTATGTGATCCTAAAGGGTCTCTCACCTCCTGATTGTCCACTGTGGACTCTTGTTCATCCCCATTTTGTGTTCTTGCATCCCCTCCTTTCGCCAAGTTTGATTTTGAAGCTATACTCTCTGGGCCTGTAGTGCTAGAGGCCAGGGACCCACTGGAGTGCCTGGTTGTGAGGTTCTGTTCACCTACTGAAGCGCCTGTGATTACGGGGCTGTTTAAAAGAATTTGCTCTTCGTGTGTGACTGCAAGTTTGTCTAGTTTCTTAAAGTGCTTTCCCAGTCTTATTGGAGAGTTGAGCTTGATGTTGTTGGTGTGCGTGACCCGTCGTGTCCGGATTATTGAGCCATTCTGGGCCAAGTATATGCTCCCATTAATGTTGCTGTGACTGTTCACATTAGACAGGCGGTTCCTGTGTGATTCTGGTGCACTTTCTTCTCCAGTTGAACTGGTCTCGTATTCACGGTCTACAATGAGCTTGATCCTCTTTTTTCTACCATACTGGAAAAAAAGAAAATGGGTGTGTAAAATGACAGCTTAAGAATAACATACTTTTTATTTTTACACAGCACACAACAGTGGCGTTCTGTTCAAGGAGGAAGTCTTCTAAAAAATGCACAAGTAATGATATCAAATTTTAAACTGTTGTTTTAATTGGTTTCTATAATGTAAAATGTAAATTATAAAATAGAAATATAAAATTATAAATTATAAAATAATTTTATAATGTACAAATATATATATTGCTATTTGTATGATGGCACTGGGTGATTAATATTGGTTTGGTTATCGGAAAGATTGTTATAAAGTGTTAATTATCTATTGTCAACTTCATTAGCATAGTATAAATAAAGCAGGTTTGATCAATATTAAATTTAAACATCAGCTTCCCCAGAAGATTCCCTCCTGGACCACAACTGCTCCTCATTAAAAAGCAAAACAACCAACACACACACTTAATGTCCCTTCATGAGCTCATTAAAAGTAATGTGCTCATGGACCAAATGTCATTGGATTACAAGGTTTTTAGAAAACAACAAGAACTAATCCTAATTTTGATCTGAAAAATAATTGCTGACCTAAACTTTTGAAGGGTGACCTCTAAAGGTAAGACTACAGATGAAATGGCATGCATGTTATTCAGCAAAGGTTAAGAATAAATGCCAAGTTGAGCTCAGCGAGAGGAAAACGAGAAGAAGAACTCCAACCAGATGAAGGCATTCAAAAGGCCAATAAAAAGATCAACAAGAAACAAATGCAATGGCCAGTCTTACTGAACATATCAGAAAACAATTCAGGAGGTTCTGTCAGTCTCAGTTGTATCTGCATTAGACTCCTCATCCTCCCCGTCTACTTTAAGCGTTCTTGCTCCATCCGAAGAGCTCGAACTTTCACCCGGCTACCACCAGTCATTTCTCCTTCGTCATTCTCACCTATAGGGGAAAGTTTGTCGATCTCTAAAGCCTTCGCTACACTAGTGCTCATCACAGAGAATCTGCTCATGCTGTGGACGTTTGAATTATGTCCTCTCTCCAGAGAATTACTGCTTTTAGACACAGAGGACCTTGGATCCTTACTTCGGCCTTCTTCCATCTGCCCTCTGTCTTCCTTATCATCCTCATCCTCCTTCAGGATGGTCTCTTCTAATGTTCTCATGTGGGTGGATGCAGTTGCAGGTTCTGAAGATGATACGCTGCTCTTTCTCTCATAGGTAGAGTTTACTGATCTCTGGGATGTTGTGCTGCTGTGTCTGGGCCAAGAAGATCTGACAGATGATACTGTTCCTCTATCCTCCGATTTGACACTTTCTTTTCTACTGCTATCTTCCTCCGAGCTTGACTCATTCTCTGTCTCCGATGCTCTCTCAGTGTCTGACTCTTGTTCTGTCTCGGTTTCTTTTTCAGTCTCTGTTTCTTGGTCTGAATCAGATTCTGTCTTTGACTCTATTTCAGTGTCATCTAGCTGATTTTTTGTTTGGCACTCCCTGTCTGAATCAAGAGGACTCTGGTCTTGATCATCATCAGAGTCTAAGCTACTCATTTGTGCTCCTTCTTGGAGTCTGTATGGATGGTAAGGTGTGACTGACATGGCACTTCCAGTGTAAGACTGTTGAATGATGTCTTCGCTAGGGATTCTCTGTGATTTCCTTTTTGACTCGCTGAGTGACCAAGAGGTTGGGATGCTTCCATTACTCCTGTGATCTAAAGTCCCGCTAATGCTGCTCAGAGGGTTCTTCTGAGTATTCAATGTTTTAAAGATGTTCATCTCACTCAAAACTTTGCCAAGTCTAGTCTTTGCTGAAGGAATGCCTTCTTTAGTCTGGAAATAGTTGCCATCAATGACCATGCCATTGTCCACACTGTTTAACTGTTGCATTTTGATTGCTTTGGGGTTCTCGGTAACTCCTCCTTTCTCCTCAGGAACTACAGTTGGAAATATTCTATTGTTCTTCCATGGAAGGCGGAATGGAGCTGGAGCTGGGCTCGATCTTCTGTCAAACATTTGGCCGAGTTTTATAGGTGCTTTGAGTGAAGGTGCAGGCTTTGAGCTGTAAGGGTGTGAGATGCCTTCAACTGGTGCAGGCAGGTGTTGCTCAAGCCTTGGAGGTTGGTCTCCAAAAGCTTGTCTAGGGGGTCTTTGTGGTAGAGCCTTGCTAGGAGGGGGAGCCGGCCTTCTGCCTTGCCTAGCAACCTATTACATTGATATTAGTCCAGGGTTTTTTATCATTCAGAATATTTAATCAACAGTTTACATCATCTTTGTGACTTATTACCCCCAGTGCCACTTTGAATGCAAATAGAGTAACATGACTGGGTTGCTGACCTTTCAAAGTTAAGTCATGGTTGGTGAAAGCAAACATCATACAATTATAGAGGAGGGAATGATGCCATGAATCAGGAATTGGCAGTTCTGGTTTGGAGGGCTGCTGTTCTGCAGAGTTTAGCTTCATCCACAATCAAACATACCCCCTGTAATTTTCAATTATGGATGGAGCAAAACTCTAGGAAAGAATTCTGAACTCTCCAGGACCGGAATTGCCCATCCATCTCTGCTCTAGATGGTTACCCATGTTCTGCAACTGACCCCAAATAAACTCAACCCTGCACCCTGAAGAAAATGTACTCTTGTGTCAGGGCCACCTTTTAGACATTACTGACTGACTATGTGTTATCTGTTTACATTAAAACATTGAAAGTGTATCAGAACATTCAAAGCCCAAAAAAAACTTTTTGACTTTTTTCTTTTTTGCAATGATTCAAAGTAATCAGGATTTTTTCTGTTCTACGCTCAAATATGTTCCATTTTATTGCACTACTTTTAATGTGCACACTTCTGTTTTTTTTCTACCTTACTATTTGCAGTACTTTTCAAGTGAAGGTCAAGGTGCTAAAAGAAACCCTGACATGAGTCATGTGTAAGGGCCTTAAGCTAGAGGCAGGATAAAAGTAACTTATTAAAAAATACTGCATGTTGTATTGGTTTAAACTAAGAAAACAGAAACAAAATAAAATTTGATACCTCTCCCTCCGATTCATGTGGGCTGTAGTAGTAGCTTCCATCATCTTCCATAATCACCTCTCCATATTCATCATACATCCCTGTTGGAGAGATTAGCTTCCGTCGACTCCCATACTGAGGCAAGTCATAGCTAAAAGACAGGTATACAAGATTATTGCATATACCTCAAACACACACACTGTATTCCTATCATCATAGGGACATTCCATAAGTGTAATGTGTGTGTTTTTTATTTATTTTTTACTGTACAAACTGTATTTATATCCCCTTACCCTATCCCTAAACCTACTCATCACAGGAAACTAAACCATTCTGCATGACTGTATGATTTATAAGCTTGTTTCCTCATGGTGACCTACAATTTCCACACAAGGTAAAAATGTACTGGTATTACTATACTTGTGTGGACATTTGGTAGCAGAATACCAGTACACACACACACACACACACACACACACACACACACACATACCTACTTAACTATAAAACGAGGACACATGACTGAACACCCTACCTTTGGGTACACCTATTTCTCAAGGGTCTAGAGACAAAAGAAAGGTATGTCTGCGATACAGGAGATGCTCTCTTTACACTTATCAGTTGATATTCTCAATAAAAGCCTTCTATAAAGACCTGACATTTTACCTTCACTTTAGGGACAAGTATTTTTATGTCACTTTTGGGGACAAACACAAATTCTGATCAAGCAACAATTTAAGGACTTTGGTGATACACAAACTCTGGTTAAGTTATACTTTTAGGACTTTGTGGTTGTGCTAAAATGCATCATCCTAACAAGAAACATAAGTAGAATTACAACTCAAAGTGTCAATATTGTCTAGAAAACAAGCTAGTGCAGAGATTAAGGCATTAAACACTAAAGAGTTTGGTTTTTAAGATAATTAAAAATAGATAAACTATATTTCTTCTGACTAGTAACTTGAAATCAGTTGTCTTCAGGACAGAAGACACTTCACTGAGCACTACCTGCATCCTTCTAATTAATTTAGTATCTTGTGGAGATTTAATCTCAGCTGAGTTGCCTTTTGCTGCTCACTGAAGGCTCATAGACATTAAGACATAATTTTCTCTATAGAGCTCTATAGCAGAGGTCACCAACTTGTTGGTGGTGTCCTGAAGAGTTTAGCTCCAACCCTAATCAAACACACCTGAAGCAGCTAATCAAGGTCTTGCTTGGTATACATGAAACTTCAAGTCAGGTGTGTTGCCTCCAAGGAGGCAAGTTGGAGCTAAGCTCCGCAGAACACCGGCCCTCCGGGACAGAGTGAGGTGACCCCTGGTCTATAGCAATTACAAATAACTTGATGCTCCATTAAAAAGTTTCTGAATACAACAGAAACACAAACTCTGCTTAAGTGATGCTTTAGAGACTGAGATACACAAACCTCAATCAAATTACATTTTGGGGACTCCGAGATACACAAACTTTGCTTAAGTGACATTTCGGGGACTCTGAGATACACAAACTCTGATTAAGTGACACTTTGGGGACTCCGGGATACACAAACTCTGATTAAGTGACACTTTGGGGACTCCGGGATACACATACTCCGCTTAAATGATACTTTGAGGACTCTGAGATACACAAACTCTGATTAAGTGACACTTTGGGGACTCCGGGATACACATACTCCGCTTAAATGATACTTTGAGGACTCTGAGATACACAATCTCTGCTTAAGTGACACTTTGGGAACTCTGAAATATACAAACTCCGTTAAATTATACTTTCAGGACTCTGATATACACAAACTCTGCTTAAGTGACATTTTGGGGACTCTGAGATACACAATCTCTGCTTAAGTGACACTTTGGGAACTCTGAGATATACAAACTCCGGTTAAATTATACTTTCAGGACTCTGATATACACAGACTCTGCTTAAGTGACATTTTGGGGACTCTGAGATACACAAACTCTGATTAAGTGAAATTTCGGGACTCTGAAATACACAAACTCTGCTTAAGGGACGTTTCGGGGACTCTGAGATGCACAAACTCCGCTTAAGTGACACTTTGGGGACTCCAGGATACACATACTCCGCTTAAATTATACTTTGAGGACTCTGAGATACACAAACTCTGCTTAAGTGACACTTTGGGGACTCCGAGATACACAAACTCCAGTTAAATTATACTTTGAGGACTCTGATATACACAAACTCTGCTTAAGTGACATTTTGGGGACTCTGAGATACACAAACTATGCTTAAATGACACTTTGGGGACTCCGAGATACACAAACTCTGCTTTAGTGACATTTTGGGGACTCCAAGATACACAAACTCTGCATTAGGGACATTTCGGGGAATCTGAGATACACAAACTCTGCTTAAGTGACACTTTGGGGAGTCTGAGATACACAAACTCTGCTTTAGGGACATTTCGTGGCCTCTGAGATACACAAACTCTGCTTAAGTGACACTTTGGGGACTCCGAGATACACAAACTCTGCTTTAGTGACATTTCAGGGACTCTGAGATACACAAACTATGCTTAGGTGACACTTTGGGGACTCCGAGATACACAAACTCTGCTTTAGGGACATTTCGGGGAATCTGAGATACACAAACTCTGCTTTAGTGACATTTCGGGGACTCTGAGATACACAAACTATGCTTAGGTGACACTTTGGGGACTCCGAGATACACAAACTCTGCTTTAGGGACATTTCGGGGAATCTGAGATACACAAACTCTGCTTAAGTGACACTTCGGGGACTCTGAGATACACAAACTCTGCTTAAGTGACACTTTGGGACTCCGAGATACACAAACTCTGCTTTAGGGACATTTCGGGGACTCTGAGATACACAAACTCTGCTTAAGTGACACTTTGGGGACTCTGAGATACACAAACTCTGCTTTAGGGACATTTCGGGACTCGAGATACACAAACTCTGCTTAAGTGACACTTTGGGGACTCCGAGATACACAAACTCTGCTTTAGGGACATTTCGGGGACTCTGAGATACACACACTCTGTAATCATGAGATAGGATTAAGAACAACAACAAAAATCACTCCACTCAGTCTTTTCATAATTTGCCATTTTTTTTTAAATTGATGAATGAAAATATAACAAACATAACAGAAAATATTAACATGCAAATACACTCCATCAAATGTATGCATTATAATAATTATGTTATTTTTAAATGTACAATGTTCAAACACAACAGACTTCTCTTAACAATAAAACTTGTTAAAGATAACATTGTGGTCAAAGTGCATATTATACCTAATAACAGCAATAAAAAATCCTCCCTCCTTCTTTAACTTTACATTCACTCCTCCCTCCTTCTTTAACTTTATATTCATTTCCTCCCTTCTTCTTTAACTTTATATTCACTCCTCCCTCCTTATTTCACTTTATATTCACTCCTCCCATCTTCTTTAAATTTATATTCACTCCTCCCTTCTTTAAGTTTATATTCATTTCCTCCCTTCTTCTTTAAATTTATATTCACTCCTCCCTCCTTATTTCACTTTATATTCACTCCTCCCTTCTTTAAGTTTATATTCATTTCCTCCTTCTTCTTTAAATTTATATTCACTCCTCCTTCTTTAACTTTACATTCACTCCTCCTTCTTCTTTAACTTTACATTCACTCCTCCCTTCTTCAACTTTATATTCACTCCTCCCTTCTTCTTTAAATGTATATTCACTCCTCCCTCCTTATTTCACTTTATATTCACCTCCCTTCTTCTTTAAATGTATATTCACTCCTCCCTCCTTATTTCACTTTATATTCACCCTCCCTCCTTATTTCACTTTACATTAGGTGTGTTCGTCTTGAAGCGGCGCTGAGCAGAATGATCAGTGTATGACATCAAAGTATCGCGAGTAGTTCGAAAGCATAAAGATCCATCTGCTCTCTTATCGCCTCGTGGTACTTTGATGTAGGGCTGTGCGATATGACGATATATATCGGATGGACGAAATAAAAAGTCTATCGTTTCATATTATGTTCTATCGTTTATATCGTGGTGTCGCAAAATACATTGTTTACAGTAATACCTTTTTATCATTTGAGTGACTGCGATCTTTATACGCTGCCCACCACGGGACGTGAAGGAGACAGAAGCAGCCAGGACAAAACCAGGAGCTCGTTACTAAACTACATCTGTAGCATGGTCACGCGTTTTTAAGCACTGCCGTTTTAAAACGACCGATTTTAAGCCGTTGAAACTCAATAACAGAGCTATATGCGTGTGTGAGAAGAGCGCGCCTTTTCTTTTTTGCAGACTTTGAACAATTACATAAACACATATATATGCATCAGAATCCCCATCTTTGCAAGTATCCTCATAAACACGGCGATTTAGGTCTTAAGAGAGTAAACGGCAGAAAGAGAAACGCAATGTAACAGTGTATTAGATCCGGACTTCGGTCTTAAAGGGAAGCGTTCCCAATATTCGTTCATGTTAATCATAACACACAGCTACATCTCTCACTGCCCTTGACTAAATCACTTTTGTAACTTTAATGATAATAAATAAAAAATAATAATGATATATTTATAATATGTATAGAATCTATACATAATACACGTGGTAATTATATCTATCATAGATAGATAGATATAATTAACACAGTGAAGACTAATTAATTTACACAATGTATGTAGTGTTTCTTATTTATTGTAGTTTTTGTCCTATTGCTTGCAAATAGTTTCTTATCCTTAATTCATCACTGACTGTTTATTTATCTTCAGTGAGGTGGAGTTATCTTTCTCTCTTTAAGATTGTATTAGTTTGATATTGACATTGGTGTAAAGGATTATGAAAATGATATGGTATTAAAGATATTTATATAATAAAACCTTTTTAAAAGAAAAAAAATTACTATATCGTGATATATATTGTTATCGTGATATAAAATTTGTCATATCATGATAAAGATTTTGGTAATATCTATTTTGATGTCATACACTGATCAGTCTGCTCAGTGCCGCTTCAAATCGATCACACCTATTTACTCCTCCTTTCACTTTACATTCACTCCTCCCTTCCTTGATCTTGTTTCATTCTGTTATTAAACAAATTATCTTACTTCATACTCCTTTATTCCCACATTTCCCGCCATGCATTTCTTCTGCACACCCTACACACCACCCTTTTTTTCAGAGTAGAGATGGTTTTCCGGACATAATTTTTAACTCCCGTCCATGTTCGCTCCTTCAATGCTGGTTCTACTTGTATGCATCGCTCACACTTTTTCTTACCAGGCACTCTGCATGTGTTGATGAAGTTGTCATGTTTCGTTCTACTGCTTTTACCTCTGCGCTTTCTTATTTCCGCTTTGAAGGATTTGAAGAACCTGCAAAATTAATAAATAAAATAAAAAATGTATTTCAATTATTCAACTGAAGTCAACATTTGAATGCAACTCCATGTGAATTTTAAGGCCACTTTCACAGTAACACAATAGCTAAATTGCAAGTGTTTCTAAGGTTTAAAACTAGTAACTTAATATTATATGAGGCATCTAAGATAATCTACCAGCCAATTTAATAAAGCAAGTATGTCAAATATATTGTATGCTTGTGTCAAATAGTTTCAAATATAATAGTTCAAATATATTCTCCACAAGGCAAAATAATGACTGAATTTATAAAATGACCCCGTTCAAAAGTTGACATACCCTTTAATATTAATACTGGATGTCATTCCCTGGATGACTATTCCTGGATGTCATTCCCTGGACAACTATTTTTCTTTTTGTGATAGTTGTTCATGAGTCCTTTGTTGGTCCAGAGCAGACTGCTGTTCATTCTTTGGTTTTCCAGCATCTTCTGCATATTTGACCCCTTTCCAAAAGTGACTGTATGATTTTGAGATCTATCTTTCACATTGAGGACAACTGAGGGACTCATGCAACTATTACAAAAGGTGAACACTTTTACTGACGCTCAAGAAGACAACATGATGCATTAAGAGGCAGGAGTTGTAAACTTTTTGAATCGGATAAGCAGGGTAAATTGTGCTTATTTTGGCTTCTGGGAAACATGCAAATATTTATGTAGCTTTTGAAGTGTAGTACTAAATGAAAAAAAAAAAATATATATATATATATATATACATTTTATATATATATATATATATATATATATATATATATATATATTGGTGCATCTCAATAAATTAGAATGTGGTGGAAAAGTTCATTTATTTCAGTAATTCAACTCAAATTGTGAAACTTGTGTATTAAATAAATTAAATGCACACAGACTGAAGTAGTTTAAGTCTTTGGTTCTTTTAATTGTGATGATTTTGGCTCACATTGAACAAAAACCCACCAATTCACATCTCAACAAATTAGAATACTTCATAAGACCAATAAAAAAACATTTTTAGTGAATTGTTGGCCTTCTGGAACTGTTAATTTACTGTGTATGTACTCAATACTTGGTAGGGGCTCCTTTTAGTTTTAATTACTGCCTCAATTCGGCGTGGCATGGAGGTGATCAGTTTGTGGCACTGCTGAGGTGGTATGAAGCCCAGGTTTCTTTGACAGTGGCCTTCAGCTCATCTGCATTTCTTGGTCTCTTGTTTCTCATTTTCCTCTTGACAATACCTCACAGATTCTCTATGTTCAGGTCTGGTGAGTTTGCTGGCCAGTCAAGCACACCAACACATGGTCATTTAACCAACTTCTGGTGCTTTTGCAGTGTGGGCAGAAGCCAAATCCTGCTGGAAAATGAAATCAGCATCTTTAAAAAGCTGGTCAGCAGAAGGAAGCATGAAGTGCTCCAAAGTTTCTTGGTAAACGGGTGCAGTGACGTTGGTTTTCAAAAAACACAATGGACCAACACCAGCAGATGACATTGCACCCAAATCATCACAGACTGTGGAAACGTAACACTGGACTTCAAGCAACTTGGGCTATGAGCTTCTCCACCCTTCCTCCAGACTCTAGGACCTTGGTTTCCAAATGAAATACAAAACTTGCTCTCATCTGAAAAGAGGACTTTGGACCACTGGGCAACAGTCCAGTTCTTCTTCTTCTTAGCCCAGGTAAGACGCCTCTGATGACAACTGTAGACAAATTCCTCGACACGTCTGTGTGTGGTGCTCTTGATGTCTTGACCCCAGCCTCAGTCCATTCCTTGTGAAGTTCACCCAAATTCTTGAATGGATTTTGCTTGACAATCCTCATAAGGCTGCGGTTCTCTCGGTTGGTTGTGCATCTTTTCCTTCCACTCAACTTTCTGTTAACATGCTTGGATACAGCACTCTGTGAACAGCTTCTTTGGTAATGAATGTTTGTGTCTTACGCTCCTTGTGAAGGGTGTCAATGATTGTCTTCTGGACAACTGTCAGATCAGCAGTCTTCCCCATGATTGTGTAGTCTAGTGAACCAAACTGAGAGACCATTTTGAAGACCCAGGAAACCTTTGCAGGTGTTTTGAGTTGATTGTCATGTCACCATATTCTAATTAGTTGAGAGTGAATTGGTGGGTTTTTGTTAAATGAGCCATAATCATCACAATTAAAAGAACCAAAGGCTTAAACTACTTCAGTCTGTGTGCATTTAATTTATTTAAGACACGAATTTCACAATTGGAGTTGAATTAGTGAAATAAAAGGATGATGAGTGTGATGAGGACACAGCACAGGGTGCAGATGAAGAGGGTGTGTCGGACATGGATGCGACAGAAGATGACTGTATGAGCTTGAAAATATAATTTTGATAAATATAAGAATAATGTAAAAAAAAAATGAACATAATGTGAATTAATAATACCATAATCAACTTTTAATAGACTTAGGTATAAATCATACAGTAGTGTGATGACCATTTCACATATTACTCACCAAGCAATCTTTCTGTGATGGCTGTTTGAGAGTCTTAATCTGCTCGTTTATGGCAATCTTCACGATGTTGTCGTAATTTTGACAATCTTGATTTGCAGTTTCTGCAGATATATAAAGAGGTATTTAGCTTAAGAGAGGAGAAAAATATACATTAACAGTATTGATAGTTATGACAACCAAAGAATATTAAACCAAATCACAGCGTCGGGCTACTGCAGTGCAGCATAAATGGCTGCCCATTGCTCGTGTGTGTTCACGATAGTGATGCGGATGAGCTAAAACGTCACCCGAATACGCAGCTTTAAATATATTACCCACCCACCAACCGCCTGCACCTATATTTTTGTCTGATTTAGATAACCACACCCGATCGTCACAGTCAGGGTTCATGCGGTCATGAAAAACCTGCAAAAGTCTTAGAAAAATAAATAAACCCAGAAAGTTTTGGAAAAGTTTTGTTTCACAATTCTCTGTAGAATTAGGTTTAATCAGGTCCTGAATTTCGGTGAGGGATTGTGCATATATTCCCGCAGTTTTCAACTTTAAAATTAGAGAAATTACTGCAAAACACTTATTTAATATAAATGTTTTCAATATATATATAAATTCTATATATATCAATTTTATTACAGGAGTAATGGTATATAATTATATTATGCATGTGTGGTTAAGGCAGCTATAGCATGTGTGCATTTATACTGAATGGTTTTAGACTACTGTTTTTCATACAAATAGGCGACCTAACAACCTTATAGTTATGTTATTGAGGTGCTATATGTGTGGTTTTAACTGTTTATCATTATTTAAATGTATGCTACTATGGAGGACAAATGCTTAATAAAAAAAAACATTGGTCAGAATACATTTTACCATATAAAACTGAGGTTGCTACAATTTTGTACAGATGTTACAGATTTTGATAATTAACAAAAATGTACCTGCATCCAAACTCAAGCTACTATCAGATGTGCATTTCTAAGATACATTTCTCTGATATTATTATTATTAATATTATGAGGTAACCCAAACTTGATTCTTGATTTAAAACAATATCACTCGTTAGAACGTGCAGAAACTAAGAAATACATTTTTCTATTTAGACATTTATTTTGTTAAGGAAAATGAATGGTCTGGTTTCTACAACTTTCACTTTGGAGCAAAAATCTGGCTTTAAACTTGAAAGAAATAAAGATTTGACATTTATGGTGATAATTATCGATATCAACTGATATGAAAAAAATGATCGTGATAATTTGTTGGGCCATATCACCCAGCACTACTTGGCTGTATGTTACAAAAATAAAATATAATACATAAATAAAATTCACTATAGAGGTGAACAAAAAAAACTACGTTCTATCCATTTCAAAGTACAGATTACAGTTAACACTGCTCTAGTTACCTTTTAAAGCACGAGATATAAAATATAGAATTGAACATGCCTAAACCTAACCAAAGGAAAGAGATTTATGAAGATAATACAGATACCTTCGTAATACTGAAGATAATTTTAAATAAAATGTTAGACACTCTAGCCAAATATTTCTACAAATAATTTGCAAGCATAAATTGTGACAAGAATTGCATTAAAACTCTGAACACCAATAACTAGTTAAAACAAGCAGAGGTGGAAGGTAACATGCTACATTCACTTCATTATATCTACTCAAGTCATTCAAGAAAAAAACGTTTTTAAGAGTAGGTTTAATTATGGGTACTTCTTATTTTTAATCACATACATTTCTAATTCCAAAAAGGTACTTTTACCTCGTTACACCAGTCGATGTTCGTCTCGTTACTTTATTATAGTTTTTTGTTAATAAATTCATGGTTTCTTCCGAGGGAGTCATTAGACCCTTGTTACTGGAGCATGAGCAATGCCCTTTTTGCTAACGAGTCACTCTTGAGTTGGGTATTTGAATTGATCAAACAGTTGGGAAAATATTGGTTCAGGAATCAGTTTGAATGGTTTGTTCTGTTCACTCACATAATGTATAATTTGAAGCAGGGTCATTCCGTGTCAAATCAACCAAATCAACTTTGGATTTTGCTAATGTATTTTCTGAAGAAAGATAGACATGTATAGTGATGAAAGCCAAAATATTAAATGTCATGTAAGGATAATCAACAGCTAGCTGTGCATTAAATGATTTGAATCGCGATGTGGAGGCAAAGAACCACCCGAAGCACAGCGTTTAATGCACAGCTAACCGTTGATTATCCTGCTTATGCTATGGTCATTTTCCAGCATTCACATATTAAAGATGTTAATAATATTTGCTGGCATATTCCATGGTAATTTGCCAAGTTATAGACAAGTTACAAAACTAGTATTGCTCTTTGCAGCGCAATATTTGATTATTTTCATCAGTTATGGCTCGTTAGCGCTAGCATTCTGCCAGCATTCTGTGTGAGTGAGTGATGCGTGTTGGTTAGTGTGCATCAATTAAAGCAGCGCATTAATAAAAGAACGGTGATTACACTGACCTGGAACTACCTGTGCAGTTAAACGAATTTAATCTACACCTGCCAGCCAATCAGAATAGAGTATTCAGACAGACCATGGCATAAGGATGAATATTTACTGAGTAACCCACTATTTTATAGAGGGGGGTCAAAATAGCCAAATTACAGGGGGGTAAAAATGCCTTCAGAAAGATGGCAGCATCATAATGTTAATTTTACACAGATATTGGTAGAGCTGTTAGTAAAATCTGTTGTTAGCAATCTTTATTGCATTATGTGCCAATGGTGACCATTCAAAAATGGGGAAAGAGACATTTTCAAGTTTTTCTCCAAAGTTTGCATGCCTGTTACTCAAGAAGTATTAAATATATCTTAATGTCCTTTTAGATATTTATTTTGGCTTCTTTATTTTAAGGCCCTATATGGTTAGGTTCCAGAGATATTGGAATATGAATATGGCAACATTATGTATATTCTCTTGTGTTTGTATTTCATATAATTGCACTGTCCATGAAGCGGACCTGACTTACATTTCACTGCTGATTATATTCTGCATAATTGTGTATGTGACGAATAAAAATCTTGAAAAATCAAAGTGACCAAATCTGGTTTTCGACCACTGAAAATGGGTAATATTCAACAATCTAAATGGAGCCTCATTGAGATCCCCATATCTCTGGGACTGAACAATGCAGGGCCTTAACTTAAGGTTCCAAAAGAAAAGTTTGTTAAGAACTAGAATCTAAAATCATATCTTTAATACTTCTTGAATTATAGGCACGCAAACTTAGGAAAAATTATATTTATGGCACTCAGACACATGTTCAATGCAGTTGTCCTGATAGAAGGAAACAAGATACATCTCTAGTGTCAACATTATTTGTTCTTCAGACATTCCTCTTTAAAAGAAAAGAAGTATCATAATTTTGCAAACTGACCCACATTTGGTTTTTGACAACTGAAAATGTGTACATTTTAATGATTTACTCCTGGAGCCATATTCATATTCCAATATCTCTGGAACCTAACCATATAGGGCCTTAAAAATAAAGATGCCAAAAGGAAAGTTTATTAAGACCCAATATCTAAAAGGACATTAAGATATATTTAATAATTCTTGAGTAACAGCCATGCAAACTTTGGAGAAAAATGGCTCTTTCCCCATTTTTGAATGGTCACCATTGGCACATTAAAGATGGCTAAAGTCAACAGATTGTAGATGTAAAATTAACATTATGATGCTGCCATCTTTCTGAAGTCATTTTTACCCCCCCGTAATTTGGCTCTGAATCTCAGGTTAAAATTGCCATTTTGACCCCCCTTTACAAAATGGTGGATTACTCAGTAAATATTCATCCATGACATTTAATATTTTGGCTTTCATCACTATACATGTCTATCTTTCTTCAGAAAAAATATTAGCAAAATCAGAAATTTGAGCCGGGGGCCTCTGGTTGAGTTGACACAGAATGACCCAGCAGTTTCTCACTACATAAAACAAAGGAAAAACATTGAAAAAAAGCCCTTTGCTTAGACACAATTACGTGAGCTTATTCAGTTCAAATTAGGGCTGGGCGATTAAACGATAACGATAATTAACACAATATAATTTTTCTTGATAAAGCAGTAACAGTAGTTTGATACATTTTTTATATTATGTTTATGTGCCAAAAGTGGAACGAAAGAAAGCATTTATCTGATCAGGCTCAAAGTTCAGCACAGCGATTACGAGTTCACTAGACCAGATGCATTAATCACTAATGAGTCTCGATCACACGACACTAAACAGCTCTGTGAGATCCAGTGTGAAGTGACTGAATTCAGCGAAGAACACAAATTACTCGGTGATATAAACTAGTTTAAAGCCAGATGAAACAGCGATGACAAAACAGAAGACACATGGTGCGCAATACAGTCAGAAGACTTTTCAATCTACAATTCGCAATCATTTACTATGGATTTACTGTAGTAACAATAACTACACCATGGTATTGTGTCAGAAGATATTCGTATTTAATTTTATTATATTATTAATGTAGATGAGCATTAAATGTATTAAAGATGTAACAGAATATAATTACAGTATTTTTGAGATTAAAGGGGGTTGACTGGTTTCTTCTAGGCTCGATTGTGTTTATGGGGTGCAGTCTAACATGTGTTAATGCTTCGTAAAAACAAAATAGCACTATTTTTCACCTATTTTACCTTTATTCTACATCGCTCTGTCCCTTCTCCGATAACCGCTCTGATGATTTCCTGCCTTTACGAAGCCCCTCCCTCAGAAATGCTCAATGGGCTCAGATTGGTCAGCTGGTCCAGTGTGTTGTGATTGGCTAAACCACCTGTGTGTCTAAAGAGCCCGATTGAGACGCAGAGAATATTAGTGAAGAGGGTCGCGCATAACCTGTGCAAGCACGGCTCTTAATGGTATGTTTTTTGTTTGTTGTTGTCTCATACTTTTAGATACGCTGTTTTTTGTAAATGCTACTGCTTCTGTTAGCTTTTAATAAACGGTTTTATCACGATTAAAGCTTTCCCAGCAGGCACACAACGTCATAAGACGTTGATAATTAGGTTAAATTTCGGTTGCCACGTCAGGTGACCAAAATTAAATGTAAATTCAACGTCTAATGTCAATGTTAAATTGATGTCCAATACCGACGTCAGCTGACGTTGAGATTTTGTTGTTTTTAGGTTGTGTAAGCAAAATCCAACGTTAAGTCAACATCAAATTGACATCAAATATTGACGTCAACACGATTTTAATTTTCTATCAAAATCTGTACCACGTCGTGTCCAACGTCAACCTGGCGTTACATAGACGTCTGGTGCCTGCTGAGTACGGCAACTGCACCCATGTATAACGCTTCTCTGTGAAAAATATCTGTCTGTCTCTACACATAGTTCATTGTTGGAGCTGAGCAGACTGGATCTGATTGAGAGAGAGAGAGAGATGCAGAGCAGGGGACCACAATCAACCACCCCTTTAAGATAAAGCGTTTGTGCATTTATACTAAATCTATTAGGACTACTGTTTTTCATACAAATACTTAGAAACTATATAGTTACTACTATGGAATACTAATGATTTATTAATAATTATTTAATAAATCTCAAACAGTCAGTATAAATACATTTCACCATATGTTAGTTTTTGATAATAAACATAAATTGACATCAGCATCCTAACTCAAGCTACTACTATCAACTCAAGCTGCCGTTAAACGTGCATTTCTGAAAGACAAAGAATGTACTATTATTAATATTTCAGCCAGCACTGCAAACTGTGCTGAAGAGACACATAATCAAAGTAAGGAACACAAACCTGTTTCAGGATTTGAAACAATATCACTCATTACCAGTGTCGGGGAAAGTTACTTTTAAAAGTAATGCATTACAATATTGCGTTCCTCCCTAAAAAAATAACTAATTACGTAACTTAGTTACTTTTTATGGAAAGTAATGCGTTACATTACTTTTGTGTTACTTTTGCGTTACTTTTTAAATATGAGCAGGGCTTGATTGTTTGTTTTTAATACAAGAAGTTATATTTATAGCAAATGTAAAAGCCTTTCACACCAAAAAGTGTAATGAATAAACCTCAGACTGAAGGACGAGTAAATCACGTCTGTACAGAAGAACACAGGAGAAGATTCAACACTCTTCAGCAATAAAACAACAATGAAGCACAATCGTTAGTTTATCTAAAGTAATTTGTGCTTATTAGTATGATTGAACTGATCATCAAAGGTCAGCAGCAAACACATCGGTTAATAAAATGAGATTAGATATATTTGTGTTGTTTAACATATTTAATTATTGCAGGTTTGTGTCATATTCTGAGTTTGTATTTCACTGTTTTAATTCATTTTGATGAATACTGAATCTGTTTTTTGTGAGTGGGATGAATTAATACACGTTCATATTTAGTCTAGAACTACAGCAACATGTTCACACGGCGCACTGTCATCAATAAATGGGAAAAAGTAACTCAGGTATTTTCTTGTAAATTAAAAAGTAATGCGTTACTTTACTAGTTACTTGAAAAAAGTAATATTATAACGTAACTCGCATTACTCGTTACTTGTAATGCGTTACCCCAACACTGATCATTAGAACATGCAGAAGCTAAGAAATTATTTTTTCTATTCAGATATTGAAGTGTAAAGAATTAAAAAACGTGAAGTGTTTGTCATGTTCTGACGATAAAGAGTAGTTAAGAATCACAAATACCGGTCTAGTTTCTACAACTTTCAATTAGGAGCAAAAATCTGCCTTTAAACTTGAAATAAATAATGATTTGAAATTGATTGTGACAATTATCGATAGTGACTGATAAGAAAAACTTTAGTAATCATGTTTTTAGCCATATTGCTCAGCTCAACTTCCAATACACATGTTTAAGAACAGACAGAAGAAGAGTTGTCAATGGGTCTGTCTTGAATTGTGTTTGGGTTCTCTACCCACCTCTGTTAATCTGTTACATCTAAAGATAGTTACTGCATGCATCAGATGATTACCGGTTTATTTCCTGATGTTCTTGCTTCGTCTGACTGTTGTGGTTCAGCTTGCTCATGTGGACCATTGCTGTTCTCCTTGTCCAAGTCAGGTGAGGTTTCTCTTTTCAGGTTTGATTTCACACGGATGCTATAAAATATAATTGTTACGAAAAACAGACATATATTACTATAATGATTTTTAACACATCCTATCCGCAGCAATATTACGGATGTTTAGGAGTTATTCATGGTATGATGAAAGTAATTTGTTAATAAATTTACACTTTTAAATGTGCTTTTAAAGCTCGATGGTTGAAGGGCGTGTAAAATAATATCACCTCACTGCATCCAGTTTTTAAAAATGCTTATCATTGCAATCATAGAGCGAACCTTTTGCTGATTGTTGACAGTGTAAACAGAAGTTACTCCCATCATTTGCGCAAAGCATCATGGAGTGTAGGAAAAAGGTGGATAAGTGGTTCTTAACTCCAGGCCTGATGCTCCAGCGCTCTGCACATTTTGTAGTTCTCCTTCTTTAATTAGTCCCTACAGGATTTCACAGGACTTTTTCAGATTTTTATGCCTAAAATTACAAATTTTGCAGCAGCTTTACTCAAAATTTGCGGTGATATTTGTGCCATTTTCAATTGTTTTCAGTGAAAATATACCACGGACAACATTCTTCTAACTTTGTTATAACTTTTCTGACTTTGAGAACCATCGCAGGGCTCCAGAATAACATTTGAGGACACGGGGCCATTAAGTTCTACAGAACCAGCACCTGACAGTAAAGCACTCACCCTAATCGCACATGAACATCTCGGAGATGTCTATTTGATGTCTGCATTTACATATGCAAGAAGTGCTCATCTGAAATATGTCTCCAAGACTTTTCCTGTCAGATGTCAAATAGAGATTTATTAGAATGCACGTAAAACTGGTTCTACACGCGTTTATCAGATTAAAAGGCAGATGTTTCCCAGATCTTTAGCAGACGCCTTGTTAGTGCTGTCTGAATAGTTGAGATGCAGATAAGATTAACTTTTATTACTGTCATCCATAATGTCTAAATATAATTTGATAAAAATATATATATATATATATATATATATATACACTCCCCAGCCACTTTATTAGGTACACCAGAGGTGTTCAGCTGGGATCAGACCAGTCAAGTTCTTCTTCCACTGACTGAATCATCATTTCTCTTTGATTCTTGTCTTATACACAGAGACACTGTCATGTTAGAATAGAAACGAGTCCAAACTGTTGCTATACAATTAGATTCCCTAGAATATCATTATATGCTTAAACATTAATATTTGTACTTATGGAGATTACTAAAGTAGTCAAACCTTTCATTAGAAGGGGTGCCAATACTTTTGGCATTATAGTGTATATAGGCTATAGGAGTGGAAATGACTAATAAGCCTATAAGTCACTGCAGCCATAAAGTAGTAATTTAATGTCCTTTTATTTTTAAATAAGTGTTTGCTTTCTACATTATGAAACTTTTAATTTTAAAATGGAGGTCACCTATGACGGATGAACAAATAATGTCATCACATTAAAAATAACTTTAAATTAGGTAGGCTAATACTTAAAGCTTTAAAGTGCTGGGAAAAGTTGTGAAGCATTTAAAAACACTCAAAACATTAGACCATTTCTGCCACAAGTTATTCCTGTAGTTATGTTAGATCCATTGTGAATGGTGGAGATTTGTTTATAGAATTTTTTTCTCCTGGTTTCCACATCAGTGGCGTTTGTTCTGATATCAGAATTTGAATGCTTCTCACAAGATTTGACAGAGCGTTATTGATTCTGCTTTCTTCACTGTATCTCCCAGCGCTGTGTATAACGGTGTCACGTGATCGAGAGCAGCCCGCGGCTCCAGTCCGAGCAGATAAATGGTCCGTATAACGTTAGCCCAAGCAGTAGTGCGGATTCGTTCCTCTTCGGTTCGCTTGTCCGATGTAGCTCTTGTAAATCGGTCATGATGAGCAAAGGCTGTTCATTCCATTTTTCAAACCGAGGAACAACCTTTCTTTGACTGAATGCACATTGTGATGATGTCACAGGACACGTTTAAGCCCAAAATATGCTAAAACTTGCACCAATTACGAAAATTTGCAAGATCTTAAAAATTACGGAGTTTGCTTGATTTTGCCATAAATTCAGCAATTGCAGAATCGCAAAATCCTGGAGGGACTGTTTAATACAGTTGAGTGCACTTTAATACAGTGCATCAGGTAAAGCACACAAACAAACTGTAGAGCAGTGTGTCCCCAGCAGAGCATGTGAGCGGGCGTTATATTTCCTTCAGAGCGAGAGCGTCTTTGTGAAGATTCGCTCGCTCAATACGCTCAGCGCCGCTCGCTCAGCCCAAAATGCCCCTTCAGCAATTTGCTAATCGAGAATCTGTGGAATAGGTTAAGCAATAAGTTTGTCTAAGCTAATGTTTCTAAAAGCAAATTCTAAAATCCTGTGAAGATTGACACGTTTTAATGGACCGCATTTCCCTGCAGTTTAGGTCTATTTTAATTTTAGAAAGTTTTATTTTATTTACGCCATACGAAATAATTATTTGTTAAGTGCATTTCATCTTGTGTGCTGTGCGTGTTTTGAATATGAAGCGTTGTTTTAATGGAAAGTATACTTTTCAGTTATTTAACTTTTACAAAAGTTTTCCAAGTGGCTTCAAAAACAAGACACGTTTTAAATTAAGAATTTTAATTTAATACATTTAAATTAGGGATGTTCATTTCGGTTATTTTTCCTAACCGTAAACCAGCAAGAATATTTGAAATTAGAACTTAATTAAATTAAAAATAATAAGTGTCTGCGACCTGTTAAAAATACTAACATCTGTTTTTCGGGGATTCATTTTACATGCGCAAAAAACAGCAGACAACAGAACACGAGGATTCACCTGATCATATCATATTACATCACGCACCTGCAGCACTTCTGCAAGCAGAGAAAAACATAATAAAGATAGGCGCTATATTATAACGAATGAATAGGCATATACTAGAAATATATTTTCACTTAAATAATAATTTAAGAAAACGAAAGAAATACTGTGCAACACGCAGTCTACTCTAAAAATCTTGGGTTATTTTTAACCCAAATGCTGGGTTGAGCCTTTTGGGTCATTTTTTGGGTTATTATGTGTACATTTATTTTATTTATAAAATTGTTCCTGTGCAGTATATCGTTCAAATGTATGCAGAGCAACTTACAGGCGCGGTGTGAATCACTAAACGAACGTCGCTCGCGTCGCGTCGGTCATATTGCGTGATGAAGAGTCTGATGCTTTGCATAAAATAAACGATTATATTTATAAAGATACAGAACACAAATACTTTGGATGTTAAAACATGTCCTCAGAGCTGTTGACTGTTTGTTGTTGAGCAGGTTATGAAGGCAATCGCAGTTCATTTCGTCCATGAGTGAAGCGCAGGGCGGCGGTCTGATCCGTGATCAGTTCCCGCCGAACACGACTCCAGCTCGGCGTGAGAGCCAGCGCCGTTACGGTGGAAACACAGTTACAGAGTGGTCCATTTACTCGTGAATTACATCGGTTTAATCTTTACTTCTAATGTTTGTTAAACGAGATTAAATAGGCAATGTGTAGGCTTATAGCTTATAAAAACAAGCAAATGAGAAATAAAGGAAGTTATCACGTAAACCAGTGCTTCTGGAGTATTTTACAAAAGTATTTAAGTTAATCTGTAAACATTATTTCATGCATAAAGTTAAAAAAAGTGAATATTATAATAGAAACGAATAAACCCATTAGCTGAGTTAAATCAACCATTTATGATGGGTTAAATAAACAATCAAATGTACTGGGTAAAATTAACCCCAAATGTGTTCTGTCCTATATCTACCAGCCCAAACTGGGTTGTTTTGAACCCAGTGTTTTTAGAGTATGCAGAGTTTGTTCATTATTGTGCTGCGAAATTAAAGCAGGACGGCAGAAAGCTGCATTCTATTATTTTGTCTTATTTCACAAAAAGCAAAGATTATTTTTTATTGTGAATGTACACAAATAAAAGCAGACCTTTTACAATTCGATTATCTTCATGACTAAGAAGAGTAACTGCTTCCACTGTTAGAAGGAATAAATCCAGTGATTGCTTACATTTAACATTCTACCTTCACAATGTTCATTATCATTATAAAACAACGGTCAAACATATGGACAAACACACTGCTCTGTTTAAATATGTAGTAAAATCTGTGCTGTTTAGCGTTATCACCGTACCGCCGTGAAGTTGCAAAACATTTTGTTTTATGTGGATATTGTAAGGGAGGAAATACATAAATAAAGGTCAATAATATTTTGGCATTTAAATACCGCTGAATACGATTTTGTGTTGAAGGAGAGACCCAACATTGGTTTCAGTTTTGTTTTAGCCTAAAATAATTAGTTTTGGTTTGTCGTTATAGCTTCTTATTTTTAATTCTTGTTATTTTCTATCCTACTGTTAATTGAAAGGATTTGTTGTGGAGTGAGGGAACTAAAACAGCCTAGCTATGTTTACAGTGTTTATTATAATGTTTGTAATTCGTGTTGGGCTATTTCTGAATGAAATAATAAAATGCGACTTATAGGCGACTTGTTTTTCTCTCTCTCATAAAAACTTGTTTTTATACTCATATAGCTTATTTTTAACCATGCAGCAAACCTTTTAAAATATTTTGATACATTACTAAAAATAAATAAATAAGTTACTTTAAACCGTTTAACTGATTGTATTAATGGGTCAAAATTATTATCGGTCGGTTAACGGTTAATGAACAGCCCTAATTTAAATTAACAATTTCACTCAGAAACTTAACCATTTCTTATCGGACTACTGCTTTAATTGAGACATTTATTCAATAATTTCACTATAAACAGGAAAATATAAATAGGCCTAACGTTACTGGGGACATTTAATGTGGGCGTGATCTGAGGCGGGATTTGGTTTAGCGGTGGCGAACATTAGTGGGCGTTTGCTGGCCGTGAGCGACTGAGCCCTCCGCACACACACACACGGCGTAATATTGAGCTGCGCGACACCACACCGCCCTAACATGCTCTGGTCCCCAGCATCCCTAATACATCAATCCAACAATTCTGTACTTACCACCAATATTAGCGCGCCACTGAAAATCAGAGAACAAGAACCCACTCGCTGTCACTGTAGAGATTCGTCCGCTGAACTCAGTTCACCTCTGTATTCAGGAACAAAATCTCCTCTGAAAACGTCCTAAAGAGAAGAGATTCATTAGCTTCAGCACTTCTTTAAAGTTAACTATTATTTTGATTATTGCTAAAAGTTCTCTGCCATATGAACCAATTAATTTGCAAATATATGTTATGTGATGTAAAAGTGATTAGTGAATGAAAATTATTTAAAGGGTTAGTTCACCCAAAAATAAAAATTCTGTCATTAATTACTCACCCTCATGTCGTTGCAAACCCGTAAGACCTTCATTCATCTTCAGAGCACAAATTAAGATATTTTTGATTAGATCCGAGAGCTCTCTGACCCTCCATAGACAGCAACGGACATGTTCAAGGCCCAGAAACACAGTAAGGACATAGGTAAACAGTGCATGTGACATCAGCGAGTGCTCCTCTGCTCGTAAACACGGCTCAGTGCTGGGTGATCTACGTCAGCATCTTCTTGATAATGTCCCAGAGAAGAAGAAATTGTTGAATGAAGCTGTTATATTTGGTTTTCTTTGCACACAAAATAAATATTTCCGTAGCTTCATAACATTATGGTTGAACCCCTGATGTCACATGAGACTATTTTAATGACGTTTCTGGGTCTGGGAATATTTCAGTTGCATTGCTGTCTATGCAGGTTCAGAAAGCCCTCGGATTTCATCAGAAATATCTTAATTTCTGAAGATGAGCGAAGGTCTTACGGGTTTGAAACCACATGAGTAATTAATGACTGAATTTTCATTTTGGGGAACTATCCTTTAAATATCTCTCAAAATATTCAGTAGCCAAGTTATAATTCAGAAATATGCTGTGCTGTTTATACTTTACATAACAATGTAAAGTCTTAAAATGATGCAGTTGCACAAACAATATTATTAAGACTATATATTGTATATAGAATAGAGCAGGGGTAGGCAACGTCGGTCCTGGAGTGCGATGTCCTGCAGAGTTTAGCTCTGACCCTGAATAAACCTCACCTGTCTGCAGCACTAGTGATCCTGAAGAGCTTGATTATCTGCTTCAGGTGTGTCTGATCAGGGTTGGAGCTAAACTCTGCAGGACATCGATCAAACACACCTGAAGCAGATAATCAAGCTCTTCAGGATCACTAGGGCTACAGACAGGTGTGTTTGATCAGGGTTGGAGCTAAACTCTGCAGGACCTACTCCTGGAATAGAGTGTCACAGGGATGGCATATTTTTGCAAGCCTGGTTTGCATCTGGTTCCCTCAACAAAATCCCAGAATATTGTTTTAATTTGCTTATGGATTATTGTAGAAAATCTCTGTGACAACAAAACTTTGTTCATCATGATAACCTCTTAACAAATAAACAGCTTTTATTCATTTTGAATCCTAAATACAATCATTGACGTAAAGACTATAAATACAAGAGGTATTACTTTTGTATTATATGCTGTGGAATAAAAGGAGAAATATCTTGAGCTCCTTCAAAAACCCTTGACTTTGTGATGATGGAATCAGAAGTGCAAACATACACTTGTTTCTGTGTTTTAGGACTCATTCATGCAGCACTGTATTCAGGAATCACAAATATACATTACACATTATCTTCTCAGTTTTGCAGATTAATATTATTGGTAATTTGTTTAGTTGTAAATACTGAAATATCTTGCCTTTATATTTGCTGATGAAGTGCTCTTGAAGCCCTGGTTTATCAGTTTTACAAGCAATGTAATGCTCTGCATCTTGATGAGGTCTTCTTCGTCTTTTATTTCTTTGGATTCCCATCATTGTGATACAGGACAGCTGCTGTAATGACTGGAAAAAATATATAAGGTGAATGGAATAAACAATCATAATTCAAATTCTTGTTGATCTTACTAAAACACATCATTAGCTTTAACTACACTTAAACTAAATGTAATATTATATTTACACACACAGGTTTGTGCCACAGCTGGCCTGAACTAACAGTATTGGGGATTAACTATATCATTTGTGATGTTTCTGTAATTAATCCAGCAGTATGTGTAGCTCTTTAGTCACAGCAGTAAAACAATTAATAAAATAAAGTAAAAGCAAAGCACTTTATTTAGCTTTTAACGCAGATGCCCAATTTTGTGTTTATTATGACAGGTGATCTAATAAATGTATAAAGCACATGGAAATTTTGCTTAAGACATTTATTAGACTGTATGTTGATTAATTGGGTATCTGAATAAAAAATAATAAAGTGCTTTACTATTTTTCTGCCATCCTTGTAAAACAATACATTCAAAATTAATGGATAACAACAATAATTATATTTAATTGGGACTAAAGATCTACATATACCGCTGGATTAACCATTACAGAAACATCACAAATGATTTAGTTAATCACCAATACTGTTAGTTTAGGGAACATGATTTCATGTGTATTATTTCAGTAATATTCAATATAATAACAGTACATGTGATGTCTAAAAGTATTTTAGATTACTATAATTAGTACAATATTGATAGAAAGACCATTGGTTCTAGTGTGTCTGTGTAAAGATGATGTCAGTTCATACTTATATGAAGAGCTACTATAATATTGGACATTTTAGTCAATAACTTGATATTTTCTGTCCATAATACAGACTTAAATTAGAGAGCTAGATTCACATGGACTATTTTCATGACACTTTTAATCAGCTTTGACACACTTTAAAAATACTCAAATCTAGTAAAGTTCATATAGTTCAACCACTAATTTAGTTATTTTTATTAAATTGTATATTTTATATTACTGTTATACATTAAAATGTTTTCTTTGTCAGAAAACTGACACAATCGACAACTGAATAAAACTCTCAGAATACAATGAAATCACTAAACTAAATATACATCTTAGTAACTTAAAACAGTTATTATAGGTATTTATTATGCATTTTCAGAAGAAGACATGATCTTACCTTTGCTTTGTTAATGTGCATGGAGGAGTGGGGATGGGTCTGCCTCTGCCTGGCACGCGTTCTCAATTCAGCTGACGTCATTGTCACGTGTCTGCATTTCCCGGGAAACGCGAGCCTCCATTTATTTATTAAATATTATAAATATTTTGACAAAGGCATAGAAAATTATCTTATTACAAGGACCTTATGTTTTAAACCACTACTGGTTCAGTGAACTTAAAAAAAAAAAAGTACTTATATTGTTCTGAGCCGGACTGCTGACACATGCCCTGCGTGCCAAACAGCGTCGTGATGCCTACCGAGGGCACTTCGATGTGAGAGAAAAAGCGTGACAATCACGATGGTCCAATCCGATATGCAGGTCTTCAAATGTGTGTTCCTAATGACTCTTCTGAGCCATGTACACGTTCCAAGGCTGCTGTTGTGAAGAATACAGCCTTACAAGTGTTAGGGCGCACTAGTGATGATCTTCTCTGAATAGAACACACCCCTGTGTCGATCCAGCAACCGTGACAAACAAGGACACTTGACACAAAGTGATCGAACTCATTACAATCATGAAATAAAAATCGTTTATATTGCATTTATATCATATTTATATTTGTTTAGATAGAATATTTAAATTTATAAAATCGCGAGTGTAATTATATATACAGGTGCATCTCAATAAATTTAGAATGTGGTGGAAAAGTTCATTTATTTCAGTAATTCAACTCAAATTGTGAAACTTGTGTATTAAGTAAATTAAATGCACACAGACTGAAGTAGTTTAAGTCTTTGGTTCTTTTAATTGTGATGATTTGGTTTACCAATTCAACAAATTAAAATACTTCATAAGACAAAAAAAAAAAAAAAATGTGTGAGTCGTTGGCCTTCTGGGAAGTATGTTAATTTACTGTATATGTACTAGATACTTGGTAGGGGCTACTTTTGCTTTAATTACTGCCTCAATTTAGCGTGGCATGGAGGTGATCAGTTTGTGGCACAACTGAGGTGGTATGGAAGCCCAGGTTTTCTTTGACAGCGGTCTTCAGCTCATCTGCATTGTTTGGTCTCTTGTTTCTCATTTTCCTCTTGACAATACCCCATAGATTCTCTATGTTCAGGTCTGGTGAGTTTGCTGGCCAGTCAAGTACACCAACACATGGTCATTTAACCAACTTTTGGTGCTTTTGGCAGTGTGGGCAGGTGCCAAATCCTGCTGGAAATTTAAATCAGCATCTCTAAAAAGCTAGTCAGCTTTCAAAATGTCTTGGTAAACGGGTGCAGTGACGTTGGTTTTCAAAAAACACAATGGACCAACACCAGCAGATGACATTGCACCCAAATCATCACAGACTGTGGAAACTTAACACTGGACTTCAAGCAACTTGGGCTATGAGCTTCTCCACCCTTCCTCCAGACTCTAGGACCTTGGTTTCCAAATGAAATACAAAACTTGCTCTCATCTGAAAAGAGGACTTTGGACCACTGGGCAACAGTCCAGTTCTTCTTCTTCTTAGCCCAGGTAAGACGCCTCTGATGACAACTGTAGACAAATTCCTCGACACGTCTGTGTGTGGTGCTCTTGATGCCTTGACCCCAGCCTCAGTCCATTCCTCGTGAAGTTCACCCAAATTCTTGAATGGATTTTGCTTGACAATCCTCATAAGGCTGCGGTTCTCTCGGTTGGTTGTGCATCTTTTTCTTCCACTCAACTTTCTGTTAACATGCTTGGATACAGCACTCTGTGAACAGCTTCTTTGGTAATGAATGTTTGTGTCTTACGCTCCTTGTGAAGGGTGTCAATGATTGTCTTCTGGACAACTGTCAGATCAGCAGTCTTCCCCATGATTGTGTAGTCTAGTGAACCAAACTGAGAGACCATTTTGAAGACCCAGGAAACCTTTGCAGGTGTTTTGAGTTGATTAGCATGTCACCATATTCTAATTAGTTGAGAGTGAATTGGTGGGTTTTTGTTAAATGAGCCAAAATCATCACAATTAAAAGAACCAAAGGCTTAAACTACTTCAGTCTGTGTGCATTTAATTTATTTAATAAACGAGTTTCATAATTTGAGTTGAATTACTGAAATAAATGAACTTTTCCACGACATTCTAATTTATTGAGATGCACCTGTATGTAAATCTTGCATGACACTGAGACAACTCATGCTGAAACGTAAGAGCACGCAGAGCTGTGCTGTGTCTAAATGAGCAAATACAAAGCTGCTCAGAAATATAAACTGCTCATATATGCATATATATGGGTCATTATATACATATACATGCATATATGTCCTTTACAGAAATATTACATTTGAAAAACATTGGAGGGTTAATTTTTTTACATATTTTAAAATGACACAATGTGTTATTTGAACAATTACACCTTCTTGAGCCATCAATGTGGCAATATTTGTTTTAAATGAATTCCAAAGAATTCCAAACACCACAAACTGCTCATCCCCACAGCCATATACAGAGGAACATGCTTTATTTTGAGGACAAAAACAGGATTTTCTACCATTTAAAATACAAGAATGTATTCATAAGTATCAAATATATGATGTAAATGACATAAAAACAAAATGACAAATAAATATTATAAAATATATTATGAAAGTAGTGGTCCCCTGGAGTTGTGTCACTGGTGTTACCGTTCAACAATAATCTGTCATTTTGAAAAAAGATCACACTGATGACATCACTTGACTTCCTTCTTCCTGTTTCATAAAGATCTATGAAGAAAGGCCCACGATAAGCACTGTCTCTTTTCAGTTATCAGACATCTTCTATTTTATCTCATGATTTCATGAAGCTTTTAGTTCAAGTCACTGGTATGACCTACTTTACAGTTAGGAAATTGTAAAAACTAGAATACAAATGGATTAAACTACTTAATTTAGTGAGTGCGATTGACAACATGTGGGTTTGGTATCTGGCAGCAGACTTTTAGTCAAATTAATTTTTCATGAAAGTTGTCACTGCTGTCACCTTCCTTACGAGTAACACCAGTGAAGATCAGTTTATCTTCTTTTACTATCTGCCTTCACTAAATCCCAGATGTATGCCAAATTTAGTCTCATCTATTAATTATTGCTGAGGAAGAATTAGGATATTTGGTCTAATGTATATCACTGGTGTTACTGTTTATTATGTCTCATTAAATACAATGTGTCACATGTGGCATGATAATAATTACATCCATTTAATTCTGCCTCAAGAGATAAGATTTAAAGGATTGCATCATTACTTGTTTATAACTGTTTCGAAAATATTTTCATTGTTATAGAAAATACATGGTTGCACAAATGAACTTATGTCATTCAAATAATACTTTTAACAAACCTGAATAAAATAAATAAAATGTAACGCCTTATTTGTTCCATTATTATTGTTGTTCTGTAACTCTGACAACATTTGCTGAAAATTAATGTTTCTTAAACACCTCTAAAATGGCCAAAGTAGTAAGGTAACACCAGTGACAAAAACAGTGCATGTGGTCTTTAAATAAATGCACACAAAATATAAAAATCATTAAGCTGTCATTTATATGTATTCATAAAGTCAAAAGGTAATCTAATAATGTGGCCTGTCTAAGTTTAAATGTAAAAAAAAAAAAAAATTAAGACATCTTGTCATACCAAAAGTTTACGTTTCTGTAGATTGACCCATATATATATATATATATATATACACATATATATATATATATATATATATATGTGTGTGAATAAATGGTAAAAACATTGTACATCGAATGAAAGTGATGGAAAACTGCTGGGCGTTGTAAAATGACACTAAATACACATGATACTAATTGCATACATGCATCTTATGAGCAGCACATGTATTAATATGTTGTATGTGTGAGTCTCTCTCGCGCTGCTCTGCTGCATCTGGAGTCTCGCGCTGTAGGGTGGGGATGGGCGCGCGCACTGCTGGGGAGGCGGCTCACACACAAGGTTAAATACAGTCTACAGTTTAACTTTGGCCTCTGAAAGTGTTTTTAATCAGATGAAGAATAAATATTTAAACAAAATATAAACGTGTCACCTTGACTTCTGATACTGACTGCGAAACACATTTTATTGTAAATTAACTAAATAAATATAATAATAGTAGTAATTGTAATAATAATAATAATAGCAATATTACACAAGATTATGTCATAAATATCACAGAAATGTTTCTAAGAAGTGCATTGCAATGAAGTGGAAATCGGATACTGTTATCCCCATAAGTCTGTGGTTATTGAGGTTAATAACTGTGTACCCTTGGGATAATTAACATACTCGTTAAGAAATAAAAGTAAAGTATTTCATACAATTTGGCAACCCTTTTCCCGTTTGTATTCTCATTTGGAGTTACACTGTAATAATTATGATATCCTGTATCATCCCATTCAATATTTTGTATTTTTGTGTGTGTCTTGTATTGTCTGGTCTTGTGCAACAAGTTATGTAATATTGTGTTCTGTATTTTTTATGTAACAGTTCAAAAGCAAACATAAAATATTAAAATAATAGTAATTATCATTATTATTATTAAATAATAATAGTATGTATTATTACTACTATTTTATGTTTGCTTTTGAACTGTTACATAAAAAATATTCTCATTGTATATTCTCATTGTAAGCAGAGCCGTTCTGCTCCCGTAAGGTGATCTGTGCTGTTACGGTTCCGGTGGGGAGTGGCGGAGCACGTGCGGAGATGCGATCACATTATGAGGGAATAACATATATATATACATATTTTACAAACTAGGAAAAACATCCGAGCGAAAAAAAACCACCACTAAAAGCAAGTGAGTTTGCATGTTTTCATACAAATGTCTGTGGCTTGTTTGTTTTATTGAATAAACTCAGGTACATAAAGATAATTAACGTTACTGTTAGGAAATGTAATCATCTGTCCCTCCGCTGTTCGGAAGAAATACGTGTTTTTATATGTAATATGCCTGGACGTGTCCTTCTCCGTGTTACACAGTATTCATACACCATTATGAACTATGATTTAAGTGACTGTTTACTGTCTGAACTTCCGGTAAGAGTCCGTGATGCGCGCATAAACTGCTAAATTCAGTTAGAAACAAATCATGGATGTAAAGGATGAGAGCTTTCTCTCGGGAAAATGTTCATTTTTACACTAATTATTGGTTTATAGTATTAATTCATGTTTCATTTAAGTTGACGATCTGTCTATAATTCATATACATAAGTAATTTTCTTCCATGATCCCTATTGCTGACGTATTATGCCTCTAATTGGTCAGATCAGCAAATTATTCAGACGTGCGTGGCCTCTTTGCTGATCTCTGATTGGTCGGAATCCCAGAGTGTGAATGTCATAGTAGGTGCAGTTCTCCTAGAGGGCGCTGTGTTATACACACTGCCTGGGGGAGGAGGGGTATACACACTTTCAGTACACAAATCATTTAAAAGTACATTTTAGGGACATGTGAGATTTTAAGCCTGGACACCATTTTGGAGCTTACTGAATACCACTATATAGTCAGACAAATGAGGACCATCGAAATGTCCTCAATTGTCAAGAGTGATCCTCAGTTTACTGGTGTGTATTCTGGTAAATGTACCCAAAAGTGACCTAAGTAAGTGCACACACACACACACACACACACACACACACACACACACTTATGAATAAATGAGCAAAAACTTTCTCCCTAACTGTCCCCTAAATAAAACTTTATGAAAGTTCAGGGACATTAAAATAAAAGGCAAATTCAATAAGATTTAGAAACAAAACCTTTATAACACTGTATGGAAAAGGTCAAAACAGACCTTCATTAAGGACTTTGAGTATTCTTGGGGAGCAGCAGGCTGTCTGAACCCAAATGCAGCTTAGGCAGCCCATTTAACAGGAAACAAGCTGAAATTCAGGATTATATTGATCCTCACTAGCTTGTAGCCATGGAGGTTTTCATTTGGATTTACTGAGAATAGAAGGATATATTGAAGATCAATGTGGTACGCAGGGGACTGCTACTGATCACATTTGTACAACCTATTGTATAAGACAGTACGAGAACATGGCTAGCATTCAATTTTATTCAAATATCTTTGATAGTCTGCAATTAGCATCACCTCCCTCAGGAGGGCATTCATTTATAACACCTATTTCTATTGTTTCCTGCTAATTGGGTTCCATATGGACAGCTCACCTTGCACAAACATCAGTAAATAATTATTGCCATTGCAGCCAAAAAGACACAACCAGGTGGCCCACAATGTTAAGAGAAAATGACACAATTCTTCATTTAGAAACCACATAAAATAAAGTTCTATAAATCGTACAAACTGATTTATTAAATGCAGCAGGCTTGACACATATCTTAATTTTATCTGGGCCAGCAGCACATTTCACTTACCCATGATCATAATTATAGTAATCCTGTGTATAATAGTCCTGTCCTGGATCGATACCAGACTCCATAGAGAGTTCCTGTGAGCAGAGCAAAAAGTTATAATTCAAAGAGCACATTGCTTTAGGCAATATCCTTGGGGAAGACAGACGAAAGTCCTGCCCACTATAAAGAAGAAAAAAAGGAAGTTCTGTATTCCTAGATTTGGTTAAATTAACCCTTTTTGTGAGTGAATGCGAAATAATTATATATACATATACAGTATATGGTACAACGGGGCTAAAGGCGCCCAGGGGTAAAAGGTACCTTTGATATTATTTTCATCTAAACCACTAGATGGCACAAAAACGTGGCGTAGCACTTTCCAAAACATCTGCTTTTCAAGATGCAAGTGTTTATTTGTCTGATCTTTGATGCGATAGTGCGCTGCAGTGCAAAGTTGATTCTGTGCTTACTTGATCTAATATTTTATGTTTTTTAAATGTTGTAGATTTAAGTAGCAAATGAGAATCGCTAAAATTAATGCATATATTCTATATATATATATATATATATATATATATATAGAGAGAGAGAGAGAGAGAGAGAGAGAGAGAGAGATAGAGTTTTTCCATATTGTAGAAATTGAAGAAAATATATTGTATTGTAGAAAACAACATATTTGTGTTCATTAAATGTTATACTACAGCACATTCAGCTCAACAGAAACAGTTTTCAGTGAGTATAAATCTTGAGATTCTCTACCTCTGGTCTCAAGAGAGAGGGTCGAAGCAACTGCTGTTGCTGCAGAGCATTCAGAAGAGAAACGAGAGAGAAAAGGAGGAATATTACATTTCTGAATGAATGATAGAAGATATAATCAAGTCCACAAAATATGTACAGTTGGTTCCAAAAGTTTGGGATTACACTGAAAATCTTAATAAAAAAAAGTAATAAAACATTTGAGAATGTCTTTGTACAAAATATAATATTTACTTGCTTTAGATAAGACATTCTCATAAATTGTGTTAAATTTAGTATTACATTTTTATTAAATTGCACTGATAAAACAATTAGTGTGAAATAAAAATCTATAAAAACTATTCAGTTAGAAAAACTGAAAATAAAATATTTATTTACTTTAGGAACCCTTTGTAGAAATCACTTGATCAGTTTACATGCAAAGTTTTTTCCATATATATATATATATATATATACACACACACACACACACACACACACACACACAATAGAGTTTAAATAGTTATATGGTAAATCATTCAAAAGTTAAAGCTTACATATTTAGAGAACAATGTTATAAACATGATTGTTATTCTATTTCAAATTGTAAGTAATCAGGCCGCTTTGAAGCAGTTCCAAATAAATTCATAACTAGGAGTAGCACACATTTTATAATGTACCAAGTTACTATTTTGTACAGTCATTGTCAGAAAAATAGTACCTTGTATGAACCTAAAGGATTTATTTTGTGATAATTATAATCTGTCTGCGCAGATTAAGGCTATGATAATAATCTAAATGAAATGAAAATAAATGTGATGAATAAATAGGGATATTAAATATTGTTGCACAGATTTAAAAAATCTTGCCTGAGATAACTGTTAATTATGCAGTTTAATGTCAATATAAAACATATTTAACCACAGTATTCTGTGATTGACCAATTAGAATCAAGTATTCCAGAGAGCCATTTAAAAATAAATTACATTTAAATGCAATTACTGTTGCTGGTAACAATACTGTAGTTTAGAGATCAGTTCTCATTTTTAACTAGTTGAGCACATATTACTAGCATAATTGTTATTGATTAGTACTTATAAAGCACATATACTGCATGGCCATTTTCTACATTCCTTAATCCTACCCAATGTCTAAACTTACCTTACTAACTATCGATAAGCAGAAATTAGGAGTTTACAGAGTCAAAAGTTGTAGTTAATAGTGTGAATTGGACTTTAAAATAAAGTGTGAACTTGCTGCTACAGTTTTATAAAATAATATTTATAATCATCTCGCTTATTGCTTTATTTAAACACTTTGGAATTCATAAAATCAACCTCCTGAGGGAAAAACAAATGTATATATATATATTTGAGAAATGTTATCAGCAAGTCAAACTCCAAATTGACAGATCTAGCCTTCAGCTATTTCACAGATGAGATCTTGACAAATGCTTATTTCTTCCGTCATCACTGTACCTATCAAATAGCATTAACTGATAAAAATGAAGGCCAATAAAACTGTCTCAAGATGAGACATCATTCGAACATGCAATTCCAAAGAATAAAAATACATACCTCCTGATGGCCGTAGCCTCTCCTGTGAGGAGAGAACAGTATGGAAATAAAGTCAGTAAGATTATTACGATGAAACCTTGATATTTCATATCTAGAAAGTGTTTTAATTCTTTATCTCAAACAGGACTGTCAGATATGATAAAGTCTTTAAACGTTTAGCAAATTCAATGCATAAGATGAGACAGCGTTTCCTTGAGATGAGGTTTCAAGGACAATGTCCGTTAAGTTTCTTCAAGGTTGTCTCAAGCTCTGATAAATTATGTAGAACTGTGAAGAACTGAGCACGTATGTGTGGATAGATATGCAGATATAAAATAGTCCGAAATAAAACTTTCGGTGAGAATTTCACCTGAAAACTTGCTCACCAATGGATCCTCTGCAGTGAATGGGTGCCGACAGAATGAAAGTCCAAACAGCTGATAAATACATCACAATAATCCACAAAACATATTTGTTTAGAACAGTTTTGGATCTTTTTGCTGTTAACGGTGCTTGATCTTTGTACAGTGCTCAGCGTAAATGAATACACCCCCTTTGAAAAGTAAAATTTTAAACAATATCTCAATGAACACAAAAACATTTTCCAAAATGTTGACAAGACTAAGTTTTATATAACATCTGTTTAACTTATAACATGAAAGTAAGGTTAATAATATAACTTATAGAACTACATTTTCAGTTTTACTCAAATTAGGGTGATGCAAAAATGAGTACACCCCACTGAAAGTCTCTGGAGCAAAGCTAAATTTTATTTGACTATTTCCCGTGACACAATACGGGGTACACTGCAGAGGAATGGCATGCATGGGTGCCGTCCACGAAAGAAGCCACTCCTAAAGCCCAGGCACAAAAAAGCCCGCCTAGAGTTTGCCAGGGCCCATGCTGACAAAGATGAAGACTACTGGGACTCTATACTCTGGAGTGATGAGACCAAGATAAATGTTTTTGAAACTGATGGCTTCAAAACTGTATGGCGTCGCAAAGGTGAGGAATACAAAGAAAGATGCATGGTGCCTACAGTGAAACATGGTGGTGGCAGTGTCCTTATGTGGGGCTGCATGAGTGCTGCTGGTGTCGGGGAGCTGCATTTCATTGATGGCATCTTGAATTCACAAATGTACTGCTCTATACTGAAGAGAAGATGCTACCATCACTCCGTGCCCTTGGTGCGTGCACTTTTCCAACATGTATTCCAACACATCTAAGGCCACTGTTGGATTTCTGAAGAAGAACAGGGTGAAAGTGATTCAGTGGCCAAGTATGTCTCCTTATCTGAACCAAATCGAACACCTATGGGGAATTCTGAAGAGACAAGTTGAGCATCACTCTCCATCCAGCATCCAATCTCTAAAAGAGGTCATTCTTGAAGAATGGAAAAGATAGATCTGGCTAAATGTCGCCAACATGTTCATTCCATGCCTAGAAGACTTGGTGCTGTCATTAAAAATCATGGAGGCCATACAAAGTACTAGATTTAGTCGTTTTTGTTGTGGGGTGTACTCATTTTTGCATCACTCTTATTTGAGTAAAACTGAAAATGTTGTTCTCTAAGTTATATTCATTGAGATATTGTTTAAAATGTTACTTTTCAAAGGGGGTGTACTCATTTACGCTGAGTACTGTATATCTTTTTCCTGATTCAGATGAGATTACTTTTTCACTAGAGAAAGCAATATTTTGGATAAAGGACTCAAATTTTGCTGGTTAAAAATGTCTTTATGGCTTTGTTTATTACAAAGATGCAGCTTTTCACTTTACAAGACTTTAATTGATGGACTGTGGATTATTGTTATTACTTGTGCATCTATCTATCTATGGATTGTATTATTAACTATGGGATTATTTTAGTTTAGAGGACATTATTCTCGGGGTCAGCGGTGAGCACTAAATGGCAATGAATCTCACAAGGCCTCATCGCATAATGAATCTGTTAACACCACTGATTCAAAGAAGACTATAAGACAATGACATGCCCATAGAGGAGAAAAGCTAGACACGTGTTCCCTGCAAGGACGAGTGGCACACAGTTTGTTTATCACTCAGATGAATGTTAACGCACTCAAGCCTCTAATGACATTAGACATTATCATGTGTGACAATGCTTGGCACACAAAGAGGACCTAAAACGACATTTGGTTATCTTTATCAGGTGTTTGTTAAGGGTTCATAGAATGTATATGGAGACGGGCCAGCATTTCCTAAGTGGCAGGACCATTTCACTGAAAGCATAGCAAATTAAAATTCTCTCCAGGTAGCAGATCAGCAAGAGAAAATTACAGCAATTCTTCCCTGATGTGGGCATAATGAGGGATTCAAATGAAGATTTATCTCTTAACGATAATAAGTGACTTTCAAGGGACTTTTTGTTTTGTTGAAGTTTCTCTCTCTCTATGTGAGCGTGCTTGCAGGTGTAATGATGTGTCAGTCCATGAATGAAATATGATATATTACATGATATGAAATAATAATTGAAGTATATAATTACATACTAATTATGTAATATGGTTATAACAAAGTACAACTGCATTTCCATATTTTTTTCCCTCAAAAAGGAAACTTACAAAGCTAAATTAAACCTACTGTGCTATATTAATTATCTATCATCTTTCTCAATTCCTTCAAGGTCACACAAAATAATTAAAAGATTAAAAATAATTTAGCATTTGCTGGCATGTTCTATTCTATGTGGAGTTTATCTTAATTCAAAGCAATGGGAGCCAGTAACACCAGTGACAGCATATAGAGCAAGTTATTAGGAAGGCAAAAATGCTACCATTGTTTTCAGCATCACGCAGATATAATTTAAAAAAGATTTTAATTATAAATCATAAACTACATAACAGGATAAACACTATTAATATGTCAAGAGGTATTTCAAAAAGTTATATATTTAGAATATAGAAGCCCTTTCTCTGTGTAATCATGGTTTGTTTTATAACTATAATATACATAACTATACATAAAGTTATGTTTTAATATTTGCCATAAGTAGTTTCAATGTTAGAAGTATTTTAAAAGGGCTGCACAAGAAAATCACAATTACAATATGGAGATTAATTACATATAATCACATACATCAATATTTGATCAAACGTGTTATCACATTATATTTCTGTAATCAAACACACTTAATTAATTTGTTGACAGGACTAATTTTAGACATGCATTATTTTCTGCAGTGCAGTTTGACTTTTGCCTTCTGCTTTGCCAGTGTTTGAAATGTTGACTAAACAGACAATATTAGTGACAGATGAATCTCGTTTGATTGTGCTAATTTTAACACACAGAGAGTTTTCCTCCCCCCTCTGATTGCCATAAAGATGTTTGTTTGTTTGTTCCCTAACACTGTTAATATGTAATGATGGCACTGCTAGTCCTAATGGAACATGCCACTAAACAAATCATAATATAAGATGAGAAAGCATGGTATGACGTGGGTTATCTGCAGAGAAAACTTGAAAGTAACAACAGTGCTTGAATGATAGTAAAGCAAGAATGTTTAGGTATTTACTAGTTTTAGTAAATCATCACCATCACAAAAAAGTTCTAAATGGTTTAATACATATTAATACATAATACATATGGAAAACCAAACCGGAATTCAAAAGGCAAATATTTACAATGATTTTTTAATCCTCTACATTAATTGTAAACCAATGGGAGAATTTTCTGACTTCACTCTTAAATTTCTTTCATATAATAAAACCAAAAATACATAGCACAAATAGCATTGAGGTGATCTACAAAAAATGTGAATGGAGTCTATATTGAGGGGCTGAATTTATAGCCGAATTATAATAGGGTAAGCAAAACTAATTTAAATGAAAACAAAGCCTAACAGAATAGCGGAGTCAGTAACAGTGCTGAAGAACATGATATATTTTCAAAGGTCATTAAGACACTTTTGAACAAAAACAATATGGTATAGTTGTCTACTGATGCAAGTCAACAATAAACGGATGTAATGGTGCAGAATCCATTCATAAGTATCATAACAATTAAAGCCGGGATTTGAGGACATTTGCTGAATCAAATGCAGCGTGTTTCTGTTTAAAAGAGTAAATGGAGGACATACTGTATCACCAATCAGACAAGCTCTTTCTCACACATAAACACGCTCACACTAAATTGATTTAGCCGATAATTACAAGCAACTTGATGACTCAGTTGCCTCTCCAGCCTCCTAAAATGTGCACAGTCACGTACCAAAGAGCCATTTAACCTTACAACAAACTTGTTTCTCTTCAGTGCTTTTCTAGTCCTTTCTTGCACAGACAATATGCACATCTGGCACAAACAGTTCGCAATGAATGCTTGCACCGTGATAAACACATGTCCTATAAGTTCTATAACAGCTGTACTTAAATATAAATTAATCATAGTGAGACAGGTTTCATACAATGAAGACTGACACTTATTGAAGTGCAGTGTTTTGCCACTTTTGCATTGAAAAAAATATAGGTATTTCCTCACAATCCTCCTTTATGTCAAATCAAAGCAATGATTACACTACCTGAGCTACATGGCACTCTTGCAAGGCCTAATGCACAAATCTGATCTTTTTACACACATGCCTTTTTTTTTAATTCAGTCTGTTTACATTCACATAAACGACTGTGCTCATATGAATATCCTGTGCCAGATATTGCTCAGAACTAGAAGACAGTGTAAATGTGGCGTAAAAGCTGTGCTAAAACAAATAACAAAAGAAAACATGAGAAAAAGATAAATGAGAGGTGAGCACATGATGTGTACCTCAAAGAAAAGCTTTATAGAGAACATTTATCCAGTGACAGTAACATACCTGTATAGCCAAACGTTAGGGCAATATGTATTGGATAATTTCTATAAGTATGTTGTGTACTAAAATATTAAAATGCTTATATGAAGGTTAAGCTCAACTAAATAATAAAACACTCTTACAAAACTTATTAAAAATACAAAAACTGTAAAAGCACAAACATTTGATTTTGTAATACATTAAGATGAAACACAATAAGACAAAAAGATGAAAATAATGTAGTGATAGTCTAAGGGGCCGTTCATACAGGACACATTCTTGTGCTGGTGTCGCTGGTGCCATAATCTACTGTTTGAGCTAAAGGGATGCCTTGTCTATTGTCAGTTGTGCTTAAGTGTGCTTAAGTCTTCAAAAGTGAAGCCGAAGTGTTTTGATCACCCTGAGGTGGCTGGTCCTGTATAGGCCATAAACCCCGGCCTCTTCAAGTCTCCATGTAATCTAATGGGATGTGAGACGAACTAAATCCTTACATTTAATTTAAAATACTTTGTCATGATCGACAGCTGAGATTGACAGCTTCTCCTAACTAAGGCACAAACTAGTTGTATTTACCTTATTTTAACACAAGCCTCTCATTCGGCAATCAGCAGACAAAATTGGAGCAGTCAGGCTAATTAAAAAAAGGTAAGGGGCATGTGTGGGCGGGAAGATGGAAGAGAGTGGAGGTGCACCGTCCATATTTTTTACAGTCTATGGTTCTGCTGCACTCAAGCAAAATGCTGTGATGCTAGAATGCATCCTGTATGAACTGCTACTAAGACAGTAAGAACATTGTCAACGTAGACAAAGAGAGTGTCACAGGATAGTGGACTGAGAAGGAAAGCGTTTCTCCAGCTCCTCCACTAGTGAGTTCATGTTTGGATTGGGCTCTGGTTCTGGTATTTCTTGTACAGGCTCCGCCTCTGACACACCAGCCTCTGGTTCGACAGACACTTGTGGTTTGGGGACAATCTTTGGTGGGCGCTGCTTTTTATCTACTTGACTGTACATGTTGGCAATAGATTTCTCTATGTCAGCTATGTTCTGGATATTCTTAAGGATCCCTTTGAGTTCCCTCTTTGAAGGCTCAGGCTCATGCGGTGGCAGAGGTGGTGTGGGCCGCAAGGACACCGGTCGAAGGGATGTGACTGAGGGAAGAGGAGGAAGGACAAATGGAGAACGAGGTATGGAACGGGAAAAGGTTGGTGATAAGGGAGGTGGGAGTGGAGGAGGAGGAGGTGGAGGGGTTGGATGGGGAGGGTCTGGTGGGGATGGAGGGACAGGAATGGATTTGGGTGGAGTACTGGAGGGAGGTGGAGGTGGGGGGGCACTGGAGGGAGGTGGAGGTGGTGGGGGTTGTGGAGCAGGTCGATCTGGTGGGTCTGGGATGATCTCCACATTGACCTCGTAAGACTCCACATCGGGATAGGTAGTTATTCTGCTGAACTTCCGCAGCACTGGAGGAGTGGGCTTGTGACTAGGCGGAGGCGTTCCATCACTCTGGGTAATGATTATTGCTGGGGGTCTGCTGTTATGTCCCATGACTGACGACAGCGGGGTCTCAAAAACAGAGAGAATAATTTCGGAAGACAGCGACCCACGATACTCTTGGTCTTGCCTCTGCCTTGTGTCCTGCACGGCCTGCTGCTCAAACTGCCGTGCCTGCTCTTTTACTGTCAATTTGGGCTCTGGATCTTCGTCTACAAGCCCATCAAACCCATCAATCATATCCTTACCATCCTTAAGATCAGACTTCAGCAGTTGCAGCTCCCACTGAACTGGATCCATCACCATACTTCTACTCATTAGGGCTTCATTGGTCTCACACTTGTGCAGTCTAGAAGGTAAAGTCCAGGCATGTCCTGAGCTTGTAGATGGGAAGCGCAGGATGGACTTTCTCAGACCTCTCATGTCGGATGAATACATGCCCAGGTGGTACCTCTGATTTGGGTGCTCAGGGCTGCTGAGGATGCCATCATCATGGTACAGGGGGTTGGTTTTAGTAAGAGGGTTCTCATCAGAAAGGAAGGTAATATTGCTTTCTGACTTAGGCAAGTTGTTAAGCAGGACTCCATTAGCAGTGGATAGCTTGTGAGCAGTGATGGCATGGGAGGCAAATGAGCTAATGAGACGCTGCCGATCACCATCCTTCAGAACACACCTCTTAGTCCTGCTTTCAGCATAACCGCAAAAAAGAGACAAAGTTCAACAGAGGGCGTGAACAGCAAGATAGATGGGGAAGTAGGAGGGAAGCCAGCTACAAAAAGCACTTGCTTGGATTGACTTTAGTACTAAGACCAAAATGCTAACCAAATCCTAGGCAAAAACCAAAAACAAGACGTTTTCACTAAACAGCGCTAACACAGTGCCAAGCTAATATCAATATTGAGCAAGAGAAAGGCAGCTGATAACAGTGCAAGGCAATTGGAAGCAAAGGATATTTAACATCTTTGAGAAACCATCACAAATACAGCTATAGCTTACTTACAGTAGCCTATAATGTCTACTTGAAACTACTTGGGTAGTTGACTACTATAGCTGAAACACAGATGACTCCCTACTTACTTAGATCTGATATCCAAGAAATTAGAAAGAGAGACAGGAGGAAAAGACAAATTATATGAGTGAAATTAGCAAGATGTTAAAAAGCAAATCAGTGTAATAAAGGTTACACTTTTAAAAAGGGAAACCTGCCTAGCATTAGACACAATCATTACAGAGAAATTAGTCTAAGGGGTCTAATAATGAAAAACTTTACTTGATCTTTTGAATTAAGATGTGACATCACAAACATTTTCACATTACTGTCCACATTTAAACTTTAATGTTGAAAACCAGTTCAGTTATGATTAGGACAATATAAGTAGAGTAGGACAGACACTATTATGTTATGATAAAAAAATGTATTCCATTTGGTAATGATCATCGTGGTTAGATAAAGGTTGCAGTGGAAAATAAGCCAGTTTAATTTTAAGGGTCAGGAAGAGAAAATGTTCACATAATACTAAATTTGGGGCTGTGCACCAAAGCTGTCTAGGAATCTATTATATCAGTTGGTTTTCTACTTATCATTCCTCCCAACATATATGGAAGGCCATAGAATTGTATGGTAAAAGAAGTAATTAAATTACTTACTAAGATAAATTGTCTTGACAGTTTTGGGGTCAAAAGTCACTGAATAGTTTTCCAAAAATCAACAACAACAACAAAATACTTTTTGATATATCAAAACCTCTGGGATGCAACACCGTATGAATATGGCAATGAAAAAGCGACATAGGATTTCAGATTGTATCTTGGCATGGCTCTGATTTACATTTTTACACAAACTTGTTAATTGTCATGCTTTAGGGGTACCTGCAACTTCTAAACTAAGTCCAGTCTTTATCAAATTTGGGTTAGATGATCTTTAGACCATTCCTGATAAATGTGGATATTTGATATTCCACAGAAACCTTCATGTAACATGATATGAAATGATAACCACGAAGACACCAAACAGGATAGGAAACTGTGTATTGTTTTTTTACTTTGAAAACTTGTAATGTTGGGACCATAACCTGAAGGTAAAAACAAAAAAAAAGAGTTTGGTGATCACCTCAACCTGGGTTCACAATGGCAATCTTTTTATGGAAGGCCTGTAATTTTGCATTACACCTAATGTGTTCTAAATCCTGGCACAGGTAAATAATGGAAAAAATGGAAATGACTGTCACAAAAAAGGGATATTACTATTGGGTGGAATTCTAACAACATGAATAGAAGCCCTAGCTTTGCTAAGCTATAAAATCAGGTTACACTAAATCATATCTTTGTATTTATTAAGATAAATACAAAAAAATTATGTGCAATTCAAATTAGCATCTTAATAATCAAATTACAATTGTAATTTACTCAAACTAATTTTCCACACAGCTCTTGCTCCAATCCTACAACTACATTTTGTTAGATTTATTATTTAAACGAGAAAGAAAAATGCCAGTTTGGTTAGAAATATAGACTTAATTCACAGCCTGAATAGACTTGTGCAGTTTTACTTCAAGTAAATATATCCCGTAAAACCCATTATATATTAATATTCTGAATCAGCCAGTGTTTTAAGACATTGACAAGTACAGTATAAAGTGCAGAAGGTATACAACTTACATGGTGCTGTCGCCGAGTTCTTCATACAGATTGTTGGTGGCAGCGCCTCCGGATTTGCCAGTGGGAAGCGCCATTTGAATCCGGGCTGTTTTTGCACACTCTGCCTGCCGTCTTCAGATGATGAAGTCAACAAATAGATCAAAATAAAAGCAATATCTTATATTATGAAAGATTCATAAATTATACATGCACTCACAGATCAAAAATAATATGTTTACAAAAAAAAATGTTGCTTTATTGCATATATGTTTTTAATTTATTGCATTCAAAGGAAATATTAGAGAGTTTGATGGTTATGTTTATGTAATGAGTGCCTGGGAAGTAGTTTGATTTTGTAATTTCATAGCATGCTGTCCTTAAAGAACACTTCTAATGTTTTTTTAATTATTCGGTTTTGATCTTTTCTTTCAAAGTGCAATTTTACAAGGACGTTGGAATCAGCTTTATATTCTCAGGGGATCTGACAGCTTAGGGAACAAAAGCTATTCTTTACATACGTTGTGTTCTAAGCACTTCTGTTCTGGTCCTGAGAAATCAACAAGCCTTTATCTTTCACTGGACATTTAGCTTTTTTGGAGTTTCCCAGACACAACAAATTAGATCAGTGATTCTCAACTGGTGGGTCGCTGAGAGCAAGATAAAAAAAATTATGAATAAAAGGGAATAATAATAAAATGCAACTAACCATATAATATTTCATAGTTAGGAGTGCACAATAAAGAGGCATTTCTAAATGGGGGAGACAGCTTCTCTTATTTTTTTGTTATGGATGGCAATGGTCACATGTTCAGCTCAAAAATTCTAGAAGCTAGTCATATTTTGGGCAACATGGACAGGAAGACAAACACAACTTTGCAAAATACAAGAAGATGCTTCCAAAGAGGAAATACATCATTAGTGCTGTCAATGTGTTTTGTGCAATTCATTATTGGCCGTTGAGTGCGTAAAATGTAAAATTCAAGAGACATCTAGAAACACTCACACTATAAAAATAAGTCTGTTGAGTTTTTTTTATATATATATTCATATATTCCACTATTGTTGATTTACATTGTTGTATCATTGACTTTTGTACGACAAGCTATTTAGGTAGTGTTTGGTTGCTATTTGATATTCAATGTAAAATCTGGGCCTTTAACCCAAACCATTTGAGAACCACTGAATTAAATAATGCTCGAGAGAGAGAGGAAATGGTTGAGATATACAGGTGCATCTCAATAAATTAGAATGTCGTGGCAAAGATCATTTATTTCAGTAATTCAACTCAAATTGTGAAACTTGTGTATTAAATCAATTCAATGCACACAGACTGAAGTAGTTTAAGTCTTTGGTTCTTTTAATGCTGATGATTTTGGCTCACATTTAACAAAAACCCACCAATTAAAAAGAACATTCTAATTTATTGAGATGCACCTGTATAACCAATATATTTTTACACATGCATGTCTCAATAGAATACTTACTCTTTGAATCTGAAGTTGATGCATTGTAAAAAGAAAAGAAAAGATAATGACTCATCATGTATTTACTGCACAGCAGAAAGAATCCGCAACAGCAAAATAAACATGTATATTACAAAAATATATATAGGATTTCAGCCCCAAAATGTATAAATCGGTTATCTTCTCCCAATTCACAAGAATGAATTATATTCATGTCAACAGATCATTACAGATCAAAATTACAGATCATGTAATTTTATTCCTCAGTTCTCATCATCAGGTTTGCCACATGGCACTGGCTCAGCTGGCACATGAAAAACTTGGCCCTTAACCACAGACAGCTTCTTATATATACTTCTCATATACTTAATTAATCTTCTTTCACCTGAATAAACACAAGACCAGACAGTTCTCAAAGGTGTTACCACTGTGAAAGAAGAGTGCATATGTTCCTCTGAAATCCCAGCGGAGGGAAGCTGCCTGCTTAACAGGATGTTTCAAGCTTAATGAACTTTACATTTATTTATTTGGTTGCTAAGTGGAGAAATCTGCAGCCTGAATGGTGTTCCCACTGATGTAACCTCATTCCAACACAGGGCATAAAAGCAACACAGTGAAATAACATTTATATTAAAAAGTAAATGGAAAATATTCAAAGAATCACTACAGAACAATTGGTTAATTGCTAATTTCACTAAATGTTAGTGGTGTGCAATATTTATCATCTATGAACATATTGGTTTTAACATTGTGCTAGCTGACATTATTGAACATGTAACAAAAAAATTATAAATAAATAAAAAAATCAATTTTTATATTTGAATTTGATATAGTTGAATAGGCAATATCACACAAGCAAGAGTGCCATCTTCCCGATCACGAATGTTGTACTGATTCTATTCAACAGTTCAACAAACAAGAAGCTAATACTGAGTGAGTTTCATTTTAGGCACTATTATGTCTGTCTTATTTTTTTATATATTCAATAATAAACACTGCAATGTTTCATTCCTGAATTGATCTGTTTTGGAATGAGTCATTTGAGTCAGTGATTCAATGGTCCACTCATAAAGAGAGTTGACTGCTTTATTTCTAAATGAATCATCTCTTTTGAACAAATCCTTTAAATGAATGATTCAACTAATCACTCATTAAGAGAGGGGGACTTGCCACCACCTGCTGCACACCCCTACTAAATATTCATATTAAATGCCATTGTATTAAATTAGATCATGCATTTTTAGGCTACACTCTAGTGTAGAGTGTCCACTCTGCTCAACAGCTTTTTCCCCCAGGCTGTGAGAGCCCTGAACTCACATCACACCGCCCCTCTCTGAAACCCCAAACAACACCCCCCCACACACACCTTACCACATCTCAGGAAAAAACTGTTAAACTTTTATCTCTGTGGAATTCAGGTGAGCGGGCCTGCACAAGCCACCTGTAGCAACACACACATGCACTAGACACTTTCACACACCATTGTGTGTCCAAATCCCACAAAAGACTGACTGTAATATATGACTGTAATGTATGTATGTTTACTGGCTCATGCACCACAAATCACCTTACACTGTTCCCCAGCCAGCTGCTTGAATGTCTCTATTTTGCACATGTACAGTATTTGAAGTCATCTGCACAGTTGTACAGTTTGTATTTTTGTACAGTTTGTATTTTTGTTTCCTGTTTTTAGTTTATGTATAGGTAACCACTTTTATATATAGCATATGTATAGTCAAAGCTGACAGTAGGTTAGTTTGTGTATAGGTTTATACTGTTTTACTTAGGTTGTATATCTGTATTTATGTAGCACCGTGGTCCTGTGAGGCACGACATCTCGTCCCACTATATGTCACACATGTAGTGGAATGACAATAAAGCTCAACTTGAACTTGAACTTGAACTCTATGGTGGCAACACTCACTGTCGGTAGGTGATGATGACGATGAGGATGGCTGGGATACAGCACATGATGATGATGACGGCCAGGGCCAGAAGGGCTCCTTCGGTGTATCCAACAGACTGAACCGCCTTCTTCACGCTCTCCACCACATCTGGCGTGCGGATCTCCAGAATGCGTCCTCCGCGACCTAGATAGGGCTGGAACTCCTTATTGATGTCTAACAACTTCCCATCTAAAAACCTGTAAAAACCACAGGAACAGTCACATACAGTATGTGGCCTTGCATATGCTATTGAACTAGTTCTGCAGTACACCTACATAAATGTGGCAATGAAGATCTCATTTGTCTTCCAGCCAGTGAACAACTGAATGAATTAAAATTCATGATCCAAACTTTTACAATAAAGTATAACGTGTTTTACTTTTTACTGTAATGTAAATGTAATGTGCTGATCTTACACTTACATTGGCTATTATAAAGCACAATTTCTAATTACTATTCACCCTGTTGACAGTTAAATAAAACAAAAGACTGAATGTTGTCTATATTAGAACTAAGGAGTTTGGAAGCGCATACAACAGCCTACAATTTATGATTTACCCATACAAGTATTAGGAGACCATGCTGTCTGAGCAGGCTAATTACTGTGACAAAACAGACAATATGGCTATGGATTTAACCATAAGTCTCATTTTTATGAAAAATTAGAAAATGCCTAAACAAACATAAACATACACTCCATCTGCTTTATTGTACTGCTTGGATGAAAAAATGGGAAAACAAAAATACACTATGAATACCAGACTAACTAATTGCTAGGGGTGAGTGGTATCTTAAATAATTATATGCTAAATGTTATAACATGCTAATTGTGTGTATAATTGTATATACAGGAAAATGAGTGTAAATAATTTAAATACACTGAATGGTCAATTTTTTGGCATAGTACAGTGAATGAAACACTCTACAAATGAAAGGTAATTATGTAAGTTGATTATTTATTTATGAACCAGATGGACACAAAACAAATAATGAATGAATTAGACATCAGTGCAAGCTGGTGTTTAGCCAAAAACAAGCCAAGAAATCCAACATGTATCATTTGTAGCTGGTAAATATGACACCTATTTCTTTTTTCAGCAATGACAAACACAATTTTGGGACACAGTTTGGCGAATTTTTTCTGCTTGGTGTTGGATTTTTCAATCCCAAATGATGTCCGCTTGATGCACCTACAACATCCTTGCTTTGACATTTTTGAGACGAATTGCGCTCTGCATTTTTGCATTACTTGTCTAAATAATATAAAGCAGCTCTTCCCATTTTCTGTATAGCTTGAAAACACATCTATATTCCAGTGTGAATGTATGTATAGCTCTAACAGTTAGTTGCTTAGGTTTGAGGGAAAGGTCAGGAGGTTAAGAGAAAGAAGAGCACTGCAGAAATGGAGTTTGAAAGAAGTTGGACGAGAGGAAGCACTCACTTGAAGAGCTCCTGTCTTGAGAGAGCTCTGTTGGTCAGAGGGTCGATTGCATAAACCATCAGGTCAGATTTTGAGTAGTCTTCCTGTTCATAACCCTCGCCAAAACGACGCGGGCCGATCGACTCCATAACAACTTTAGCTCCTGGGATCTGGTCCTGGACGTAGCGTTCTAAAATCCTGCATTGAAAGACAGAACATCTGTGACCTGTGTGTTTTTTTCACACAGGTCACATTCTCAAAACTACGGAAGCCTGTTTCCGCTTAAAAAAAAAATAAGTAATTTGCGATTCTTCCCCACACTTCTATTCTTGTCTTTTTTTTTACATCACGCAATTCAGATTTTTTTTCTCTCAGAATTGTGATATAAATGAACATTTCTGACTTTTCCCCAATTACAAGTTTATCTTTCTCAATTCTGACTTTATAGCATGCAATCACGAGTTATAAAGTCAGAATTGTGAGATGCAATTGCGAGAAAAAAAAAGTCACAATTACCTTTATATTTTTTATTCAGGAAAACAGACATAGGTTTCAAAACAAAACAAAGCAAAACTTTAAAAAAACTAATAAAACCAAACAAAATCATTACATACCAAACCAAATAATTCATGTCAAAACACTGAATAAAACTTATTGTGGGAAAGTTAGAGGATGCTGCATCAAATTATTTCTGTGCTAATTAAAGAGCCCCAAAGCCATTGATTGGTGGGTACATATCAGAGGAAATAAGCTGACAATCAACTTCCACACGATTGCAAACATGCACAACAAATGCTAATTGCAGTAATCACCAGAGACATAAAAAAAAAAATATTACACAAGAGCAACAATTACTCTACCTAAATATATCACAAGTGCTGCAAACCCCTATATTAACCATGTTTGTTGGAACGGAAACTGTTTTGAATGCATAGGTACGACGACAAATACAAATCAAGGCTAAAATGAGCTGTGTAAGACAGCGTCACTTCAAAGCTGGTGTCCTTGTCTCCCAGTAGGCGTCTTTATTAACCCTCAGCTCACATCTCAGAGCAGCCAGCCCTCCTCAGCCAATTACCTGCAGTTTCTCAGATATCCCCTACACAGCTGCCGAGGTGAAATAAGAACATGGGACAACAAAGAACAGAAGCTGGAATGATGACTCTACTTGGAGGAAAGGAACAAGGAGCAGGTTTGCTGGGGAAATAGCCTGACAAGAGAGAATGAGGTGGTTTGGGAAAACTCAGGCTGTGAGTTCTGTTATCGGAGTGTGTTCCCGTCGGTGTATAGACTTGACATTTAAATGTTTTCATGTCTTTATATTTGCACTGTGATATCTCAACAGGGATGTCTATATGTATTTTGTCATCATTTAAACACGTTATTCCAAAACTGAATTTCTTTCTTCTATGGAACAAGGAGGAGAAATTCAAGAAAAAAAAATGTCCATGCTGCTCTTTTACATATGATGGATATAAATGGGGATGGGTGAACACAAAAAAATGCCTATAAAAGCATCCTAAAAGCATCCTAAAAGCATGATAAAAGTGCTTCATTATGACTAGTGCAAATGACTATGTTTTTACGGTAACCCTTTAATTTAGGGGCCAATTCTCACTATGAATATTTGTTTGTTAGCATGCATATTACTAGCATATTGGCTGTTTATTGGTACTTATAAAGCACATACCAATGCCTTATTCCGCATGACCATAATTTAGATTCCCTAAATCTACCACATACCTTAAATAATATCTACCTTACTAACTATTCATTAGTAGAACATTTGGAGTTTTTTAAAGCAAAGTTCCTAGTTGAAGCAAAGGTCATAGTTAATAGTTAATGCTGAGAATTGGTCCCCAAACTAAAGTTCACCTAAAATAATCTCTAAAATCTCATCTGCATGAGTTTTGACACAATAATTAGACATGTTTGACATCGTAGACAAAACTGTTTTTGTGTTGTTCATTTGATAATACATAAACACAAAATATGAGTGCTGCAGTTTTGATTTTAAGTAAATAATAAATTAGCTAACCTATATGGTATATATATATACCATATAGGTTAGCTTATATATATATATATATATATATATATATACAAAGGTTAATCAAAAAAGTGAATATCGTAAAAAGAAAAACAATTATTGTAACTTATTTCAAAAAGTGAAACTTTCATATATTTTAGATTCATTACAAGTAAAACGTTTAAAAAATGTTTATTTTTATTTTTATTCTGATGATTAGAACTTACTCATGAAAGTCAAAAATCCAGTATCTCAAAATCTTAAAATATTTACATTTGAGATTCAATAAATGATGATCCATACCCATTTGTATCTCTTGTTCTTTATATTATTAACCTTACTTTCATGTTATAAGTTAAACAGATGTTATATAAAACTTAGTCTTGTATCAAAGGACATTTTTAATACAAATGTTGTGTTCATTGAGATATTGTTTAAAATGTTACTTTTCAACAGGGGTGACTCATTTACGCTTGAGCACTGTGTATATATATATATATATATATATATATATATATATATTAAGGGTGAACTGACAGTACACAGATGTCATGGTTCTCAGCACTCACTTCAGGGGTCATGGTTCAATGCTATTTCGGTAACAGGAGAAAAGAACTAATCTTCTATGCTAGGTTTCTTTTCATTTATTTTTTTGAACCGACACTAGTACAGAAAAAAAATATTCCACCTACAGTAGAAGTTAATATACTAAATATTATTACATTATGTTATCTGCAGTACATATACATATATATACACACAGAATAAGTCTATATTTGATATGTTTAAAATCATCTTTGTGACACACTTAATTTGTTCACAGAGAGGAAACTCAAATGGCAGAAAGCAACTTATTTTTCATTGTTATAGTAAATAAACATAAATAAAGCAGACCTTGTAAACATAAATAAAAGCAGACCTTTATACAGTGATGCATTATTAATAAGACAATAAGTGTTTAAAGTTGATTCTGCTGGTAAAAGAAATCAGTTGTAGTGATCTTCAAGAAATAAAGGGTTGAAATATTTCACTCTATGTGTAATGAATCTATATAATACATGGGTTTCACGTTCTGAAATGAGTAACAAAAAATATTGACCTTTTTCATGATATTCACATTTTTTGAGATGTACCTATATGTACAGTGCTCAGCGTAAACACTAATTTGAGTAAAACTGAAAATTTTGTTCTCTAAGTTATATTATTAACCTTACTTTCATGTTATAAGTTAAACAGATGTTATATAAAACTTAGTCTTGTCAACATTTTGGAAAATGTTTTTGTGTTCATTGAGATATTGTTTAAAATGTTACTTTTCAAAGGGGGTGTATTCATTTACGCTGAGTACTGTATATATATATATATCATCCTCATTTATTTTCATCATATGGAAATAGAAATTACATTTATAATTTAAGAAATGAATTCAGTTTTGTTCAATTAACAAGTAATTTAGGTTTGTTTAATTTGAATTGAGAGAAAGGCAAGGATAAGTGCTATCCTATGGCTGACAGGGGAAAGTAGGGTTACTGGTTATTCTGCTCTTGCTGCAGATGTTACACAGTGTGGGTCCTGCTTCTATCTAAGAGGGGTTGACAGAATCAAGCAGCCCACTGATTTAACATCTGTACCTGCAGGAGTCAAGTACTCATGCATACATTACAACTTCAAGCGGCTTCTCCAGCTGCCATGAACGTTGTGTTGGGGAGTATGTCTGAGTGAAGAGTGTGTTTGTATAAAACGCGTTACCCAATCAGCTGATCCTTTTTCTGCTCAACTACAGTGGGCGGCACGTTGGATACGACCACCTGCATGTCCAGCTGGTTAACCACTGATACCTGGGAGAACATACAAAAATAATCTCTGGTTATAAAAGAGAAAATGATAGCGTAGATCAAAGGCTCTGAACGGTGTAACATTTTAAATATATGCTGTTTTTGTGATTGATGAAACTGGGAGAAAGGAATGAGTTAAAAAGGAAACTCAATTAATGGTAAATGTGTGCTTACTGTACATTATAAATAAATAAATGCTAAAGCATACATCAACCAACAATTTATAGATTTGTTTATATACACTTGTGTTTTTATACTGCACTAAAAAACTCCAAGCATCACTTGTTTGCATTGAAAAAGCAATGTAAGCAATGTAAATTCAGTAACACTTTACAATAAGATGTCATTTGTTAACATTAGTTAATGTATCAACTGACATGAACAAAGAATGAACAATGCATTTATTACACTATTTATTAATCTTTGTTAATGTTAGTTTATGAAAATACAGTTGTTCATTGTTTATTCATGTTAGTTCACAGAGCATTAACTAATGTTAACAAACAACTTTGATTTTAATAATGCATTAGTAAATATTGAAATTAACATTAACTAATATTAATAAATGCTGTAGAAGTATTTTTCCTTCTTAGTTCATGCTTACAAATGTTAACTAATGAACCTTATTGTAAAGTATTACCATAAATTCTATCATCATTTATTTACCCTGCCATCCCAGATGTATACGAATTTCTTTATTTTGTGAAACTAAATAATGTTGTGAAATAATACATTTCTGTGAGACCATATAGTGCAAGTGTATGGAACTCTCAAAGTTGGCTTCAAAAACCATTCAAAATGAACTCAATGGTAATATTATATGGCTTTTATACTTTCTTTTCTTTATTTTTTAAATGTTGTGTTAAACCAAAGAAAGAAAGTCAGTATTTAAATCCAGCTCCATACTCTGAGAGCGGTCTAGCTGGCATTAAAGATGCCCTTACTTCTACATTTTAACTTGCAGGTTAAGTGCATGTTGAAGATATTAAGTTCTATTGAGAGATTGATTTATAATTTAAATACTGCTGGAGCCCCTCAGCCCACCAAAAAATCAATGCCTGTTTTGCATCAGCTTTGGACGTTCTTCAAGAAAGCTTACATGGACTGTATTCTTCTAATCAAAACCAGCTAACGGAGTTGCTTCTGCTGTAAAATCCCATGATGGATTGCATCTCAAGACAGATTACTGCTTTAAACTTTAATCAATCTATTCAAACTGGCTCGGGATTGCGTATTTAAAGTGTGTAATTTATTTCCTTCTTACAACACCAGAATTGCCCTGATTCTGAGGCCACTTCATGATTCTGGTTCCTTGATAAAATTCTATGGTACATATATTTGACAACATATGTATTATTATTATTACTATTATTATTTGTCTTAATTCAAGTAACATTTATTAAAACAAAATGCTGTTCTGTTCAGGGCCATAAGGGGAGCACTAGGGGGTCTTTGGAAAAGTAAAACACACACACATATATATATATTAGTGATAAATCAATCAATAAATCAATATATTAAATAACAAATAATTAATTAATTAATTTAAGTAAACAGAAATATACACTATATTAAAATAATTATTTAAAAAATATAAATATTACATCTCACAGTATAGTACAATATTGAGTGAAAAAAGTAATGTAATATAAACGGTTAGAAAACAGTAATAGTAAAAGTTTTCACAGTAAAAATGTAGTCTTTACACATTACATTTTAAGACAGGGGTCTCTCGCACAAGGACAATCATATTTGGGGTCTGTGGATTAATTACACAGATGTTAATGAAAGTGAAGACATGACTTCAAAGTTAAGTTCAATGAGTCAGATGTCATATTTATGACTGATTCAGCAAACAAGGGATCAAACTGATACATTTATGACTCTTTTTGTGAGAATTTTTGACTGATTCGTTTAAAGAACCTGCTCAAAAGAGCATTCCCCCCCCACAAATCTGACATTTGAATGAGAAATAGGCCAACCACCAAAAACACTCAACTTTATGCTGCTTGATCACATACGTACCACCACTTGAGCGCTGCTGCTGAGTCCCTCCCCGTAGTCATCGGTAGCAACCACGTCAAATTTGAAGTAAGAGCGCCGCATGTTTCTGTACATGATGGCTGTCTTAATTACTCCTGTGAGGGGCTCAATAACAAAGCCATCTTTGCCGTCAGTAGTTGGGCGGATAATCAGCCTGTACAGCATGGAGCTGTAATTCCCTGTGTCCTTATCCCCAGCCTGTCAGATACAATAGAGCACATACATGTCAAAGAGAGAAATAGCCACAAGCTACTTATCACCTACAACACAGAGCTGCTCAACCTCTGCTGTCGCACGCACTTCCACCTCTGGCCTTTAAGGGGAGCTCCAAGCTCCAATTTCACAGCACCGACGTCACTTTGGCTCCATCTCAGCTGAACATTACAGCACTCCACTGTGGTGACAATGATTTATAATGGCTTTTTACAAGAGAGGGGAACGGCGGCTCCATGAACAGCAGGGTGCCCCAGACCAGGCAGAGTCATTAACACAAATGAGACTTTTCCAATATGCCTGTGAGACCTGCTTCAATAAATACAGTAAGTGTGCATTAAAGACCCTTGCAAACAAAAGTCCATCTTTTAATTGGTCATTTAGTAAGGCTGCACATGGACATAATGCACAACTCAGTGGCAGAAACCTCTATGGTGCAGATCTTGAGTTGAAATTGTGAAATTGAATTTGTATTTCCTCAATAGTCTCCTTTTTCTTTTCTTTCTTTGCATCTCTATCCCAGATTAAACTCGAGGAACATCAGAAAGGCAATGTTTTCTCAGTAGGCCGATATTTTTCCAATATGTCTAGAAGACCTGTTTCAATAAATACACTAAGTGTGTATAAAAGGCCCTTGCCTTTTATACAAACAAAGGTCTGTCTTTTAATTGGCCATTTAGTGAGGCTCAGAATGCACACAATGTGAAACTTGGGACGGAAACCTTCGATCACTACTACTGCATGGATCTCAAGTCGAAAATATATTTGTATTTCCGCAAAAACATTTTTGTATTTTCTTTATTCACACACCACCCAATCCCCCACACACACACACAGTCACGGCCAAAAATATCGGCACCCTTGGAAAATATTATCAAAGAAGGCTGTGAAAATGTATCTGCATTGTTAATCCTTTTTATCTTTTATTTAAAAATGCACAAAAATCGAACCTTTGATTTGATAAGAATTTAAAATGGGGGGAAATATCATTATGCAATAAATGTTTTTCTCTAATACACATTGGCCACAATTAACGGCACCCTTTTATTCAATACTTTTTGAAACCTCCATTTGGCAGTTTAACAGCTATACATTTGATCCTATAATGCCTGATGAGGTTAGAGAACACATGACAAGAGATCAGAGACCATTCCTTCATCCAGAATCACTCCAGACCCTTTATATTCCCAGATCCATGACGGTGCTTCTTCTCTTCATTTCACCCAACTCATTTTCTACAGGGTTCATGTTAGAGGACTGGAATGGTTATAGCAGAAGCTAGGTTTTGTGCTCAGTGACCCATTTTTGTGTTGTTTTTGAGGTTTGTGTTTGGATTGTGTGGTTGGAAGATCCAAACATGGTCCATTATAATATTTCTAACAGAGTCAGTCACTTATTAATTTCATATCTGTTGGTATTTGATAGAATCATGATGCCATGTGTCTAAACAAGATTTCCAGAACCTCCAGCAGAAATATAGGCCCACAACATAACAAAATATAGCAGTATATTTCATTGTACACATGGGATACTTTTTATCCCCGTGTTCTCCAAACCCATCTTTGCTGTTAAAAAAAAAAAAAATTGTGCCATTTGAAGTTCCAGTCGTGTCTGATAACTGAATATGCTTGAGATTGTTTTTGTATGAGCTAGGATATTTTTTCTTGAAACCATCCCAAACAACATGTGGTGATGTAAGTGCTGTTTGACAATTTTTTTAAAAAGGTTTTCTGACCCTGAGACTCAACTATTTCCTGCAATTCTCCAGCTGTGTTCCTTGGAGAGTCTTTAGTAGAGTTGAGCCGGATACTCGGCTGAAACGAGTATCCGGTACGGATAAAGCACTTTTGCCAAGTACGAGTATCATACGAGTAATACGAGTCAATATCTGTGCTCGGATTGAATAAAAATTCTCATTGGGTAGCGTTCTGTGATAGGCTAGTCACAGCGCCCCTCTCCTACACACATACAGGTTTAGGGGCCGCTCACATATCGCGTCTTTTGCGCACTCAAGTTCGTTATTTCAAATGTAGAAGCGCGGTATGCGCGCTCATAATGGAAGCGACGCGCTCGTTTTTTCCAGGCGCGTCCGCGCCGCATCGAGATAAAAACATCTCAACTTTTCAGAATGCCGCAAGCGCACCGCACCTTCTTGTAACGGAGAGCGGCTGATGGTTGCTTAGCAGCGACAAAGCGCCTCGGGCGCAACCGCCCGGCGCTTTGGAAAAAGGAGAAGCAGCGCGCCTAAGCGTTTTAGGCGCGCGATATGTGAGCGACCCTATTGTGTTGCTGTGTCCAGCGCTGCTCACTCACACACAGAACACTGAGAAGAGAAGAGAACAGCGCGCTCTCTCTCTCTGTCTCTCCCTCAGTCACTCAGGTTCGCGGGTTTTTTCCGTTAATGTTTAGGGTTTCTTCAGCTTCAGGTTTGTTTTTTACTTTGGTTTGTAGTACTTACTTATTAACCAGTAGAGTTTTGGTAAACGTGGGGTTTGTTCAGACGTGGTGCTTGGTAGAATGCGAATTTTTTTTTCATTTTTAAACCTTTTAAACCAAGAGAGTGTCTGACACTTTCTTGCTGTATTTCATTAAAAAAAAAAGGTAGTGGTGGTATAAAACTATATTACAAATTAATTAGCTACACACACACATACCTGGTGTAACCCCCCCCCCCAAAAAAAAATTCACACTGATCATAAAAAAATTAAAAGTAAAAAAAAGAAAGTTATGTTGAGATGAAAACTCTTGTTCATTACATTTTACTTCATAATTTCAACCGCATGTGTTGTATTCATTGTTGCAAAACTTTTTCTGTATATAGTTCGTTTGTTATCATGATCAAAACCATTGATCTGAAGCTTAATACTGATGCTGTCATGTAAATAGTTTTCTAATCAGCAATAAATATAACAATTTCTGATCAACCCATATCAATTGCATGCTTAAAATAACATACCCGGTTAAAGCCCCGCCCATTTCAAGACAACCCGACCCACTTCCAGGTTAAATCCCGCCCACTTCCGGGTTAGGCCCCGCCCAGTCCGAGTACGGATACAGATACAGATAATTCATATGGTTAACAGATACAGATACATTTACAGATAATGCTGTACTCGCTCATCCCTAGTCTTTAGTCACTCAATATCTCCTCCTCACCGTGCATTAGGACGACATAGACAAACGTCCTCTTCCAGGCAGATTTGTAACATTTTATGCTGATTGGAAATTCTTAATCATGGCCCTGATGGTGGAAATTTAAATTTTCACTGCTCTAGCTCTTTTCTTAAAGCCACTTCACTAATTTGTGAAGCTCAATTATCTTTTGCTGCACATCAGAAATATATGATTTGTTTTTTATCATTGTGATGAATGATTAAGGGAATTCTATTTCTGTGAAACAGGAAGCCATGGGTGGATAACTTAAGGTTCACAATCACCCTGGAGTACTCAAAATTGTGAATATGAATGGGAATATACTTCAGATATATGTTACTCATAAGAATTTCTAGGGGTGCCAATAATTGTGTCCAACGTGTAGTTGAGAAAAACATTTATTTCATAATGTTGCTTTTAGTGATTTTTTTTAAATAAAATATAAAAAAGATTAACAATGCAGATTAATTTTCACAGCCTTCTTTGATCATATTTACCAAAGGTGTCGATATTTTTGGCCATGACTGTATATATATAGTATCTCACAGAAGTGAGTATACCTCTCACCTTTTTGTAAATATTTTATTATATATTTTCATGTGACAACACTGAAGAAATGTACATGCAACTATGTACAACAGCCGCCACCACCACTCTGCGGGTGAGCCATGTCTCCCCTCACAGGCCTGTAAGTATTCATCAGGCCTAACTGGTAGTACTTATAGAGCTTGTGGGGAGGCGGCCCTTTATGCCATGGCGTTACTGCAGGTCCATCAGGCTAAAGCCCCGAGAGACCTGCAGGAGGGAGGTCACGACCTGGCTGTTCTACACGAGCTGCGTGCTGCGACGGATCTCTCGCTCCGAGCGACGAAGGTGGCCACACAGTCTCTGGGTTGTGTGATGTCCACTCTTGTGGTCCACGAGCGCCATCTCTGGTTGTGTCTCGCTGACATGAAGGAGCAGGAGAAGGTACAGTTCCTGAATGCTCCCGTGTCGTAGATCGGGTAGCCTTCCACTAGGCAGCGTCGTGGAGTCGGTCGCAGGCAGGAAGCCCAGCCCGTCCAGGCCCCCGCCAAGCATGGCGGAAAGCGCAAGTGCAAGAGGCTCTGAGACGGGTGACCCGGAGATGGAGGAGACTGCTCGTCAGGAGATGGTGACTGGCTCAGCAGCCAGCGGTACCCAAAACATCAATAAAAGAGCAGTTTCCTCAGTCTCTGTGTCTCAAGAGGAGGAGAGTGTTGGACCATGCATCACGGAAGCACTTCCCTCCTCCTCCTCTCTCGCCAGCGGGCAGCAGTGGATTGCCCAAGAGCACCGCTCCTGCCTTTTCGTGGAACCAGGTAAGGGTTGTTACACTCGATTCCCCGCTTCAAGTCGTCACACTCCAGGCTGTCACAAGCCTCAAGCCAGGTTCCTGCGTCTCCTCCCAAACAAGGAGGAATCAGGTGAGTGTTACTCTTCACACCCAGACCCTGTCCCCGTACCGCGGGTACGTCGGTGGTTCCGCTGGTTCTGCTGGCACGGTCTCTTGGAGCCTGGCTAGCGCTCTCCAGTCCTGCGGTGGCACCATCAGACTCGGCTATAGCGATTCAGTTCGTCCGGCATCCCCCCTGTCTTGCGTGCTGGCGAAGCATACGATAGAGCCGGCCTCTACAGCCGGTATGAAGTCAGGGTTTTACAGCCCTTACTTCATTTTGCCCAAGAAAAGCAGTGGGTTACCACCGATCTTGGATCTGCGAGTTTTGAATCGTGCACTTCACAAGCTGCCATTCATGATGTTGACACAGGATGCATTTTCGGGTGCGTCCGTCCCCTAGATTGGTTTGCAGTGACCGACCTGAAGGACGCGTACTTTCATGTCTCGATCCTCCAATTTTCACACCTTTTTCTTTACTTTTAGTCATTTATCAGACGCTTTTATCCAAAGCGACTTACAAGTAAGAAAAAGTAACTAAAATTAAAAGTTAAAACTATAAATATTATATGCACATTTAAGAAGATAAATAAATTAAATAAAAATGACAAATGCATACAACATTTAAAAACTAAACATTTAAAGGAAAACTAAATAAAATTTGAAATCAAGAGTATAATAATGATTCTAACATAACACTAAAGGCCTAAGTATCCTAATTTTTTACATAGTAAGAATTGGTTATACAAACTAAAAGAGAAGGGAAACAAGTAGTAGGAAAGAGGATAAATAAAAAGCGATACTTATTCTTATATTTCCTCAAACCTATTTAAAGAGGGATTTCAAAAGTAGATTAGTCTAATCTACGAACCCCTGAGCTGCTTGAACAAAAATCCATAGTAAGCGATTTCTGCGTCACCTGAGAAATGGACAAAATGCGTGATCGTGTATGTCAAGGCAACATATTTGGATTTTTGCCCACTGAACTTTATATCTCTGACGTTTCTTCAAGTAAACAGAAAACACAGATGATGGTAATCAGTATTTGTAGTGAATGTGACCCTATAAAACCTTGGACTTGGCTGCGTGGCTTAACTCAGTCTGGGGTCTTGGCTAATAAGGTCTCCTTGAATGAACGCAGGATGCCAGGCACCTGATAGCATTGCTGCCTCTGTTCTTTTATTCTGCACATGAACTTAAGGCAGGGTGAAGCCATATGGGGTAAACCACTGTCTGAGCATGTGGCCTGCATGTCTGATTAGAGTGACACTGAGGTAATTACATGATGACTTATTTATTAGGCCAGAAACATACTCACGCAGGTACGTAAATGTAGATGCTTGTGGAATACATTGCAATTTTAATACCAATTAATTTACCAATAAACACACTTATTGAAAACTTTGGTATACATATTAAAGTAAATTAGCGTTCAAGTATATCTGAATAAAATGTTTTTTTATTAAAATTTCAATTATTCAAGACTGTACTGCATAAAAAATTAGAGAGAAACCAATTACAAGCAAATGAACAAATAAAAACAACATAAAGAAACTATAATGAACTCAACAGTGCTTGGAGTTTGCTGTTTTTTTGATGCACATAACCTGAAACAGGAAAAAAGTAATTCAATGTAAAATAAAATTATACAAATACTTAAATTATTGGCAAATGGGGTTTGTAAATAAAATTAATAATAAAGTTAATTTTTTCCCCTTTGGGCCCAGCTTTCTGTATGTTTAACAATGAAAAAACGATTAAAAAGTTAGGAGTTATGAGTGTTTTTCTATTTTTCTTGTCAACACTGTTTTTGATTAATATTAATGACAATAACAGAGAATGATAGGTCCATTGTGGAAACATTAGCAATTGTTCTGTTCGATAACACTGTTTTATCTTGAAAAAAATGGCAGCAAAATAACTTGCTATGTCACAATGCACATAGATTCACATAAGTATTGAAAAATGCGCTGATCACTGACATATCCAGTTTATGGTCTAGTCTGGTTATGGTCTGGTTTATAAGCTGATCTGCGGTAGCAACAGTAACCACGTTAGTACTACTGATACCGTACTGGCATTACATTACTTACATTTATCGTCAACTTAATACTACACTACATACTACACTGCTATTTTGACATCCCTAGCACTCCTGTACAAAATGCGGTGATAGAGTTACCATCAAATCTGTGCCATTAAACCAGATTACCATTTATTATTCATGTGGTCAGCCATAACCATGACTCAAGAAAATTTTACTCTGCCATGCAAGGAGCTGACCTGATTTTTATATTTTTTTGCAAAACTAAGAATGAAAGCTGTGTATTATTATAAAATCACGCAGAAACGTACAAATGCATGCAAAAATGTATACAATAAAGCTTGAGATGCTAGAGGTGTCTGTTTACGTACTTTTGCACAGTATATGTTTTAGGCAGGAATAAAGGATTGAAAACTAACTAACAGAGTTCATCAGAGAACACAGAAAAACACAGTCATTGTTAGGCAGAAAAGTACTAGCAAAGACAAAGTTAATGAAGATAAAGGAACAGCTTCTGTAAAAGGATGCAATCCGTGCTCTAAGGGAAATTCTGGCTGATTTATGAGGATCTTTGATTCATGTTCTTTTCCAGAGAATGCGGTGCCCTTGTCCATGCTTTTGACAGTTGTGTTGAGATCTGTATCAGCGGGCCACTGCAGCCATGACATTTTACAAGCTGCCTTAAGACGATCCAATCTTTCAGACCCCAGCTGGGCAGACTTTAGCTCATCAGTCAAGACTAGCAATCTGATCAACCAGCGAACAACACCTTACATGGACACAGGAACCGACTCACTTCAACCACCCACAGAGAGGAAAACTAGCATAATACATGCACTTTTCAATGATGCATTCCTATAATTTATCCATTCCAGTCATCTAAAAATCATTCTAATTCAGACCAGTTCACATCTGAATCATTCAGGACAATTTGGGTACCTCTTTGATTCAAAAGAATGTGTTTGGCAAACACATTTATTCTCTAAGAAAGAGCAATAGCAAACCACTGACATTTTTGAAAAATATATATTCACCAAAGACATGCCCATGACTTTGATTAATATCCATGACTTTTCCAGGCCAGGAAAACACTTTTAAAACTCCCTGACTTTTCAGGTCTTCCTTGACTGTGAAAACTTTTGATTTCCTCCTATTGAAGAACGCTCCAGGTTACATATGTAACCATGGTTCCCAGAGGGAACGAGATGTTGCGTCGGAACGCTTTGGCAATGACCCTGTGTTACCACGCTCTGAAACGTGTAATCCATCCAAGGGAATCCCTGCTGATGTCACCAGTGGAGATGACGTAGCAACCAGGAAGTATAAAAGCACCTGTGTGGGAGACAATGGCATACGATTTTCTCATAAAGGGAGCTCTGGACTGGAGGATGGTCTCGAAACCTCGGTTGAGAGACAGGATGCTATGAGTTGTGCCCCCTCAAGGGTGCTCCTCTCCCAGACAAGCAACGCACAAACTGTGTGTATCCCCACCCGTAATGAAGCAAGGGCAGGGAGGAACGAGGATCCTGAAACGCTGCCTGTCAGACTCATGCTTGCCAGTTGCCATGATAAATTTCAAACAGGACAAACAGCAGTAAATAAGATGTAACACCCATAGAGCGCTTACTGAACAACAGTAGCTGCCGCTGACTCCACCGCAGGTGCTTTTATACTTACTGGATGCTACATCATCTCCGCTGGTGACATCAGCCGGGATTCCCTCGGACGGATTACACACGTGTTTCAGAGCATTGGAACACAGGGGCATTCCCAAAGAGTTCTGACGCAGCTCGAGTTCCCGGAGGGGAGCTGAATTATTATTCAGCGCTGTTCAGCTTTGTTCTCTGAATTACTTTCACTGGTGTTGGACTGACATTTTATCACATGTGTAGGAACCAGTCAATTAAATTACAATTAGCTTTTTAGCCTGGTCCTGACATTCTGATGCAATATTTAGTGAACAAATCCTTTGCTTATCCTTGGGAGTACTATCTGAAGCCTCGTGGATAGTGTAACAATCTTGCGGGGGAAGACACTTTACCTGGACTTGTAAAACAGAGGTGAAGGTCTTGGCATCCTCTGCAACCCCACCAAGGTAAAAGTGCTTAGTGAACTCAGGAGGATGGTCGTTCTCATCTTGCACATCGATGAAGACCTTTGCTGTGTTGCCTGAAAAAAGAAAACACTAAATAAAACATTATGATCAAATGAAGTGAGGACGTATAAGGCATACAGAACATCCAAGAACATGTTATATCATGGCTCTGGTTTGTTTAAAGCTTTGGCAAACACTTATTTTTGTGATTTTTGTATTTTGATATACATTTAATAAACATCAAAATAATATTTTGCTCAACGGAAGATATAGATATTTTCTTCTGTGTTGAAACATACATCAGTCAAAACAATTATCGAAAAATAAAGCTTGCATGGAGGCAGATCTGAATGTGAGATTGCAGTAAATTGTAAGATTAGCAGCTTAATCGGACCAAATGACTGGAGAATGTCATTTTTGATAAAAATTGAAGTTTATTTGTACATATATAGCATTATTACCATTTAAATTAATCTTTCAGAGGTAAGATCCATTATATGCATTTAGAAAATAGGGTGACTTTCCATTTCATGCTGACTGGAAGCTTGACAAATGCAGTCAACACAACAGTAATTTAAATATAGCTTTTAACTACAATGAAGTAAATATCAAATCAACAAATGTCTCAAATGATTAGGTTTTTGTATGCTTTCTCATTCCAGAGGTAATAAAACTAGCATTAAAAGTTTGAATTTTCATGCCAGTTCGCAAACATGCCTCGAAACTATTACAAATTCAGGAGCAGTGTTGGGGGTAACGCATTACAAGTAACACGAGTTACTTTATCAGATTACTTTTTTCAAGTAACTAGTAAAGTAATGCATTACTTTTTAATTTACAAGAAAATATCTGAGTTACTTTTTCCAAAAAAATAATGCCAGTTACTTTGTTTTCCCTTTTATTGACTGACAAGTCTCGTGTCCCCATGTTGAGAGAAATCAGAAGTACAGAGGCGTTGTGTGTGAACATGATGTTACTGTAATTCTAGACTGAATGTGCATTAATTCATCTCACTCACAAAAAAACTGATTTAGTATTCATCAAAATGAATTAAAACAGTGAAATTTGAACTCAGAATATTATGCAAACCTGCAATAATTAAATGTGTTTAATAACACAAATGTATCGAATCCCATTTTATTAACCGATGTATTTGCTGATGACCTTTGATGATCCAGTTCAACCATATTAATAAGGAAAAATGACATTAGATAAACTAACGATTGTGATTCATTGTTTTTATATTAATGGAGTGTGTTGAACTTTCTTCTCCTGCATTCTACTAAACAGACGTGAATTTACTGTTCCTTCAACCTGAGGTGTATTCATTACAATATTTGGTGTGAAAGAGCTTTTACATTTGCTATACATAGAACTCTTTATATTAAAAACAAACAAGCCCTGCTCATATTGAAAAGTCATGCAAAAGTAAAGTAACATTACTTTCCATAAAAAGTAACTAAGTAATGTAATTAGTTACTTTTTTAGGGAGTAACGCAATATTGTAATGCATTACACAGATGTTTCTGTGGCTCAGTGGTAGAGCATTGCGTTAGCTGTGCAAAGGTTGTGGGTTCGATTCCCAGGGAGCACGTGTACTGACAAAAAAATGTATAGCATGAATGCACTGTAAGTCGCTTTGGATAGAAGCGTCTGATAAATGTAAAATGTAAATCATTACTTTTAAAAGTAACTTTCCCCCACACTGTTCAGGAGATCATCAAATCTCTGCTCTTCACACTTCAGCTGAAGTACATTTATATATGGAGCACAGCATTTCTTCATCAAGTCCTTCAAGACTATCATCTGTCACTTCTCAAAGTAAAAGGCAGAGTCATATTTTGTGGGGGTATGAGAGCAACAACATGATTTATCATCTGACAGACTTCAGTGCTCATGCCAAGGGGTTTCCAGAACCTTCTCCTAATTTCTGCACAGTCACTCCGAGTGGAGCGCTGAAGCATCACAGTGCAGGGCAGAAAGGGAATAGTTGACCACTGGACCGCAATGAATCCAACAACAATGAATACAAATAGTAAAATGAACCACCTGAAAACAAAGGAAGCATTATATATAATGTATTGACTTTTGTAATGCTTTTGTCTGCTACTATAATGTGGAGACTTTTCTCAGCGAGACATTGAACTATGAAAACATTATGATTAATTTGATTCATTAACTTGCATATGATGCAATTAATTAATTACAATTTTAAATTAATTCACAGCCCTCATATTTGAATGAATACTCAATCTAGATATGCATGAGACCCATGAGGTCTTATTTAAAACAAGGACCTGGCAGCTCTCGCAAGCAAGATATAATTAATTAAAACCTGCCTTAAACAATCAATTAAATCCACTACGCTGACAGACTGACTGGATGCAACTAATGTTTTGATTTTATCACCAGGTTTGCGTTCTTGAAATATTAAATGATAAAAATCTATTGCTGTCTAATCTGGTTAAACATGAATGGTTTTCTTAAATAATGATTTTCCATATTAAACTCTGCATGGAAAAGATGCACAAGCAGCCTCCCATCCCTCATGTTAACAAAACTCGAGATGACAGGAAGTCATTTACACATACTTTTATTACACTGAGATGGCATGTGTTTTATTCACTCCAAAATAAAAAGCAAAACACTCTGAACAAACTTGTTAGCCACATAAAATGTCCCAGAGTCAAAAGCAGACCTATACGGAATGTTCTTTATTTTGGATAATTTGACTGATGTGTTCAGAAATGTGTTCTAAAATTTATTTTAACACATTTGATGGTTACATCCGTTCTGAATTTGAGTTTAGTTATCATTTTAGAGCAAAAGGGTTAAGGCCAGTTCACACCAAGAACAATAAATGTAAAGATAACTAATGTATAACAAGTGAAGATGACACACAAGCATATTCAAACTAGGGCTGTGCAATTAATTGCATGCGATACTAATGCGCATCTCGTCAGTAAAGCCGGCTCCGTGATTGGCGGTAAATCTCCATCACCTGTTTTCAAATGGAGCGGCAGTTAATACACAGAGCCGTAGTTCACTAACAAGCTATGCGATATCGCATTCAATATCGCAGATGAATCGCATTCGATTATGAATGCAATATAATTTACCGCCAATCACGGAGCCGGCTTTACTGATGAGATGCACATGAGAATCGCATGCGATTAATTGTATAGCCCTAATTTAAACAAAAGCCAACACACATAAATTGTTCAAATTAAGCAAAATCAACGTTACTCACCTATCAAGAAGAAACAACGCAGCCTCGGCATACTGCTACAATATTTACGTGGGTTCACCGCTTGGTCGTAACCCTTCTTTTAAATGCTTTGTTTCTCCAATATTTTCCTCTTTTTTTATTTTCAATTTCTCTCTATCTATAATCGATCTGCTAATATCCGTCATGTGCACTCAAATTGAGCGCTCTCTTCTCTCTATCATAACAAGACAAGCCCCTTACTGCTGATTGGCTACTATTGTGTTTTGGGACATGGTCCGGCACTGTGGTCAAAAGCGTTTTTCAAAAATTGCTTAGTGCACCTTTAAATGCTTGTACTGTTTGGCTGTCAATGTTTAATCATTCATTAGCTGAAAAAAGTTCTGAAAGTGATTCCATTGACATTGTTTCTCTCTTTCATTATGTTATAGTTGTAGTGTTAACTTCTCATTGAATCAGATTCATAGTTATCCATGGTATGAACGGGCATTAAAAGCAGCCTCACTTTTGGATGGAGCTCGTAGGTTGGAGGACACCACCCTCATGGAGTCGGCTTCCACACGGAGGCCGTAACTGCTGTTGCTCTCGTAGTCCAGCGGCTTGGCAGTGCTGATAACTCCAGTGATGTTGTTCACAACAAATTCACCTGTGGCAACAGGATAAAGACAGCGGGTTTGTTTAATTGCTATTTTACATCAGCTTTACAGAGATACACACAGAGTCAGAATTGTGCATTTGTAAACTTATTATAGAGTGGGAGATTGAATGTCCGTAAATTTCCAAAATAAAATGGAAAAATAAAAAACAAATTCCTTTGTGGAAAATGTACACTCTAGAATACTTAAAAAAAATAGTACAGCTTGTAGAAATAATATACTTTAAAATAACATAGGCCTACTTAAGTGTAAATTGAATTGAATGTTTGTGGATGCTTTATCGCATGTTATTTATAATGAATTTACAATATGTTGTAGCTTACATTTGACTTAAATGCAATTAGTGCAACTTAAGAGTGATTTTTGACCCACTTAGGTAGGACTTAAGAATATCTCTATATGTAAATTCATAACGGCTATTGTTTTTAACATATGGTAAAAGTGTACAGCCGAATACTGACAAGAATTTATAATAAACTATAATATACTTTTGTACACTTTTTTTAAATAATACTTTTTTTATGAAGTTGCAATTTAGTACATTTAAAACATATTAACTTGTTTTTAATTTGTATTAAATGGCAAGTTCTGGCACAGGCTGATGGGTTGTTAATGCAAACTGATGATATTTACAGCATTAAACTACTTGGCACAAGCTGATTGGTTCATGTTGCATACGCAGCCAATGTACTTATTTACATTTAAAAGGCTGGTTAACGCTCACTAGAGAATTTTGCATAATGCTTTCAGAGTTCCTCCGAAATCCTCCACCTTCCCCAGCTCCACCTGTATAAATCTGGTACGAGCTATTTTATATGCTATGCATGCAACAGCAGCAGTATGTCTTAAATACTGACAGCACTGCATCAGCATATGTATTTGCAGCAGCAGCCTTTCATTTTTAAAGAATTCTCTAGATTTAATTCACCGGACTATCCAAAATAGGGATTACAAAAAAACGATATTGTCATCTATACCATTACCATAATATGACATTACTCAATCAGTAATTCTTGGCCCGGCGAAGTCTAGGTCTTACAACTCATCCTTTCCCCGATTCTGTGTAGCGTATTGTTAATGCACTTAGCTATATTGGCATTTCAGGTCCAGAGTGCTCTACTACCTCTTGAGTCTCATTAACATTCATACAGGATTAGCTCTGATCTTGGGTGATGTCATCGCATTAAACGCCTTGGATCCAGGCGGTTTAAAGGGTGGAATGATTACCTTATTCTTCCTGGCTTTTTTCTAGTTTGCGTTAATGAAAACAGCCCTTTGATTCCGTATGTACGCTTCTTGATTCCGCCTAATGAGAATGTTCCGAAACGATTTCCCCATCGCTTTAAACCCACGCCAGATGTATTCAAATGTGATTTCGGCTGAACACATTCTGAACAGAGAGGATTTAATCACGCACACCTCCCTCTTCCTGCTCTCGCATGCTCTCCGATGACACACGGCAACAGGAAGTGCGCTCCTTCAAACGAAACCTCTCTCACTGAGCTTTTGATAACTTGCAGCTGACAGCCACCTAATACACACTGTCGAGGAGTCTGCGGGCTGTCATTATCCAGTGCTTGATGTCTTACAAACTATAATGTATTACAATACAGTAATATCCAGCTCATAAAAGACTAGAGTCACATCTCCCGCAATCTTGTCTTTTGTTTTTGTTTTTTTCACTGAGGGTTTCTGAGGAGGGAATAGACCAGAGTCTGGTTGAAGTATAGTTTTGTATGCCAGTGACGGTTTAATTGCATGCATTTTCTGCATCATTTTAGCTCATTATTCTCTGAACAAATGATGTGAATCTGGTTAGTGCTCACCGCTAGAGGTCGACCGATATGGGTTTTTCTTTGGCCGACACTGGCCCGACCCTGATTTAGAAATCAGGGCAGCCGATGGCCAATATAATTTCATAATTTTTCATTTAATCTTATAAAAGAGAGTTGATTATTGCAGGGTACAAGAACTAAACAAGGCTAAAAACTTAAGGACCTTAACAGTTGAAGCATGCTTTTTCTTTAAGTCTGTTGCCAGACACCAGTGTTTCCCACAGGCTTGCTAATGCAAATCCATTATCTGCCAGCAGGAGGCGCTTTTGGAGCGGAGATATAGCGGTTGGTTTCCCCGGTAACGGCTGTAATCAAATAAGCGCTGCCCTCACACATGCAACTTTATCAGGCATATTACAAGAAAGACGAAATGAAAATGACATTGACACTTTTCTGAAGACAGTCATTTTCAAAGATACATTCATATAAAAACACCCACGCTGCATTTTAATTTTCAAATGTGCAGTGCTCTCAGTTTATTCAACGAAGTATAAGCCTTTTGGAAAATCTATTTGAGGTGGTCAGTTTTGATATTGTGACTGACGAGCTGCCACAAATAACTCAATGTATGGGAAACACTGGACACTGCTATACGTTAACTGGCCGTAATCTAAGTGATACACAAATAAAAGAGTTCACACATGTTACACACACAGGCTGCTGCACATCAGTGCTTAAGAGGGCACTGGCCACGAGCGATGACATCGTGGAGGCTATTGTCGGACTCACACACACATTTAATGAGGAAAGTTAACATGCACGTTATAATCAGCCCAGAAGTTTGATTTGAATTGCACGTGTTTCTACTTTCACATGCAAATGACTTGTTGCACTTGTGAATATGATGACTTTCCAGCATCGATTGTAGTAGAGTAAACATAATTACACTTTCAAAATGGTCTGTTTTGCCCTGCCATCATAAGCTGAAGCTGTGTGTGAACAAGGCGCTGCAGCAGAGTGTGAGCTGCTCTTTCTAAGCAGCCAGAGGGATAGAGATTCTCCGGTACGGCATTACGCAACAACGCTTAGCTGCTCGCATATGGACCTGCCTATAAATCGGCTTAATTTGCAGAATAATCGGCCCATGCCGATTAATACAAAAATGCTAAAATGGCAAAAATCAGCCCGATCAATCGGTTCAGGCCAATCAATCGGCCGACCTCTACTCACCGCCCTCATTTCCTTCGATGATGGAGTAGATGATGGTCTGGTTTATGGCAGCCGCCAAGATGACTCCTGCGACCGTTCCCACAGGGGCATTTTCGCTGACCGGAGAGAACCTGCACATACAAAGTGCACTGCATTAATGATGAATCACAAATCATACACAATAAAACAGTGATTCTGGTGGGTCATGCCACAAATATGTACCAGCTTTACTGGGAATATAAAAGTAAAATAGACCAAAAGTAAAACAGTTCCATTGTACTCTTTAAACTTTAAGTATTTATTTATGTATTTGGTTTAATTAAATTAATATTTTTATTCAGCAAGGATGAATTATATTGACCAAAAGTGACAGTAAAGACAAAATATTTTTTATTTCAAATAATTCACAAATATAGTAAGCAGAACAAATGTATTTTTATTTTTGGTAACACTTTATTTTAGGGTCTCCTAACTAGTTGCTTATTAGCGTGCATATTACTAAAATATTAGCCATTTATTAGTAGTAACTAAGCACATATTAATGCCTTATTCTACATGACTTTATCCTACATCCATAATCCTACCCCATACCTAAACTTAACAACTACCTTACTAACTATTAATAAGCAGGACATTAGGAGTTTATTGAAGGAAAAGTCGTAGTTAATAGTGAATGAGTGTTACCTTTTTTAACATTGACAATAATACATATTTCTTGAGCAAAAAATCTGTATAATAAATAGATTTCTGAAGGTTTCTGAAGACTGAAAATATTATTCATTATTCTGAAATATTATACATTATTCTGAAAATAATGACGGCTGAAAATTCCGCTGTGCCATCACAAGAATAACTAATATTTTTAAATATATTAAGACAGAAAACAGTGTATTTTACATGTAATAACAAATGCAGCCTTGGTGAGCATATAGACTTTTCATAAAATACATTTCAAAAACATTAAAACATCTTAACAGTCTCAAACTTGCACCTATTTTAATTGTACTAATGAATTGTATAAAGAAAGAAACAAAGTGCAATAAATAAATAAATACATACATTGATAAATAAATATTCTTTATAAACTGTAAGTGCATTTTTTTTAGCATTTCTTAGAATTGATCCCATGACCTTGGCATTGCTAGCACTTTACCATTTGAGCTACAGGCAATGTTTAAAGATACAGTACAAAAGAAAGTTAAGAAATGTGCATTCAAAACCGTGCATTACAAGAACAGCTGAAACTGCATATAAATGAATTGACTGACAATCTAAACGATGCATTTTTGCTCCTTGATATAAATGCACAGTAGGATATTCAGCACTATCAAACTGAATTAAATGAACACATATATGTCTGACAGAGAATCATTGGACAGACAGCATGATTATTAAACATTCTGAAACCAGGCGCTCAGCTTACCTGTTTGATTTTATAAAACAAACTCAATTAATTTGAGCTGTTAAGAATTACAGTTTATAATTACCGAGACAAAATTCAGAGGAATTGAATCAATCAAGAAGTTAACCGGATCACAGTGTTAATTGGGCATCCTACACAGTTTCTAAACTAAGCAGAATAAAGAGTGTTAATGGAAAGCAAGCGTGGGAGTGAGCAGATCTTTACCTCAGATAAACCCAACAGCAGAACTGATCCATAATGAAACATATGTTCAATATAAGCTGCCGCTTTTCAAGCACCAAATACAACATTCACTTCAAATCATATTTTGGAGCCAGTGGGCAAGAAAAGCATGGTTTGGACTATTGAAAAATGATCATTTGGAAAGATTTAGAAGTCCAAGTGTCTTTCAGAGACAGATTGTCCTTGTTTCCTTCTAGTAATAACATTAATTTAATGCAATTTAATCACGAGCGGGCAGTTCTAGTTTGGGATCAGTACGTTTTTTACAGAAAAATAAAATAAAAACACTTTTGCTAAGCACGGATGATCAAAAGTGACATTGTTTCAATTTCTATTCATCAACAAAAAATCTTGAAAAAAGATTCACAGTCACCACAAAAGTATTAAGCAGCAAAAACTGTTTTCAACATTGATAATAATAAGAAATGCTCCCTGAGCATATAAGAATCACCATAACAGCATATTAGAATTACTAGATTTCTAAAAGATTGTGTGACACTAAAGATTTCTTTATCTATATTCTTTATCTTTCTAAAATATTATGTGACACTAAAGGCTGGAGTAATGATGCTGAAAATTCAACTAGGTCATCACAGGAAAAAAACACATTTATTTTGATTGTAATTAGTGTAATTGTATTTATAACACAATATATTTTTAATTGTATTGATATTTATCAATATTACTGTATCACATAAATGCAGCCTTGTTGAACTTCTTGTTAATGTTTGTTTTTAAATAGCTTATTAAAGCTACTAAAATAAACCAGCCAAAGGCAGCAAGGGTTTTAGAAACTCTTTTTCATGTCAATATTGTTGTTAATATTCCTTAATTACCAATTTTGTATGTGTGCAATTTAAAACGCCTCTGGTTAATATAATTAGTACATTCCTGCCTGCCTTTTATTTTAAACCAATATTAGTCATTAAAGCAGCATAAATTAGATGTTGGATGTTATTAGCTCCAGAAAGGCGCATGTTGGTGAATAATTGAGGAATGATTAAGAGTTATAACAGTTAGCGTACACTTTTGTCAAATGTACCTGCCTAGTGAGGAAATTGTGAAGTGTATAATTGAACTGGAATAATGTAGCTGGGTCACATGAAGGAAAAAAAGAGAAGAAAATACTATTTCCGTATTTCTATTTCAAAATGTAATGTGTAATTAAATGCGTTACTTAACATTTGTTTGTAATTAATTGTGAAATTTACTAGCAGTTACAAGTGTAAATGGTTTCTCCACATTTATTTTTTTCATAGAATCTCTGCGTGTTATGGACCATGTGTTCAGCTTGCATTGTCATATGGAAACTTAAAATGTTGTTGAAACATCCAACCTTAAAGGACATAGCGTCTGTAAATGTGACATTCTGTACTGATGAGAACAATCTTTCACTGTCATACTGCTTATACCTCTGTAGGATAAAGATTAAAGGGATAGTTCACCCACAAATGAACATTACCCCATGATTTATTCACCCTCAAGACATCCTAGGTGTATATGACTTTCATCTTTCAGATGAATACAATCGGAGTTACAGTATATCAAAAAATGTCCGGGCTCTTCCAAGCTTTATAATAGCTGTTAATAGTGGTCAAGATTATGAAGGCCAAAAAAGTGCACCTATCCATCATAAAGTGCTCCGGGGGTTAATAAATGCCTTCTGAGTGGAATCGATGTGTTTGTGTAAGAATACATTTAGATATTTATAATACGGATAATTATGGATATTTCCTACACAAATGCATCCATTCACTTCAGAAGGTGTTTATTAACCACCGGGAGCCATGTGGAGCACTTTTTATGATGAATGGATGCACTTTATTTTGCTTCAAAATCTTAAACCCCATTCACTGCCATTATAAAGCTTGGAGGAGCAAGGATATTTTTTAATATAACTCCTATTGTATTCGTCTAAATGAAGTGATGGTGAGTAAATCGTAGGGTTATTTTCATTTTTGAGTACTATCCCTTTAACAATTGACGGTGGAGAGACAAACTGAACCTCACTGTCCTCAAACCGCAAATCTGCTGCTTTTCAAAACCAAGAGCATATAAAGAGTGAGGTGAAAAGCTCCAAGTCAGAACAAGTGTTTTCTCCTATTGAATCCAAAAACACGGACAAAAAATCCCCAAGGACACTTTGAATACAAAAGCTAATAATCCTGTCACAGAATCGCCTGTTCAATGTTTAGCTTTTTTGTACATTGTGATGCTCACGCTCGACTTGATGACGAGGCAACCTTCATCCTGGTTTTGGAGTACTTAGAGTTTGCTGTACACAGGATTACAGGGTGATTTGTCTCCCCAGGGCTGCGGCGTGGAAGATACACAGGCTTTTGTTATTCAGAAAGATGACAGAGTACCTTCCATATAATCCCTGAATACGCACATCGACATGTTCTTCCTGTATGGCGTCGCCCTATTGCTCGGTGCACAGTGTGCTATGCTTTGCAGATAATAGAGAAAGAAAACGTTCTAGTACGGTCTGTGTTTTGACAGCGCTCTAATGGTCGCTTCACACAAGCACATGGTCAAGTGTTCGACACTAATGAGGTCCACTGAGCTGGCAAAAGCATTCCCCAAACCTCCAGTCCAATGTCATTATTATATCTGATCACTTTTTTGTAACCGGGACTCTGCCCGTGGCGTTCAATCGGGACTGAACAGGGTTTAATCCAAAAACTGAGGATGGGCCACCAGGTAGCTTATAAACACATTTCCATTTGTTTTTTGTTAGATTTTATGTTTGTTAGATTAAGATTTGATATCAAAATAGCAATTTGGAACCTTTTCCTATTGAGACATAACAATGGTGTTACTCATAGATCACAGGCCCTTTCATGTAGATTTGCTGTTTTACTTTGATGACGTGAGATGCTGGAAACGGTCAGAGTCTAATCACTGTATCATGTTCTTTGATCTTAGTCTTTATAAAATGAGTAAAAAACCACAAGCCTCCAAAGGGAACACATAACAGCTATCAATAATCCTGCTATTTAATAAAACACATGACGCTTGTTATTCAGAGTATCTACATCAATACAAATTAATTTATAAAGTAAACAAGTTCTTTATGAATCAAAGCCAATCCTCTTTAAACATCCTTGTTTACATATATGGCATGGCTACAGTTTTATTTGAACTGCCTCTGGTTTCTTCAGGCATTTTTGTTTTGGCCTACGATAAGAGAACTACTGAATCGCCCTCTGATTATATCAATTTAGAAGGTTAACCAGAACATCCCTAAAGCAACATGGCTTATACTTAAACAACAAATCTGTGTATTTTGAGTGTTGGGTTTCAGGAAAAATGTACAGTTCTTTGTTGAGAAACAAGTATGTTTTCTTTCATATAATTTTATATCAACATGAAAGACTCAAAGGCTTCTAACCGCTGTCTGATTAGCTTTGAAGCTAATATGTATATGCAAATGCTCCCCTGTATAAAATATAAAGACATCTATATGTTTTTTATGTATAAAACCCATTTACAATTGTACAATTTATTACATTTTTGTTTTTGTTTCTATCAAGTTATCTTTTCCCCACCATTAAGAAAATTGTTTCGATTTTGAAAACAAATAAAATAAAGAAATAAACAAAATAAAGAACAAAGAGACTCAAGCACTATTTATTCATTGATTCATTCATTCATTTTCATTTTCTGTGGACCCCCATCCCAGTTTCAACAGTAAATACATCAACATATGTGAAACAATTGCATTCGTCAATCTATTTTAACGTTGATGTTTTGTTTTGTTTTTACTCTTTTTTTACACCATCTTCAAAGGTTAGTCTCTCTATTCAATCTTCTTGTTTCGACCTCAATCTTTTTACCCAACCCAGTCTTTTTAACTCACCACAGAACATCACTGAACAACATCACCATCACTGTATGCACCTGCTCCAGATGTCCAGCTCAGCGTGACTCGCCCCCTCCAGACTCCAAAAATCAACACTTAACACTGGACAAAAACAAGCCGGCGTCATGACACTGCAAAACTACCAGCCCCTCTTCAAATGAAAAAGCCTTTCCGCTGCTTTCAAAGGCTCCGCCTGTGGATTAGGCGTTGACCTTTTCAAACTATTTGCGATTAGTGCGTTTGGCAACCGTGTGGCATACTATGTCTGTCTTTTCCAAACAAGAGGCAAAGGGCAAATTTCCTTCAGCTGAACTTAGGGTATGGGGAGGCTTGCTCATCTTCTTTCATTCAAAAACAACTTTCACTCAGGCAGAATACATGAATACTGAGATAGCCACGCATTACATGCACAGCCAGTATACGACAAATGGGTTTGTTTGCTCCTGGATGGGTTTACAAAGGGCAAATCTATCTTCTCCAGAGTTTAGTACTTCACTAAGGAGATCTAGACACCCTCAGAGAGGCTAAGTATATGGATTAGGGATGTCACAATTGGCGGTGATTTGGTACCAAGTCAATATGAATGTAAATAAATAAATAAATAAATAAATAAATATCAACTAAATTTTGTACCCACTGTCTTGCTGGCAGGATTCTTTTCAGCACTCATGCTGCTGCATTAAATGCAGTTATTTGTCTAAATACCTGTCTTTACAAGATGTTAACAGTGCTTGTTGAGCCAGGCTAGTGCTTGTTGTAGCAGTTTCACAGCGTGCTTCAGAAACCCTCCACCCCCAGCTCCACCTGTAGAGATCTGCTATGAAGTGATTCATGTATGCTATAGGGGTTATTTCATGCATGTCATATTTGCAGCAGTATTTATTACATGCTCACAGCAGCATGTTCTGGATGTATTGGCAGTAGAAAGGCTTGGTACTTGCTCTGCCAAAGCAGCAGCAGAATTTGGGGCTATCAATAAACAAGCAACATTATATTTATATGACACACAAATTATCATCAAGGTATGTACTTTTAAAATATCAAATTCTCATTCAATTTACTTTAGAGGGCAGTGCTGTCCCCTTGCCTTCAGAGATAACACCCCTGTTATATTAATATTTCATTTGAAGAGCATATTAGTTCAATAGCATATTCGTTTTAGCTGTGGTCTTAAAATTGGTTTTGGGAATCGTGAAATTTCACTGGTATTGGTATCGACCTGAAATTTTAGTATCACCACAACCTTAATAAGGATATCAGGCTTGAGGGTCAATGGCAAAAACTGACAGCTGAAGACATGAGAGGAGAATAATAATGAGGGATGGTGCTTCGATATTATGTGCAAATGACATAAAAGCCGGTGAAGGCAAAGAGAGATGAATAGCTCCACTTGAAAGCACAAGCAGCTATAAACTCTCAGCTGGTCTCGTTGAAAATGTCGGCCTCATTTACATACATAGCACACTTTCAGAAGTTTACTAATCACATGCATGAGTGTCCTAAAACAAGATAAGGGTGTACGATAGATAAATTATTGAAAAAGCTATGAATATTTGATGAGAGGCCCTGGTGAAAGACACAGACAAAAGAAAATGCGGTAAAGTATCTCAGTTTTATTGACCCGTTCTGGGATAAAAGTAACAAAAGCTTGTTGATTAATGGAAGCAGGCCTCGTGGCCGCCTTCTATTCTCTCTCAAACGGGTGACAGACAAACACAGCAAGCGCTCTAAACTAGACTGCAAGCAGAAACAAGGGTGCAGGGTAAGCGTAAGGAGATGAGATTAGCCAGAGCAGAACATCTTGAAGGGTTGTATATTAAAGACATTTAATAGCTTTGTTTATATGACTTAAAGTGCTGCAATGTCACAAACTTTTCAGAGTCAATACAGATGCACCTTTTAGCTGTTTTATGGCCCTAATGGAAGCATTACTTTTAATTAAGGGAGATGATATATTTAAGTGTTGCAGTGTGTGGATGCTGACTTTGAAAGGGAAATTATTTTTGTTGACAATAGATGTTGACCATTTATATATTTATATATTATGATTGATCAGTTCATATTTGCACATTTTGTAATAGTTGCATATTAGTCCCTTAGTTATCTTTACAAACCATGATGTTTAAGAATCAAGCTCATAAACTTTTTAACAGGTTAAAAAAAAGTTTACATGTCTTAAACATCATGGTTTATAATAACCCAGCATTTTTCTTTATTTTTATAAATTCAGTAATAATTCTGTCTTGTATACTATCCAGTATGTAAACATCTGCCATGTGAAATGTTTTTGTCAGGGCACTAATAGATAAAACAAAGAAGAAAAAGAAATACTGCCTTAAAAAATGCTTTTTTATTCATGTATTTTGTTCAAATCATTACCTTTTTTGAAGATTTTAAAGAAAGATTTTACCATAAAAGTGATGAAAACTTTCTTTTAGATTTTAGTCAGCATAGGCTTTAGCATACCGCATCTCAACAACACCTGAAAGAACAGCATCCAGGTTTCACCCACATAAACACCACATACGTAAAAGCAATTCAAATGCCCAAGCATCAAAATTAATGTTTTCAGATTATGATAGATTATCCAACACAAGCACAACTGGATATCACCAATGAAATGCAATTTTGCATAGTCCTAAATTCAATGTTTGTAGATGTGTATGCTAACTACACTGTGATGATACATACCACAGAATATAAAAGAAATCTCAGTTACTTTCATTATCAAGTCCAACACCAGCATGCCAGAAGCAGTGGGGCTTTACATGTTAATAAGCAGCGCTGTGCTAATGGTGTGGTTGTTTGTCTGACCCTGAGCTGGTGGGATGGTACAAAAGGACCGCCAGTGTCTGCATACTAATCCTGCAGGTGCAGCAGAGACAGGGAGTCCCGTGCAGGCCAAGCACTTCCATTACCTCTGCAAGACTGGAAGTGGAGGCGACAGGAGCATCAGAAAAGAGCTCCACATGTGGCTAATTGAAGTCCCGACGCAACAATCCATGGCAGATTACATTTCAGCAATGCGACGCTTCAGCTCACATGAAAGCGATACACTGTACAGCGATCTGACAGCGTAACAGCACTTCAGATCAAGGGACGTCAGCCGGCACTCCAAACTAAACTAGTCTCAAAACTTGCTGTTCTCCACCTGCGAGCCAAACGCTTTTGAACTGCAGCAAGGAGCAGGTTATTATTCGCAAATCTCCAAAAAAAATATACTCAGAAAAGAACATCAAAGTAATTTGTTTCTGTCGAGAGAAGAGCTTTGTGGTCTCTAGTGCTGTCCACATGACTTTGCCCACAAAAGTAATCATACTTCGGTTCAGGAGCGGCTCAAGTGCTACTCGTTCACTGCCAAATTAAGCCTTGTAAAGAGGATCCCAATCTGTACTCCAGCATCGAAGATAATGGAGGGAGAACCGCAGCCACATGATCGTTGGTCAAAAAGACACCCACTAGTGTTCAGGACCCTGAACTTTTGCAGAGGCCAAATCAATTCTGCATTTCTAAATACATTTACACTGGAATCACTGTTGTGAGAATAATTCATCACGCACTAGAAAACTGAACGTTGATTTTAACACACGGCACACAGAAAGGTGTCAAAATTTGTGTCAGGTTGAAACAAATGAAACAAAACCAGAAAGCTGAAAGTATTGAAGGACACATTTTAACCCTGTGAAGTCTGACATATTGAAATAAATATGATTACATTTGTTATTGTTTATTTGCTGAGTATCATATTTGATACATCAGGTTTTATGGCTCATATAGTATGATACAGTGAGACAATTTTCAATTTTCACTTCAAACTCAATTGAGGTTCAAACAGAGCGAAATATTGAAATTTGGTGCAGATTTTGATATTTATATGGCCATTAAGAAGATGAAATTCTGTTAGCTTGTCATTTAAATCAATAGGATTTTTATATATAAAAATATATTTTTTTAAATAAAAAAGCATATAAATATCAGTTGTCCTTTTTTATCTCCCAATAATGACTTTTTAAGTTGACATTTAAAAGCTTGATTTTATGATAAAAGTTCTGTAACTTTTATTGTGGGAGCAAAACATGTAATGTAATGCAATTATGATTGAGAGATGAGCAAACAAGCATATATTTGATTCTTACATAATTGTTCTACAAAATGATGTATGAATAATCAAGTTAACCTTCAGTCCAGTAAATGTTCATCTTGAAATATTGCTAGCAATATAAAGTAATTCTGTAAATTTTACAATAAAAAAAATAATTTGTATTGTAAAATCCTGACATGACGAGACCAGATTGGCCGACCGGTGCATGCTTTTACTCAAAGAATGTACGATCTGACAGGTTCCTCCGGTTGAGTGACTCACATCTAACGTGTATAGTTAAAACACATTCACTGTCTATCTAGTCAAGAAGATGTATATATATTAGGGGTGGGCATAGATTATTTTTTTTAATCTAGATTAATTTTGGAATTAATCTAGATTAATCTAGATTAAAATGGCTCATTTGAATTCTGCCGAAGGCATTCAGAATATGTGTGCTACCCAAATAATGGCTAAAAGTAAGTCTTTGAGAACGGGTTTCTCAAGCCAGGTGGCGCATTAGACCAGGGGCTCATCTCCTGTTTCCAAAATGCATCACAAACTGCTTGAGAAAGCTGTTCTACTATGATAATTGGTGATGAAAATAAACTATGTTCAATAAGATGTACTTGTGTTTTACTAACTGTTTATTCAGTTAAACATGAATTTTGAACTGTAGGCCTACATAAGAGGTCGTGATGAACTGTTTACAGTTTCCATTGGGAAGCTTCTTAAAAATAGATTTTCCTGAAGCAAACCCGGCGGCTTCATAGCTGCATCCATGTTAACGCGTCACGTCTGATGTGGTAATTTCACAGTAACGTTAGGCATACACACAGGTTGAAGCAGAGGGTGACACAGTGAATTCTCAAGTTCACATGAGACCTAAAGCGCATCCTGTTTGCTTAAAAGCGCAACGCTTCGTTGTTATTCTGAGTGCACACAAATAAACGTAGAGTCTTTACAGATTCGAAAGATGTATTAGGCTACTTTTATCTGTATGACCAAAAATGACGGAGATTTTAAGAGCAAGTGAGCGCACGGAGCCTGTCCTGCAGCAAACGCACGCTTCCACACAAACACTTCAATAGCGCACATTTCTCTAGGTTAACATCATATTGAGCGCCATGTAAAGTTGCTACTACATACATCTTTCAGATGAAAAGCCATATTTGAGGTTGATGAATGATAGGTGAGCGTTTGGATGTCCTGCCCGAGTGTATTACCACATAGACCAGCCGTTAACAATCTGTCCATCATGGACTGCGTCATTCATTTAACCAGCCACACCAAAGCAAACAGGAGGAGAGCATAAAGAGACAGGGCAACTAGAATTGAGTTCAGAATTAAAATATACAGTTTATAGTTTATTTATATAAAAGGTATATTTGTGTGTAAAGTTGGGTATCATTACTATTCCCGGTCCCGCCCACTGCTGACAAATATTTTCCTCTCCGTCCCAATCACGTGATTCGTAGCGATTTTGTTTCCCATCCCGCGGGATTCCCGAAAAAATGCCAGCCTCTAGTTGGAAGACTCGTTCTCGCCCCCTACAGTGCAATTCGGCTAGGTATACATCCGCGCTAAAATATCAGGGTGAAAGTCATCATAGCTTGCGTAGTATAGACCCAGCTCCCAACCCAACTTTGAGAATAGATTAACGGCGATATTTTTTTTATCGCCCGATAAGAGTCTCACGTTAACGCAGCACGTTAACGCAGATAACGGCCCACCACTAATATATATATATATATATATTTCAGCAGGCAACTATTTGTACAGCTACATTATTATTCCATCCACAGTTAATCACAACAATGTATTTACAATTACAAATGATTATATAAATCGTCAGTTTGTTGTTTTACACACATGCACACAGACATTTCATACATGACATAATGAGATGCATTAACAATCTTTAGATGCGCTCATAACAACAAAAGGCAATACTTTATTGAACTTTTTCTGATAAGAAGTGTGTGCTGCAAACGCGAGCATTTTTGACTATAATTTTTTCTCGTTTAACTACAGCTTTCTTTGTTTTTTTGGCTGGCAGAGACAGCAGGTATGCCTTAAAATTTCAAATTGAAGCCTCTACAACTTCGATTCGGGCACCCAACATCACAACAAGATGATATTTTAAGCTCCCTGTGTAGACGAATCTGCGCTGGTTTGAATTATCCGCCTCCAGTTTGCGCTTTGTTTTGCCTCCAGCTAGTGCTGTGACGTAACTGTGACATCGGCCCTGTAAGGGTCTATAAAACAGGGTTGCAGATTGACTCAAATTACACTGATTCAGTCAGCCTCACACCTGCTATAAACTTTCATGCATGTGTGATTCACCGATTTGAGTTCAGAATCAAAAGCATGACACTCAGGACACGCAATATCTCATTTAGACATTTGCAAACCAACCTGTAATTATCTATAGCCATTCTGCACCACTGAACAACACATGCTAATTAAACTATTTTTTTGCGGACCCCTAGGCCCCAAGGGTGCTTTCATGATGTCACATAATTACGAATTATTTAAAATTTCTGTGCTGGAACAGCCTGTACTCTTCTGCCATTCGTGTCCATGTCGCTCAATGTCAATCACAGCTTCTTTCATTTAGACTATTAGCTATAGACGAAGGACAGACATTTTATTAGTGTCAGTGATTTCACATCAAAGCTACTCAAGATAAACCTGTTTCAAGATTCAATCAATACAGGTGAATGCATTGCAGCATTTAAACATTAATGTTTTTAAAGTTCTTCTTGTAAAGATTTGTGAGATGCCTCCAGCAACCAGCTTTATTTTTATAATCTGATGTACTTTAGAGTGAAACAGGACAATCAATAATAAATAAGTGGATGTGATTGGGTGAAATGAAACGATTGGATCATCATACAGAATGGAGCTAGATGATTGGTGGGCCTTAAAGAAAATAATAGTTTCTTGAGGCAGAGAAGGTTTCAGAGGAAGAGTAGGTAGAGTAGGTAACGTCCGTGGATGGTGAGATTTTTTCAGATTTTTGAAAGATGTTTCTTATGCTCACCAAGACTGCATTTATTTTATTAAAATACAGTAAAACAGATATATTATGAAATATTATTACAATTTGAAATAACTGTTTCCAATTTACATATATACATTTAATGTAATTTATTTCTATGATGACGAAGCTTAATTTTCAGCATCATTACTCCAATCTTCAGAGTCCTTCAGAAATCATTGTAATAAGCTAGCTTAGTGATTTTTTTTATCAATGTAAAACAGTGCTGTTTCATATTTCAAAGTTAAAAAGGTTGTTTAAATGCATCTCATTTAATTTAACTTTGTATCAGTTTATTTACAAGGTTAAAGAAAAAACTGAAAAGTGCATTAAGAAAGTGAATAAAAAAGTAAAATAAATCAGATATCTCTGATATTCTGTAATTCACACCAGTGGGTGTTTGTTTTGACATAAGCAGATTCAGTGCAGATATAGTTTATTCTGAGCTTTTTCCACTACTGCATAACTGAAGTGGAAACAGAATTGATACAAAAACATTTACAAAGGAAAGCGTAAAAATGAGAGTGATGGGTGTGAGCGTCAAAATGAAAAATAGAAGTGGCAGGTTGCTCAGCTGGTGATTTAGCAGAGTCACAGAGATTCATTAAGCCTTATGACATAAGCCGTGCTAAAATGCACAGGCTGCACATTTTAGTAGGAAAACATCAGAAAAACTCTATGCTGCTAACAAGCATGCCACAAAAATACAATGCTTTGTTTTTGTCTAATTACCTTTCGTATGCGATCATTTCACTCTTCTTTAGCCATTATCAAATATGCTTTGTTTTTCATGCAGTGAAGGGAAACATTTTGGAATGCCACCCTCGTTATAACTGAATGCAATGCAAAAAAGACTAAATGTTAAAACAAAACATTACAGGGAAACTAACATTTTCCATTTTTGTTAATAACGCGTTAACGTAAATTCATTTTATCAGCACTAATTGTATTAATGCGCAATTAACGCAGCACGCATTTTCAGTTTGACCCATGGCCAAGCCCGTAGTTGGAGAAATGGAGATGCACAGTGTTGCCAACTTGGTGACTTTACAGACCCTTTAGCGACTCCCCCACCCCCTTAAAAAAAACGCATAGCGGCAAATCTTTAGGGTTTACCCAAACCATCACTGGTACTGCCACGCGAGCACAAGGTATTGCTGTCCCAGTGTGCGCACACACACATCTCTCTCTCTCTCTCTCTGTGTTGTGCGTCTGCTCTGTTCAGCATGCGGCAGAGAGGAGCAGCGCTTTTAGCTAAACACAGATATTGTGTTGCTCATCTAATTTTACATGCAAGTATAGCCGAAATTATAGCACAGCTATTGTCATTATCTTATGTGCATATGGTTTTATCAGACGACGGCTTGATTATCAGGATTTGTATGCAGATTAACATATTGGAAAAGAGAGCTGGTTATGTAGCCTAGTCTTAATGAGTCGTTTCAGTCACTTTCATATTCATCCCGTTGTTTGACAACAGAAACAGTAAAATATACATATGAAAACAGTTTTATTGAGCACAGAGGGCAGAGAGAGACAAACAAACAAATCTAATAATAAATAATAAATGTACATTTTACATGTTCAGAAGAAGATACTATACATATGTGTGTGTGTGTGTGTGTGTGTGTGTATATATATATATATATACAGAACTTATTACTAAAATATATATATTCTTGTCATTCTTTTTCTTATTCTATTCTTCTCAAAAATACCTTTAAATCCATTTAGTTCCCCAAATCTATTTACATGCAATATAACTTAGTGATGCATATTTTAGCTAGCAATGTCTCATGCTACTGAATGACTGCATTGTGAGCAGGTAATTATTGACACAGAGTTATCTCAAGTCCTCCCTAGATGATTCCCCAGAGTAGTTCCCTGAACCACCAAAGCCCAGCAGACCAGAGGAGCTCTAACCAGCCTTGTGTTCATCAGACAGGGGCATCAGACACCTGGCTAATGTGTCTGCAGGCAGCAATCAAGAGCCCGCAAAGGACTGCGTCTGAAAGCTATTGTTATTCTCACTGTGCTGCAGAGCTTCTATCAACTATGACCTTTCTGCAGCTCTGTAGGACACAACATTAATTCAGACCTTCGGCCAAGTCTTTTAATCTCTACGTTGTCTCTGTAGCTCTGATTAATCAATGGATAAGGATGTTATCAAGGCCATTTTAACCCCATTGGTCCCTGTAGCTAATCAAAGCCTGTGTATCAAAGCCTGTGTATAAATGCCACTTCACTATAAAGCTGTTAATAAAATCATTTTTGATCACAGATCCATTCACACAGGCGGTGATATCTTCTTCTGAATGCACCGTACAGATGAATACATTGTATTCAGTAAAATAAGCTTCAATGTTCTTAGTTTTAAATCAATTTGGGCAAACCGGTGCAAGTGCTATTTGCCTCGGAAGCTATGTGAATTGAACTGATTACCCCTTGTGTCAAATATATTAAATATGTAATTTAATAAAGCAGCCGTAATGCATTTGAATGGAGTGCAAATGTCTCGGAGGAAACAACAGTGCGTATAAAACACACTTTACCTTGCAGCTATAATACATATGCATAAAGTCTATGATTAAATCTATGCTGACGGTTTTATATTGAATAAAACTACCTGAAACTTGTTCTTTTCGTGGTGCTTTGATGATATTGACCCTATTTACTATCAAAATGCATGTTCATGATCTTATTTTGCATGATCCACAGGTGAATGTTAATCCAAAAATGAAGAAAAAGCTTGTGTTTCATAATACTCAATCAAAACAGGATCAATTTTGAACTTGCTCTACCTCTAAAACATTCATGTATGGCTCAAGACATGAATCCCTCAATAGAGCATAAAACTACATCTGTTTCGATTTCAAGTCAGGTCAAGTGAGCTTTCTGGTCATTCTGCATAAACATGAATGAAATGTCATGCCTCACAGGACCATATTATAAAATGTTTGGTCTGGAAGTCTACAATATTAATGAATGAATGAATGAATGAATGAATGAATCAATGAATGATGCATTTGTATAGCGCTTTATTGTGTATTGTTGATTGTATTATGCATTAGGAATTGTATTATGAATGAATATATCACAGCATGAAAGGACAACAGATATGGCAGAGGGCAATCACGTTTTGAGGTGTTTACTCACCTGTACTCCTCCTGTGTGAACACAGGAATGATGGACGGCTGCAGGACAGTGATCTCCACCAGAGTCTTATTGAACTTCCTCGGCTCCCCATCATCGTAGGCAATAACTGACAACTGTTTGAGAACATGAGAAAATATATTTTAAGATAAAATAAGGAGGACTTAATATCAGCACTGGGTCAAGTTCTGTCCGTCTGAGTTTTTAAAGCCAGTTATAGATAAAACAATTAATATATATCTGTATTATATATTTTTTTATTTTATCTTTAAATGGGATAATTTATTCCTCTATACACAAAAACACCCACACACATACGTGCATATATACTGCATTTTAAAAACTTGCATGAAAAGACTTTTAAGATTATTGTTCTTTCTCTGGTTGCAAAGCTTTTTTCTTGTTTATGATTAAAGAAAGGGGAAAAAAATGGGGCACGGAAATTAAACTTCATTCAAAAATGTTGTATGAGACATTTACATGCCATATACATGACACAATTCCTATGTCTGCAAAGTGGCCTTGTGGGGAAAGCAAATGCACCAATTTATTGTGCTGTCAGGCCAATGTTACCATCCTGGTCCCCTCTTTCTATTTTCCATCGATTTCCTGTCATACTACCATTGTGTTTAGCTATAAAATAGCAAGAACAATATAAAAGTTTTTATTATTATTATTATTTACTGGAAAACAAGTCAAATTACATTAATAAAGGATTTCAAATCTGATTTATTTTTGTATGACATCATCCCATACAAGACAAAAAATAGTGTATAAAGCAAAACCTTAACATAAATAATTTGATATAATCAAGACATTTAAAATTGAACAAAGAAAACAGTCTAATCATATACTTTCCTTGTAAACATCCAATTCAATGAGAAAAGTGAGTCTTTTTCAGATCTCAAAAGCATTTTGAACTTAGGCACAATTGAAGCCGGTGATGGGAGCAGATGAAGATTGTTGAGAGCAGAACACACTTGAGATTATGTTCTTTGTCAAAGAATGTGATTGTGCACATGGCCTGATGTGCTGCTACTTCAACGGTTGTGTCTCATCTATTTTCATAAATGTGTGTGTAAACATCTAAAATGACAAGATCAATCATGTGTGGGGAACCTAAGGACAGAAAAGCTTAAAACCTGCCTGAATTCAGACCATTATTTAGAATGAGTGTTTCTGAACTGACCATTGAGTTTTGCTCAGAAAGCACTCTAAAGTATCAGGCGGTGCAGCGATTGCATCTAAATCTATCTGTGAGATGCATAAAAATGATTGATGGCTATTTTCGGCCTGCGGATTGCTAGTTGACACGCCCTGTATTAAGATTGTTGTGCACTTACACTGAATTTAGTGTTGGGCTCCTCATTCAGATTGACCCTGGTGAGAACATTACCAGAGTTCTCCTCCACGTTGAAGATACTAGTGCTGTAAGGAAACTGCTCCAGATCTACTTTATAGTGAACCCGACTGGCAGCTGTACCCTGAAAGATAATAAATAAAGCTTAAAATAGAAAACAGAAATACCCTTTCTGCCCCAGCTATATCAATATATTGTATGAATATCAAAAATACAAAATAAAAGGTTTTCAAAAAGATAGAATGTGATCATAACATAAATAATTGACAATGACTGCTGAATTATTTGATGCAAAATAAATTGTTACAGAGAAGAACTAAGCATCATGAAGTTCACACACTACCAGCCTTTCAAGTCGCTCTGAACACAACACACTCTTTTAGAAATATGCACCTAGATGTATTTTTTAGGAGATAAGTCACACAAGAATACAATGTGTTTTAAATTGGCTCAAAATATTAAACACAAAAACGAAACACAAAAAAACATGATTTTCTGTGAAATCTGTACACTCTGTACACTACAGATTGCCTCTGACTATGGGCAACTACAGCTGACTTGTCCAGACTATAAATTGAGGCAATGGTCTGTGCAAAACTGCAAAAATGTGAAACATTGTAACAATTTGGAATTAACGTGGATAAGTAATATGGCACTCTAATGCAGTTAAACCTGGAATTACTTATAGTTGCACAGTAGAAAATTAGCATAGAATGTTTCAGAACCAATCAAAATGAAAAATGAAATATTTGAGATAAATCAAGATCTCAAGTCAAATCTATTAGGTGTTAAGTTGCAGGCATGTTTAAACCTAAATCTTCCAAGCAATGGTCAACTTAAATTCTGCTGCTTAGTCCTCTTAGCAGGATTCAAATGAACCTGACAGACCCGCTCATTTTATTCTGTTCTTCTAAGTCCCACCTCCCGCTGCGAGTTTCATAAGTTATGAGTCTGTGAGATTGATGTGCAGCATTGGCCTGGGGACAGGAGGGTTGGTAACCCTGCTGTGATGGAGATAATTACGAGGGTGACGCCGGGTGAGAAATAGAGCCTGCGGGTGGCCCTGTCCTCATGAGAATGTGCTGGAAAACCCATCCATCCACCCACGGGTGGGACAGCAGCACACATAGTGCCGGTCGGGGCATGCGTTTTGGTGCTCACTCCTGTGTCTTCAGGGCGTATGGAGAGGATTGGGGTCATGGGGTGTTCGAAAGCATGGGGAGTTATACCACACTGTGTTTTATCAAACTAGCAGATCATTTACATTTCCTTACTGCTCTTTTAAAATCCTGAGGAGTTTGATTAACATCATTCTCATTTCCTCCTTTTTTTCTCCAGTCACTTTTCTTTAGTATTTTATGTATTTTCAGTTTGAAGACACTCTATAATTGCAGATATGATTGCATCATGCCCAGAAAGAGTGCTTTTTTTTACACAACATATTAAGGAAGGCGTGGCAAAGACGTATTTAATCCTGATTTATTTCGGTGTGGTTGAGGATGGCTAATGAATAAAACACGCTGATGGGCATGAGGCAATATCAGAAGCCAGTGTGAAGAGCCATCTGACAGATGCTCAGAGAATAGGGAAAAGTGGAGAGAGTTGCCAGAACCACATTGATAGACAGCAAAACAAACCTGGTCACCAACGGGCTGAAGAGATGTTATAAATAAGAGCGCTGTTTGCGAAAAACAAAACCATTATGTGCCAGTACGGAATAACCCTTGAAAACGGTGTTTGCTGAATGATTGCTTAGTGGGATTGAAAAAAGGTTGAATCCATGTATTTAATTCGCCAAGAGAATGTGCAAAAAGCTATCAACAAGATTGAAGTAATTTACAGTAATGCACTGCTTTGGATGTGGTTAGAGTGATGAATATGTGCAAAAGACACTTTCAGCCATGTATTAACTGGCTGGGAAGTAATACGCTGTCAAATTAGCTTTAAAACATTTGCTCACTCAAAGATCATCATGTAAAATATTAATACTGCTATTGGTAATTGCTTAATGGGCAAGAGGATAACAAAGTGCTTCACATGTGAAAAAAATGGTGAATTCGTATGTAGCTAACTTACTGAAAATCTCACAGATGCAATCTGTGTGGCTTGAGCAAACAAATGGCAGGGCTGAACTATGGGTAGGGACTAGCCAGATGCCTCCAAAGCCTCAGGGTACATAGCCTGAGACTGCCAAAGAAAACTGAACCAGAAACCTTTGCTCATAAACTTAAGGATATCCATTAGAGCCCCCTCAAAATATATAATGTGTAAAAACAGAAGCCTCATTTGTCAGCACAGTGTGAACTGACTACTAGAGCTCCCAGTTACCTGGGTCCCTCAGTGCATACAGCATGCGTTGGCCACTAGGGCTCAAGGGGCCTTCAGAGTATACGGCATGAGCTGATCAGTAGCGCTCCAGGGCCCCTGTGCCCCTCAGAGTATACTACGGTTTCTGGACTCACTAGAGCTCCTGGACCCCTCAACATATACAGTGTGAGCTGAACACATGGAGTCCAGGGCCCCTCAGTGTATCCAGCATGAGCTGACCACTAGAGCTCCTAGGGTCTGGGACCTGTTTGCTTATAAAGTTTGAACAGACTAAGGCTTCTAGGTCCCTGGACCCTTCTGACAATACAGATAATGTCTCTAGAGTTCCAGGGCCCCTGGGACCTTCAGTGAATACAGCATGAGCTGGCCACTAGGGCTCTTAGGCCACTGGGTCCCTCAACATATACAATGTAAGATGAATACTATGGCTCCTGGGGCCCTGGACCCTTCTACATATACACTTTGAGCTGACCACTAGGGCTTCTGGGCCTCTAAGAATATACAGAGTGTGCTGAATGATAGGGCTCTAGAGTCCCTGGGCCTTTCTGACTGTACAGAGTGAACTAATCACTAGAGTTCCAGAGCCCTTCAGCATATACAACATGAGCTGATCATTATGGCTTCTGGAACCCTCAAAATGGTGAGCTGACCAATAGGGCTCTAGGGTCCCAGGGCCCTTCTGACTATAGAGCATCAGCATAGTTAATAGTTCTTAATAGTTCCAGGGCCTCTGGGACCTTCAGTATATACAGCATGTGTTGACCACCAGGGCTCGATGGCTCCTGAGTGTATACAGTGTGAGCTGGCCACTAGGGCTCCAAGACCACTGGGCCCCTCAGCTTAGACAATGGAAGCTGACTACTGTGGCTCATGGGGCCCTGGACCCTTTTGTATATACAGTTCAAGATATACAGTTTGAACAAACCTCTAGGGCTCCTAGACCCCTCAGAATATAGCATCATATAACATCTGACCAATAGGGCTTAAGTGCACCTGGGCACTTCTGCTTTTACAGCATGAGTTGATTACTAGAGTTGCAGGACCCCTGGTCTCCTGAGTGTATAACGTGTGAGCTGATTACTATGACTCCTGGGGCCCTGGACATTTCTGCATAAACACTTTGAGCAGTGTGAGCTTATCTCTAGGGCCCATCAGGCCCCTCAAAAAATACAATGTACCCTGGTCCACCACGGCCCCCAACTATTCTTTTTAGTTCTCTAATACAAATCTGACTATAAATGTCTTAATTTGCTAAGCAAAATTGCTATTGACACATTGAACAGGATTGGCAGATTGAATAGGGGGTTATGGTGGAAGCTGTCCTATGCCCAGGGGCCCTTTGGGACCATGATCCAGCCCTGAAAAATGCCCATCACTTGGAGATGAGAGTGCTCTTTCAAGCTGGCCTGCAATCTCGGAAAGGTGTAGAGGTCGCATATGTCTCGAAAAACATGGCATCAGTGAGAAACACACTAACTCAACCACCATCTGCTACAGAAGACCTCAGGGAACAAGGGAGACACAAATACACCTGCATCTGGACCAATAAGTGCCAACACAGGTAGAAATCCAGGCTCACACTACCACAACAGTGAAAAATACACACAGAGCATCCTATAAGCAGAGACAAACCACTGAGGAGTATATGTACCCCAAGGCTTATGAAGGAAATCGCAATTAAAACTGTCCACAACAACATGTGACTATCTGTAGAGCAAATCAGTCATTTTAATGGGGAAATGTCTTTCAGTCTGGGATGCATAGATTCATACCACTTCAGTGAATGATTACTGCACAAGCTGTTTATAGGATTTTGTTAATTGCGCATCACATCGAAAACATTATTAGGCAAGATGGTAAATTAGAATAGTAATTGAACTCTTGATAATGAAAGCCCAGGAGATTGTGATTAGCCTGCCCTCATTAAGAAATGCGATTTTCTAATGATGCCAACATTTCTGAATGCGTAACAAGTAATCACAAGCAGCATAAGCCTTGATTTACCAAAAAAAACATAAATAAAACAATTTAAAGAGGGGAAAGGACATTTCCTGATACAAAGTCTTAGAAACTTTTTGAGCGGGTTTTCATTTTGCTGCTCCAATCTGATCCAACTTCCCTCAATTTCTGACCAGTTCTTTTTCTATGACTTAAAAAAAAAATGCCCATTATTTTGTGATAAGAATTTTATAACAATCACTTAAAACTGTATTTTTTTAGGCCAATAAATACTGAAAATTACAGGTAACATTGATGTTGACTACACACAAAAAGCAACCTAAAATCACAATTTGAAACATGTGTTGAATATATGTGCGAGAAAGGATGAGGCTAAACGTCAAATTAAACTGTGGATTGTGCCATGATTTTTCAGACTGAAGAGCTGATGTTATGTTGCATTAAATCTGTGTTATAATCAAAAACAAAGAAGTGTTAAGATAACAGAAGTTACAGTCAAAATGACTGCATTCCAGTAGCAAAGAATATTCTACAAATGTAAAAAATGCATTACAAGTGCAAAGTGATTCAAAACTGCACTCTATATTCCTTAGTAGTGCTGTCCTCCCAAAACTGACCCATTGAAATGTCATTTATGGCAGGAACTGAGAGGTTGTGTAGCGTCTAGACTCTGACTCATGCTAAAAAAAAAACTGGCATTCAACAACCACCATCTGCAACAAAATGCTCCAGCTCCTATGAATAATAACAGCTTTCTGCAAGATCTGATACAGTGAAGAGGATGAGTATCCCTCAGTTTCAAAGACAAATAAACAGTGTCACTTGCTCAGATTTACCTTGCTCCTGTGAATGCAATGAGCTGACATTTCACCACTGTGTCATTTATCAGCGCACTCACCAATAAAGACCTCATGTATCGCTCAACTTGACGTCAGTCAGAAATTCAATTTAGGTTTAGTGTCACAACAGATGTATGCTCAAATAATAATTTGTTCAAATCACTAATGTAGTCCGAGTGTTAAGTAGTTAACCAACAAGCAGCAATGCTACTAACCTAACTGCATCAATGTAGAGCCACATTTCACATATAAGAGCAAAGAAACTGCTCTCAAGTATTTTTGAGATAAATAAAATAAAACTAAAATAAAACAAATAAAGATTAACTAAGACTATTTGCTATGATTATTTAGCATCATTCAAATGTGTTCAGCTGTTCTTTTTTATTTTTTGAAATGTTTTGTGCTCCACTTTGATGTTATTCATTTAATTAAAATGAATTGATTAAAATCAATATTATGCCCCCAGATAAATATTGTTCTTTATCAATGTGTTATTTCTATTATTATAAAATAAAAATAATATTGCTAAAATTATAATATTTATTATCTTCAATAAGAAGCTTCAATCTATTTAGCCATGTTTGCAGCTTGGCTTCATTCTGTAATTATGAGCAGATCTTAGCTTAGCAAGTGACAGTAGTTTCACTGATGAAAACAGAAATCTTTCCATTAACCTACTGTATAATAGCAATGTACAAAGTGACAACTGCTTATTTTCACATGGATGTGGCGAACTAGAAACCTCAAGCAGTGTTTTATACTGCAACTGATGACGTGCTAGCATGGCTGTCAGGCTAAATTCAATTTCCAGTCGCAGCTGGGGTTGCTGGCCTGCTTTGCCCCTGACCAGTCTTGGCATGTGTGCTGAGTTATGGGCTGAATCGAGAAGCACAATTGATCTTTTTTGAGGTTGAGGTTACCAAGAAGGTGAGGGCATAAGCATTGCATCTGTACACCTCCACGAGAATATGCATTTGGATTGAAGGAGAAATAAAAAAAATAGCATGAAAGAGCAAGAGAGAGGGAAAGAGAAAGCCAAATTGACAATAATAAGAAGAAAGGCTGTTTGTGTGGTTGCTACATGAGATTTGTGGTAAAGGATATTCTCTTTAATGAAAACAAGCAGGATGTACTATATTTTTTGTTAACTAAAATATAAATAATATATAACAAATAATAATTAGTAAATGTATTTCCCATTATTGTGCGTGTGTGCTGTTGATTGACATGTACATGTATGTGATTTTTCAGGGAAAGTAAAGCTGGAGGAGAGGAAGCAGACCAGCTGATCCTGGATATTGAATTCAGCTGCAGAAGGGGGTTTGGATTTTTTTCTTTATAAGACTAAGAAATAGTCACATTATACAATGCAAAATAAATATGTGTCTCATTTATTTGATTCAAATCTAGCAACTAAATTTTCTCTGGTGCGGACCACCTGGGGTTGACAAAAACATATTGTAAATAAAAAAAACTAAAACAAAACAAAGCAAAATTAAAGCAAAAAACTAACAACAAAGAAAGAACAATGCAAAATGCAACAACAAATCTAAGCAAAGGGGGAAAATAGAACTAAACAAAACACAAACCAATGCTAAAATTGAACTGGAATTGAAAACCAAAACACAAACCATAAACACATACATTGGTATATGTGGTTTACAGGGACTCCCCACAGGTGTACTGGTGTTTATGCTTACGAACTATTTTCTATCCCCTTACCCTAACCCTGCTATTAACACTATGCTCACAGAAAACTTTCTGCATTTTTAGATAACAAAATTAATAAAAAAGGAAGTGTCATCATAAACCATATGTACGTTCAAGGTTCAAGGTTCTTTTATTCGTCACATACTCAATTATACAGGATATAATCAGTAGTGAAATGTATAAGTAGATAAAAGCACAAATTGAGCGGACCCATCATAACGTCGACTGTACAAAAGCAGTGCCGGAAACATGTTAGACGTGTTTCCGGCGCTGTTACAGTGCTGTACGTTACACGTTATATTACCTATTGCCATTATATACATGTGTGTCCTCATAAACCATATAAACCAATGCACAAAAATACACGTTCAATACTATAGTAGTCCAGGACCATGGTTGTGTAAAATACATGCCGTTGTGTAATCTTGTTGTGTTTGTGTGCGATTGTGCCTGTGGAGGGTATGTAGAGCTCTGGGGCTTTACGCTGGAGACGTGCCAGATTGTTACACACTGGTTAAGCTGGTGTAGCTGCCTCTTCAGTTAAACACACACACAGCTTCGAGTCTTTTGCTCCTGTTTTTCTCCTCTTATCTTTGTTTTATTGTGCTTAACCCATATAGTACACATTCGCTCATTGCACAACGCAGTCAGACCTATTCACAGTCACATCAGGCATGACCAATAGAGACTGTTAATGACATTCAAGTTTAATAATTAGAGACTTAATGCTACACTCAATATATCTTCAGTCTTCTTTTGTCAAAAAAAAAAATCAAGGCCAATTTTTTTTCTTGTGCAGAATATTGTTTGCCTTTCAGCATAAAATCTCGTGTTCTTATTGCTATTAAGCATCTGTGTATGATGTGTGTATTAGCAAAACACTGATTGTTCAACTTTTATTCCTTAAAGGAATAGTTTGTTTGCTAGGAATAGTTAGTTGCAAAAAATGTACTGACTATCAGGCCATCAAAGATGTAAATGAGCTTCTTTTTTTCATTGCAACGGACATTTATTATTACCGGTGTATCCTCTGCAGTGAATGGGTGCCGTCAGAATAAGAGTCAAAACAGCTGATAAAAATATCACAGTAATCCACAAGTAATCCACACCAATCCAGTACATCAATTCACATTTTTTTAAGTGAAAAATTGGATGTTGGTAAGAAACAAATCCCTCATGTTTTTAACTTCAAACTATTGCTTTTGGCTAAACTATGAGTTGTATACATAATATATCTTACTTGCTTCAAAACCATGAGAGAAATATACACGATCAATCACTGTTTACAAGCAAAAATAGTCCAAAACAAAATATATGTCGGTGGATTTTGATGTGAGAGGACAACCGTGGATGGAATTTTTCACTAGAGCAAGTGTTATTATGGATTATGGACAGAAGCGATGACTTAAAGTCAAAATGCCTTCATGATGGATGTTTCTTGCAAACACAAAGCTTATCACTTCGCAGATGTTACTTGATGGACTTGAGTCATTTGGATTATCAGTGGATCGTTGTGATGTTTTTATCAGCTGTTTGGACTCTCATTCTGACGCATCCATTAACTCCAGAGGATTCATTGGTGAGCAAGTGATGTACTGTAGTACCAAACTTTTCCAAATCTGCTGTGAAGAAGAAACAAACTCCTCTACATCTTGCATGGCCTGAGGGGGAGTACATTTTTTGAAAATTCCTTGAACAAAAATATCTGCGATGAAGGAACACACATAATCAAACCAACTCACCGGTGGGTCCAGGTCCTCAGCATGTACAATGGTCACTATGGTCTCCTTGATTGCATTGGGCGCCACCATTCCCCGGTACAGCATTTGACTGAACACTGGTGGGAAGTCATTCATGTCCTGCCCAAACACAGAACATCAAACTCCGATTAGTGCCTCGACTCCTGCTCTGTTCGCCTGCCTGCAACTGTCAGACGTGCGCTAGCTCAGGCTCCATTAGCTAGCCTCCAACACTAAAACACTAACCAAAAATGGCATTTATTCAATAGTAGATCATGCAGTGCATTAAGGATGTGGCACAGTGCTAGGTGCCTGGGGACTTTTTTTGGAAAAAGTTGGGTGAGACATAATTATAGCCACTGAGAGAGTGCTAAAGGCAGATGAAAAGGTTACTAGAGAGAATAAAGAGGCAAAGCTAAACATGGGGTGCTAATATATTGCAATAGTGCTTCTGGAGCTAAACAAATATATATTTATTTTCTCCATATGTAAATTCATTTTAATCAATGACATGTAAACATTTCAAGATATATACAGCCATGCCCTCAGAAGTTAAATATATATATATATATATATATATATATATATATATATATGGGAGAATATCGGATAATGTTTCTGTTAATGATTTCAGTCCTCCAAAACAAATTGACCAAAGAAAATAGTGTGTGGCTATTTATGCTAAATATTTTTGGTTGCAGACATTTCTGTGCATTTATGAAAAGTGCTAAATTAATTGTATTAAATAAAAAACAAACAAAACACAAACAAACAAAAAATAGACCATATTTTACTGAAATGCTGCAGTCACGTTAATTACATTTTGGCAAATTTTGGTCTATTGTCAATATTTTAGTCAAGTAATATATGCTTCTCAATGTGATTTCAAAATATTGGGTCCATCCAATCCTGAGATATAGAGAGTTCTCCCTCTTTATTAAGGAGCAGCGGGATTATCACGGGTGATTCAAAGTTTACTTCAGGATTTCAGTGGCTCAGTTTGATGCTTTGCTAGCGATACTAGAGCCACATATTAAAAAGAAGACCACCAATTTCTGTGAACTCCGTGTGCAAGTGCGAGATGAAGTGGACAAACTTGACAATCGGCATTCTGGATTTTGCCGTTCTTTGTATGGTGGCTCTGAACTGTCAAAACACCTCTCAAAATGCTTGCTAATTGACATAACGTGAGGTCGTATTTGTTTTTTAACGACTTAGTGTGCAATGACCTTAAGTGAATAGTTTTAAATTGTACTATAATTTTAATACAATGGATTCAATATTGCATGGTTTAATATACTAACATTGCATGGTTATAATTATAATACTAATGCTTGTAATATTGTAGAACTATTTGGTTCATGGTTTATATGCTTTTATACAATCATTTTTTGAACCTCTGTAGAGATAATTCCCGATGCAAGGTTGTTGAAAGTGGGTCCTCATTTTGGGCAGGACCTTAACTTTTTTTCCCACATTGTTATTTATGTGAAAGATACAGCAAAGCAGAAAAGTGTGTTTGGCTCCCATGAATGCTGATGATACAGGGATTCTGGGAGATACAAAAGACGCAATGCGACCTAATACACTCAATAGAGCAGCCGTCGCTGAGTCCAAGGAGAGGCCAGGCAGGTTGAGGTATCCATATTACACCTCCCTCCCCAGTCAGTCCCCCACCCGTCATCCTTCCTGTGAGAATGCGCTTATTCAAGGATGTCCTTGAGTCCTGCGTAACCGACTAATAAAACTTTGCTATTGCTCACATCCCCAAAATAAAAGGTCCCAAGGAAAGTACTTTGGAGTGAAATTGGTATTTTTTTCTTATTTTCCAATCCCACACATCTCTGTGTGTCTTCTCCCTCCCCAGATGAAAAATAAAATCTGTCAAGCCTTAAAGTATAATCTGCAAAGTGTAGTGAGTTCACGATGGTGCTCTTAGCCACACTGGGACCGTTTTCTCCATCAGGACGGTGCCTTGGGCCCTCTGTCCCCTCATAATCACTCTGATATCCCAAGTCTCCATGCATCAGGTAGCACATTGATTTCCACCGTTCGCTTTTTCATTCTCTACAGCAACTAATTATCAATTAGCCACACCGTGCCAACAGGTGTAAAGTACTTGAGTAATAAGATGATGTAATAAGCTGTGTGTTTCCTTGCATGAAAATGCTTTTGCTTAAACTCTATTTTTTTTTTCAAACTGTAGGCAATTTGATAAATGAAATAAACATAAATGTAATCCTAAACAACTGGTTAAATGTACAACAGCTTGACCAGAGAAGAATATAACATTCAGATGAACAAGGGAAGCTATTTTGAAATTGTGGGTTTACAAGCTATAGGCATCTCATAATGTAGTTGATTTAGTCAATTTACCCATTTAAACAAGGAGTTACCTACAATAAGAGTTTTTCGACAATAAGTGTCTAGCTACAGTGAAGCAATATCTTATTAAGTGCAAAACTAAACAACATTAATTTAGCAATCAGAGCAGAATTTATCTGGCACATAAATTATCTAAAATAGGGCAACAGTGTTTGAACCAATACATTTACACTAAAAGCAACCACAAAACTATTTATAATAAAACTATTTATAAACATTTATATAACTATTTATTTAACTTCGTTAAACACCATGACTAACAAATAAAATATACATTTCACTTCCATTCACTAAAATTAATCAGATCTACAATGTGATATATGAGAGAGAGGACAATTAAAGCGATAGTTCACCCAACATTGAAAATTCTGTCATCATTTACTCAAGAACTGTAAGAGTTGACTTTTTCTTTTTTCTACCGAACTCAAAAGATATATTATTTTGAAGGATATGGATGTGAATATGAATAACCAAACAGTTGATGGCCTCCATTGACTTCCATAGTATGGAAAAACAATATATGCTATGGAAGTCAATAACCAAATGAAATTCCCAATCTCATGGGTTCCACTTGTGAAAATTTGTTGAACAATGGTAAATGTAATGCCACATTAATATAGCATAAATACATTGAATTACTTTAAATGTTGAAATATGTTCTAAAAACCACATAAAAGACAAACATAGTCACCTATATTTGTTTGTGCAGGTCATGTATGTATTCAGTTATGCCTTGGTTCAATTCCCTATTCTAAGAAATGGTTTGCAAAACAGTAGCATTTTATTTTGGAAAATGGTCACAGTGACCTTAAACAACACAGAAATAATGTACCTCTGCAACGATTTATTTTACCCACTTAACCAACAGCAGCATTTCCAGCGGGAGCTAATTGACATTCATTCAGTGTTTGGAATTGAATCTTCTGAGACCTTACAAATCAGCTGGTTACACAACTGAGGGTCTAGTGGACCTAATGACCATTTCAGACATGATACAGTCTCTAGCTGTCAGTGTCCACAGAGCGGCTACCGAGAAATCACAGGATGCCAACAGTTTTGGTATATCCCCCGCTGAAAAGTCCAGCTTAGACCAGTAGGAATCTCCATGCTGGTTGAGTTAGTACATAATAGCTGCCCGGGGTGTTACCAAGAAGGGAGTTGACTGAAAAGACTTGATTTTAAGTGGTTTGGTTGGGTACAAATAGATTAGTTAAGGAATTGAGGAACATAATTGAGACTCTCTTACCAACACAGTGACGGTAACAGAGGCCAACCCTGGTGGCATTTTGCCACTTTCGCCATCCACAGCCTCTACCACGAAGTTCCATGTCGTCCCATTTGGTAAGAGTTTCTCGAAATCAAATGAGTGAAGTACCCTCAACTCTCCAGTGAGAGGATTCACTGCAAACAGCTCTCTGGCTTCATCGGTCCTGATACGGTATGTGACGTTCGTATCCAGATCGGGGTCCAGTGCCTGTGTGAGACAATCATAGAGACCAAAACACTTCAGATGAGTCATTCTAATCTCTGCATTAATTCAACTTTTTTCTGAATAAATCAAATGACCGTGTTACATTGATGATTGAAACGAATCCTGTAGTGACCCTGAAGCAATGAGCAAATTGGAAAGATGCTTCTCCAGCAGCCTAGCACTGAGCTGTGGGAACTCACAAATTAACAATTATGGCAAACTGAACAACATGCCGAGAGGACACAGGCTTTTGGAAGGTTCTGTAAGGCACTGTGTAGCTTGTGAGGATACAATTGTGTGGTCTTGTAATACAGTGGTTCTCAACTGGTGGGTTGTGATCCCAAAAAACGGGCCGAAGGCCTTTTCTGATTAAGTCATGGCCAGCAGCATAAAACATTGCTAAATGCAAATGACAACATGCAATTAGCCGTATCATCCAACAAAGGCTCATTGGAAAATCATGCCTGGGACAACATTTCTGGTGATCATTACATTGCGTCATGCATGTTTTATGATATTTTCAAATTCAAATGTTCTGTGGGTGGCCCTAAAATGCATTCAGTTTAAAAACGGATTAAGGTGAATCTAACAGATAGTGTCAATAAAAGCAAATGTGAGATAAAAATGCATTGGCTGAAGCGATCATTGTATTTTAGTTTGTTTCTACAAGTCTTTTATCTCTTTCGTATTCAACGGGACTTGTATGTGCTCCTAATTCGAAGTGTAATGGTGTACCAGGTGAGCTACCGAGCAAGTTTGCATTAGAAAAGCCATACATATAGAGATTATGAGATGCAAATATCAAACTGTATTAGATTTCAAATCTAAAAAAGTTGGAAAGCTGGAAACTGCAATGAATTGTACTGTATATATATGTTTATAGTTTAACAAAAATATAGGTAATACATCTATATTGATATAATCAGGAGAAGAAAGACTGTATCAAACTCTACAGTATTTTGGTGCAGGTTCATCTGTGACTTTGTCTAGAAGCTTGAAAAATCTCACCAATGCCAATATGGACATGTTGCATGGTATGTCCTCATGCTTAAAAAGTATGAACAAAGCTACACAAAGTAAAATAAAATACCATCCAGATCACATTAATGTGACTAAATATGGTTTGTTTTCAGCACAATGTGGTGATTTATTGGCTGTAGCACTTAGAAACAGACAAATTATATATGAAAAATAAATCTTAAAAAAAAACAGCTGGATCACAAGTGAGTAGATTTTTTCTCAGCAGGAAGAACTTGCACTTATTGTCACTCGCTGCATTGAAAAGTAAAAAACAAAAAAACAGTGAGCAATTCGGGTGTTTACAATAAACAATTGTGGTGCTGTGCTACTAAACGTCCAATGCATAATCTGGGTCCTGAAGCGAATCCAGTTGAGAACTACTGAATAAATGCATGTATGAGATGCTGTTATAGTGCATGTAGCTACAACGGCCAATTATCAGAGGGAGAAAACAGCTGAAGGTAGAACAAAATATAAAAGCATTCACATTCCAATAATCTGCAAGTAGATACTAGCAAATATCCCGTTATTAACAAAAATAAGCACACCTGTCACCAACATATGTTGTCTTTTGAGTGTTGGAGTTCCCACCAGATTTTTTTAACAAGCTTAAAGGGATAGTTCATCCAAAAAAGGAGACTCTGTCATCATTTTCTCATCCTTATGTCTCTCTTCCATGGAAAACACATGGAAACATATTGAATATTTTATATTTCTCCAAAACTGTTCTGATGAAGAAACAAACTCATTTACATCTTGGATGGCCTGAAAGTGAGTACATTTTCAGTGACTTGAAATAGAAAATTGATTTAGAAAATATATTTGTATTTCTTTGCAACAATTTTTTCCAAAATTCCTTCTTGTTTTCCATAGAAGCAAGACAATCAGTACAAGTATTGTTCATTCTCAGTTCATGATGAGGCAATAACCAATGTTAATTAATTTAACAATGATTAGTCTTGTAAAAAAAGAAAAGAAAAAGATGTGTTAAAAGAACGTCTTCTAAGCAGGCTACAAATATTTTATGGCTTTTCCCTAAGGGTCTCTCAGTAAGTCAGGTTAACAAGCTACATTTTCCAAATAAATGAACCAGCCAACAACCCCTTTACAAATGTAAAACATGTCTGACTTGTCAAGTTAAGGCATAACATTAGAAAATACATATCTTTTTTCCAGAGGCCAATTTCATAGAGTCAGGTTTTTGATCTGGCTGTGTTTGATGTGTTGAATATGTATGTGGTATGTGTGCGCATGTGTGTAGCTTACACTGATATTGAGTATGATCATGCCCACCGGGCTGTTTTCTGGTAGTGTGACGTGATATGCAGGCTGGAAGAATGCTGGACTGTTGTCATCCACGTCCAGCACTTTGATGGAGAGTGTGACGGTGGTCCGACGAGGGTCCTTGGCCCCATCCGAAGCCTGCACGACCAAATCATACTGAGCCCTTTCCTCACGGTCCAGAGGCACAGCTGTGAAGATGCTGCCATCAGTGCTGATCCTGAAGAGATCTCTGTGACTGACCAGTTGATAACGGACTTGCCCGTTAACGCCCAGGTCCAGGTCAGTGGCCTGGATGAGAACACACACAAACATTTACATAGATATCTAAAAGAAGACATACACTACGTAGACAGAAGAATATGGATACTTGACAGTTACACTCATATGTGCTTGCTGGACATTTTAAACCGGACTTGAATTTTCCAAAATGTTCTTTTTGGAAAATTTCCAAAATTATACTTTTAGAAAAAATTATAAAGAGATTGGTTGGGCGGATTTCATTTGCAAGTCATGCCATTTGCATTATATTATAAATTATTTGATTTAAACATATGTACTTTATTTATCAGAGAATAAGACCATTATGGACAAATGTAAAGTTTGTAAGTTTTGAAATAAGTCTCTAATGTTCACCAATGTTGCATTTATGATAAAAAGCAGTGAAAACAGTAATATTCTGAAATATTATTACAGTTCAAAGTAACTGTTTTCCATTAAAATAAATATTGAACTGTGATTTATGAATTTTCAGCATCATTACTCCAGTCAGTACTACATGATCCTAAGTTGTGCTGCTTAATATTTTTGTGGGAACTGTGAAACATTTATTTGATAAGCTCAAAAGAACAGAATTTAACTTAACCTTGCTGTTTAAAGTTTTCATTTCTTCTTAAAAAAATGACCCCAATATTTGTTGAAATGAATATGTTAATTTCAACATACATATTATTAATGTTAGATAAAATATAATTGATCAATATTATGAACAGATATTATTTGAATGAACAATAAAAGCTAAAAAAAGAGATTGACCGATTAATAGTTGCTATGTAGTATCGTTGTGTTGTTTTCTATTTGAAATTAATGTTGAAACCTATTGAAACAGATTTTTTTGAAGGGGATAATAAAGGTACTAATACTATTACTAATAAAAACTATAACTCAATAACTAATGTAAACTTTTTTAATCCACATGAAATTAATCTTAATGTAAAGTATGATCAAAATCCATATGGCATTTCCATTACAATTTCCATTACAACCCTCATATTTTCAGGTTTTGTGACTGTGAGATCCCTCCCCCACACACACACACACACACACACATGCACAGAGAGAGAAATAACCTGCTCATATGGCTGCGAAAACATAACCTTAGTTTATAATTTATACACGTCACTGCACGGAGTCACTGAACCACACACACCCCTAGAGACACCTGCTTCCTCAGCAGGGTGATGAGACAATCAACAAAAACACCAGCAAGAGCTGTGACTCCCTGCAGGTGCACGGTGTTGTTCTTTGACATTCTCATGGCAATTATCCCCACTCAGATCACAGACACCAATACAAGTCAAACTAAATCATAACGGTACAGGAATAGTTCAACCAGTAATGAAAATTCAAACTCATATCATTCCAAACCCATGTGACAAGCTTTTAGGCTTCAAAAAGGTTATTTTAATTTCAAGTTATTTTCAATAGCGTGGATGTTATTTATTAGTTTTCATTCACTTTAATTGTATGGAAAAGAGCAGCTAGGATTTTCCTCAAAGTCTCTTTTCCATTCTCACGGAATGACCTGGGAATGACAAATTCCACAACTCTTACCCTCTGCAGCCTCTCAAGTTTCTCCATTTAGACAGATTTAATGGCACCAAGCAAACTCCCAACTGTGTTATTCGCTTCTTATCCGTTCAGCACTTGTGCATGAAAGCACCTCATTGACACTCAGGCAAAGTGCTTTTGTTTCTGATAAGCTCTGAAACAAAGCATTCCAAGAATGGCTGCTTTAAATTGTACAGACGTAGATAGAGCAAACGCTGTCCTTTGCCAAAGGGTTGGGACTAAACTCATTCACTACCACCAAAGCTGAAACACCAAAGTCAGTGACAGACTCAACCCTTTGACAGGTCTTTGAAGAGCCACATTTTCCAAGTTTAAAGGAATAGGATCTGAAAATTAAAGCTCTACGATATGTATTAGTAAAGGGATAAAAGCTTGCTTCAAATGTTCCTTTCATTCCAGTGAATTACAGTGATGTCTTCTATAATTTGAGGTGTTTCATATATAATTAAGAGATAAATACTTAAATAAAATGTCAGTGACACAGATGGTTTAGAGGAAGTTTTAGCATGCTGTAATTGAAGAGGTGGTGACAGCGTGCTTTCTAAAGCCCACCAAGCTTGACAAAAGTAACAGAGAAAGTGAGAAGTACGGGATGTGGCCTGTTCTTCAATTAGAAAAAAAGAAACCAGTCCAAAATAATACTAAATAAGACACTTATTCTGGTAATTGAAAAGACTTTAACAGCTCACAGCATAACATCTACAGTGGTTTCCACTTTCATCAACAATGAACAATGTGATTGCTATGAACAAAAATGTTTTTGTTTTCCATATTAAAATACTTTCTCCAATCCCAGTTAAATATACGGAGACAACGAAAAGTAAACCATAGGTTGATTTCACATATAGCATTCATTAACCAATGCCCAGAAGAATGTATAATGAAACAAAATTCACAAAGCATATGTTTTGCAGGTGTGTGCAAATGCTTTCATAAACAGGTTTTATCATCGTTTAATATAAGAATGTTGAGTCACTGATGCATTTTATTTGCATAAAAGTAAGTGTTTATCATTAACTGTGTACGTCTCCATTACATTTGCATTCAATTATGCATTTGAATCTACGCAAAGACAATATTCTCGATTTTCACAAGCATTAAATATCAATTGACATTCTGTTGCACTTTTTGAAGTAGGAAGTTAAAATTGATAACTTAACTGCCCATCATAATTTTGGGCAATGCGGTTAAAAAAACAGCTGATGTTAAAACTGCTTTAATAAATAAGTGAGTGAATAACAGATTAAAAAGTTTCAATGTGGGCAATGCAGTTCAAAAACAGCTGGTCTTAATGATGAATAAAAGGAGTTATAATAATAATAATTATTATTATCATCATCATCATCATCATCAACAACATCAACTGTATATCTTTATTTATTATTTTTAAAAGTTAAACAAAAGTTGTATTTATTAACAAATGCCCAGCTGAACTTCACAGAGACCCAATACCTTTATTTATGGGCTGTTAGCTATGTTGTCTTTAAGGTCAATACATATTTTCCTTTCATTTGCTGCACTAAATTAATATCATTATTTTGGTTATTTGGAAACACTTAGGTTAACTGGCCTCAGAAAATAAGGCTGAAAAAAAAACATCAGGAAAACAAACATAAAATGAAGATAGCATCACGGAGAAGGCAGAACTTCCTGTGCATTCTTTATCACATGCTAAGGTAAGCAAAAGCTGGCAATGAAAGCATTCATCTTCTCAGTAATCAATCGAAAGTTAATTAAACTTGAATATAGGGCACAGCAGAAATGCCACGCGATGCTGGCATGTGTTGTGATGTTTGTCTTATAAAAACACAGTAGGAGGTGATAAAGAATGCACATTTTTAATTAACGTGGCTATTTTTTATGGAGTAGCATGCTGAAATGTGCTTTCTTAAATACCTCACCTGTCTCTGTGACGGCCCTAGACTGTGTCAAAAATAAATAAGAATCAATCTGACAACATGACACTATTGTTTAGCCAATCAGAAGACTTTTCACTGAAAACATTGTCAAAAGATCCTCATTTAGACTCTGTATTGGAGATGTCACTTTGTAAAGAAGAACTTTGCACCTGCACGGACTGTAGAACATATAATACGCATGTGCATGACATTGTTTTCACAAATTTTCATTTTTGCAGTTTACACAGAGACAACGATGGAATCGTTTTCAAAAACTTACACTTTAAAACCTGTTTTCAAAAGTTGTAATTTCCAGGCCTCGTTGTTGTGTATATTATAAACAGCCAAAACATAAAAAGTTTTCAGTTTTTGGTTGAAAATGGTGTCACAAACAACCAAGTCCCATTTTTCTTCTAGCTGAACATACTTTTTTCTTGGAAAAAAACTTCAGAATAAGCAAATAAGTGGGTTTTACGAAGGAGGATTGCATTATCAGGCAAATAATGGCAGAAAGACAAGTTCTCATATGCTTTCTGATTAGCAGTCATACTCCACATTAATTTGTAGCGCCTCTGATAACAACAGTTGCCCACGTATTTGTCTCACTTTGCTCTGAGTCTAAATCATTATGAGGCGTATTGATGGAATGCAGACAAGTACATCAAAGAGAAGGCCGGCAGAAAATTAAGGTGTCTGCTTTTGTCCACATCAAAATGGCAAGTACACGAGTTCATAAAAAGCTTTATGAGGAAAAACAAGCACAAGAATATGGACAGCATGCCAACCGACAAGTTCTCCAACCACAGACAATGAGACGAGACACTCTGGCCTGAACTTAACCGACTTCAAACAAGTTTAAATTTCCCATGCTGTGGCATATTTGGAGTCATTTGAAATGAGCACGCCAGCCAGGTGTAATATCAGCAGTGATGCAGGCTCTGCTGTGATAGCGCTGATAGAGCTCTGTGGGCATTTCTCTAATGGCATGGAAACCTCTGCTGCTCTTCGTTAGCCGTAGGGGATGTTTAGCTAGCGTTAAGCTTTGGATCATATCCAATGTGCCTCGCTGGGAGACGTGTCAGGAGCTCCAAATGATTCAGGACAAGTGAGGGTTTGTAAATGAAGCTTGTCGTACTGCGGCACGCAGACAAATATCACCCTGTCGAGAGGTGAACAATTAGCAAAAGCACTGGTGATGTAAATTGTAGGGATTTTGCTATACCACAGCATTAATATTTGTGCAAATTCCAGTGAGGAGGACTTTTTCACATTAATTACATGTGCAAATTAGGGAGCAAAATATGAAGTGGGATGTGTGGGATTTGAAAAATACAAATCTATCTTTACAGTGTATTGTTAAGTGAGTTATTTTGCAGGCTTCATGCACAAACTAACACAAGCAGTGCAGTCTGATTCAGAAACAACTGGCTCTAATATGCCGATTATTTTCAAAGAGTCAAACATACAGCTCAAACACAGTTCAATTTATAAAAATAACCACGACTCATACGAGCTGCTTATAGTGAATCAAAAAGATACAGTGGAAGAAGTGTTACTGTACCTGATTTCCTGAAACAAATTACTCTTAAGAGACATTTTTACTGAATAGTTCCAAAAGACAAGTTGCCGGTTTGAATAAGTTTAAAACACTGTCCTGTATAATCATTAGCATTAACAAAGAAAGAGTTTCCTTCACATGGTCAAGCAAAAAGGACATTACATTGTAAACAAAGCCAAATTAATCAAACTGAATCAAAACTGGAATCTATATCAATACCAAGCCAGTTTTAAATATTAGCTTCAGTGTTTTGTACAGACTCTCTAAGCAGACATGGTGATGGAAAAAAACTACTTTTGTTCTGTCTCGCAAATCTACTGCGATTCGCTGAGAAACTTAGCGTTCTTTTGCAAAATATTTAAAAGCATAAAAATATGCTTTATAAAATATAATGCTTTATAAAATATAAAAATATTTTTATTTCCACCTCAAACTTTTTTTGCGAGAGAACACAAAGTTTTTCAGGGGAAAGCAAAAGGTTTGTGAGAGAAAGCAAAATAATGGAATTTCATTTACCATCACATTGTAGGGACATCATAGTTGTATCTCTTTTTATTAATTAATTAATTTGATTATTTTTACCTTTTTTAAGTCAATCTTAGAAAGCATTACTTCACTAGATTATCCAAAAACGAACCTGATTCTGATTCTGATTTCCAGCAACTACATTATGATATATAGAATGTGTATAGCGTGACACAGCATCCCTAGAATGCAGGAATCAAAAACCCTGGAAAATGATGCCTTCCCTTCTCCTGAGGTCTGACGTATATTTATCTGACGCGAAGTAGACATGTTTTAGGAACACACTGCTGATAAACAGTCTGCCAGCATTAGCCTGTGATTATTCTGATGACAAAGTGCGGCTCTATTAATCTAGACCACTAATTACAACTCTTCGCAGCTTAACAGAGCCCAACAAAGCAGCTCATTACAGGACGTCCCCGAAGTTAACAAATTATTTAAATTACATTTCTTTAATTGGAAAATCATAAACAGTGGAGCGGGCAGGGACTCTGGCGGGTATGCTGCGGGTGTATGCCAGCTGGGCGAGCGATGTGGAGAGAGTGAGATGAGGGCTCAAGAGGGCAGAGGAAGACACTCCAGCTGCTGGCGTCACGCCCATGCCCCAGCAGGCACTGATTAACACCGGTCATATGAGACCATGGAAGGGATTGAAATCCTCAAATAGAACTGAACAAAAGAACAGTAAATCTCGGTGAAAGTAACCATGATGGATTTAAAGGAGCAGGCCCATGATTTGAGATTTTGTAACTGTAACGCTAATAGTTTAGGAGGATTCACATGCAGAAGTGAATTACTTCGGGTTAGGGGCTTGTTTGAATCCCTAACCTTAATTATGAGCAGTAGTGTAAGTGATTCTTGAAACAAATGGCTCTTATGAGTCGATTCCTATTCAAGAATAAGTCAGTAAGAATTAAAACCACTCAAGATGTATTGGTTTGAACTGGTTTAACACCTCACTCACCCACCCACTCACTGTATTGCTCCATATTTAGGATCAGGTCACATCTTAAGGCAAGATACAACGGGTAAATCATTGTTTCTATTTATGCACTGGTCAATTTTGATATGACTCATTTGCATATTTAAACATAACATTTCAGATTAATCAATTGGGGAAAGTTTCAGTTTCAATTGTTTTAATTGTCTTAATCCATAAGAACCCACAGTGACACGGGTGTCACAAACACTGGTGATTATATTGGAAAGGTCTTTTTAAAGCATTATCCCTCACTTTCAATTCAGGAAGTCCCTAAGTGACATATAATGAACACCCAGGTTCAGGCATGTGACAATGTGTGCATTTTCTGTTGCCATGGCAACATTTTCAAAATGGTGTCCTGTCTGGTTAGCACATGTTGAAGTGTCATAAAAAAATGCTTGTTTTTGTTACTAAAGGTATGTTTCAACCCATGCAACAATTCTAATATTTTAATAACATATTCCAGATTACTCTTAACCTGATTTTAATACATTTCTTGAACAAATTGATATGAAACAAGTTACAATGATATTGTGGTTACATGTATGTCACATCTGGCTATTGACCTTATAAAAGTAGGTGGAATTTTGATGTGACGTATTTGTAACATTAAAGGGATAGTTCACCCAAAATTGAAAATGTGATGTTTATCCGCTTACCCCCAGGGCATCCAATATGAAGGTGACTCACGGCTTGGAGAGTCAAAAAAACATACACAGACAAAACCAAATGAAACCCTGCAGCTCATGACGATATCCATGTGGTGGATCAGAGGTAAACAATATATAAATACTGTTTAGTTTCTTGCACAGACCGATCTTTCTTGTCTTTAGACCTCAATCTATTGTCAGGAGCCGCAGGGTTTCATTAGGTTTTGACGGTGTATGTTTGTTTGACTCTCCAAGCCGTGAGTCCCATTGACTACAATTATATGACTGACTGACTGCAACGGTTTGAGTTAAAAATCTTTGTATGTGTTCTACTGAAGAAACAAAGTCACCTACATCTTGGATGCCTTGGGGGTAAGCTGGTACACATCAAATTCTAATTTTCAGGTGAACTATCCCTTAAAGAAAAATACTAATGAGCTGCTCAATTCATTAATTATTTTAGTGTTATATATTTTCTGTTGCTAATTTCAAGTATATTTAAACTAATCTGTGTGCAAGTTTAACATGTTGACCTCCAGTGTGAGGTAGTTATTTATTTGTATTAACACATTTTCAAGTTTGGCAAAAAAAAAATCTAAAATTAATTTCTGGTTAAACCATATACACGAAAAGGTAGAATGTTGATGTTACAAAAGAGTTGTTGTAAAATGTTATGGTCACAGTTATGTGATTTATAAATATGTTGTGGCAAAGCAAAAAAAAATACAAAAACTGTATTACTTCTGAACAAGGTTTGCGTTTTATTTTCCCAGAAATTTATAATTTTGATATAAAAGATAAGATGTATTTTTATCAATTGACATATGTATCATAAAAAAATGATCATAAACACCAATATCATATAAATGTAACATTACAGATCTTACATAAGAAGGGTTGTATTTCAAAAACAACTGCAGAAACATGTTTTAAGTGGTCCATTTGGTCTGTTTTATATCCCCATCATTTTCCTATAAGGAGAAATTTGTCTGGGTTCGTATTGTACTGGGATTAATCAACTGGGAAAGTACTGTATGCTGATATCTATCCGTTGTATATTAGTTTCTATTAGTATTAGTTCATATTGTGACCGTTCAGTTTCAGTCACATTTAACATTGTTTGGTAATTTGTTTGTAGTCAAAACCCAATCATTTCAATATAAACCCATGCAAATGGGAAAAATAGGGCAATATATTTCCCAACAGATTTTGCAACATTCAGGTCCACAGTTTAGTATATTCTCACTTTTAACCAAAACTCCAAATTCTTCTGCAGTCATAGCTTTGTGTGAAGAATGGCTCAGAGATGATGATTCTTAGTAAATAACAGAAATGTTGGTCTGTTTATCGCAAAAAAAAGACCCAAAATATAGTGCACACTATTACATTTCTGGAACTTGTATGATGCTTTTGTGTCTTTTATGAAACTTAAAATAATCATAACAGGTTTAAAAGATGCCTTTGCAATTCAGTTTCATTTTTCATGTGTTACAGAAAAAAGTCATATGGGTTTCCAAGTGACACGAGGGTGGAAAAATGGCTTAGAATATTCAGTTCTGGGTGAATGACTCATTTAAGTCAACAACAAGTGATGAGAGATCAGAAAAGTATAACCACAAAGTCACGCTCTTAGATTCTGAAATGTAAATCTCAAGATTTCATCTTCTGTGACCTCAGAGGGCAGAAAGCAGCAGCAGAGCAAATCGTTTAGAGATCAAACAGCAAGGAGAACAAGTAGAAAGAATTTTGAATGTGTTTGCAGTCTTACCTTTACTTGACCCACAAAAGCATTTGCCTCTTCCTCTTGAACTGTGAGATTAAGGGGCAGCAGAGGATCGAACTCAGGGTCATTATCATTGACATCAGTCACCACTATATTCACCGTAGCGGTCGAGGTCTGAAAACAAGAAACCTTCAGGTTACTTCAATCATTACACGGACACCTATAAATAACATCTTTCCAGAGCTCCAGTCAGTAATCCAACGACGTCCACAGATCTGGCCTCTGTGTGATTTTGTCTGGTAACGGACTGTCTTGGCTTTCACAAACAATTATCCATTTCCACTGATTAATTTACACAAAACTTGGGAAATTGCTAACATATTTGCATTCATCATCAAGCTATGAATGGGGTCTAATGAAAAATGTCCACAGCTGTTGAGCCGATTAGTGTTTCAGAGTATAGATCGCCTCAACAAATTGATGGCTGCAACTAAATTAGCATGCTGGCAGGGAAAATTCCGTTTACTCACTAACAATAATTTACCATTTACATTCACAATAATTCACAAAGTGTCTCATTTCTAAAGATGAGGAATGGAAACATAACGTTTAAACATTCATACATACACAGCAAACAAATAATTAGCATACCTCTACAGTTACACATTTATTATTCAAACAAATAATTAGCATACCTCTACAGTTACACATTTATTATGCAAATGTAGTTTGACATGATTATTTTAGGGGAACACTGCAAATGTGTGAAACTAAGAAAAACTGGCATATGTATATACACTCACTGGCCACTTCATTAGGTACACCTGTTCAATTGCTTGGTAACACAAATTGCTAATCAGCCAATCACATGGAAGCAACTCAAAGCATTTAAGCATCTAGATATGGTGAAGATGACTTGCTGAAGTTCAAACCGAGCATCAGAATGGGGAAGAAAGGGATTTAAGTGACTTTGAACGTGGAATGGTTGTTGGTACCAGACGGGCTGGTCTGAGTATTTCAAAAACTGCTGATCTACTGGGATTTTCACGCACAACCATCTCTAGGGTTTACAGAGAATGGTCCGAAAAAGAGAAAATATCCAGTGAGCGGCAGTTGTGTGGATGAAAATGCCTTGTTGATGTCAGAGGTCAGGGAGAATGGGCAGACTGGTTAGAGATGATAGAAAGGCAACAGTAACTCAAATAACCACTTGTTACAACCAAGATCTGCAGAATACCATCTCTGAACACACAACACATCGAACCCTGAAGCAGATGGGCTACAGCAGCAGAAGACCACACCGGGTGCCGCTCCTGTCAGCTAAGAACAGGAAACGGAGGCTACGATTCACACAGGACTCACCAAAATTGGACAATAGAAGATTGGAAAAATGTTGCCTGGTCTGATGAGTCTCGATCTCTGCTGCAACATTCAGATGGTAGGTCAGAATTTCACGAAGGAACATTAAAGCATGGATCCATCCTGCCTTGTCTCAATGGTTCAGGCTGGTGATGGTGGTTTAATGGTGTGGGGGATATTTTCTTGGCACACTTTGGGTCCCCTTTCAGCATCGTTTAAACGCCACAGTCTACCTTGAGTATTGTTGCTGACCATGTCCATCCCTTTATGACTACAGTGTACCATCTTCTGATGGCTACTTCCAGCAGGATAATGCACCATGTCACAAAGCTCAAATCATCTCAGACTGGTTTCTTGAACATGACAATGAGTTCACTTTACTCAAATGGCCTCCACAGCCACCAGATCTCAATCCACTATTGCACCTTTGGGATGTGGTGGAACGAGAGATTCTCATCATGGATGTGCAGTCGACAAATCTGCAGCAACTGCGTGATGCTATCATGTCATTATGGACCAAAATCTCTGAGGAATGTTTCCAACACCTTATTGGATCTATGCCACAAAGAACTAAGGCAGTTCTGAAGGCAAAAAGGGTTTCAACCCAGTACTAGCAAGGTTTACCTAATAAAGTGGCCAGTGAGTGTGTGTATATATATATATATATATATATATATATATATATATATATACACATATATATATATACACTTAAACTACTTCAGTCTGTTTGCATTGAATTGATTTAATACACGAGTTTCACAATTTGATTTGAATTATTGAAATAAATTAACTTTTCCACGACATTCTAATCTATTGAGATACACCTGTATATATTAGGAATGGACATTTTAAGCAAAAGTAATATTCGATAATTGCTGGATATTATTCGATCACTATTCGAAAATCGCACCCCTCCCGCACATGCACCCACACCACACACACACACACACACACACACACACACACACACACACACACACACACACACACACACACACACACACACACACACACACACACACACACACACACACACACACACACACACACAGAGATTTTGTGATTACTATGAACAAATGTTATTGCAGGTCATGTTGTTATGTAGTGCAAATTCAGCTAGGTTCAATTCAGAAGCACCAGTCAATTCAAATTAGAGTTACACAGTCTACAGTGTGATAGCTGTTTCTGAGAACATTTCACACAAATGATTGCTTCTCCTCCTACCAGGCCTTCAAATGCTCTTACCAGACTGCACAAATGACAACTACATAACAAATCAAACAAAACAAATACTATAGCAAGAATGATCTGACAAGTGAACAAACAAATGAATGAATGAATAAACAAACATATGAATAACAAATTAATAAACAAGAGAGTGTGGTTGACATACAAGCAAATAAATAAAAAGTGAATAGATCAGCAATGTATTAGCAATGTATAAGTTTGTTTTATCATTAAAAACAAACTTATTTTTTGTGAAACGTTTTGTTTGAAATTTGTATTTTTGCTGTAAACAAGCAAGCAAATAAATACATAGATACATCCATAGATATGGGACATTGGATAAGTAAACAAGCAGTCTAAGGTATTTCATCAACCGAAATAACTCAATCAATCAATTAAAAGGTAGGCAATCCAAAGCCCAGCATACTAAAAAACAAATGAAAACCAGGAATCCAGAAGTAACATAGTAGCTTAGCCTCTTGTCAGATCATTTTGCCTCAAATGTATGTTAAGTCAGAGTCAGTCTTGTTACTTTTCCTGAAACATAAAACACCCCAGTCAAGCCAGGGAGGAAACCAATATTCCATAAATTAGCAGAAGATTTTCCCCCTGCTGCTTAGACTTATTTGCTAAAGGTTTAAATGCTGGAGTGTTTGGCAGATTGGTCCTGTAAAATTTCCATGTGCCGGCAATAAAGCTTGCTGAGTTTGCACAACGCTCTGGGGGTAGAATAAGGTAAGCTGATCCTGAGCTGAGACAAATGCACACAAGGTAATTCCGTTTGTCAACAAACAGGTTCACATCTTGTGATTAGGAAATGGAAGGATACCATTAATCTTTAAGATGGAAAGACTATCTTGCTACTTCATTGCTAAACCGGTGTATTTCCATAATAAAATGGTATGAAATGTATTCTAGTTAGAACATTCACTTTGGACACTTCGGTTCATGCATTTCAGAGTTATTAAAAGAGTATTAGAGATTTACATTTACATTTAGTCATTTAGCAGACGCTTTTATCCAAAGCGACTTGCAATTGAGGAATACAATAAGCAATACGTTATAAAGAAGCAGACAATCAAAGGAAGTGCTTGTAATACAACATTTCAGGCATTGTTCAGAGCAAAACTAGCTAGACAGGGAGAGGCATAGGAAAGAGAGCAAAGGTGTTTTTTGTGTTTTTTTAAGAAGAAGTAGAAATCAAGTGAAGACGGAAGAGATGAGTTTTTAGGTGTCTTTTGATAATTGTCAGGGACTCAGCATTCAAGATGGGGGTGGGAAGTTCATTCCACCAGCCAGGAATGGTGAATGAAAAGGTTCTGGAAAGTGATTTTGTGCCTCTCTGTGATGGCACCACGAGGCATCGCTCACTTGCAGATCTCAGGCTTCTGAAAGGGATGTAGATTGTCATCAGTGAGTGGAAGTAGGAGGGTGCTGAGCCTGTGGCTGTTCTAAATGCAAGCATCAATGTATTGAACTCAATGCGTGCTGCAACCGGAAGACAGTGCAGGGAGACAAAGAGAGGTGTGACATGGGCCCTTTTGGGTTAGCTGAAGACCAATCATGCTGCTGCATTTGGAATCATCTGTAAAGGTTTTATTGTGCATGATGGAAGTCCAGCTAGAAGAGCATTGCAGTAGTTCAGTCTAGAAATGACAAGGGCCTGGACAGGAAGTTGTGCGGCGTGCTGTGTAAGGAAGGGCCTGATCTTTCTGATGTTGTGCAATGCAAAACCTGTAGGATCGAGCAGTTTTTGCAATGTGGTCTTTGAAAGTGAGCTGGTCATCGAAAATTACCCCAAGATTTCTGAGAGATGTTGTGTGATGAGATCGATTTGGTGGTTTGTTCAGTTTTCCAGTCATATTATCTGCTGAGTCAAAGAGATGTTGTGTGATGAGATCGATTTGGTGGTTTGTTCAGTTTTCCAGTCATATTATCTGCTGAGTCAAAGTCACAGAGTTTTTCTTTGCATATTGCAGAATTTATTTGGTAATTGCATTTCCATTGTAGTTTATGCACATGTCTTCTCATTGGATATATATATATATATATATATATATATATATATATATACATATATATACACACACACACACTGACCAAAATTATAAACGCAACACTTTTGTTTTTACCCCCATTTTTCATGAGCTGAACACAAATATCTAAGACTTTTTCTATGTACACAAAAGGCTCAAATATAGTTGACAAATCTGTCTAAATCTGTGTTAGTGAGCACTTCTCCTTTGCTGAGATAATCCATCCACCTCACAGCTGTGGCATATCAAGATGCTAATTAGACAGCATGATTATTGCACAGGTGTGCCTCAGTCTGGCCACAATAAAAAGCCACTCTGAAATGTGCAGTTTTACTGTATTGGGGGTGGGGGGGTGTCTGCAAATCAGTCAGTATCTGGTGTGACCACCATTTGCCTCACGCAGTGCAACACATCTCCTTCACATAGAGTTGATCAGGTTGTTGATTGTGGCCTGTGGAATGTTGGTCACTCCTCTTCAATGGCTGTGCAAAGTTACTGGATATTGGCAGGAACTGGAACACGCTGTCGTATACACCGATCCAGAGCATCCCAGACATGCTCAATGGGTGACATGTCCGGTGAGTATGCTGGCCATACTAGAACTGGGATGTTATCAGCTTCCAGGAATTGTGTACAGATCCTTGCAACATGGGTCCGTGCATTATCATGCTGCAACATGAGGTGATGTTGTGGATGATTGGCACAACAATGGGCCTCAGGATCACATCACGGTATCTTTACTTTTACTTTACTTTACTTTTAGTCATTTAGCAGACGCCTTTATCCAAAGCGACTTACAAATAAGAACAATTAACTCAAATTGAAAGTTAAAACTATAAATATTATATATACACACATTTAAGAAGATAAAGAAATTAAATAAAAATGACAAATGCATACAACAACATTTCAAAACTAAACATTTAATTGTAAACAAAAAATAAAGCTAAAAACAAGTCAAAATATTAAATCAAGAAAAGGTATGAGTATAATAATGATTCTAACATAACACTAAAGGCCTAAGTATACTTATTTTTTACATAGTAAGAATTGGTTATAAAAACTAAAACAGATATGAAACAAATAGTAGGAAAGAGGATAAATAAAAAGCAAAACTTATATCCCTTGCCGGTGTCCCTGCCCGGTGGAGTCGCACGGTATAGTTGATGGTCTTTACACTCTTCGGTCTGCACACGAGGAGGGCTTCACTCAGGGCTCTGTGCATTAAAAATGCCATCAATAAAATGCACCTGTGTTCGTTGTCCGTAACTTACGCCTGGCCATACCATAACCCCACTCGATCCACAACGTTGACATCAGCAAACCGCTCACCCACACATCGTAATACACGCTGTCTGCCATCTGCCCTGTACAGTGAAAACTGGGATTCATCCGTGAAGAAAACACCTCTCCAAAGTGCCAGATACCATCGAATGTGAGCATTGGCCCACTTAAGTCGGTTACGACAACGAACTGCAGTCAGGTCGAGACCCCCCCGATGAGGACGACGAGCATGCAGATGAGCTTCCCTGAGACGGTTTCTGATCATTCTTTGGTTATGCTAACCGATTGTTTCAGCAGCTGTCCGGGTGGCTGGTCTCAGACGATCTTGTAGGTGAAGATGCTGGATGTGGAGGTCCTGGGCTGGTGTGGTTACACGTGGTCTGCGGTTGTGAGGCTGGTTGGATGCACTGCCAAATTCTCTGAAACGCCTTTGGAGATGGCTTATGGTAGAGAAATTAACATTCAATTCACGGGCAACAGCTTTGGTTGACATTCCTGCAGTCCCTCAAAACTTGCGACATCTGTGGCATTGTGCTGTGTAATAAAACTGCACATTTTAGAGTGGCCTTTTATTGTGGCCAGCCTAAGGCACACCTGTATGCATGTAGGCTATACAGTTCAGTTGAAACCTTACTCCTTGAAGTGGCTGTTAATGCTGAATGCAAGAATGAAAACTGAAAGTAAACAACACTGAAATAAGAGCTTATGTGAAGAAAGTTGCGTTCATTACTATAGCAACAGTCGGCTCGACTGTAGTATTCCCCTTCTATTACGTAAAACCAACCAAAAATATCCATTGATGCAAACTACTCGACTTTCTCAACAATACAACTAAAATTGAAAGGGTGTATATTTTAAAATAAAAATATTATCTGCAGTTCAGATTGATTACTTTACAAAAATTGTTATTCTTGTTTTTTTACTGTTCGTTTTTCTTCTTTTAATGTATTCCCCTAAATCCATTTAAATCCTTTATTTATTTAGTTTCTTTAAATAAATACCATTACCATAGTTGTCTTATCAAAGAGGGCTTTTTTCTTTTAAACTATTCAATAAAGAAAAAAAGGTTTATCTTGTTGTGAAAGTGAATGATGTTGCTCTTTTTTCAGTGAACATAATATAGTTAATATAGCAATATCTTCAGTAGTCTATAAATATCTAGACTGTATCTCCTGGAAATATCCCCCCTCCCTCCGAAAAAAAGAAGCCCACCCAGGATATCTGCCAGTGCACCCTGCTATAGCCGCCAAGAACCGGGCCTGTTCTAAAGCCACTCAAATAATGCAGAAACACTCATTAAACAAGCAAAACTTGCGCACGTATGCTATTTGTACTGGTGCAGAATGAGAGGGACTGGTTCAGTACAGCCTAGAGCTTTTCTGTGCGCATTTCTGTGCACGAACAGTTGCACTGCTCTCACTTTACTAAATGTAAACTTCAAGGTACACAATTCGTGTTATCTAAACATACAAGGGGTGATCAAAAGTTTAGAGACTATGCCCATGATGATCAATGGAAAACTGTCCTCTTCAGGGTAACATTAGTCTGTTTGTGTAATTATGCAGTATAGCGCTCCTGACAGACAGCTCTCGTTAAACCCGTGAAGTGAAAGTGTAACCCATCTCACTTTAAACCCGTTTTTCTAAAAATGTAATTGCTGAAAATCATAGCTATCAGCCAACTTCAGATAGCCTTAAATGTTGTTACGTTCAAGCTATGGACAAAACCAAGTTTTGGAAAGGGCTTGAACCCAGATTTCATATGGTATCAAAACCTAAAAAAAGGTCAAATTTGACCATGTGTTTTTTTTCCTGAGATAGCGTCACATAAACACAAGTGTGTAATAATACTGTATGTGTGTATTAATAATTTTAACAAAATAAGAGGGATCATGAACATTGCATGTCATTGTTTATTTAATACTGTACTGAATAAGCTATTTGACATACTGTAATAGATGTTTATATATTCTTGACATAATAACTGAATTTATAAAAACGACCCTGTTTAAAGGTTTACATAAACTTCAATCTTTATACTGTGTGTTGTTTCCTGGATAATCCACGACTGTCTTTCTGTTTTGTGATAGTTGTTCATGAGTCCTTTGTTGGTCCTGAGCAGTTCAACTACCTGCTGTTCTTCAGAAAAATCCTCCAAAAAGCAATGGGATGGATGGTTTGAGCAATGGGATTGGGGATGGATGGATGGAATGGGATTGGATGGATGGATGGATGGATGGACAGAGGGATGGGATGAATGGATGGATGAATGGATGGGGATTGAAAGGGAGCTAATACGGAATTGTGCCCACTCAAGCAAAGTAAATAAGATTTTGATGCCAATAGTCAAATGTCCGTGTCCAGACAGACGTCTGGCTGTATCTGTTCCTCTAACCACAGACTGGGGAATGGAGAAATTTATCTTTTGGACTTTCTGAATCTGTCTGGCTCTAACATCACCCTGTGAAATGCAAAGAGCAGCCCGCATGACCTCAGGAGACACAGAGGTCAACTCTGAGTGTCGCCCAGGGCCCTTAAAAAGAAACCCATTTTCCCAACTCTCCTCTGCAGAAAAGGGACGGATTATTAAATTGGCTAAAGACTAGGTGGTTTAGCAAAGGTCACTGAATTTTAAAAAACCTTCCAAACCGCACCTGCTCCCCCAGCCTTAAGTCTCAACTTCACCCTTGATTTTTACCCGCAAATTAATCAGACTTGTCATCGAGGGACAGTTGTGGGTAAATGGGAGGATAGGAATTAAACCTGCTGCACTGTTTTCTCATCTTAGTTTCATGAGCTAAGCACACAGGGACAGGAAAGAGGAGAGATCACGGCTCTGAGAATTTTGCCAATTAAGATGTGCTTTGAATTATTCCAGGGGTTATTAAAGTATTGGAGTCACCATCATTTGTTAGTAAAGGCTATGCTAACGTGACAATAAAGACAAAGACTTTCGACTCTGATGTAGCATAATTTCACCAACTGACAGGCACCTTGACATTTGTTTATAAATGGAGACCATTATGCTTAAAACTGGATCCTTATGCATTTTCTTCCAGAAGGAGGAGAGTGATTATCCTTAAGTTTGGAGGTGAACACGTTACATGTCCTTGAAGAGGGTTTTAAATCCAGGCAACTCTTTTACTGAGGAATACTAAGTGAGATTTTCACCGTTGGTCATCCAGCAAGGGAAATAGGCTCAATGAAAGAGTGAATGCAAAAGAAGTTGCTTCATAATTACAAAGCCTGTTAAGGCTTTAAGGCGGGTTAAAAAGCCCGTTTATCTCCATCATTAAGGCATAATCACTCCAGTGTAAGATGCACCTCATTTTCCTCTATTTAGATCAATCACTGAGAGCCCTTTGTGAGAGTGGAGTGCACAGGAGAGACCAGTCGCTAGTAACTAGGAGACTCGCCAGAGCATAGGAAATCAAACACTTTTGCAAAAGAACGAACAAATGAACAGATGAATGAACAAAGGAATGGACAAACAGCACTCAGTGAGTGAATAAATTATTTGTTTGATTGACACACTTCATTGATTGTTTGCACAAATTAATCAATTTTAGAATTTCCTTACTTTGATTCTAATTCTTCTTATCATTCTTTCTTAAAACGATTTACATTTTCATAATTACATTTATATACTACTGTGTAATAAGCATGAAATCAAACAAGAAACCAAGCACTTGAAATTAATGAAAACAAATAAACAGCAACCAGTTTGATTGAATGAATAAGTGAATCAATGGAAGGCTTCTATTTTTTTCATGTAAAAATTATTCCATGTATAATGTATTATATTTTCTTTCAAATTTGTAACCATTACACACACACACACACACACACACACACACAAACACACACACACACACACACACACACACACACACACACACACACACACACACACACACACACACATAACTGAACATTATTTTAAGTGTTACTTAAATATATTTATATTGTGGTTATACTTACACTGGACAAGCTAGGACAAGTTAGAATAATTCATGTTTTTAAAAAAGTAGGGCATTTATTTGATGAATCATCATTAAACATTAATATTTTGAAATAGTATTGCTATTTCAAATATTTTTTTATAATTGTAACAATTGTTAATTGTTGAATATATATATAAAAAATAGTTTGGACCATGAAGACATTGAAGACTGGAGTTTTGGCTGCTGAAAAAAATCAGCTTTACTTGAATAAAATATATTTTAAATATAAACATGTATAAAATGTCAAAGTTATTTTAAACTGTAAGAATATTTCACAATATTATTGTTTATATTGTCTTTTAGGTATTTTTCTTTTGAATGGAGTCTTGGTGAGCATGAACTTTTTAGTTTTGTTTTTACATTCAAAAATTGTAATTCAATTATCTTTTGACTGGTACTGTGTATATATACTGTGCTAATTGATTAATGAACAAACAACAATCAGTGAGTGAAATAATGATTTGACTGTCTACCCGAATAACAGAATAAATATGCAATTTCGCAAATACATCCATGCAGCCAGTAATGATGTGATGACTATAGAGATGACTATACAACACTGCCAGCACACTGTATGACAATTTTTAGCTCTCATCTGCCCTTCTTTCCATCAACATGATTGAATTTGCTATACTCCGCCTGCCACGTTGTACTGTGTCTACATACGGTGTCTGTTTAAGCAGAAGATTCGATTATGATCTTTTGAACTGCAGCAATGCCAGTTTTCATCTTCAATTGGGTGTGATGGATTGACAGGCTTCAGTCTTACCCCATCTGGTTTGCCATCGGAGGCCGTGACCATTAGCATGTAGTGATCCGTGATCTCTCTGTCCAGCGTCTTCGCCAGCAACAACAGGCCAGACCTGTTGAAAGCAAAGATTGTGTTGAAAACTTGATTATTATAGAGCCCAGAGGTCAAAGTGTTTGAACTTCATGGTAGCTTTAGAGGGCAAGCAAAAGTGAAAGAGGGAAAAGGTGTTAAAATTCACACCATGTGCTGAGAAAACAAAACTGAAAAATGTCATATGCACAACAGGCCACAGCCAAAATCCAGACAAAGTGAATAGTTTTTGGCTGAAATTAGTTCCATCAAATATATGCTGGATAGAATAATGCTGAATGAGACGGCTGGCCAATACATTCATTTCCTGGAAGACCTGTGCCACTGTGAAAGGCTGAGGACATTTTACGTGTGCCTGGGGACGATTAGGACGGAATTAATTGTTGTCAGGCAACAGCAGCCATGAGTAAAACATTGTGCCTCATTCAAATGAATTCTAGAACACAGTGCATTTGGTCACACATTTACATTTGTTTGCATGGTAATGCAAGTTTAACTAAGAAGTTTAACTAAGAGCAGTGAGTGAGACATACACCAAAATGTGCATCGTGAAAGTTGGGGGACTGCCAGCAGGTAGGGTTACTTTTGGTGTGCAAATACAAACAGTACAAGCTATTATATCTATTATCGATTATATCGATTATATATTATTTAAATGTGTAAATTGTATTTTGGTGTCACTGTCCTGACATTCATATTTGTTTGCTTGAGATAAAACATATACAGACAGAGCTAGGCATCAAATTATTACATGTAATCTGGATTACGTAATCAGATTACAAAAACGAAGTACTTGTAATTAGATTAATTACATTTGAAAATACTTATATGTAAAAAGTTACTTTTTTATCAATTACATGATTACATAGTATTCACACAATAGCACTAAACTAGATGTAAACAAAATAAATATTTCATTTTTTTAATGTGTTTTATTTTGATTGATGTTATTTTAAAATCCCTTATTTAAGTAGTCAGATTATATTACCTAAAATATATAATGTAATGAATTATCTTACTAATTACAATTGTTTTTAATGTAATTTAGAATCAGTAACGGACAACAATTTGTAAGTAATCTACACAGCTTTGTAAATAGATACTGCATATTGGTACTGACTACTGGAAAAAAAACATTCAACTTGAAATATTGCCTAACATTAGTCATTTTGGAGTGATATGTTAAGATTAATGGGTAACACTTTATTTTAAGGTGTCCCTGTTACACATACTACTTCCTTACAATTATAATACCACTTATTTATGCATAAGTACATGCAAGTAACCTTAAGCCGAACCCTTTGTTACAGTTACACTGTAACAAGGACACCTTAAAATAAAGTGTTACCAATTAATGTTCACCCAAAAGTGTTCTACAAATTTGCTGAAAATATACCCACCCTTCGCCATTTGTAAGATTTGATTAATAGGTTTGTTTCTTTAACAAAACAGATTTGGAGAGTCGTGTGAATTACTTGTGACATTTTCATCAGCTATTTGGACTCTGTCGGTATACTCTTAAAAATAAAGATGCTTCACGACGCCATAGAAGAACCCTTTTGTCTAAATGGTTCCATAAAGAACCTTAAACATCTGAAGAACCTTTCTGTTTCACAAAAGGTTATTTGTGGTGAAATAAGGTTCTTCAGATTATAAAAAGATAAGAAAGAGATGGTTCTTTAAAAAACCTTTGACTGAATGGTTCTTTGTGGAACCAAAAATGGTTATTCTATGGCATCGCTTGAAGAACCTTTTGAAGCATCCTTATTTTTAAGAGTGTATGCTCATTCTGATGTAATGCAACATTTATCCAACTCTGTTCCGAAGAAGAAACAAATATAGTTTTGTACATTTTTTAAGAATTGGCTACTGTGTATAAGATGCATAGTGTATAATATCATTATACATCTGATTCTATGGAGATTTATTTGAAATTACTGAAATGTTATTGGCATGCAGTTTTATTAATTTTATCCTTTAAATTTAGACTTTTCATAACTAACAATTTATTAAAAAAACAAGAGTACTTAAATAGCACTAACTTCAGCATGCTTTTATGCCATCCACTTTGTTATTATTCATGATTCAAGCATTTCATTATTTTCCATCATTTGATGAATAGCTGCTGTCCTAATCGATAGAAAGGGAACACAAATATCTATTTAAAGCTTTAAAGAAGATTTTAATATTCACGTTGATAATACAAATGAAGCATTAGGACTTGCGTTTACTGACTTAATAAACTCTTTTGGAGTCAAGCTAAATGTCACCGGGCCCACTCATCGTTTTAATCATACGCTAGATTTAATTATATCGCATGGACATGATCTTACTGATATAGGTATAATACCTAAAAGTGATGATGTTACTGACCATTTCCTTGTATTGTGCATGCTGCATATTACTGATATCAACTATATAGCTCCGCAATATCATCCAGGCAGAACTATTGTTCCAGCCACTAAAGACAGATTCACCAATAACCTGCCGGATTTCTCTCAACTGCTCTGTGTACCTATAAATACAAATTAACTAGACAAAATTACTAGCAACCGGGGAACTTTTTTCTCTAATACGCTAGAAACTGTTGCCCCCATCACATAAAAAAAAGGTTAGAGAAAAACATGCTGCGTCATGGTACAACAGTTATACCCGTTCTCTCAAGAAATAAACTCGTAATCTTGAGCGCAAATGGAGAAAAACTAACTTGGAAGTCTTTAGAATTGCGTGGAAAAACATTATGTCCAGCTATAGACAGGCTTTAAAAGCTGCCAGGACCGAGCATATCCGCAAACTCATAGATAATAACCAAAACAATCCAATGTTTTTATATAGCACAGTGGCTAGATTAACAAATAAACAGATGTCACCAGATCTAAATATTCCCTCACAGTTTAATAGTAATGACTTTATGAATTTCTTTACTGATAAAATAGATAACATCAGAAATACAATAACAAATGTAGATTCTACAGCGTCTAGTACTTCAGCTTCATTCATCGCACCCAAAGAAAAACTGCAGTGCTTTACAACTATAGGACAGGATGAGCTAAATAAACTTATCACTGCATCTAAACCAACAACATGTTTATTAGATCCTGTACCAACTAAACTATTGAAAGAGTTGTTACCTGTTGCAGAAGAACCGCTTCTCAATATTATTAACTCATCGTTATCTTTAGGTCACGTCCCAAAACCATTTAAGCTGATGGTTATTAAGCCTCTTATTAAGAAACCAAAACTAGATCCTTGTGAACTGGCAAATTACAGACCCATTTCAAATCTTCCGTTTATGTCTACAATTTTTGAAAAAGTTCTGTCTGCTCAATTGTGATCCTTCTTGCTAAAAAAATGATATCTATGAAGAATTTCAGTCAGGTTTTAGGCCCCACCATAGCACAGAAACTGCACTTGTTAAAATTACAAATGACTTGCTTCTTGCGTCAGACCAAGGCTGTCATCTCATTGCTAGTTTTACTTGATCTTAGTGCTGTGTTCGACAATATAGATCATGACATACTCATAGATCGATTACAAAACTATACAGGTATTCAGACTTTAAGATGGTTTAGATCCTACCTGTCCGATCACTACCACTTTGTTTATTTAAACGAGGAGTCATCTCAATTATCACCAGTAAAGTATGGAGTACCACAAGGCTCTGCTATTTTCATTATACATGTTGCCCCTTGGCAATTTTATTAGAAAATATGGGATTAGTTTCCATTGTTATGCTGATGATACTCAACTATATATCTCAATGAGACCAGATGAAACTTATAAATTATCTAAGCTAACGGAGTGTGTTAAAATGTAAAAGATTGGATGACCAATAATTTTCTCCTTTTAAATTCAGATAAGACAGAGATATTACTTATTGGACCAAAACATTTTACAAAAGATCTCTTGTATCACAATTTGCAACTAGACGGATATCCTGTTCTTTCCTCTACAGTGACAAATCTGGGTGTTGTATTAGACAGCAACTTATCTTTTGAAAATCATATTTCCCATGTTACAAAAACAGCATTCTTCCATATTAGAAACATTGATAAGCTACAGAACATGTTAAGTGTTTCTGATGCAGAAAAGATAGTTCATGCATTCATGACCTATAGACTGGACTATTGTAATGCACTGCTTGGTGGTTGTCCTGCATCTTCAATAAACAAGATACAGATGCAAAATGCTGCGGCTGGAGTCCTTACCAGGTCAAGAAAATATGACCATATTACTCCAATTTTACAGTCTCTGCACTGGCTACCTATTAAGTTTCGAATCAGTTATAAAATAGTATTACTTGCATATAAGACCCTAAATGGTTTAGATCCTGTGTACCAAACTAATCTTCTATCACACTACAATCCAACCCGCTCCCTAAAGTCACAAAATTCTGGACTCTAGGTAGAACCTAGGATAGCAAAGTCCACTAAAGGAGGTAGAACTTTTTCATATTTGGCTCCCAAACTCTGGAATAGCCTTCCTGATAATTCCTGGGGTTCAGACACACTCTATCCATTTAAATCTAGATTAAAGACACATCTCTTTAGCCAAGCATTCATATAATGCATCTCACAATCTTGTACTGCATGTATATCTGATCAAACGCACATTATTATGCTTTAGCTTGGGTTGAACAAATAATTTTTGCTTGAATGGAACAACAGCTATGCAAATTATGTCTCTATTTGTTTCTCTGTTTCTGCCACGGGATGTTAACTAGGAATTGCACAAGCTTCAGTTTGTATCCAAACCTTAAATGATCTGAGATGACCAAACACCTGAGAAGAGATGATGCTAACCCCTCAGAGGACCTCAGAGAAAGCCAACCCTCAGACAGTATACAGAATTAACCAAATTTTGCCATAAGTTAAATATATTAAGTTTCTGCAAAAAAGCTGCTTTGCAATGATTGTATCATAAAAAGCACTATACAAATACTCTTCAATTTTGAATCTTTAAAATAAAAAAACGATTTACTTTCTGTGGTCAGTAGTTTGATGTTAATTTACATTTGTGGCAACAAATAACTTCAACTGAAGGTCTAATTTGTGAATAAAAGATGACAAATTATTTGTTTAAATACAGCATATCAATATTTCATCACATTTAATGCCTTCTTAAATGGATAGTGAGTGTTTAATTAATAAGATGGAGTGCTGAAATACATACGCTAAAGTGTCACAACTGTTCATTGAATTTGCCCTTTCATGTTTTGAAACAGACAATCACTCTCTCCTGACACGATATGTCCCCCGAAACCCCTATAGGATCAGTGAGACGGTAGGACACTGCTGAAGACAGTCATGCGTTCTCCAAATGAAATAAACAAATTCAAAGCGGCATCTTCAAGGCTCCAAAGGACCTCATGTATATTCATCCTGCATTCACTGCAAAGCATCGTCTGTACATATCTAAGAGCATGTTCGCACCCTAAATTACTCCCCTACTGAACAGCATCAATTGTAGTGATAACCAGAGGATACACAAGTTTATTATTGGTATGATAATCAGCTGCTGCAAAGATAAACCAAACCAGACGGGCTGGTTATGAAAGTCATTTATATCTGGTGTTTCTGAATAACTGAAAAGAAACAGGAGGATATTTATGTATTGTCACAAGACCCCAGTTTTAAAGGAGTCATGTCATCAATCTTTTTAATATACATATTTTGTAGTTGTAGATGTAGATGTACTATGAAACAAACATCTATAACTTTCATAATTCAAATTTAGTGAAACTACAGTCAGAAAATGAGACAGATGTTTTTTTTTGCAACTATCAGACATAATAGATTTGAATAAATATATAATATATGCATGATTCCTCACAGTCACACATCAACAATGACAAATTGACGTTTGGCAATTTGCCCTCAAGTCATGATGAAGTCAAATAAATATGACATATTGAGCACTAAATTATTACATGAGTAAAAACGCTAAACCTGTGTGCTATTTCTGGCTGTGTGTAGCACCTATACACATTGCCTCCTTCTGAGGAATCCCAATGTTAGAAATGAGTGGATTAAGTTTCATTTTTAACAACGTCTATTATCATTTTAGTTATTATTTAGCTCTTATTCATCATATGCACAGTTTAATAAGTGTAATGTTTCTGTGTAGATTGTTTTATGAATATATTACAGCATACATTACTTATGTTTTCCAAAAACACAGCAGCAAACACGCACTGATCAATGTAATGGGTAGGTAAATACATAAATATAGATGTTAGCATCTGCAAAGCAACTTTATTTATTTATTTACACACACAAAAAAATGTCTTGAGTCAAAGGACACAACAACAGAAGACCTGAACTATCATGCCTCATATAAACGTTATTAGATATATTCGTTTCCAAAATAAAGCAGGTGAGATGGCACTTTAGCCTAAGCTAAGTTAAGAATATCTAAAATCCATTTAAAACTCTTACATCCCCTCTGCTTGAAAATCTATCACAGTCATTTTGAACTTTTCTGAATAATTCCACATTAAAATTCCATTTCGCTTACTTTATGAAAGGATAAGCCCACACTTCCAACCCCCATGAAAGTGCTTTTTAAACATATACTTTATATCATCATATTCACCCTCCAGCCAGACTTTTCCAGACTCCACAGTTACACACAATCCCCTCGAACAGACAGCTCTATCGTAAACTCTGCAGGGAGCAGAAGGCATTGTGGGAAGGAGGAGAGGAAAGGAAGAGGCTATAACTGTGAGAGATAAACTCAGGTAATATAGCTATATTTGTTCTATTCTTCATTTGCTGCTTATTGAAAGGAGTTCATTAGAAGTGTATCCTGGTTGTGGTATCCTGCTTAAATAACTCAAGAACAGGATCAGAAGCCTTGCTCCGGGCTATGATTGAAATGCCCTTTGGTACACTGCACACTACAGAGTGTAACATGCTTTACTAAATGCATTACTAAAGAAAGAGAGTGTGCAGTATCGGCCACCTAATGTTCTTTACTTGTTTTATGGAGTGCTAAATCAAATAAATTGCATCTGAGCTTTTCCTATGAAAACAATTTGCAACTTTTGGCCCTTCACTGCAAACAAAAGCTGAAATGTCTTAAGATTTTTTGTTTTTTTAATGGAGGAATTCATATTTTCATCAGTCCTTATTAATTATGTATAATGTTTGTGTCATAATGTAATCTGCATCCAGTGCATGTGAGGATTTGGCTAACCCAAACACACAAATATTTCACAGAGAAAAAAGTTTTGTTTCTCTCTGTTTTTCTGTGAATGCAAAACAGTGTGTGAATGTGTCTGAATCACAATTAAAATCTTCATTGCTTATTCAAACCCCAAAAACTATGACATTTTTCCCTTTTCCACCCTTCCAAAGTGAGCTTACGTTTGGGAGACTTCAAAGACGTTGTTTGGATCTCCTCTCAGGATAGTATATGTAATAGGATCTCTTTCACGGTCGGTTGCCTGCAAATGATAGAAAGCGTTTTTGAGTTACACTAATTCAATTATGATGAGAAAGCCTCCAAACTTTCTTTATACAAAAATATATTGTACTTGGGCAGCTGATATATCTGGATGAATACTGTATATTCTATTGACATGTTTTATTTATTTACATTTAGCATCAATATTTTTGTGAAAATGTATATTAATATATATTTTATAAACATACAGGTCAAAGGTTTTGGCTTAAATTATCACAATTGTTTAATGTTTTTTAAAAGTTATCCTTATACTCACCAAGGCTGCATTTATTTTATCACAAGTACAGTATACGTTTTAAGATTGTGAAGCATTACAATTTAAAAGAACTGTATGTTAAAAAATATTTGTTTTTCCTTTAATGCAAAGATTTGCAAAGATTTTCTGCAGCCATTACTCAAGCCTTCAGTGTCACATGATTCTTCAAATATGTTTTTTTGTTTTAATCATTAATATTAATATGATTAAAATAAAATTATAAAAAATATGAAAATATATTATTCTGACCAACAGTGACAGTAACATCATTTACAATGTTACAAAATATCTCCATATAATTTTTTCGTCAATTGACAAGAACGTCTAGGTTATGTACGTAACCCCCGTTTCCTGATGGAGGGACGGAGACGTTATGTCGTGACGACATAGGGGATTTACTTGGAAGCCCCGAACATCTCTGACTTAAGAGAAAACGCCAATGAAATAGATTTTGCATACCTGAGCCACTCCCCGTGCATACGGGTATAAAAGGGCGACAGGTGTATCCACTCATTAGGTTTTACGCTGAGGAGCCGAGACGAGTCCCTGGCAACCAGCGATGGTTCAAGATTGTGGCATGGGGAGATAACGTCTCCATTCCCACCATCAGAGAAGCGGGGTTACGTCGTAACCTGAGCGTTCCTATCTGTCGGTCACTACGAGTTATGTCGTGATGACATAGGGGTCTATGGAAAGCACCACAAGCTGAACCCGTCACAACCTTGTGGCATGCAGATGTTGTGGCGTGACAGACAAATGCCATGCAAGAGGTTGCAACCTTCCTACCGATTCACCAACCTTGGTGCCCACGGGACCACTGATTACATTGCTGCTGGAGATAGCCAAGCCGCTGTTCCTTTCCCCATGGAATCGGAAGGGATTTCGACCTTCAGTGAACAACAGCTTCAGGTCTTTCCTATTTGTTGTTACAGCTTGCCGTAACGGCAGGGAAGCGAGCCTTCCATAGAAGGGCGCTACGGAGGCCACATCCTACCGAAGGGAGGTAACGTGGAGACACTGATATGGACTGGCCTAGGCCCAGTACAGGGGCTGACCGGAGACCCGGACGAGCTAACACCAGTACTGGGCCTGGCGTCAGACTGCTCCGCCCAGTCTGACTGCCGGGGGTGCTTGGAGGATTCCACCAGGGTTCACCGTCCGGGGAACTGAACTGGGGGAGAAAAAAGGCGCTCGTATCCCCGGGTGAGGGGGAATAGCGCAGCAAGCGTGACACCGGCCAGTTCTTCCGCCCATTACTTAACCAACACATGGGAAGAAACTGGCTTAACGCGGAGATTGTAGAATCTTGCGAAGGTGTTTGGTGTCGCCCAGCCCGCAGCTCTGCAGATGTCTGCCAAAGAGGTGCCGTGCACCAACGCATAGGAGGAGGCAACACTCCTGGTGGAGTGAGCCCTCACCCCCAGGAGGCACGGCTCGCCTTGCGACTGGTACGCCAAGGCGATGGCCTCCACTATCCAGTGGGCCAACCTCTGTTTGGAGACATCCTTCCCTTTCTGCTGCCCTCCATGGCAGACAAAGAGCTGCTCAGAGCTTCTGATGGGGTCCAGGTATAATTTGCTGTCTTAGTTGAAGTGCCCAGGGGAATCGCTGATGAGAGGGACTCCGCTGATCGCACCGTTACGCCAACCAGGAACAAAACAAAGATGAATGGCTTTGTGGAGATCAGCACTCTTCTCATCCACTCTGCTCCGAAGCAAAAATCTAATCAGTGGACGCACCTGTCGCCCTTTTGTTCCCGTATGCACGGGGAGTGGCTCAGGTTTGCAAAATCCACTAGCCAATTTCATTGGCGCTTTCTCTTTAGTCAGAGATGATCGGGGCTTCCAAGTAAATCCCCAATGTCGTCACGAAATAACTCGTAGTGACCGACAGATAGGGAACCATTATGTTTAATTGAGCACCAATGATTAATTAAAAGTATGTGAGCACATACATAAGATTCGGAAGGATCATGTGACAATGAAGACTGGAGTAATGATGCTGAATTTTATTTTATTTATTTTGTTGCATTACAGGAACAAATATTGATTTATATATACTAAAATAATAATAATAATAAATATTCCTTTTAAATTGTAATACTATGTCACAGTATGATGTGTTTTTGTTTTGTTTATTTTGTTTACTAAAATAAAATAATAATCAAATATAAACTATTATCTTAATCATTCCAAACTTTTGACATGCAGTGTGCATTCATTTATAATTATAAAATTAATAATTAGTAATATTCAATACCTTTTTTGTTGAAACAATAACACCCGTATGAGAGTAGCTCAACTGGAGCTGATGGTTAGTCACCTGTATGTTGAGCAGTGTGGCTCCAGTCCTCATGGCCTCACTGACCTCCAGGCTGTATATGAACTGAGGGAAACGGGGAGGACTCTGGTTGTTGGGGGGCAGTACCTCGATATACACCGTAGTGATGGAACTTCTGAAGAAACAAAAAGAAACATGATTTATATTCCTTTATTTGACAAATGTATTAAGTCTCATTCAAGGGTACAGGCATGATAGCTAATGCACCCCTTCCAGCTACTAACTATGCAACACCAGCCACAAAATGATCAGAATGCACAATGAGTTTCAACATATAATTTCCTAAAATGCTATGGCTCTGTTCCAAAATCAAGTGATCTGACTAAATAGGCAACATTGCAAGGCATCACAGGCACTCCTGACACAAAAGTAATTTCAAAACGTAGAGATTCCATAATCAGACTGCCTTGTAAGATGCCTTCTTGTAACTACTATATATATATAGTGCAAATAGCAATGGATTCTATTTACACCAAGTTACAATATCAGTATGTTTTAACGATATGCTATTTACACAGTGTAAATAGCTACATATTATATTTACACTATGTTGAAATAGTAAGATTGTCTGCTATTTATAGTATTGCAAATAGTGGCAATTATCAGCACCTCAGTGTTGTAGAATTTTAAAACAGTATAAAACAGAGTAAATTATAGTTTAATTCAAATTAGGCTATTAAATGTATGCCACATTATTGGGACAATAAAGCCCTCCCTACACCTACCCTAACCCTACTTGATACTTTATTTTCAACTTTTTTATTATTTCATTTATTTTTATTGAAAATAAATGCCTTTTCAATGCGATATGATATTTGAAAAGGGAGAAAAAAAGTTTGTCAAAAGGCGGGTTCGATCTCGGGTCGATCGCATCAAAAAGCATACGCCTTACCATTAACGCCACTAAAACCGATTGTAGAATGAGCATCTTTTTGCAATGTTGACAATCAAAATCACACGATGGTGGACAGAGTTGGTGTAAATAGACACTCCGTTAAAAAGAAACATTAACATAATCTTGAAATTTGGGTGAAAATAAAGTTGTAAGACGTGTTTTTTGTAACCTTTAAAAACATTCTAATCACAAAAAGAAAACTGGATATGTAGTCTTATTGGAATGCTAATAAATATACATTAATACAATGTTATATTTTGAGTGAAAATAAAGAACAGTAAGTGTAAGAAACGTTCTTGTAACCTTTAAATAATGTTATAATCACAACAAGAAAACTGGACATTTCATCATTTTAGAAACATTTAAAAAAGTCGATTCATAATCTAAATTTGTTACCTGGTTATGGACGCATTACATACAAATGTTTTTGACTTAAACATAGTTTCACTTGGTTTCAGTGTTATAAACTAAAGATGAATCAAACTTATTTTCTGTAATCACGAGATGCAATCAGATGCTGTTGATTGAGTACATGCAGCATTTTTGTATGGACTCTGATATGGATTTTATTTTGACAAAGAAAATCAACATGAAGCCTCCTCCAAGATTTGAACACTTTTTCTGTAAGCCTAGCTAACAATAGCAATTCATTTCCAGGTTGTTTTCTGGATGTTTAGTGAAAACCCAACCTGGTGCTGTCATTGTTTTATGACGCATTGTATCAAGGCGCTCATCAGCGTGTTTGAAGCAAATTAGATCAGGGAGTATTTTCGGTTTGGAAATGTTCCAGTATGATGAATTTGATGCCAGCGCTCTCATAAAACTTTAAAACAGAAAAAAAGAGATGAAAATAACTATCCGGTTCTCACGAGTTTACCCGCCATCTGTCTAACATATATAATAGCACACCTGCTGCCTTTGGCTTTAACCATATACCTCTCTACAATACCTTGATAAAGTGGATACACAGTTTCGACCAAGTATCGCTCTGTGAAGAAGAACTTCAAATTTAGGTTGATTTGTTGTGAATATTAGACGCTTTTAAACTTGTTCCCAAACAGAAGAGAGAAACAATACATTTCCTGAACTTCACTTGCCCCTGTTCCATTTCTGCTTCATTTCTCTGTATTGATTCGGCGGTCAGCAAGAATTACAGAGGGCAGCGGCTGCTATGAATTGGACAGGAGGGGAAGTAGTGGCAATTAGAGTGAAAAGCCCTTAATTTCCGCTCTTTCAAGTGTCAGCTGGACAAGAGCAGGGGCCAATATTGGCAGAGTGTTCTTGGGAATATTTCCGGAGCAAAATCTGTCACCGTGTGGCATTATATTGATCTCAAGCTGGGCATGTGAGGAGGAGTCTTCTGTTAGAGAGTGAGAGGCGTACTCTTTTTCAACCCTCATTGGATTTTCAGTGGATTTACCTTCTCTGGGATGCAGGGCCGTTGTCGGAGGCCCTAACGGTGAGGGCGTAGGAGCGGCCCACGGTCAGGTTGACACCGGGCAGCACAGTGATCATTCCTGTGAAGTCATTGATGGTGAAGTGTCCCTGATCTCCTGCCAAGATTTTGTAGCTCACCAACCCACCCTCATCAGCGTCCACTGCTGTCAGCTAAAAAAATAAATTGTAGCCGTTATTTCAGAGAGGACCTGCAAAGGTGCTTATTCACGTTTATCACTGTCCAAGCTTCCTCTTTGGACCAGGCTGAATCATGAAACCTGCCAAGTACATGTCCGGGTCATGTTTTCCAGATTCACTTAAAAGATTCCAGCACATTCAGCAACTGGCTACACTGGATTATGGGTAATTAGTTAATACAAAGACTGTGTGTGTGTGTGTGTGTGTGTGTGTGTGTGCGTGCGTAAGCAACTCTTTAGTGCATTTACATCAATCATTCTTATTTTTGTTTAATATAAATATATATATATATATATATTTCTGAAAATTAAGTATATTTTGAACCTACTGTACATTCTAATCCTAATTATATATCATGGTAGGTCAGGTTGTATTAAATATATAATAATAATAATAATAATATATAATAATAATAATAATGATGCAATTAAATATTAAAATTATATTAAAATTAAACATACATTAGAATCTAATATGAACTAATATGAACTACACTCTAAGGGCGCTATAACAGCTCTCTGACTCACTGCACTGGCACAGACAGGGAGAACAGGCATTTCCCCAGTGAGCCTACTCGCACAGACACTGTGCAAGCTCAGGATACGAGGAGCAGGTCCTGCCGGTTGCGCCCCACTGGCTCACCCGGACCTGGTTTCCCAAACTCATTTCCCCGCGACAGCACCTCCTGGCGCATTCCTCTGAGAAAGGACCTCCTCTCTCAGGGGCTGCACCATATGGCACCCACGCCAGATCTATGGAACCTCCATGTGTGGCTCCTGGATGGAGGCAGACTTGAGGTGGTCTACCACCGGCGGTGGTAGAGACCATCATTCAGGCTAGAGCTCCTTCAACAAGGCAAAACGCACTGAAATGGAGTCTGTTTGCGACCTGGTGTTCTTCTCGCCAAGAAGACCCCCGAAGATGCACTATTGGAGTAGTGCTTTCTTTCCTGCAAGAAAGGTTGGAGCATAGGCTGTCACCCTCCACCTTGAAAGTGTATGTAGCCGCTATTGTGGCTCACGAGCAGTGGGCGGCGGTCCCTGGGAAAGCATGATCTCATCGTGAGGTTCCTGAATGGGGCCAGGAGGATGAATCCTCAGGCCTCCCTTGTGCCCTCTTGGGACCTCTCTATCGTCCTGGCTGGACTTCAGAGGGGCCCCTTTGAGCCGCTGGATTCAGTCGAGCTGAAGTTCCGGTCTCTTAAGACAGCGCTCTGACCGCTCACTTCCATCAAGCGGGTGGGGGCCCTCCTGGCGTTTTCGATGGCGAAGAGTGCCTTGTGTGGGCGGTCTACTCTCACGTTGTCTTGAGACCCCGGCCTGGATAGAAGGTTCCCACCATGCCCTTCCGCGATCAGGTGGTGAACCTGCAAGCACTGCCCTCAGAGGAGGCAGATCCAGCCTTAGCGTTGCTGTGTCCCGTAAGAGCATTGCGCATGTGGACACCGGAGCATCAGGTAAAGGTAATACTTTTCCCTCACGGTAAACCTGTGTCTTCCCTTTGACAGAGCTTCTGTCAGGTTCTGCTGGCAGCCCTCCTCCCTAATCCTAGGTAGGATCTGCCCCAGAGTCCAGTCATATGTAGTACTGCCCCAAGCCTGGGCCAGTCCATATCAGTGTCTCCACATGACCTCCCTTCGGGCAGGATGGCCTCTGTAGCGCCCCTTCTGTGGAAGGCTCGCACCCTGCCGTTACGACAAGCTGTAACAACAAATAGGAAAGACCTGAAGCCGTCTTTCACTGAAGGTCGAAATCCTTCTGATTTCCGTGGGGAAAGGAACAGCAACAGCTATCTCCAGCAGCAATGTACTCAGTGGTCGGTGGTCACCAAGGTTAGCAAATTTGTGCTGGGGCAGTAGGAAGGTTGCAACCTCTTGCATGGCATTTGTCTGTCACTCGCTTGTCAACATCTGCATGCCACAAGGTGTGACGGGGTTCAGCTTGTGGTGCTTCCATAGGACCCCTATGGTGTCACGACATAACTCGTAGTGACAGAAAAACGTCCAGGTTGCGTCGTTCAATATGGAGAGATGGAGGAGAGACGTTACCCCATGCCACAATCTTGAACCATCGCTGGTTGCCAGGGACTCGCCTCTCGGCTCAGCGTAAAACCTAATCAGTGGATGCACCTGTCGCCTTTTTATACCCGTGTGCACGGGGAGTGGCTCAGATATGCAAAATCCACTAGCCAATTTCATTGCCGTTTTCTCTTTAGTCAGAGATGATCGGGGCTTCCAAGTAAATCCCCTATGTCGTCACGAAATAACGTCTCCGTTCCCTCCATCAGGGAAGGGTGGTTACGTACGTAACCTAGACGTTCTCTAGACTGTACACTTCAGAAATGTAGAAACAATTGCGGACTGTTTACAGCTCACTTAGGGCAGGTCTGTGATAAAACACCAGTGTCAATCAACAATCGTGCAAGGGGCCTGTGTCTTTGTGACGACACATTACCAATTATCTGCAACAGCTTGATCTGAGATAGTGCTCATGATTCTTGGGGGATAAAAAAAGGGTGGATTTTATCATTATAGGTTGGTTGTGTACACACACTGCCAACACATATTTATGTTCTAACAATATGTAAAAGTGAATTTAGCATACGATGGCTCCTTTAATCTCCACGCAACAGTGCTCAATAAAAACTTAAATACTTGAAATAAGTAGACAGTTCTTCAAATAGTAGTATTAGTAGTATTAATAGTAGTGGTAGTAGTAGTAGTAATAATAATAATATAATAATAAATTGCTAAACTGGATATGAACAACTGCAAAACTTGATATGAACTGCAAAGTAAAATATACAAGACTTCAATTGAAATCCTTTAATATCCTATCCATATTTTTATTATTAAATATATAACTATTAACTTCATATATATAATAATTATTATTATTACTATTATCATTAAAATTATATTAAAATTACAACTACATTTTAATAATAATTTATAACAACTATTTAATATAGCACAGCTCTTTCTGACTCACTGATTCTACAGACAGGGAGAAAAGGATTTATTTCAGAACATTTATGAAGTGACAACTCCCAGCATACAATGGAGCAGTTAACCTTTTACATGATACAACTTGCACTTTTTAATTTAGATTTCTGGGGTCAATCTTTCAGCATGTCAGAGCAAATCTGCGCTCTGCTCGTGTTCTGATTGCAAAGGAATCAGTTATGCACACATTTTGAAAGAAAATTCCCATTAAGACAAAGATTAAACCGAGATCTGAGCAATTATTGCAGCAATAAGCCCCTCGTAAATGTGGGAACTACAGCTATTAATTCAAATGAGTGGATTATGGGTGAAAAGCTGCACAAAAATTATTTCCCTTGTTTTCCAGGAAAGACATTAAACATTTATAAAACAAGGTCAATATATTTGAGAAGCGAAACTGTATAACATACCTATTTTCAGAGAATATATCCATAGTTTATTTTTTGACTTTTCTACTATATAAAGTACAAAAAGCGCAAATTAAAATATATTGTCAGACAATAAGGCTTTAAGTAAATTTATGATTTTTTCAAGGATGCTCCGATGTCTTTCTTGGAACCCCAGACAGATTGCAAATAAAGATATGATTTTATTGCAGTGAAAGAGTATCTTATTGATTACCTGTAAGATTGTGTCTCCAGGCTGCATATCTGTGTAAACATTCACACTGTATGAGACGTTAGGGAAGGTAGGCGTGTTGTCATTGGCGTCAATCACAGTGATATTAACAGTGACTGGAGAGCTCTCCTGAACTCCATCTGAGGCAGTCATCTAGAGAAGAAGAAATTAAACTGTTATTATCAAAACTGTGATATTAACTGTGTTAATATCAAAACACACTTAGCGCAGTGAGAAGAACCACATTTGGTTTTTAATTTCAAAATTACACATTGTGCACAGATACATCATTGCAAATCAGCCAATTTAGAAAAGGAAAACTAAAAGCAAAATTTGAAAATTGCTGCTAACTACCTATCAGCAAACAGATACTGTGATATAAAAGGCAGATAGCCTCATGCATTTTCCCTTTGCTCATTGTGATAGCAGAAGCCTAGCCAAATTATTTAAATGAATGCTCTTGCGTGGAGAGAACAATCCATTGGCGGTACTCCCAACAGCCTCACTAGCTGTCAACTAGACTAATGGAATATCACAGAGAGGTTGTGGACTGCACTGTGAGAAGGGCGAAGTATTTCTGTCAACCTCCACATGGAATAAAAGAGCTGAAGCTTGAGCACAGAAGGAGGTAGTCAAGTCAAATATCATGAATTAAAGACAACACCTATGAAAACATGTTAATAACTGATGATTGGATAAGACTTTCTTGATGGCAATACAGATACAAAGGCCCATATAATCACACAATTTCATTTAAATAACACATTCAGAATTTCTGCGGTCAAATTTAAATTCATGTTGCATAACATGTGCTACAGTAATTAGTAATTTCAGTTACTATTCAAACTGTCTGACAGAAAAAAAGTGTTATGAACGGTTTATGCAATGTGCTGTATAAAATACAATATGTGAGCACAGAGTGTAGCAGAGAAGTAAACAATAAATGCTGACACTAGGTGGAATGCAATGCAGTTAATGAATATGCTAAAGGAATAAAATGTAATGTAGAGATATTTAGCGACTCAAATAGGCTTTAGCTACTCACTGAAAATATCCAAAGTCCTCTTTAAGGCAAGTCATGTTGCTCGGCGGCCATCTTTGAAACGCCTCTCGGGCATGCAAGTGCAGCTACAACCTCTTTGAATGGAGAAACATCAAATTCTCCAAACCTGATCACCAAGCCTACATTTAAATTAATATTTGAAAACACCAATGAAATCTGACAGCGACTGTATCATAATTGTTTATTGCTCAAATAGCATTATAAAAGGCCTATTATTCAGCTAGACCAGCCAGCGTGCATGCGCAGTCCTAAGTGTAAGTCTCAGAACGCTGACTGTTTATATAATAACCGGGACTTCTAACAGCAGCAGCGATGCACTGACTTACCGATTGTGATTACTGAGTGTTGCAATTTAACCCCATTCAAAACTATACTAATCACACGTCTTGGGTGTTTATAGTCTTGGAATGGCTAATTTATATGATTCCACATTGCTTAGATTTCAAATTGCTTAAGCAATGATACGTTTCTCATAACACCAGAGTGTCTTAAGCATATTGACGATAAACAAATACTGCAACAGTATTTCAATAAAGACAGCTTGTTCAACAGCATATTTGCTAAAACACAGCTAGCCTAACAACGAGAGTGTTTCCAATGATGAACATACAATCCTGGCAAACAGTAGGTTACAGTAGTGACTAAATAGCTTTTTAGTCAACAGCCGATCCCAAACAAACTATGCCTAACGAAATCAGAAGACTATAGCGACAGCGTGTACTGAGTAAGTTAATTAAGCTTAGCAACAGTGTGTTGCCAATACATGATAACTTTAAGCAGGAGTATGAAAAATAAATTTGGCTTAGCTTCATGAAGACGCGTTCGGATGAATGGAGTGTGAAATATATCCACATCTGTTGAGGATTCTATCTTCTTAATGATGTCCAATTCCTTCATGCAGGGAGATCCGATCTTGACTGAATTACTGAGTTTTGAATCAGCCATATAACGTTACTGGTCGATGCAGTGAATCGTGTGTTCAAACGATACCGGAATCTGATGAAGCGAAATCTGTAAGGTCAACATCCTTTAAATTAGTTGAAAGCTGTCCTGAGTGAGTGTTTGTGACAAACTAGAAGACTGTTAAGCTAGTATCTGTGCAACGAATTAGCGTTTTGATGCTGTCTTGAGCAAAAACGCGAGTTTCTGTGCGACAGAACTCAAGGCTGACTAAGCGCATGTCTGTGCGACAGAACTCAAGGCTGACTAAGCGCATGTCTGTGCAACAGAACTCAAGGCTGACTAAGTGCATGTCTGTTCGACAGAACTCAGGGCTGACTAAGCGCATGTCTGTGCGACAGAACTCAAGGCTTACTAAGCGCATGTCTGTGCGACAGAACTCAAGGCTGACTAAGCGCATGTCTGTTCGACAGAACTCAAGGCTGACTAAGTTCATGTCTGTTCGACAGAACTCAGGGCTGACTAAGCGCATGTCTGTGCGACAGAACTCAAGGCTGACTAAGCGCATGTCTGTGCGACAGAACTCAAGGCTTACTAAGCGCATGTCTGTGCAACAGACTATGGTAGGTGTGAGTACAGATGAACTTACATATCTTATTAATTGTAGTGGGAGGAGTTACGATCAGCTGAGCGTCAGCTGAACTGCAGTCACTCACGGTGTTCTGCCTGAACGCTTAAGCTCCATTCGTCGCTCAAACTAGATGGGTGGCTTTTGTAAGGTTAGTGCAGCTGTAGGGTATCAAAGCGAATCAGACTATTTAAGATTTGATCAGAACATAGTTGGAACCACCCAAAGAGCCAAAATCCACAAAGAGGCCCAGGATAACAAGACAAGATAATACATCTGTCCACGATAGTCTGGCGCCACCAACTAGCAGCTTTGAGCATTCTCACAGCATTAAAATAACTCAGGGAGGAGTTTGTCAAATTTGGGGCAAGTAACCAAAATGAATGATCAAAGAGATGCACAGCATAACCATCACATTTAAATCCATGATATAAATCATGAGCTAAAGACTTCCTCAGATTGACTTCCCCCCCACCTAGAGGACAAGAACCAGACTGAGATTTCTTATGAGACCTTTTAATCTCTTTGCTCCTCACATTCACAGAATGTCACAGAATCCGCCTTCACATGTATATATACTAGTGGTGGGCCGTTATCGGCGTTAACGTGCTGCGTTAACGGAGACTTTTATCGGGCGATAAAAAATATCGCCGTTAATCTATTCTCAAAGTTGGGTTGGGAGCTATCTATGGCTATGATGACTTTCACCCTGATATTTAGCGGATGTATACCTGGCGAATTGCACTGTAGAGAACGAGTCTTGAACTAGAGGCTCGCAGTCCGTGATGGACAGATTGTTAACGGCTGGTCTGTGTGGTAATACAATCGGGCGCAGGACATCCAAACGCTCACCTATCATTCATCAACCTCAAATATGGCTTTTCATCTGAAAGATGTATGTAGTTAACAACTTTACATGGCGCTCAATATGATGTTAACTAGAGAAATGTGCGCTATTGAAGTGTTTGTGTGGAAGCTGCAGGACAGGCTCCGGTGCGCTCACTTGCTCTTAAAATCTCCGTCATTTTTGTCATACAGATAAAAGTAGCCTAATACATCTTTCGAATCTGTAAAGACTCTACGTTTATTTGTGTGCACTCAGAATAACAACGAAACGCTGGCGCTTTTAAGCAAACAGGATGCGCTTTAGGTCTCATGTGAACTTGAGCGAGAAACTTCAAACTCCGTCTTTGAAAAATAGAGTGAAATGTCTAAAAATAAAAAAAGACGTGTGTGTTAGCATGGATGATTTACATGAAATTGAATCTGTGCAACACTGTGCATAATAAGATGGCTTTCAGTTCAATATAATAACAAAAACGACATTTTGGGTTGTTATTCAACTAATAAGGTGGGCACGCTGTGATCTGTACTATATTTTACTGTAATTGACAGTTATCGGCAAAACAAAAACAACAACACGGGAGTGGGAGGGAATGAGTCATTCTTCCGGGAGTGGAGCAGGATTTTCCTCCAGTTTTTCATGGGATTGGGACGGGAAGAGATTAAAGTTTGTGATGCATTTTGGAAACAGGAGATGAGCCCTGGTCTAATGCGCCACCTGGCTTGAGAAACCCGTTCTCAAAGACTTACTAGTCATTATTTGGGTAGCACATTATTCTGAATGCCTTCGCAGAATTCAAATGAGCCATTTTAATCTAGATTAATCTAGATTTAAAAATTAATCTATGCCCACCACTAATATATACACACCTAAATGATGCTAAAATTACTTATGAGCAATTCATTATTTTATGTATAGCTCCATATTATGTATGTAACCCACACATTTGATATTCATGTCTAAATCATTCATTGTGTATGTCTTTTGAATAACTACTGAATAGTTTATAGGTTTATATTCATGTTGGGTATGTATGAGTTTGAAAATTCATGCTTTGAACATTTCTATCAATCAATTCTTTGTCAAATGTATTATATTCTTGTTATAGAAATCATGTCCAAAATTATACTCTGCAGGAGCGGGAAAATTCGGACCATGTGTCTGATAACGACCACAACAAAGGGAAACCCCTAAACAAGCAACGCATGTACCCCCAGATTTTAGCTGAACTGGTGCATTTAATATAAAGTTTAGCCTCATTGAGGAACTTAATGCGAGGGTTACTTAAATGATTGATGGTTGCTCAGGTCTATAAAATTGCACATATTGCTATAATTTAGGATTTAATATTTTCACTCTCAAACTCATTCTCTCCTCACTCTCTCTCTTCCTGCAACTTGTCTGAATGTATGAATGCATGTGTTCATGTGTTAGATTAGTTTATATGTTTTAGATGTATCCAATAAATAATTATTTTTATTGAAAAGAGAAGTATCTTGTAAGTGTTGTGCTTTACAAGTTAATGTCTTCAACTGCCAATCTTGTTACTGTGTACTTGTTACTTGTTACAGAAAATGCAAATTCAGCCCATTTTTGGCCAAACAGAAACTGCACACAGGCTGTATTTGAATGTAAGTCTCTGTAAATCCACTCTCTGACAGCAGGTGGTGCTTTATATGGAAAAGCTGAATTACAGCCGTTTCCCATGAACTCTGTGGACAAAGCAGTATTGCGATTAAGAACACTTCCTTTAGGTATTAAATGGAGCGAAGATGAAAACAAAATGCCATTGAATTGTTCCTGAAGACAGCCAGAAACTTCAGAGGTACATTCATATAATTAATTCATTCATATATTCATTTGTATAATTCCCTCAGCACTCTTTTAAAACTTCCCAGCTTTTCCGCTCTATTTTCACTCAAAATTAAACTACTCTGCTGCTGTGCGCACGTGAGACTGTTACTGAAAACAGAGCTTTATACTGGACAATATTTATTTATCATGAGTTGTTCAAATCATGGTAATCGAATACGGTTTTAATGATAATTAAAATATGAAATGGTAATACTAACTGTGGGTAATTGAATCATGATTTATCACCAGACCGGTAATTATTACATCCCTACTGTGTATTCAACAAGTGTAAAATAAAAATAAGTCCACTATGGCGATAACCACCATTTAACAACACTCTAGCAGCCACATAGTCACACAAAGCTCACAGAATCTACGACAATATGCTGAACAAATTTGGATTGTAGCAGCTAGTTTCGCACATTTTCTTTGCAAAGTATAACAATATAATGTCAATGTTTTATTGATTATTATTTTTATGACAGTAGTTACCAATACCAACTAGTCCACATGTTTTTTGGCAGAAACCATTGTCACTACAGTACATTTTCATAATGGTTATCCTTGAAACGCTACTCAAGGATGTAGGATCTCAAAAAAATCAGATGCAAGCGCAATACTTTCCTCAAATTAACCACATCATGAGTATAACAATGTGGCCCAACAGACTCGTTTAAATGAGCTAAAACAATGTTTATCAGCTACAAAGACAGGACAATTGAGATACTTGATATTCCACTGCTTCAGCAAACAAAGTTCATCTTGTTGCAAAACAGATAATGGCATCTCTAAGCAGCCATTTGTACGTGACACATTAGCCTAACACGGCACAGAAACATCACCGGCGGGACCCCAACTCCTCTGTTCCCTTAGACGAGACCAGCTGGTTTCAGTTTCTGAATGAATCGGCGCTCAGGGGGCGTGAGGTGCAGTGCAGTGAATGTTAAGTCCTGCAGCCCACATCCCAGGAGCTGCCCGCGACGCACGTCTGACTGAGAATCAGCATTCATTCCCAGTGCCCTTCACAATTTAGTGTTCTCATACCGTAATTACACACTCCTATAGAATTGGGCACAAAGGTCTTTTCAGCATGAAAGCATGGTGATACATGTCTAGTGATAAGCCCAAAGCATACTTTGTTTTTTATGTGTAATTTTCTATACGCACATACTCTGCACTCATTTATTTGTCCACAAAGCTGTTGTTTCACAGTTGAAACAAGTGAAGCAGACATACTGCAGACATAACAAACTACTGTGGACTATTTCAGGAAGCCAGAGGGGGGAGAGGGGTGATTATTGGTTTAATTCTGGTTATAGATTGCAAAAAATAAATACAAAATTGGACCAATAAGCTTTGAGCAATTTGACATCCATATATCTGATGGAAATACTGTCGCTCCCACTGTATCTCTTATTCCAATTTAAAGCAATTCACAGTGAAAGCAAAATTGGCCGCAAATTATATTTGTATCTAAAAAAAAAAATAAATATAACAAATAAAATATATAAATATATATATACATACAACAGTTATTTCTGGTCCTTAAATCTGATTAGCTGATAAGAGTCTGATATTCTGGTGATAACAGAACTCCAACCATTTCACAGCTTGTTTCACTCCTCTTTGGGTATTTATCACAGGGAGTGTCATGGCAGACTCCCAAATCCACTATCATTTTAAAAAATATACTGTTTTTGTGTCTCTATGTCAGCTCAACATTCCTTCATTACTAAAGTGTTAAAGTAATGTTTTTGAATCAGTAACGGAGGCTTGGGCTCAGCTGTTAAACTGTCAAACTGTGATTTGAGTCTGTGGCAGAAGGAAGTAGTTCTGTACAAAATAAAGAGGGTTTTAAAGACACTCCATGTATTCACACACTTGTGCCTTTAAACTGTTGTATAAAAGCAATATACATATTAAAATACTTTCAAATCACATGAGCCAATATTTTATTCACAATAGAACATAGAGAACATAACAAATGTTTAAACGGAGAAATGTTACACTTTTATCGACTAAATGAGCTCATTTCACATTTTTGAGACCTTTCAAACAGTTGAAAAAAAAGTTGAAAACCATGAACACACTGGATAAACTATTAATAGTAGAAACTGAAGTAGTAATTCTAATTGAAAGTAATATTGTTCGCCAACAGTACACTGCTGCAAAGGTATTTCAAACTTCTTTTTACCCCTAAGAGAAGACCGAAAGTGAACTTTTCTGTGAGTTTATCAGGGCCTTAAACCTAGACTCTGTTCATCTGGGAATCAGGCAGCCAGGGTTGATAGACCCTTGAAGATGGCTCTTCATAGATAATAAACCAAAAAATAAAACATATTTAAATTATTGGGTAAACAATTCCTGTTATATCTAGCTGTTATATCCAAATTAGGCCTCTTCCATCCCTCAACAACATAACCTCCAAAAATATATCAGCCAGCATGATGTTACAGTAACAAACCCGAACAATCCATAGTGTGTTCAGATTGGCTAAAAACAAGATTGGGCTGCTCCCCTCACTGTTGCTTGCTATGAGTCTGTCACAAAGGCAGACGTGATTCCTCAGGACGCCTATTTCAGGTGACATCTGTCAGGTAGAGCCTGTGCACTTGACATGTCGGAGTTGTGGCCCTCATGTGGTAGATGCAAGTTTACATCTGGCATGGGGAATGCAATTATACGATCCCACTCCTCTCTCCTCACAATTCTCTGTCTCCTCTTCACAGTATCATTCTAACAAAGAACCTGAAGCTCCTGCAATAATAATAACAATAAAAAACAGCCAAAAAACAAACAAACATCTGGATGGGCAAATATAACACTGAAGCATAATTTTGCCTCAAGTCTGACAATGTTTTGGCTGAAATTAGCTAATTTAGAAGTTGTGACATCAACGGACAGCAAATGAGGACGTTTAGAGTACACTGTACTTCTACAAATAATGGTGAAATTAGAAACTGCTGTTGCCACAGAGACAGTGTTACCCAACTTTACGAGGGAAATCAATCCTAGAGTCACGACATCACCTCAGCGAGGTTCTATAAAAACTGATCTTATAACATTTACAAAGTTTGGCACGTCAAACTAGACAGCTCAGACATCTCAGTTAGCTCCAGGGTGCCGCTTAGGTGGAAGTCCTTCATGTCGGTACCTTCTGCTTAAAAACTAATTCAAGGACGTGCACCTCCAGTAAGAGTAAGTGAGCTGCATTACTGAATGGCACCATTACTGCATACGATATTTAATGTATATATGCAGCTGAGAAGGAAGCTTAGCAACTAAACATGATTAGAGAGAGAGAGAGAGAGAGAGAGAGAGAGAGAGAGAGAGAGAGAGAGAGAGAGAGAGAGAGAGAGAGAGAGAGAGAGAGAGAGAGAGAGAGAGAGAGAGAGAGAGAGAGACAGACACAAAACAGAAATCTTTCATTTTGTATCAGATTTTCTTTTCACTTGACATTGTATTGTATGAATTTGCTATAATTTCTAGCAATAAGCATTAAATAAATATTCACACTAAAAATAAATACATTCTATATAAACATTAAAATATTAATGTTAATTTTTTTATGTATTAGACTCTTTAATCGGTATACCAATTAATATGTTTTAATCTTATTATTATAAGTTATAATTAATGTAACGGATTATCCTATAGTTTAATTAGTATATATATTATCATAATGTCTCATATTTATAACATTATTGTCAGATTAGTCATCTACTTCACTAACTAAATAACAATATGACCAGTCGCTCAGAAAAATAATTTTACAATATATTACATAATCTGGCTTTGTAGAAATTGCTGCTAAAAATGTTAAGCATGAATTGACAAGCTAGTGTGCCAAAACATACAATTGCCACAAACGTGTTTCCATTAACCAGGGAGATGTGATTGTGTATTCTTTGTGTAGGTTATAATAGTATGACCCATACTTCCATAATTTCCACCGTCCTAAAAATATTTTTTCTCTCTCATTAACTGGCCGACAGCACTATAATACACTCCACTGTATCACTGTAATATATGTCAGAGATTAAAATAACCACGGACGTGCTCAGCATTAATTCAAATCCATTCACCACCAAGCAAAAAGGTGGAGAAAACAGCAACCCCCTACATGTCACCAAAAGTGAGATCTGCATATCTCTATTGTAAAGTTTGATAGGCAGAGAAATATGGTGCGTTTGTGTGAAGTGCATAGTAGGAACCTGAGAGAAATGCTGATGGCATGACTGCAGAGATCTGCATTGTCCATGTGACCTGATGTGGCGTTGTGCAATCCAGCATTGTAACTAACTAAAATACCAACACTTTCACATTATTTGTCTTTATGGATTTCCACTCTTGAAATATTTAAACCTGGGTCATTCTAAACCCTGGGTAAACAAATTCCTGGATGATCTTGTTTCATGTTATATATTGCTCAATTTGCCCAGGTTAAAAGTTAAACTTGGGTATTCATGTGCTGACAATTCACACACTATAAATTCCTAAACGCTGGGTTAATGTTATTATTTCAATATGTATGGCGTCAGTGTCACTGATTGAACAAATGCAGCACATTACCTGGTTACATAGCAGATCTAGCTTATATTATTGCAAACTGTATTGTGAAGTTTTTTCCTGAATAGACTTTTTGTTGGAATATAAACATAGCTTCATTAAATCAATACAACAATGGAAGAAAGTTGCCTCCTCAAAAGCCATGAATTATGTACATTTGTCTTTTTTATGCATTTTATGTATTTATTTATTTGTTTATTTTTGCTGTTGTTATTTGCAGTCTCTTTGATAAATTATGGGTACATCAATACACCTCAAAACATCATATAAATAGTCCTCTCTCTCATTTAATATTGTTCCTGTGCAAACAATTTGGAAAAATATTCTGTACTGCGTATTTTATGTCTGCAAACTGCGTAATTTTATGTCTGCACAGCAGAGCAGATTTTTTTTGATAGATAGATGTGTGTTATGATAATAATATGCATAATAATATTCAAAAATAAAATAACTTTAGAAATATTGTTTTAATTTTTTTTTTTTAGAAATAATGGTCATTGCATAAAGGGCTACTACTACTACATATTCAAGGTGTAATTCGAGGCTTTAATTCAACTTTTTTAATAATGGTCTAAATTGGTATAAATTATTTTCAAAACCTTATAAATACAATGAGAAGGAGACTCTGTGTGATTTTTCATTGACCCGCATCACGTCCTTAAGTAGAGCCACTTGCTAAGAGATTCTGTATGACCGCATGGCTTTCACTTGATCAGAATTCCTCTGGTGTAGTTTGCAGTTTTAAAAATAAACCCAGAGTGAACAATCGAGTAGTGTGTGTGGAAGCGAGTTTAGACAAAGTCCTTCACATGAAAGCTGCAAGCCCCAATAACAGAGACAGAGCTAAACAGGCTTGTCAAGGAAAGGTGGCACTGAGCCCTTACCATGAAGAGCATAACTCGGCTGTTCTTCATGGTCCACGGACCTCAGTAGTGTCAGGTAACGTCTGAGCCCACTGGGCGTCACTGCAAAGATGCTGTTGTAGTTGTCCAGAGAGATGCGCACCATGGGATCTTTCATCTGCAGTGCAAATAAATCACAGTAGGTTCCCGTGTCAGAAGGCAGAGACATCAGAAGATAGAGCATGTTGAGAATATGACTATACAAATTGCTAAGGATGAGGAAAAACACTTATAAAACCCAGTGCATTAGAGAAACACAATGTATAAGAGAGAATTCCAGTCAAAAGAGAGATAAACAACCCCAAACCTTCTAAAAAATGTTTAAATCACCGATATCTCATATACCAAAATATATAAATTAGGAACATAAATGTCTAAAGAGATTAAACAAGTGTAACGGCATTACAAGACTACATTTACAGCTAAAAATGCATTTTCTTGCTTATGAAATCTGCAAAAATAATGCATTTTAGAAGTTAAAAGTGTTGTAACAGCACTGCGGTTTATTATTATAATAAACATAATATTATCATGTAAAGTTTGGAATAATACATATTTTTCTAATGTTTTTGTAAGTCTCTTATGCTCACCAAAGCTGCAGTTACTATGATCAAAAATACAGTAAAACCGTAATATTGTGAAATATTATTACACTTTAAAAGAACTGTTTTCTATTTGAATATATCGTAAATGTAAAATATCCCTACGATTCCTACGTCTTTAGGTGTCACATGATCTTGCATGTGTCTTTAAAGTTTTTTTTTAGGATGCAGTAACTTTTTATGGAAAATGAAAACATTTTAGTTTCTAATAACATAGTTACTTTTTCAAATAGTTACTTTTGATTGTAATAATATTTCACAATATACTGTTTTATTTAGAGATTTTTTAAAGTAACATTAAGACTGTCTTTTAATAAATAATACAAATACACAATCTGCCTATTTGCTGAATCATGAATGCACAAAACAAATATATATATATATAAATATAAATATATAAATATAAAAAATATATATATATATATATACACACAACAGTAATCACTTTAGAAATGGCCTGGAATGCTGGAAATGCTGGAATTTTATGTGGTGCCTTCATTCCCACCAACCATTATCTACAGGAGCAGTTTGCAGTTTATACCAGCTGAAATTCCCCCAGTGCTCCAACCCATGAAGACTATTAAATCAGCCATTATGCCCTTGCAATACATACATTTTTCATGCCACACTGCATTATGTGGGTACAGACACTGTTGCTGACCTCTTGAAAAGTGCACAGCACATATACAGTATATATATATATATATATATATATATATATATATATTGTGATATTAATTGCGAAACGTTTTCAATACTTTCCTTATTTAAGGAAACACATGTTATGTAGCAAATATACTTCATTAATGTTACGGCAGTACATCTCATGAACCTTAGCAGTTTGAATTCCATTCCACTTATTCCATTTGAATGGAATTTCTAAATAAATTAGTAATTTCACCATTATTTAATGGTAAATACAATAAACCATGTTATCTAAAAAAAAACATGTTTGCATTTGTATTGCATTACATTTACATGAATTTATTTAGCAAGGCTCATGCAACGCTATAAAACCGATACTATAAAAAAGTTAGCAATTTTTAAAGAAAAAAAACATGCAACAATAAAAATGCTACAGTAAAAACCTGTTAATAAGTAACCTTATCATAAATAGTGAAAAGAACTGTAAGTGGTTCAACATCACTTTATATGTAATTTTACAATAAAATGATATAAAATTGTACCAGTTCATTAAACAGTGTAAAAATTTGAGGCAGGACTATCTGATAATATAAATATTAAACATTAAATGAGCATAAATATAAAAATATATTTTTGCAAGTACATTTATTTGCACACTAAAAAACACACTTCAGATTAAACACTCGTGTTCTTTGCAACTCCACTAACAATTCCTCAATATGCTCCAACGCAGTCCTCCAAATTTACCTATTTATTAATGAGATAAATTAGATAAATTGCCAGTCTGCCCAAAATGTAAATGGAAATCAATAAACAAGATGCAGAACAGTAATCATGCAAAGCATTAAGCAAATTGAAAGATACAAAAACACAGCACAGCAAAGATGAGCGAAGAGAGAGAAGGCAAACAAGGGCTTTTCACTTCACACGTCTCTTGCTAATTTCATTAATACCTACAGGCACATCACCGGGATTCAGCTTTACATGGGAGACAAAACATATGATTGACATTAGAGTGTTTTCCATTAATCATTACAAACTTTTTCAACTTTGTAAATAATAAGAATCAATCAGCACCAATAATAATTCATAAAAATAAATAATCACCAAATCAGTATATTAGAATGATTTGTGAAGGATCGTGTGACACTGAAGATAGGAGTAATGATGCTGAAAATGTAGCTTTAACACCACAGGAATACATTTGATTTTAAAACATTGAAAAAGAAAACAGTTCTACTAAATGATATAATAATATTTCACAATATTACTGTTTTACTGTATTTTTGATCAAATAAATGCAACCTTGGTGAGCATAAGAGACTTCTTCCAAATAAATGAATTAATCAACACTTTTGACCAGTAATGCACAAAACAGTAATCAGTGTTGTGCAAGTATTGCGAGTTACGTAATCAGATTACTTTTTTCAAGTAACTAGTAAAGTAACTCATTACTTTTTAATTTACATGCAAATATCTGAGTTACTTTTTCAAAAGAAGTTACTCCTGTTAATTTTCCCCATTTATTACTATAAACTTTTCTGTCCCCATATCGGGAGAAATCAGAAGTACAGAAGAATTGTGTCTGAACATGATGTTACTGTAGTTCTAGACTGAATGTGCAATAATTCATCCCACTTGCAAAAAACTGATTTAATATTCATTAAAATGAATTAAAACTGTTAAATGTAAACTCAGAATATGACGCAAACCTGCAATAATTAAATGTTAAATAAGACAAATGTATCTAATCCCATTTTATTACCCAATGTTTTTACTGCTGACCTTTGATGATCCAGTTCAACCATACTAATAAGCAAACATGACTTTAGATAAACTAACAATTGTGCTTCTTTGTCTTTTTTAATGCTGAAGAGTGTTGAACCTCCGTCTCCTGCGTTCTAGACTTGAATTTGCTTTTCTTCAGCCAGCGGTTTATTCATTACGCTTTGGTGTGAAAGCACTTTTCCATTTGCTATAAATAGAACTTCTTATATTAAAAACAAACAATCAAGCTCTGCTCATATTTAAAAAGTAACACGAAAGTAACACAAAAATTAACGTAATGCATTACTTTCCATACAAAGTAACTAAGTACTGCAACTAATTACTTTTTTTAAGGAGTAATGCAATACTGTAATGCATTACTTTTAAAAGTAACTTTTCCAACACTGTCAGTCAGAGTCCGCTATGTACTAAGTACTCTGTCTTTGCCATCTATAAAGCAGAGATCATTGCAAAGAGAGAACACTCAGGAGAACATTAGCGCAATGTAAGCGTCTCCCCAATAAGTCTCTAAGTGTGAGCCTCGGAAACCATATCTCTGATGCGGTTTTCAATTTTAATTTGCTTTTCTAAATGCTCCATAGAGCAGGAGCTTTGGTTAACTTCAGAGAAACATTTCTATACACACACAAACACACACACATATCCCTCAGGACATATGAAAATGATTGAGCACGAGCACAGAAAGAGTGACTCCTCACCTCTTCGATGTCGTTATCCAGGGCGATAATGGCGAGGGGGGTGGAGAGATTGGCACTGCTCGAGATAGTTGTGCCCAGCGGAGCAGACTCTGAGATGAATCCATGATAAATGGCCACCTGGAAATACGGCGCCTGATTGTTCTCATCAAGCACCTCAATGTGGAGATTAGCAAACGCTGGGAGAGGGTGTCCATTATCCTGCTCTGCCTAGAGAAAAGAATGCCATGAGTTGAGAGATTCTGACTCTAAGATGGGATACTGGTGTAAAACGGAGCTTTTTTGGATTACGGCAAGCTGCACATATAAGAAGGGCAATGCGATAAGCCTCAATGGGCATACAAGGGCTTAACATTATCTACAGACTTGCCCCTCTAAATTAAATAAAGACCATGGCTGATTAATTCAGGTCATTCCCAAACTTAATTCTCTCAGAGTCTGGCCTGCACCCAAGTGCTACGAGCGCCTGAATATTTAGTGGAGTAACTATTGCTCAAATTCCTACCTCACCAGCGGCATTCACTAACAACGCTTTCACCTATATGAAACTAAAATTAGAAATTAACATCTGAACATTTTGAAGAGAGGTCTTTGGATTAAAATGTCATGGATTTTCAAACTATATGGTTTAATTGCTCCATGCATATCTTAAATAATTATTGTACTGTTAAAATTCCACACCTTTTAAATTTGACTGAATACTGCACTAAAAATGTTCAGGCAAAATGTATTCTAGAGTGGCACAACACTGCTAGTATGATTAGTGTAGTCTAATTACAACACACATGACTCTAATAAGTCAGCTTTTTAATGAATTAAATACATACAGATTTATAAACTGTTAAAGTTAAATCAGTTTAGTTAGCATTGTTCATATAACGTATATTCCACACTTTCTGAAGTTGACTAAATACCACACTTAAGTACTCTTGACAATGTTTCCTGCAATATTCATTAAACAGTGGCACAACATAGCTAGTGAATCTACTTAACAAAACAGACAGTACAATTAGTATAGTTTGTTTCCAACACAAATGACCAATGAATAAATATGAAAGGTAAATCAGTTCAGTTGCACCAGGTCCCTGTGTGCGCACAACTGCTCGTGAGACTGCACAAGTATGAGCCAGTCGTTGAGGATGCGCACACCCCCGTTCTCTCAGAGAAACAATGGCTGCCTTTGGTGAAGACTTTGGTGAGACGCAAGGCGACAGGGATAGCCCGAAGTTCAGAACCTTGTACTGATATGCCCAATCCTCGAATGCGAATTGCAGAAATGGCCTGTGTCACGGGAGGGTCGAGACATAAAAGTACACGTCCTTCAGGTCGATCGCTGCAAACCAATCTAGGGGACGGACGCACCCGAAAAATGCTTTTCTGTGTCAACATCTTGAATGGCATCTAGTGAAGTGCGCGATTCAAAACTCACAGATCCAAGATCGGTGGTAACCCACTGCTTTTCTTGGGCAAAATGAAGTAAGGGCTGTAAAACCCCGATCTCCCGGAGGGACCGGCTCTATCGCATCCTTCGCCAGCAGGACTGCAATCTCTGCACACAAGACAGGAACATCGACGGTCTTGACTGAAGAGAACCGGATGCCCCTGAACTTGGGGATGCCGGGCGAACTGAATCGCATAGCCAAGTCTGATGGTCCGCAGGAGCCACCGAGACAAACTGGGGAGCGCTAGCCAGGCTCCAAGAGACTGTGCCAGTGGAACCAGCGGAAACACCAATGTACCCACGGTGGGGCAGTGTGATGGAACACAGGGACCCGGCCCAGGGCCTGTGATTGCCTTGCCTGTGACGTCAGAGGGCAGGGTCTGGGTGTGAAGTGTAACACACCTGATTCCTCCTCATGTGGAAATGCAGCAACGCAGGAACCCGGCTTGAGGCTTGTGACAGACCGGCGTGTGACGACTTGAAGCAGGGACTCGAGTGTTATAGTCCTTACCTGTTTCCACGAATAGGCAGGAGGGGTTCTCTTGGGCAACCCACTGCTGCCTGCTGGTGAGAGAGGAGGAGGGAAGTACTTCCGTGATGCACGGTCCACCACTCTCTTCCTCTAGAGACCCAGAGACGGAGGGAACCGCTCTTTTATTAATGTTTTGGGTACCGAAAACAAAACGAAACAAAAGATTATCTGCCCGGCCCTCCTCCGGGTGAGGGAGTGGTGCATTCACCATCTCCCGACGAGCATTCTCCTCCATCTCCGGGTCACCTGTCTCAGGGCATCTTACACTTACACTTGCTGCCAGTTTTGACGGGGGCCTGGATGGGCTGGGCGCCCTGTCTACAACCGGCTCCACGACGCTGCCTGGTGGAAGGATGCTGCTGCACCGTGCGAGCGAGGGTAGCCGCAGGGGGGCACCCACGACGACAAGCAGGCTAAGGGGCTGCAGCCGGAATTGAAGCAGCAGGTTTCTTCCGGAGCATGAAGTGTTTGATCACCTCAGTTTGCTTTTGTGCTGCAGAAAACTGCTGGGCATAGCTCTCGACAGTGTCGCCGAAGAGGCTAGTCTGCGACAACGGAACATTCAGGAACTGTACATTCTCCTGCTCCTTAATGTCAGCGAGACACAGCCAGAAATGGTGCTCCTGGACCACAAGCATGGACATTGCACGACCCAGAGACTGCGCGGTCACCTCCGTCGCTCGGAGTGCGAGGTCTGTCGCAGCAGCAGCTCGCCAGGTCTGACCACCGAGGTCGTTTGAAGGATCGGGACGCGGTGGAGAATTCCACATGAGCCCAGACTTTTAGTGCAGCGGCCAGCGGGGCACAGCACGACAACTGTCTGGTCTAGTGAGACACAGTCAGACAGTGTCTGCTCTATTACAAATAATTTACATATATATTTTTTAAATACCTAAAACAGCGGCATTACAAGATGGAAATATAAACTACAGATATTTACACTTGCTCTGTCCAACATTAATGACACTGAATCACTGCGGAGTTGCTAGTTTTAACCTTAACAGCTCTTAACGCCAAATGTGCACTTGGATGGTTAGATAATAGATACATGATGGGCTAGTATAGAAAAAAATTATAACTTAAGCTCTTCCCAGCATTAAGGTAATCCTGATTTTTTTATCATCTTGTCCTAGTTACAAATTTGACTGGTAAATGATAACACTTTTGTATTGCATTGCATTGCATATCAGGGATGACAGATTGATAAAAAGACATGCTATTTATGATTGGATTTAACTTGATACTTTGCGGTAAAAATGGCTCTCCGATTGACTTTGCCCCATCAGTGTGGCTCCCAAGAAAAAAATAGTGAGGACCACTAATTTAGACTATAATCAATCAGTTACAAATGTATCTGGTATATGCATGTGTTGTTTGTATGCTTCCTTAGTATATTAGCCTAGTTACCACTCATTATATGTATTAGTTAACCTCTAAACGCTCATATTCAGGTGTATGAATGTTTCTTCGGTTTAATATCTTCTAGATGTTTCTTTCTTGATATCAAAATGATCTGCTCTTTATTCCTAAAACAATGATTTACACCATGTGATCGTGAAATGTATCATACTAGTTTTACTGTACTGTGAGCAAAACTACACCAATTCTTCAGACCAGTCATAAAACACGCAAATGAGGTGTCAAGTGGGACAAAGAAACGCTTTTCCCTTGTTATTGGTCATACTAACCAAAATGGGTGTTACAGGAAACCAGATAAAACTTATCCCACACCCAAAAGGTGTCTCTTCTCTTTACTTTCGGTTCCCTGGAGACACACATATCCCTGTGGAAATCTCGCTACTCCCCTTTTACGTTCAGTAACATTGCCGATTCACTTTGGACCAATCAACCCGTAGCTGGAATGGTACTGGTTAAATGCCTGAAATAAAGTATCTGGTAAACACAAGCTCAATATATTTTCATGTTTTATTGTACAACATAAAATACATTAGCAAAAATATTTTGGCTTGAAAAGGGTGGTTTGAAAAATACATCTGTAATTATGTGCATAACTTTATCAGTTTTGGTGCAGTTGACAAATATATAAATAGTAAAAGACTATAGAAAAGTTAATAAGTCAACAAGACTTGACAGAACTGTAAATATGAATGAATAGGCAGCATCCAGTGTGATAAAAAACGTAACTCATCAGAATATGAAATGCATTGCATCAACTAGATTACCTCTCATGCTTAAATTGAAACCTTGCAGGCATTTCTGTGGAATGCATGAAAATAAGAAATTATGTAATATGATATTTTGGTGGTATGATGTATACTTGGCTCACTGCGAGGCATTATTAAAGATATAATTAAAGCTACAGAAAGAGATTATATTTCTGTCAATAAAGCTAGTCTCAGTCTATTGAATGCCCAGGTTCTGTCCATACAGACTGTTGACTGACAGGCTAATGCATACTGAACATAAAAATGGAATGTTGCTGAAGTTCTGCATTTGATCTAAAGGCCAATTCACATTGCACAGACAAACGCCAACAAACTCCAACAAACGTGTTGGGATTTGTCTGTGCGGTGTGAATTGGCCTTAACACAATGGCATTTATAAGTGTAGATTGAGTGTTCATATACTTTGGGGCCACTGTATATCTGATGCATTACAGAATCCAATGACAGATTTGTGTAAACGGTTGCATTTTGGGATTCTTGCAGCATACGGACTACGTGATTGGATTTTGAGTGGACTCAAATGGGGGCTCAGCCCCGCTGCTTTTACTTTGAAACTGAGATCTTGACTGGCAGGCTGACATGCTGTTGTCACAATAGGACTGATTTTATCTGTGTGGTGCTACAACTGAAATTCCCTTAGGACAAACTAAGAGTTACTCTGTTGCTGATCTTACAGTGCTTTGCAGAGGCAACACTACTGTACCTGGCAGTCTGTGATGCAGACTGAAGTATATCATTCATTTGATCTTGTGTACAGAAGTACATTAATGAATATATCCTACCCAGCTAACATTTCAGTTTGGTTGTGGGAATATTAAAAAGTAGAATGGAATGAATAAAATCGTATATAAAGGTTAAAAACCTGACATTCTTTAATCTTCTTCCATAGTAACAGATGTATGTTCTAGGGACAGTGACTATCAATGTATATATAATCTAATTAAAAATATAAACTAAAAATCAATCATCAGTATTAATATTCACTTTTAATGTACCATTCAGAAGAAATCCAAATAAAAAAAACTTGTAGTGATTACTTTTATATACCCATGCTTACAACGCACATATACATGCACGTACACACACTCACACATAATAATAATAATAATAATAATAATAATAATAATAATAATAATACTACTGTACCTGGCAATCTGTGTTACAGTGTGAAGTATATTATTATTATTATTGTTAGTATTATAATAAATAAATAAATAAACATAAATATTTGTGTTGCTTCATATCAGCTTTACATCCATATACACTAACTGGCCACTTTATTAGGTACACTTGCTAGTACCGGGTTGGACCCCCTTTTGCCATCAGAACTGCCTTAACTCTTCATGGCATAGATTCAACAAGGTGTTGGAAACATTCCTCAGAGATTTTGGTCCATAATGACATGATAGCATCAAGCAGTTGCTGCAGATTTGTCGACTGCACATTCCATGATACAAATGCCTGTTCCACCTCATCCCAAAAGTGCTCTATTGGATTGAGATCTGGTGACTGTGGAGGCCATTTGAGTAAAGTGAACTCATTGTCATGTTCAAGAAACCAGTATGAAATGATTTGAGCTTTGTGACATGGTGCATTATCCTGCTGGAAGTACATCAGAAGATGGGTACACTGTAGTCATAAAGGGATGGACATGTCATCAGCAATACTCAGGTAGGCTGTGGCGTTTAAATTATGCTCAATTGGTTCTAAGGGGCCCAAAGTGTGCCAAGAAAATATCCCTCACACCATTAGACCACCACCACCAGCCTGAACTGTTGAGACAAGGCAGGATGGATCCATACTTTCATGTTCTTTACGCCAAATTCTGACCCTACATCTGAATGTCGCAGCAGAAATCGAGACTCATCAGACCAGGCAACATTTTCCAATCTTCTATTGTCCAATTTTGGCGAGCCAGTGTGAATTGTAGCCTCCGTGTCCTGTTCTTATCTGACAGGAGTGGCACCCCGTGTGGTCTTCTGCTGCTGTAGCCCATCTGCTTCAGGGTTCGACATGTTGTGCATTCAGAGATGGTATTCTGCATAACTTGGTTGTAATGAGTGGTTATTTGAGTTAATGTTGCCTTTCTATCATTTCTAACCAGTCTGCCCATTCTCTCCTGACCTCTGACATCAACGAGGCATTTTCGTCCACACAACTGCCGCTCACTGGATATGTTCTCTTTTTTAGACCATTTTATGTAAACCCTAGAGATGGTTGTGTGTGAAAATCCCAGTAGATCAGCAGTTTTTTAAATACTCAGACCAGCCCATCTGGTACCAACAACCATTCCACGTTCAAAGTTACTTAAATCCCCTTTCTTCCCCATTCTGATGCTCAGTTTGAACTTCAAGTTGTCCTCACCACATCTAGATGCTTAAATGCTTTGAGTTGCTGCCATGTGATTGGCTGATTAGCAATTTGTGTTACCAAGCAATTGAACAGGTGTACCTAATGTGGCTGGTGGCCGGCGGGTGTATATGGTCTCCAGCACACTCTACAGTGTGTGGTTTCATTGTTAATGGACTAAATGTGCAACTTAATGTTGTGCTTTTTTTGTACATAATTGGAAAGGTCTAACAGCCAAATACTGTATATACTCTAGAACTGTCAGTGTGAACGACCTAGACCAACCGGCCAATGGAGTTAGTATGGCTTGAGCAGTCACAGGTAACATGATGTTGCCCTTTTATATTATACTCATTTCAAATAAACCCTGCTATGCAAAGACAATTTAAATGGGGATAGAAAAGAGATATTGTCAGGAATAGCAAAATAGACAACAAATCCGCAATTCTAAAAAAATGAATTACTTCTACCAGAAATACAAATCCTGTCATAATTTACTCAACCTCATTCGGTTTCAAACCTGTAAGACTTTTCTTTTCACAAAGGAGTTTAACAATGTTCACAGTTCTCTTTTCCATACACTGAAAGCAGGCAGTGGCCAGGGGCTGAACGCTCCAAAAAAAAGACACGAAAGCACCAATTCTGCATTCAAGTATCATGAAAATGCTAGTGCACTACACTCTTCTGAAGTCATACAGTAATTATGTGTGATGAATTGGTACCAAAAGGTAATGTAAGTCTGAAAATTGTACAGTTTCTTGCAACTATCAAATTTAATTCATGCTCCTTTTGTTTTCCACAGCAGAAAATCATATGTGCTTGGAATGACTAAAGTGAGTAAAAATATCAGGAGTATCCCTGTAGTCAATTAGAAGTGAATCAATACACTCATGAAGCCATAGCAGTATCACTGTATACAGCTAGTCTTGTTCTCTTTGATCCCGAGAAGAGCTACGGGCTTCAACAGCCAGTCCATGCCCACCTCATACTTCCCACTGTGAAAAGGCCAACGGCATGAACAGTGTTCTTTATGGATCATCACTCCGTACCTACACAGACTTACATTCTAGACCCTGATGTTCAGTTTCTACACTCATGAACATGCTTGCCTCAGTTCCATAATTTCCCCTCGGAGAGCTGAGTTTTTGCTATTTATGTGGTACATTTTCATACCCCTGTCATATATGTCTTAACTCTTTCCCCGCCATTGATGAGATTTATCAATGCCACAATGCCAAAGATAAGTTTATACAATAATCCGTGTTCTAGGTGTATTACGGTAAGGAAAGCCCTAGCGCATGCCCTAAATGAGTTACGGGATTTCCGGGTCTTCCAGGTGCGAATACAGGATGGTCGGCATAAACAGAAGGATCAGAGAAAATGTAGATCATATATGTAGATCAGGTTTTGACCCCTTTGAATCTGATCTGGACAAAATATTCATTGAGGGTCTTTACATGAGATGCCTTCACAGACACAGAAACTTTGAGTTGTGTTGTGGATAGACCGATATATACATGTATGCATAATAATAGTAATAATAATAATAATGCAATTTTTTAATCTATTGTTGTTTGACATTCAAATTCACATATTTTCCATTCATGCATTCATTTATTTGTTTGTTTTATTTATTTTAGTAAGGTAATGTATGTACCTATAAAATTTCCCGATGTCTGACATTTAATTTTAAGATTTTCTAGGCATTTGTTCATATATGCATGCATGCATGTATCATCTACAACTTTGAGACTTATTTATTTATTGATTGATATATGACATTCAATTTCTTGACAATCATGTACACTTATGCATGTTTTTCAACTCTTATGTTAGACATTTAGGTTCAGTGATTTTACATCCATTCATTAATTTAGATTATTAATCATTTTGCTGTTGATGTAGTGGTTATTACCTTGATTACCAAGTCCAAGTGCTGGTATTCTTCCCTGCTGATGGGTTTCAGGAGTTGAAGCTCAGCTGTGGTTTGATTCAAGGAGAAATACTCTGCATATGATGCAGGTTTGCCTAAAAAAACAGAAGGTTGAAGAATTAATGAAGGTACACATAAGACAAACGACTTGCATTCAAGAGTTCGGCGCTGAAAATAATAACTCACCAGGGCACCATGATTTTGAGACTCATTCAGTAGCGTATTCATTTTCATAGACATATTTCAAACAGAAAGGCAAAATAAAACCACTAATGCACTACCTCTATAAACAGCGGCACACAATATCGAGTGCTTTGTTGATAGCTAAAAGCATGAGGCTGCTGTCAAATCGAGCCGCATGGCTGTGACCTACAATATGTTCTGACATATCCCTGACTGGAGGTCTAACCATTCTGGCGATGCACTTTAGTTCCTCGGCTCAGGTTGCAAGCAGCGTGGTTCCCTGAACCCTCCGCTGCGCTTCCAGGTTTCATCTCAAAACACAGTGGGTGGGCGCACCTTGCCCGTGGCATAAATGCATTTACTCCCGCTGAATTTCCGACCCGCCGCTCCGCTTTGCCTCTCCTGGAATACCACTGTGTCCTGCACAGTGTGGCCTTGTATGCCGGTAGTGACTCAATATAGAGTACAGAGAGCTTGATGGAGACCTACCGATGAGAATGGAGTACAGGATTCCCGGGCGTTCTGACGGAGGCTGGATGTTTCTGTCTTGATCCACAGCTTGAATAGGAGGAGTCACATTGACAGGGTTTACTCGGCTCTGGAAAAGAGACAAGGAGACGATTGCATTATTTACACTGAGAGAAAATAAATAAATAAAACTCTGAAAATGTTCACTTGTAATGACTTGATAAACATCAAGTTAACATCAGTGTACATCTTAATCTTTACTTAAATTTAAATATTTAAGTCAATATTAAATATTTAAAGTACTGTTCCTGGTGTGTGTTCATGTGTGTGTGTGTGTGTGTGTGTGTGTGTGTGTGTGTGTGTTCACTACTGCGTGTGTGCACATGGATGGGTTAAATGCAGACCACAAATTCTGAGTATGGGTCAACATACTTGGCCACCCTTCACTTCACTTAATTTCCCTGTAAAATATTGATTTGTTCAAGATTAAACAGATTTTTATTTATTTACCAATGACATGGATTATTAATTTAAAAACATAAAACTTTTTAAAAACTTTTTTCGCATATGTTTGTTGCACTACATGACTTTGTTGGTCACATAACATGATATTTATTTTGAGGACAAAATTGTTAAATATATTTTACCAAAACTACTTAACTGCATTTAGTCAATGTATTTCTCTTTTCCTTTTCAATAATGTATTTGTTTATTTATTGTTTGTTTGTTTGTGCTGGTTGCACCACATAACTAAAACAAACAAATACATAATAAATAAACAAATAAATAAATACAATTATGCCAATATTATGCTAACTACTTCAGTTTTTAAGAATGCCATCCTCTTTAATTAGTATTTTCTTCATTATATTATCATAAATATATGTTTGATATCTATCCCCACCCTCCCACATTAAGCCAAACGAAATATCAAATTTAGAAATGAATATCATACTAGGTGTAATCATCTCATTATAATGATATGTATGTATGCCAATGCATTTTTAGATGGACAAAAAGCATTAGTGACTCATTTTTCCAGTTAGAATAAACACACTTAAGAGATAAAAGTATTTAGACACAACGCATTTGGACAATGCACACTTGTAAACAAGTAAAGGAAAAATATTAAGATGATACAATACAATACAATGATACAAGATAAACAATAATGACACTATTTAATGAAACTATTTCTCTGCCGTGGCACAGTAGGAATAAAGGCATTTTGGTGCTGTCATGTTACGTCATTGCAACATTTGCATTTGCAAACTTAGAGGAAAGCAGATGGTGAGGGGAGATCCATGCCACATAAATTTATCAGGGAACAAAGTGACAACACAATGATCACATGTGAGAAGCTGCATCAACATTCTCGTCACTTGCTGCAAATGAGCTGCAGATGTTTGTCCGCAGAATTCAAGCCCACATTTTCCCGCTCTTGTTTATGAGCTCCAGAGACGAGTCTTGCACATTTCCTGTGCCTGGGGGATAAGTAAATCTCCCCCTGCCTCTCTCTCTGTCTCAGCCATATATCACCAGTCAGTAAATATGCTCATCTATAATTCAAGCCGCCTCTGGAAAATGACAGTATTACAGTGAGTGGTGTGGGTGAACTCGCCTTAGTGAAAACGGAATTTGAGATATTTTCTTCTTTCTACTATGACGCATATACAAGTTTAATGGATTAACAGAAAATGTAAAAAAAGTAGGTTGGGGACATTGTTCTGTTCCTCGATTGTTGATTGGATGCTGCGATGTAGGTGTGGCACTCAAAAGTGGAGGCAGATGAGCGCAAATTTGCAGTGGGCGGAGATTAAGCAGATTAAATGATTGGAGAATCCTGCATAAAGCCGGGCAAGGTATCAACTCACATTGTACCAGAAGATCCCATGCGATGTAAAACCAAAGCTCACAATTTATGTGCACACACTATACGGTCCGATTGTCGAGCGCGATTTATGTGTTCCACTATATGTGTGAAATACTCAAAGATGACACCGTATATGGACGATAGCCAGAGAAATCTAAAAAATATATATTTATATTTTATATTGGTGATATCATGAGGATTTGGCTTTTCCAATTCTCTGAACACTGAATGAAAAGCTTAATCATTATTCAGTCAATAAAAATAAAACCTTTATTACAGACAAGGAAATTCCAAAAACAACTTGTTTAACACAAAATACTTAAATTCTGTTGTTGTTTTTTCACTACGTATCAGCCATAAGAGTTTTTTTTTTATTCAAGATTTGTATTCGTCACATACACAATTATACAGAATATAACCAGAAGTGAAATGTTTTAGAAAATAAATTAAGACAATACCCAATACTACCCATATATTGAGAGATGAAGTGCCGTTAATGCAGCGACAGATTCGCCTTTGTGGTTTAAAACAGAAATAATTATAATTTTGCAATGTGCTGGTTTTATCAATGATTCACATTGCCGATGATAATAACATTATTTTATCGAAAGATATCCCTATTTTCATTTTATTTCTTGCTACAATAAAATTAAATAGTTAAAGTACTGTTTCCGCGCAGGCGAATTGAGGGAAAAAGCACTGACTTTAAGGCAGTCGGTTCGTAGCTTTGCTTTAATTGTGCGATACCCTCACAAGGGGTCAGAATGTCAGAAATTCATCCGACCGTCCGATTGCTTGTCGAGAGAGGCTAATCGCTTCTCGTTTCCCTCGGTACACTGCATGAACACTGCACGACAAAAGATGCACGACAGAGCTGAAATTCGGCCAGACTCAAAAAAAGAGTCGCACGAGTGAGAATTCGGCTCAAAATCAGACGAAAATAGCACATTGTATGTCCGGCTTAAGTCACCAGAGAGAAGTCTGTCATTATCACTGGAAGATTCAATATGACATCTGAGTAATCATCATACACTATGGAAGTCAATGGCTACCGTAAATTGCTTGGTTACCAACAGGGTTTAAAATTAATACCCATCATCCCACCAAATGTGGGTAAAAATCTACTGCGGCAGGGAACGCTGTCAAATCAATAGCCAATTTGGCAGGTTGCTTTTTGTAAATTATGTTCACTCATTCATTTCTTTGACAATTTCATTTAAGGTAAACCTAGGCATTTTTTTGTGAAAATACTGAACTCGTGAGTCATCATGATATATTAAATACAGCCCAATTGCATAACATCTGTGCATATCTAGCTAACTTAAACATACCCGACAAATAACGTTGTGGTGGGTGCACTTTCAATTGCATTGAAGCAATAATGAAAAATGACTGAAGTCAAAAAATAATGAAGACTCACACAGAAGAGACAAAATACAATAGAACCCATTATGATCAAGTGATACTGTCTACACCGGATGTGGCGTGACACGACAAATCCCGACAGTAAACTGATGCCTCCTTCTATTTATGACTTACTGACACAAAAGGTTCAAGTGATTTGCAATGCCCGCTTTGTCACATCCAGTGTGGACAGCCACAAACTGTTGGTTTATTTCTGAATATTTTTTTTAGCAGCCAATTTAGCAGCCAAATTGGCTTATGAGTGAAAATGTTAAATTCAAATCCTGGTTACCAACATCCTTCAAAAGATATGTTTTGTATGTTCAACAGCTTAAATAAATTCATAGAGGTCTTTAAAGAGCTGTTGTGATGCCAGACCTCCTCACAGAAGAAAGCTGTTGTGTAAACAATTGTGACAATGATCACTTGTCAACAGAGATGTAAAGAGTACCTAAACACTGTATTTGAATAAAGTGCAGATACCTTACAGCGAAAACAAACAAGATAGAGTACCGTCAATGCCCTGTAGATGGTGATATCACTTATTTTGTAGCAGAAATAAACTGCTGCAGAAATAGTAAGGTGTCATGTAAAATGTAACAAGTAATTGCATTACTTATCACAGACGTAGTGGAGTAAAGAATACTGTACATATATTTATTCAAAAATGCACCCAAGTAGAGAGTAACTTTGGTAATATATTTGATACTCAGTAAAGTAGCCAAAAAGATACTTAGGTACAATAACTAATTACATTGACTAGAATTGTTCAAAACATTGGATTTTGAAATGTACGTTAAGTTCAAGGCACAGACTCTTGATGGCTGATTAAATTACAGTAATTTATGCCTCAAAAGGAATAACAGTAAGTTTTATAATGGTTACTATTCTGAAATGAGACATCGATGAGACATCGTCAATTACGTAAGTGGATGATGAAGGTGACGTCTGGGGTGAAGCTGTCAGACACAGCAAATCATTTTCAATTTCAGTGGCAAAGGAATTTTTAGTGGCGTGGGTCCGGAAAAAAAAATCTAATTTAATTTAACGGATTTAAACATGACATTTTGAAGTAGGAAAACTGAAATAGTATTTTCTTGCAAACATACTCCAAAATCTTGATTTACAACTTTAAGGTGTATTTTAACACTTATTTTCTCCCATGTTTCCTGTTGTTTGCTTATCATCAGAACACAATGCTCAATGCATGAATAAATTATTGTTCTGCATCATTTTGTGTCAAATAATGGGTCAAAATGTGTCAGCAAAATGGATTGAAAATGCTGATTCAGACTGTTCACTCACACACTGAATCGTTTAGAGTGCTTGTAAAATAAGTTTCTCTGTTTGTAAAATAATAACAGGAGTGCTGGATGAATTGGATTTTGACCTAAAATCAACTGAAATCAAAACCTGCCAGAGACGAAGAATGTCTTTATTGAGATCAACACCTGCACATGCAGCTTATGAATTACTTTCTATAAAAAAGTGATAAAACACTATTGTTTGGACATGTACCATAGTATTATTTTTTGACATACACTGGCTACCACAGTGCATGAAACAATGGTTAAAACTAATACAGATAATACCATAGTAGATTATGGTGGAAAACTGGTTGAAATGGAAGTTTTCTCCTTCTACTTATGGGATTTTTCCCACCACATTCATACAAATATAGGTTCTTTATCAGCATCTATGGTTCATGAAACCTTTACATTCCACAAAAGGTAGTTCTTTAGATTACTAAAATGTTACTAAGAAAATGGTTCTTCTTGGTAACACTTTATTTCGATTGTCCACTTTAGATATTCTACTAACAGCAAGTAACTTTGCAACTACATGTCAAGTAGTCATTAGAGTATTGGTACTTTGCAAGTATGTCAACATATTCTACTAACCCTAAATCTAACCTAACAGTCTACTCTGAGAGTTAGTAGACATGTAGTTGCAAATTAATGATAATTAGTTAACATGTAGTTATGTAGTTATAGTTATTAGAATATCTAAAGTTGACTATCAAAATAAAGTGTAACCTGGTTCTTTTAAGAACTGTTCATTTAAAATGTTCTTTGGGAGAACCAAATTGGTTCTTATATGGCATTGTTTAGGCACTCTTATTTTCAAGAGTACAGACACAAATCTAAATGTGACATCGCTTAGAAAAGTATAGTAGCACACATTCTAAACAAGCCACAAATATCACACGTTATGCACCAAAGTACCAGGCGCATAACAGGTCTTAAAAAACAAACACTACTGATTTAAAAATCAAGAGAACAATGATTTACAGAACTGTGAGTGAGATATAAGCATGATTAAAATCAACTCCAAATAAACTACAAATTACAACCACCAAATTCAAGGATAAAATAAGATTCAAGACTCAAAGGTCATTTTTCATTTCAACAGAACAGAACACTCTGCCCAGTCGTGGCTATGCTGCATAAAATGGTAACTGGACAAACAAATGCATGTATTCCTCCTAGACTTAATAAGCAGCAGCAGAAAATCAAGATTTATTTATCATGGTTGCCCTGTAATTCCCAGCCCCTGCAATTATAATGCTTCTGACAGCAGTAAATCACAAGCTCGTGGGGTCTTCGCTGGGTGTGATTACCCATAATACTCCCTCAGTCATCCATTATGCACACAAATGCTGCATGTGTACAGTCCTGGGAGAAAATACTCAAGGGAAAATGACTTATTTACAGTAATATAAATAACAGTAGCCCACAATTCATTTACATTTGTCATTGAACAAATAAACTAGGCAGTGAGCTTTGTTTCATATGTTTGTTCACATGAACAAGATTATCAATATTTTGAAATCGAAACATGATTGAATCTAAATGCAAAACACATACAATAGGCAAAATGTTATATTTTAGAGTTTGGGACAAACTTCATAAGACATCTTCGAAGCCCAACCTCATTTAAATAGCAATATAAAAGACTGAATTTCAGTGCTGTCCTGATATCATTTATATACTATTTGTTGATATTTTGATATAGCTTTTATTTATGCATTTTAATTTGAGTTAAAGTTTTAGCCATTTCATTATATGTTTGTAATTTTGTATTTATTTATTCATTTGGCTTTCATTTATTTAAAGTTTAATAATTTAGCAATTAGTAAGTACTTATTTTATTTCAGATAGTTGTCCAGGCAATTTTGTGTGTGTAAGTTTTAATTATAATTAGTGGTGGGCCGTTATCGGCGTTAACGTGCTGCGTTAACGTGAGACTCTTATCGGGCGCTAAAAAAAAATATCGCCGTTAATCTATTCTCAAAGTTGGGTTGGGAGCTGGGTCTATACTACGCAAGCTATGATGACTTTCACCCTGATATTTTAGCGGATGTATACCTAGCCGAATTGCACTGTAGGGGGAGTGGGCGGACCGGAATAGATATCCAACTTTACACACAAATATACGTTTTATATAAATAAACTATAAACTGTATTTTAATTCTGAACTCAATTCTAGTTGCCCTGTCTCTTTATGCTCTCCTCCTGTTTGCTTTGGTGTGGCTGGTTAAGTGAATGACGCAGTCCGTGATGGACAGATTGTTAACGGCTGGTCTGTGTGGTAATACAATCGGGCAGGACATCCAAATCTCACCTATCATTCATCAACCTCAAATATGGCTTTTCATCTGAAAGATGTATGTAGTAGCAACTTTACATGGCCGCTCAATATGATGTTAACCTAGAGAAATGTGCTCTATTGAAGTGTTTGTGTGGAAGCGCGTTTGCTGCAGGACAGGCTCCGGTGCGCTCACTTGCTCTTAAAATCTCCGTCATTCTTGGTCATACAGATAAAAGTAGCCTAATACATCTTTCGAATCTGTAAAGACTCTACGTTTATTTGTGTGCACTCAGAATAACAACAAAACGTTGCGCTTTTAAGCAAACAGGATGCGCTTTAGGTCTCATGTGAACTTGAGCGAGAAACTTCGAAACTCCGTCTTTGAAAAATATATCTATAGAGAGTGAAATGTCTAAAAAATAAAAATAGAAGACGTGTGTGTTAGCATGGATGATGTCAGCCACCTGTGTGTATGCCTAACGTTACTGTGAAATTACCACATCAAACGTGACGTGCTAACATGGATGCAGCTATGAAGCCGCCGAAGAGTCGAAAACGTTTCTGGCCTAAGTGACCGGGGGATGGGCTTGGTCCATATGGGATCTTTGAACCCAGTCTTTTATTACAGTAATTAATGAGGAATGTGACTTATTACTGGTATTTTATTAACCTCCCACCATGAGCTCCCATCAGTGGGCCGCTGAAGCAATAAACTGGCCAAATAACCAAATTAGAGAATCAAAAGTGTTGTCTTCCCTGTTCGCTGCCCTTTAGATAAGACTGGCCTGACTCCAGGATGGTTTTCCACAGAGTCCACATGCATCATCTATTCCAATATTACATATTCAGACCCCTGCTAGGATAACAAAATAACTTATTAAATATATAAAACAACCTAGGTTTTAATAATCTGTCTGTTGCCCTAAAAATATTACACTGCAAAACTTGTATTTTCTATTATTTAAATACAATTATTAATACAATTATGTATTCTTGTTTTATTGTATCCCAGTAAATGAATGACCAATTTTAAATTGATGATACATTTGATAAACATTAAAACATTAATGTCTACATATCATACAATCTCAAACACTTCTTAAAAATATATCAAAAGTGCTATTTATAGATTTTGTATTACTAATTATTAGTTAATACATAGTCACTTTATCTTTATCTGAAATGTAAGAACATAATAAATGTAATTTATAAACAATGTATACATATATAATATCTTAATATAATATTTTAAACATATATAATTGCATATTTAAATATATAAAATACATATTACACATGTATTGTGTTTTATAAATAATTGTATCATTTTATTTCTATGTTATATAAATATATATAATAAACAAATAGGTTACTTTATTTTAAAGTGTCCTTGTTGCAGTGTAATTATAAATTTAAGTAGGGAGTAATATTAATTAACTACATGCAATTACTATATGGTTTAGAGTTGCTTGCATGAAATTATGCATAATTTATTGCTATTATAATAGTAAGTATATGTAACGTGTAATAAGGACACCTTTTAAAGTGTTACCAAAAATACATATAAATATTACACATACGATACAATAATACATATATTAGGTACATACTGTATATACAGTACATAGATATATTTTAGCATTTAAAACTGCAGAACCATCTGTGATAAAGTAATGGATGCCCTCGACACATGAAACGCACATGGCAAAAGTAGAATATTACCTAATCATCGCCATTACAGGATTTATGAAGCAGCACCTGGATCACAACGAGCGCTGCTGTCTCATACCCTTTCAGCTGTGTGGTGAAATGGGGAAAAGCCATTACAGCAAATCCTGTGCGAGTATGCTCAATAATCATCCATATGTGGGAACGGGAGAGGACTTCAAAAAGAAGCCGTAGCTCAGCCAAAATGGCCAGTAGACTCAGAAAAAGCTATTCATTTCTTCAGTCCTGGATCCCTCTATGTGGCATTTACACTCATTGGTTTCTCCAAAGGTATTTGACTTGGTATCTCCAGTATCCACTTCAGATGGCCTACGCGGGGAAAGATGGCAAACGCGAGGTGGTCAACACTTGAGGCTGGCTTTGCTTGACCTTTCATGTTGTGTTAGGAGTGGAGAGGCTCTCAGAGACCGAATAAAACACCTGTCAGACATGATCAGTTTGTCTAGGTGAAAGCGTCTACTCTCCTCGCACCTTCCACACGCGATTCTGCTGTGCAGGAGAGCAACATATGTGTCTCTCTTCTGCTGATTTGCTTAGAGAGATGTCTCTTAAAATATTTGTCAGTCTCCTTTCTCTGCAGAATGCGATAAATCCGCTCAACCAATCACAGCGCACTGTAGACAGTACCGGTAATGGTGGCGCTTTGAATACACCCGGAATCCTAGTTTTCCTCATCTACTTTGTTCTTTGTGATCAACAAAAAAGGTTCTGTGATCTGCATTACGTGCTTTCATATGGAGCGGCATTTATTACACAGAGCCTAGATCACTGGCAAGCAACACAATATCGCGTTCATAATCTCAGATGAATAGCATTTGAATATGAATGCGATATTGCGAAGCTTGTCAGTGTAAATGTGCGTTCACACCAGATGCGAATGAAGCCAGAATGCCACTTTCTTGGTAAAGAAAACACATTTTTACTCATTTTAATCAAAATGGATGTATAGGGTTTTGGAACCAAACTCTTCACATATACACACACACACACACACACACTAATATTATTTAGCTGTATTAACATTTCATATATATATATTTATTTATTTATTTTCCCGATATTTAAGCATTTTCCCATAATCGGATACTGGTTTTGTAAAAAAAGTTTATAAATAGTTTTTTTCTTTGTCACATGCACAATAATACAAAGTATAACCAGCAGTGAAATGTTTTCTCTGCATTTGACACATCCAAGTGCACACACCCCTGGAGCAGTGGACACTGTTCACTCAGCGTTTGATGCCCAGGAAAAGCTCCAGCATGCATGTTTTAACAAGATTCACTTGTTTGAAACACGCTAAATTATATTAACATTTACTATAGAACCATTATTTCGCCAATAAACATCTAATTAAATACATCTCTATCGAAATTAATGATTTATTATCTCCGCAAGCGATCACAGTTTGAGTATAGTTCTGTGTAAATGCACAGATAAACCGCGCTGTCAGCAGTTTTCATAATTTAGAATGACAAAAACATTAAGAATTCTGATAAAACATGCCAGTTAAGAAATGCAATATTTTGTTTGTTATAACTGATTTCAGTATTCCAGAGAATATTATTCAGTGATGTAACATTATCCAGTGAATTATTCTTCACTCTTTAGTCTATTAAACAGCTTATAAACATAATAAAACTGTAGTTTAAAATGAAGTTGATATGACTTCTGTCCTTTATTTTCTCCATTTGAAAACATTAGACATTCCTCTGCTTATTGTTAATATCAGTGTTGCTGATGATGCTTTTTATAAATAAAATGTTTTTATTGTTGTAATTTGAAGATTAAATTTTACATGAAAATGTTCATTTTCAACCGTTGTTTGTTGTTGTTAAGATGACTGAAAGGAGGAAAAACCAAAGTGAAGAATGGACTTACTTCAATCTGTTATTTATTTACTTTATAACAGTAAATAAATATCAGTTCTGCATATCGGTTATTGGGTACATAAACATGCAAATAATTGGTATCGGTATTGGTTATAAAAAATCAATACCGGTCGATCATTAATATATATACACACACATACATGATATATGATTTTTTGTCATATCCCTCAGTTGTACGTAAAGATTTATTTTATTTCCCTCTTTCGGCTACGAAGGTGCTATTTTTTTTAATCTAGCAAGAACATGGACGAAATAATTAAGTACACAAGTACTTCAATTGGTCAGTAGTGGAGGGACCGATATACTCCAGGAAGCACATCATGAGATCAAGAAAAAGAGAGAGAAACACAGAGGAGTGCAGATGTTTTAAAATGAAGAAGATACAGACGGAGAGGGACACATGGAAGTGAAAAGGAGGCGAGCTGTGGAGTGAACTGACCACCTGAGTAATGATGACACACAGAGCAGAGTGCTCCTCTGACAGCTGATAAAGGCGGCTGAGCTTCAGAATACCTAATCATTGGCCACACAAGACACAGATCCTCTAAAATGTGTCCTTGGATGCATCTGCTGGCCCGAAGTCAAACGGCTCAAAATGTTAAAGTTAACATGATCTAGAGCACCTCTTTGCTGTCATACATGCATGGATAGAGCAAATGGGCTGAAAGAGCTAAAGCGCTAATGTACTAACACTACCACGATGAACAAAAAGCTTTTAGCTTGCTATTACTACGGTTGGGGAAAATAAAATGTGATACAAAAGTTTTATGTTTAGTGCAACTTTTTTTCTAGATAGAAAGTTCTGGAACTTTCTAAGCCTATATTTAACAAATGAAAAAATTGTTAATGATAAGGAAATAACTCATGCTATTGTCATAAAACCGAACAAGCTATCTGTTTTACATTTCTCATGTTTGAAGTGCCTAATTACCTGTGAATTATCTTCCTCGTAATGCTTTTAGCACTATTAACATGCTTTGTAGACTGACAGCTTGACTGTGTAAACACACTGGGTTTTATAACAAAGAAAAACGTTTTTTTAATCCATAAAGGGATTTGCTAGATTTTTATCTTTGAAAGAAAAATGTCATAAAATAAATCTGAATCTCTTTAATGTAGCGTATTTAATGTGTCCAATCAAAGTCTTATGAAACTAACCCAATGCAAAACACATTTCTTTATATTACATAAGGCTTATAACCCAGCAAAGTTACATTTCTTGAAAAACCAATTGGTGCTGCCGTCGTGACTTCATAATTTAGTTTTTCTAACTTTTAGATTACATTTAAATTCATAGAAAAGCTAGAACCATATAAAACTATGAAAACAATATCAACTTAATTGTATAAAATGTAATTTAAATGTGAGTTCAAGTTTAATATGCTTGTTGTTCGCTACACAAATACACTCTTAAAATAAGGGTATTTATTGGCATCTATGGTTTCAAGAAGAACCATGAAGCTTTCTAACATCCATGGAACCTTCCCATTCAACAAATAATTTATTGTGGAAAAGGTTGTTAAAAATTTTTTTTTTTTTACAAACTGAGAGGTTATTTGGGGAACCTAAAATGGTACTTCTATGGCATCGCTGCATAAAATATACATAAATATATATACTGTATATATGTAGAAGACATTACTGAATAATTTTTATTTCACTTGCCTTACACAGAATAAAGGGAAACATTTTGGCTTGATTGTGATTATGGCTTTTTCAGTTAAAATATTCTCCAAAGAGAGTGTATGTCTTTCCTTTTTATAAAACCATAAAGTAGCATGAATGTAAAACACACTGGCGACTATAGGCATATAGGGAAGGTGGATAGAGAAAGAAATTGCAATACTGGTTACTTGCTCTTGCAGCAAATTTCTTCTCCACTCATCATCTCAACTGTGAATCAAGCTGGAATGACTATATTGGTACAGGAAGGTTTTTTTCCTGGTAGAGGCTTTCTATCTCTGAGGAACAAATGAATTCCAAAGTGTATCAGAAAAGTATACAGCGGAATATTAAAGCACCTGTCTGTGATTTAAAACTTCAAAGCTGAGTCAAGCAACATGGCAATAACTCCGTATAAAGAAGCATGCTGCCAACAGAGTGACTCAAACAGAGGAAATTTCCTGACATCAATCCTGCCCAAAGCTGTTGCGGTACCAGAAGCAGACCAGACGAGCAAGATGTCCAAACAAATTTAACGGCTGAGATTAATACAAAAAATAGATGTTCAAAAAGGTCCTTTTGTGCTATTGGTTAATGTTAACAAACATTGTTTTAGCAAACTTTCAATCTTACACTTTTATTCTGGTAGTTCTTGCTTTTCATGAACTCTCAATAAATGAAATTACGTTCTGTCCTACCCACTTCATTGATTAACCCGTTTCACTTGTAAACATCACATTATTGGAGTAAAATAGGTTACGAATGCAGCTTCATGTTAAAAAACAAAAACAACAACAATGTGCAATATTCAAGTCAAACATAATTTCACTTTGTTGAGAGTAATTGGCTGAAAATAAATCAAGTTTTCATTACATCAACTAAATCTGAAGCTAATAGAAATGCTGATTTAAGGTTGTATGCCCCATGGCCATAATTTCATGTTTTTAAAGAAGCATTTATCACATAAGCTGAGTGGCGATATTCTAGTGCTCAAGGCTCTGCGCTGGTGATGCAAATATTGCAGGTGCAATCGTAGATAGGGGTGACCCGTGAACTGAGTTACTAAAAACCCCATCACCACTATGCCCGTGAGCCACACAAAGTTTAGCACAAAAATAAGGCTTTTGTATTATTTACACTTTACACTTGCATTTTGCTGCATACACATTCAATCTCACTCACAAATTATCCCTTAATCATCTAATGTATCTATATTAAGTTTCACTTAAAAAATATTTTTTGGTGGTTATTAAAAAGTAATGGCAACATAATTGTTTGTATGGTTGTGAGCCAAAAATGTTGAGTCAATTTGTTTAACTACTGAAACCAGAATGATTGAAATGACATTTAAATTGTTTGTGTCCATTTAAAAATGTAAAAAAAATGTATGCCAAGTTATCATACAGCAAGACACAAACTGTCCAATTCACCAACATGAGCAAGTCAATTTTTTATGATTTGTATATAAAAAACGTGTTTGCACTTCTTGGTTTATTCACTAAACTGCAAAAATTACTCTTATGAGCCATTTTAATACGTCCATCAAAAGAGTCAGTCTTATTCTGATAAATCAGTCTGTTTGAATCAGTTTAAGGAGTCACTCCCTCACCAAATATGCTCTTTAATTATTTATTGAAACCCAAGTCATTATTTACAACATGTCCAATTCAAAATGAACTAAAACAAGTCAAATTTCTCATGAGATTAAGTAGGTGACAGAAAAGACTAAACTAATCAAACACTGCAGATTCGGAAATGAAACATTGCAAAGCCATTTGGTCTGTCAAATAATAAAGATGTTCTTCAAGACCAGAAATGCAAAATACACTGCCAGTTAAATTCTCGGGCTGGAGCTACAATATATGAGGAGACTTAACGTAACTCAACGTAAGACACAGCTGGAAAAGCACAGGATAAAGAACTGCTCACCGGTTCTTTGAGCTCCAGAATGCTGGCACGGTACGTAAGAGGTTTGCAGTCACGGGTGTTGTCTACCAGGCTGCAAGGCAGAAACATTGGGCCCAGGTCATCCCCATCCAACACATCCACCGTGAGCGTGGTGGTGGCGGTGAGCCGGTCCTTTGGGTTTGGAGCTCGGTCCTGAATGGAAACACAAACTTTGGACTTAGGGATGGAGTTTGAATCTAACAAGATTTCAAACTTATGCACTGGCCACAAAAACTCTCCAGTTAAAGTCAAAATAAGACATTTTACTGACAGAAGGAGAAAACAATGCATCTCACTTACTCTTCCAACCCCCTCACCCCACTTTTTATTCCAAGTCTTCTAAAGCCTTCACCTGACGAACTGAGTGAAATTGAATCCAACCAATGACATCTAGCCTCGATTAATGGCCATCACATATTATATGTTTAAAGGCATTGTTTCTAAATTTAACAAAACACCAAATGAGATTTGAGGGATATGGATGAGATTTCCAGTGAATAACAGATTCAATATCAGATTTTTCCTCGCACAAAGATCTCAAAAGAAGTCCTTTCAGGTGTATACACTGTTTTTTAGTAAAAAAAAAATGTTGACATAAAATTACCATCTACTTTTGTTTTATGGACAAAAGAAGCTTGGACAATCTGTCTAATATCTCAGTTTGTGTTCCACAGAAGAAAGAACAAGACATACAGGGCTGGAACGACATGTGGCTGAGTAAATCATTCATTCTTATATCTAATGTATCTCTCCTACTGTTTCTCCTCCTCCCACACAGACTTACGTTGGCCTGAATGATGACCAGGTAGCGTGTGATCTCTTCATAATTCAGCCTCTCTCTCAGAACCACTGATCCAGACAGGGTGAGAGGGATGTCGAATGTCTTGTTTGTGGTCTGTGGAGAAGAAAGGGGTAGGTCAAAAGGGTTTCCCTCTTAAAACACACACAAACACACAAAGGCTCACACACTCCCAGCCTCATGAGATATTCATCATCTATCTGCTTCAGTAAGAAGAGAATGCTGATGGGACAAAACTGCTTGACTTTCAAAACCTCCTCACCCTTTTTAGCAATACAGGAGGAGACGTTAAACTTTAAAAGGGACATGGAGACAGGAGGCTCCTTGCTCTTTTGAAAAGTGTTTGATGTGTAAATGGTGTAAAACCTTAATTAGGAAGTGAACATACAGTAGTCGTGTGTAGCCAGACCACTGAATATCAGTATAAAGTATTGTACACATTGCAGGTTATTCCGGCCAAGAATCACTTAAACTCAGTGATCTTCAGAATATAGCAGCCCAAGTAAACTTAGGTGTGTGACTTTCACTATTTTATACTGTGTGTCGATTGTTTTTAGTTAAATCCATATTTGTTGTATAATATTATTGAAAAATATGATTTGAAGTGTTTAGCTCTTCTCACTCCACTTATGGTAATAATGCTGCTCATTAAGAATCAGTAAGAGAATGTCACCAATTTGCATGTGTAATACCACTATATTCATTTAAATGATTTGCTGAAGTAATTTTATTTGCATTTCATGACTTCTCTGCTGTATTTTCTTTGGTGCATCTATTCCTGTATTGTTTGCATATTTTCATGTTGATGAACTGTGGTAAATGATGCTTGGCGATAATCAATGATGCACAACAATGTATTCACTAAGGTTTAGGTTTAGGAAGGTTGTGAAGTTAATCAATTGAAAAGCACCTGTCAGAACTGATACAAAGGCACTTTTCAGTCTGTATTTCATTTTTAACAGGGCTTATTTGTTTATTTTTTATTGAAAAGGTTGTATTTTAAGTTGTCTTTGTTACTCTGTAATTGCACAAATAAATACAGAGTTGTTGCATGTAATTATGCATAATTTACTGTTATTTTCATGGTAAATACTGCACATGTATAACAATAATTAATAATTAAAATAACACTCACTTTCTCACACATACACACAAAATAAAACTGAAAAATAAGTACCGGATCTTTAGGGTTGTACTGAATGGTGTATTCAATTTGTCCATTAGGACCATCATCAATGTCAACAGCCCCATTGTTCCCTGTAAAACCCGAGAAGATGGTGGTTCCGACAGGCGTTAGCTAAAAAAAGATAAAAACACATTATGGAGTGTAAAACATTTAAGATCTTTAAAACTGCCTCAGTCGGCCGCCCATCAGTGTAAATGCGTTTTCATCCTGAGTGATTTCATCATCATGTGCTTGATTCCTGCTGCTGGTAAGTTGGTGGATCTAGTTTATGCCTTAAGCGTCTTGACCATTGTGTTAAACGGCACTCCTCTGAGGAAGAGTTTGATGGACAAGCTCTTGTAAAGTAGACAGCGCTTGCTCTCTTCATCGCTCTCATTCTGGCTGTCATAACGAGGTCCTGCTGTGGAGCGGCTCTCAGAAGTGCGAGGAAAAAGAGGAAGTAATAGGTATGAGTCTGCTGCGGAAGCTAGAGGCACCTGGGAACTCAGATGTTAGTTCCTGCACCACTACTCTGATGTTCTGACAAGAGATATTATTAAAAAAAGACAAATTCCTGACAACAAAACTGGCAAAGAGACTTAAGACGCTTCATAAACCCTTTAAGATGAAAACGCCCGCCATCACAGTCAGAAGAAAACTCTCCGACTGCTGTCATAAAGAGGTCATGTACGGCTATCACATTGAGCTCTGAACAAAGAGTAATTAAACAGCCTGTGATGCAAAATGAGCTCCTAGAAACAATATCCTGAGTGGATCTGACAGTGTCAAATAGAGCACAATTGCACTGCTATTAGCATATGTTCCACTACACAAGTGCCATATAGTGTGGGAGAGGAACATAACTCATTTTTTTCAGAAGTGTTATGGTAGCTCAGTTGCTTTCAAAACAATGAGCCAGTGCTACACCGCTGCTTTTTAGTCTTTTTTCACGCAAGCAGCTTGAGTGAAAATATCTTTAATAGCTTTAGTGTAGTTAGCTACTTTTTGTGTGCAGCTTGTGGTAGAATCAGGTAGACATATTATTAATCGTTTAATATTATTAGTCGTATTATCACTGGAGAAAGCGTAATGTTGTCTTGGATCATATGTATCTTGGTCACCAATCACATTACAGCCTAAACGTCATTGAATTTGTGTGAGAGGCAATCAATTTTTACGCATAATTAATATTGTCGGTTATTTATCTCATAAAACAGCATTTTTTCAATGTAAACTCTAAAAATAGATTAATATAAAAAGAATGTTTAAAACAGACTGTTGAAGATTAGCCAATAGGCGGTTGATTCATTAAAAACGATAAGCCGGTTTCCAACAAAAGCAGTTATTCAGCGTACTGAAGTCTCTTCCACTGACATTCATTCAAAAATACCTCTGTCCTCCTTCCCTGAGGTATGTTTCGTTGGCTTTTTTTTAGCTAACCTTGGAGGCTTGCCTTCAAGCGGCTTTGGAAGGTACAACTGTGCTAAAGGCACACCTTTCAAAGGATTTTTCCCCAAAAGTGAAAATTCTGTCAGCATTTACTCAACTCATGTGCTACCAAACCCATAAGATTTTCATTCAACTTTGAAACACAAATTATACAGATAATTAAACTTTGATGTTTCTGTCCCTCCACTGAAAGTTTAAGCAATCAAAACATCCAAAAAAGATTATAAAGGCATTGAGCTGTTTAATCCAAGTACTGCATTACAGTATATCATTAGTTTTAAAGGGGTCATTGGATGCAACATTCACTTTACAAGTTGTTTGAACATAAATGTGTGTTGGAAGTGTACACACCCATTCTATAATGATAAAACTCCACCTAATGCTTTTTTAAATCCCTATTTTAAAATCCCCTTTCTCAAATCAGGCTGTTCTGGGAGCCCTGTCAAAATGATGTAGTTCTGTACAGGCCACTCCCACGATACTTGATTGACAAGACCGCCTTACCTTAGACCCGCCCTGAGTGAGCTGAAAGCTGTTCACCATTGTGTTGACTCGGGTGCAGGAGAAGAAAAGAATGTCTCCGATTAAGCAATTGAAGTGTTTAGTTGTTGGATGTAATAAAGAATATAGCAGTTGTCATTTACTCCCGACGTCTGAGCATCTGAAGACGCAGAGGATTAATGTTAAATTTGTTTTTGAAGGGAATGTGGCGATCCCCAATCTGCCTAAATGTTTCTATGTTCACGCAAATCATTCGTGATCCAGCTTCATCTACAGAAGAAGTGAGTATAATGTTTTTTGTTATGAATCTTTGCAAATCGCCTATCCTAATAATGTGCTAGTTAGCCAGTTTACAGTCTGCTCGTCACTCCACGGAAGAGAGGGGCGGGTTCAGTAGAGCTCATTAGCATTTAAAGCATCATGGACCAAAAAACAGCTCGCTGAAAACAGAGCTGATTTTGGAAGGGTAAAAAGGTGATTTTTACTCTACCATTGAGACATTTTTACCAAAGTATATTATAGACTCTTCATTAAGACCCTAAATAATTATATCAACTTGTGGAAAATGGGCATCCAATGACCACTTTAATTAGTACGGCGGACTGTAAGCTCGGAAGTAAACACCTACTGCTAACAGATGTGTCTGGAAGTTTTAGGTTAAAAATTCAAAAATACTCTGCACATTTCAAGTTAACTGCAATAACAGACGAAGCAATAGTGACCACGTAATAAAAACAGTTAATCCCACTTGTGTGGTGCGACATCGGATACAACATTGTCAGCACAGCTTTTAGTGTCAATCTTTCTGAAAATCCCATGTCGAATTATGCCTTGTTTGTAAATTAATCTGCGGTAAAATTAAGTGAACAAAGGACCAAGTTCTTACTGACATGACCTGGAAGTTCATTAAAAATAAAGCCCATCAAATAAAGTTTAGCATTTGTTTTCTGCATAGAGTTGCATTTGCCTTTCTCTTCATTTACCTACAACATGCGTGAATCGGTGGGTGGGGCTAAACAGGCAGTGATGTAGAAGCAGCCGTTGTTCTTCTTCTGTGGAGGCAGTGTTTAGCTACACTAGTTTTGGTGTTCAGAACTTATATGTCAAAATATCAAGACCACTGGAAAGTTTCAAGAAATTGACTGGAAATGTTATACCCCTTAGCAACCTTATTAGTACCTAAATTGTGCATGTTAGTACCTTTTGAAAGGGCACATCCCAGTGACAGCTGTGGTACAGTTTTCCTGATAGTGTAGACTGCATCAAATATAGTAAAAACGGAAGCTTCATTCCAGGAAATGTTCATCTTGAAACATTACCAACAATGAAAAGGTTACTCTACGTTTACTTCATAAAAATCATTACACATTTCACAGAAAAAAAAGACATGTGTACCACAATGTTAATGTGGAAATTTTACAGTTATATTAAAGGCCTTTTACATACACAAAAAGTATATCCATCAGATGAAAAAAAGACATGTACTACATTGTGTATAATTTTTTTTCAGCAAATATTTGATCATGTTAATCATTCATTTTTCAGATATGATACAAAAACAAGCAAATATCGTCATGACTAAAATGGTAAACAGCATCCTTCAGCTTGCCAGTATTCACACTATAGCACAGCCTCTTGTAGCTTACTGTTAAAGACATCCGATCAATCGCAATAGCAGTAGGGCAAAAGGACATTAAGTTAGTGACACTGATCAATGGAAAGTTAATCTGAACTTCTCCTCGCTATAACTTCACGGCATCTACAGCCACTCAGTGAACATGCACAACCCTTTAGCCATTTAGACCGGCTTGCAATTCAATCCACACGTCCATTCAAATGCTTTTTTCCCTAACATTATTATTTACTTCACTCTCTCTTAAACTCAGCAGGCTACTACAGCACTCGGCAGACTTATATAGTGCACTCTGCAATACTTGTTGACTGATGGACTGAGCTGTGTTAGTCCCCCTTATATGTGCGTCAGTCAGACGTTTCAAACTCCAGTTGAAATCGATAGTGGGCAATACAGCCTGCCGTTTTTTGAGGCCACTCAAGAGGAGGCTGCCTGCCACTGAAGCTGCCTCCTAATGAGGGAAATCTCTACAGACAGCTCTCCAGAGAACAACTCTCAATTAGCTGAAAGCCACACATTCTCCATGCAGTCAATCCAAATTGAGAAGATATCTGGAGACCGAGGCAGCATTCCTACAGACCCTCCATGACACTACATGTTGAATGTTCTCGGAAGCTAATCCAAAGTGATGGAAAAAATAAAAATAGGGCTAATGGATTTCCAGAAACGGATGCCATTTTTCACGGTACAGATTGAGTCATAGAATGCGATGTATCGTGACCGTAATGGCAGGCCCGCACAAAATCTGCACCATGAAACTAGCATTACTGTCATTCACAGTCAAAAAGTTTTACATCTCAACTCCTGCCCTTTGCATATCTTTTATTTCGGACTAATTAATAATGAATTTGAATACCTTCACTTACATTAGTTTGAAATGTTCCATCTAGCGCTGACAATATATTTGTCCTTTATACATATGGAAAATTTAAATTCTGTTTCTCAGGGCTACAAATGTTCATGGCTGTAGCATGTTCACCATAATTCATATATAAAATACATTTCAGACAGCTCACACAAACCAAATGAGAAATCTCACCCCTATTAATGTCTAAAAATTACTTGCTATTTCTCATATAGAAAGTATATTTTTTTTTACAAAGCAATGTAGAACTTTATATTACCGGTCAAAAGTTTGGAATACACTTTAAAAAAGTATTTTATGGTCACCAATACTGCATTTATTTAATTTACCAAAAAAAAGAAGAAAAAAGTTGTATCAATTATTATTGGAATAATTAAACAATATTTATATAATTAATTGCAATACATTCATAATTATGATTCGTATTAATATCAATGTTGAAAAAAACATTAGTTCTGTTTAATATTTTTAATAGAAAATATTTAGGATTGCTTTATTATTATAAAGTTCAAAAGAACACCATTCATTTGAAATATAAATCTTTTGTAATATATATATATATATATTTTTTTTTTTACTGTTACATGAGTATTTATTTATTTTCTTAAAAAATAATTACTGTGAATTGGGAAGCAAAAACAGAGGGGCAGAGTATATCAAGAAAAGTATCAACCAAAAGCGTGCATACCGAGCAAAGATGCAATGGGAATTTACAATACAGCCATAACGTAGGGTGGAAAAACACAGAGAAGCTAAATAAGTCAGAAAAGGTGACTGGCAGATTTATTCCGTGAGCTACAGCACTTCTGGAGTAATTACACAGCAGTCAAAGACAGAGAAACGTTAACAGCTAAATGCTTCAGCTCCAAAGCCCACGACTGCAGTTCAGTTTACCGCAAAATAACCCTGTCGTGGGTAAACCATCACACTGGCACAATCCACTGATTGAATTTCCAATTACAGCTGGCAAGTGTTCAGTTTTAGCTAAAGCAACTCACTTCAGCAAACTTCTAATAATGTGTACTCCAGTGACATCAATGTTCTCCAGAAACTGTAGAAAAGTAACTCATGAAAAGTCATTACAACTACCGAAGAAGAACAAAAGAGGTCCTGCTAAATAGAAACTCACCTCATTAATCGCTACATAGTAGCGTGGCTGCTGAAAGCGTGGGGTGTTGTCATTTCGATCCCGTACGACTATCCGCACCTCGTGTAGGATCACCGTGCCAACAAGCTCATTAGTACATTGAACCTGCACCACAATGGACTGAATGTAGGAGGGAGGCTGAAAGACAAAAATACAAGAGACAAATCGAGCAAGTTCATTTGCATGGTGTGCATTCAGCAGACTGACCGAAAAATGACCATTTGCTTGCAGTCTATTATGAAGCCCATGCTGTGAACAACAGATTTCCCAGCAAAAGAGAGGAACTTTTTTTAGTTTTATCATAGCTCTGATTAAACCAAAATACCTTTTTTGGACAGAGAGAGTCCAAAAGTCTGAGACCACCAGTGGATTTTTTTTTCATTACAAGTTATACTATCAGCGAAACAATTTTAAGATTTAAAAAAATCCTAAACAGGTTCATGTTTTATTTCCACGTTTAAAGGAATAGTTCACCTGAGACATAAAGGCAGATATTGCTCACTAATGGATCCTCTGCAGTGAATGGGTGCCATCAGAATGGGAGTTCAAATAGCTGATAAAAACATCACAATAATCAATAAGTAATCTACACAACTCCAGTCCATCAATTAATGTCTTTTTGAAGCAAAAAGCTGCATGTTTCTAACGTTAAAGCACTATTTCTGCCAAAAATACTAGTCCTCTATCCACAATATTGCTTTCTACAGTGAAAAAGGGATCTCGTCTGAATCAGGAGAGAAATATGCACAGATCAAGCACCATTTACAAGTAAAGACTAAAACTAAATATATCAGTGGATTTTGATATAAGATGACTTTTTTTACTTAAATGATTAATTGTAAAAATTTATATATATATATATATATATATATACCTGTACATAATAAATATACACAGCGCACACACATATATTATGTAAACAAAATCTTTTAGTTCGGATGTGATTAATCTCGATTAATCGTTTGATAGCACTAGCTATTATGATTACGGGCAAACATACAGCTTTTCACTTCACAATATGTTAACTGATGGACTGGAGTGGTGTTGATTACTTGTGAATTATTGTGATGTATTTATCAGCTGTTTGAACTCTTATTCTGACGGCACCCATCCACTGCAGATTGAGCACTGCACTGATGAGTGAGTGATGTAATGCTAAATTTCTCCAAATCTGTTCTGATGAAGAAACAAACTCATTTACATCTTGGATGGCCTGAGAGTATATGTTCAGCAAATATACATTTTTGGGTGAATTATTCATTTAAAGGTAGAGTATGATTTCTGCACCACAAGCATTCAATGGTTGTTTCAGACTTGTATAACAAATAATTACATCTCGGTCCAGAACTCGTCCGGTGCTGTTGAGATACAGGCGTTGCTTGACCGGGTCCAGAATGACCCAGTAGTCGTGGTTATACCGTAAAGATAAAGAAATGGTCCTGTCAGGGTCTTCTGCTCTCCCATTTATCTGCATGTTCTCCACCAGAAGGGTTCCTGTGATAATAACAGACACACATTTTTATTTGATCACTGTTACATTTTCAAAAAGCATTTGTGGCATTTAATTTCATTCTTCTATTGACTAAAAATGTATGATTTATTTTTTTATTGCCACGTGGATGCAAATATAATTAGTATATATATTTTTTTGTTTAGAAAGAAACAATAGAGGCAATTAGAGACCTGACATTTAAAGCAGATCAGTGAACACTGTGTGATGTTTGCTGTTGTTGCTTGTCAGACTATGACCCCAGTGAGATCTTGAGTAAAAGACAAGAGTCAAGACAGACTGTATTTCTGACACTGAAAATTTGGATTACCTAATATAAAATCATTAGGAATTGAACTACATCCAACTGAAAGAAAATCTCAAATAAGAGACATATTTCAGATAGACCCCAAGGAGTGATTAAGGGTTAAGTATATGTGACCCTCTCTTTGAAATCCAGGCTAAAGTCTCAAAATCAAATTATGAGATGACAAGCATCAACGTTTGATTTCTACCATTAATTTCACTATGATTTCAATCTTTGACATTACCTTACTCAGTCAATATTAAAGATATAAAGGTTAAACTTTCACAGAAATGTTCTTTACCATATGAAGGATGATTTGTTTTGTAGAAAACAGCCAATCACAAAAAGGACTTTAGCTGGGTTTTCACAGAGAGGGTCACATATTAAGAAACAGTCATGAAAATGTGCTGTCCCCACAACACTTCATTTAAAAGTGTCCTTGTTACACGTTACATTTACTTACTATTATTGTAACAATAAATTGTGTATAATTACATGCAAGTAACCCTTAGCCAAACTATAATCCTAATCCTAAATTAAGTACATGTAGTTAATTAATATTGCTCAGTACTTAAATATATTATTACACGGTATTTTAACCTCTATTTCATTAATATTGTATTATGCAAGTACAATTTATTAAATATATACTTTTAAGATCTGAAGTATGATACAAGTGCATATTGCATATAATTAAGCACACTTCTTTCCTACTATGTCATGAAATGCTTCATTGGTGTCTATTTTATTTCTACTAAAGAGTTTTAAGGGAAGCATCTAACATGAAATTGATTATTAAATGAGAACTCTCTCAAGCTACAAAAGAGCAATATCTGAGTAATAAAACTGATCTGATATATGGATCTAACTTATTCCAAAGTACACATCCAGCATCCAGGTGTTGTTATGTGGGTTTAATGAGATCTCTTCGACTGCAGCATGTGATTTAAAGCTGACAGCATAAGAACACACTGCATATTGCAATCAGTTCACTGCATAGAGCACATCACACTCACATCAGCCTTTCATTTCAACCAGCTGTAGGCCATTATTCATTTAAACTAAATCCTACAGGAATATTTCCACACTGAGTTGTTATTTAATATTGCTTTATATGCTTGGTTTGTATTGTACGAAATTGTAGACAATTTAGGGTTTACAAAGCACAAACATTGAGCAATGGAACATACAATAAAATGGCCTCATAAGTCATCTTGTTCCTGCTGCTAACATTAGTAAAGTTTAATGTCGAATGAGCCAATGGATGCCTTCGATACATCTAGTTGTTGGGCATTATAGTGAAGCGGGGAAGTTAATCATATGAGCAGCCATCTCAGGAGAGTCATCAGCCCCAATGATTGAGCAGAAAACAGTCTATTTTAAAGAGCCAAATATATCTAAATGTGTGAACACTGTAACACTATAGTGCTAACATCATTTCCTTTCCACATGCTGTCATTATAAAACGCCATGTTAGTCCAAAACAGTAAATGTGATCTCCTGTGTGCTGCTAGGTGTACACTGGAGGACCTTTCATTCTACACTCTTAATACAATATTTAACTACTGTCTTGTATTCTGTCTAATTACTTGCAATAACCTAAAGTGTAAATAACAAAATGTTAATTTCAAGTTGTTCATTAACTTTATTAACTGTAATTGAATATATAATTGGAGAAGAACTGAGAAGTTAACCCTTGTTGTTGTAAGCAAAGCGAGTGATTGAAATCAAAGACAAATCAATTGTAACCTCTGCCTCGTTTAACTATGTGCAGCAAATAAACCATTAAATACATAAATGTAGTACTCTACACATTAAGGCACTGAAACGAATATATTACTAACAAAATAACAATATATCTTATTTATGAAACATGACCTTTTTTGCCAAATTATATGCAACGTAAATGTACTAAATACAATAATTGTATGCAAGAATGATTTCAAATATAATTCACACAAGAATGCTGCTCATGTCTGTTCATTGTCTGTTCTTAATATTGTTTTTATAGAAATAATATAATAAAAGAAAGAATAAACAAACAAACAAACAAATATTAATGTTATCCATTCACCCAATAATCTTTCCTTTCCTTTCCTTTCCTTTCCTTTCCTTTCCTTTCCTTTCCTTTCCTTTCCTTTCCTTTCCTTTCCTTTCCTTTCTGAAGTTAATTTCAGCTCCAGACGACCTAGATCTTATATGAAGACAAAATTAATTAAGGAATTATTTCTAAAAATATAATTTTCTTTATTAAGTAACCTTTTTAATGAATTTTAGCTCCTGGATAAGACTGTCTAAATGGGAATAAATTGAAAAATATGATTTTCTTTCTTTCTTTTCCCACTGAGGCAGACAGTATGTGTTTCCTGTACACTCGAGTGGAAAACTACAAAAGAAAAATCTCAGTTTGACAACATACTAATGATATTCCCCAGCACGCCGAAGCACTAGAAGTGTGTTCTTCTCCGGCGTGTTCTTATCTCCTTCTAAGCGCACATCTACAGCTCTTTCGCACTCTTCCAGGTTGCTTGTAAATGCTTCTCCTCCCCCCTCACTCTAAAGCTGTGTCTCTCTGCATGCGGCCAGATGGTTTTCTATGTCACACCGATGGGTGATAAACGCGTGCTGGGCAAGTGCCGTGATGGTCTTGGGAAGCGGCAAGCCATTCCCTCTCTCGGCTGTCTCAAACAGCGGTGTGCCTGGTCGTGGACGTCCCTTGGCAGCTGGTTTACAGCAGGCCGGGGTCCTGCAAGCTGGCAACACACCTGTGCAGGGCAAGCTGGGTGATACTTGGCACAGCACACTGAGTTCTCTTCTCACACGTCAATGAGCGTCTTCCTCCTTTGCTTCATTGTTCTCACTGTTCTCTCTACAGGGTTCCACCGCGTCCATCCAGCTCTATCATTCCTGGCCTGCCAAAGCAACTTCCTGTGTTCTTCTGTACTGCAGTGGTGTAAAGAGACTCTCTGGGCACAGGAAATCTGACATCATGTGAATGTTTTATCACTCACACAGATAACGGTGTAAAAAAGCAATATACTGCACATTTGTTCTCATTCCCTCAGTTTGGAGACCAAATGGTAGCTTTATCAGCTATTCTTGCTAAGCAGAGCTGGCTGTTACATCCTGACCCTGATATTAAAGCCTATGAATATTATTCATACTCAGGGCGTAAGGGTGGTTTTAACATTGATATGGACTTTTGAAAATCAATCAAACTATACAGGCCATTGGGTTTAAATTTAATTTACAGAGAACTACCTGTTAATACTGACCAGTTGTTGGTTTTATAGTTTTATACCAAGTATTTTACCACTATATTTATATATTAAATCTAAATATCCAAATAATACATTTTACTTAGTTAAAACATATTAAAGCGTTACATTTTTACCACACAAATGTGTATTGTGTATTTTAAACAAAGCAATGGACATACAATTTTCATTATTTATGTACAGGCTGAAATTTAAATGTATTTATTTTACAGATTTTTCTTTTTAAATTGATTTTTATTTCGCATTATTTTACACATTTCACTGCTCTCAGCATCTGCTATGAAAAAATCCATATTGTTTGATCACTAGTGTTTAGATGCATTATTTGTATTCTGAAAGTTAAGAAAAGTAACCTAAAAGACTACTATACATATTTTGTTATTTACAGCATTTTATTTGAAGTATTATTTGCCGTACTCATTTTATTTAACTGTTTATAAATAAATAAAAAATATGTATTGATTTGCTTATTTATTGTTTGTTTGTTTTCGTCGTTTAATTGAAATAAAATAAATGTTCTTGCAGAATTCAATTTTTATATATTTTAAATCACTTCTCAATTCTGTTTGTAGCTGGTTTATGCAATATTTTCTGTGCAATACAGCCTCTCACTGTCAGCAGCTCACATGAATATTTCATGGCTTAAACAAAGCTTAATTCTCATAGTCATGTGCTAGACCTTAGTTATTAGTCATCCTAGTAACCTACTATCCCAACACATTTAACCCTAGTAACGTCTCGGTTACGTATGTAACCCTCGTTCCCTGAAGGAGGGAACGGAGACGTCACGTCGGAGGACCGACGAATTGGGATATCGCTTAGAGAGACCAATCCACTTCGAGTGTAAACTAAACGAGCCAATGCACATTGGCATGCGATTATTGCATCCAGCTGCCGCTGATCACAGCGTGAGCATAAATAGGCAGCAGGTGCAGCGCATATTCAGGTTTTCGCTGAGGAGCCGAGCCGGTTCCTTCAGGGAACGAGGGTTACATACGTAACCGAGACGTTCCCTATCAGTCGGTCACTCGACGTCACGTCGGGGAGGACCGACGAATTGGGATCCCTACCAAAGGCCACGGATACTGCCCTTCCAGTGTCCCGTGGAGGCCTCCTGTGCCATTACTTTTGGCGCAGGTTAGGGCCCCATAGGAAGATCCATTACTGTTGCTATGGCACTACCCACTCAGTAGGACTGGATAACACTGGGAAACGCACTGCTCAGCTCAGAACAGGAACGCTGCGGAAGCCCTTACCTTCCCGAGGGAGGTTCAGAGGCAGTTACACATATGGACAATAGTCAGATGCATATGGAAGATTGGAGGTGATTGTAACCTCTTGGAGTAGCAGGAAGTCTGCCGGGAAACACGGGCTCTAAGGCTAACCGTGGAAATACACATATGGGATCCGAACGGTCTCTACATATGGAACCCAGCCCTCTACCGGTTCTCAAGGATTCATCGAGTGAGGGCCTGGCACGGACGCTCCGCCACGCCCAGCTGCCGAGGATGGAGGAGCTCGACAGGGTCTACAGTGGACTCTCTGGAGCAGTTTTAGCAGCCGACCCGAAACCGGGGCCCCTCAGTGCTTCTACCCGTTTGAGGTGAGAACACAGGAGGAAACCGGTTCCACACGAAGGCTATAGAATCTAGCGAATGTGTTAGGGGTCGCCCAGCCCGCAGCTCTACAAATATCTGTCAGTGAGGCACCACGAGCCAGCGCCCAGGAGGACGCTACACTTCTCGTAGAGTGAGCTCTCAACCTGAACGGGCAAGGCACACCCTGTGCCTGATAAGCCAGGGTGATGGCATCCACTATCCAGTGGGCCATCCTCTGCTTGAGACGGCATTCCCTTTCTGCCGGCCTCCGTGACAGACAAAGAGCTGGTCTGAGGTCCTGAAGCTTTGCGCCCTGTCAACGTAGTGTCTCAATGCTCGGACGGGACAAAGCAAAGCCAGGGCTGGGTCTGCCTCCTCCGGGGGCAGCGCTTGCAGGCTCACCACTTGGTCTCTAAATGGAGTAGTGGGAACCTTGGGCACATAGCCGGGCCGGGGCCTCAGGATTATCTGGGAATCCGCCGTCCAAACTGTAGGCACGAATCGTCGACGAAAATGCGTGCAGGTCCCCAACCCTCTTGATGGAGGCCAGTGCAAGCAGGAGCAGAGTTTTCATTGAAAGAAACTTGGGCTCGACTGTCTGCAAGGGCTCAAACGGGCCCTGTTGTAGTGCTCTAAGCACTAAGGACAGGTCCCAAGAGGGTATAGAGGGGGCGTGGAGGATTCAGCCTTCTAGCCCCTAAGGAACCTGACGACCCAGTCATGCTTCCCCACCGACTTCCCTTCCACAGGGTCGTGGTTGGCAGCAATCGCGCCACGAGACCTTGAGGGTGGAGGGAGACAGCCTTCGCTCAACCCTTGCTGCAAGAAGGATAGCACGACTCTGATCGGGCATCTCCGGGGTCTTCTCTGTGAGAAGAGCACCATTCGACGAACAGGTTCCACTTCAAGGCGTAAGCGTGTCTCGTGACGGTGCTCTCGCCAAGTGATGGTGTCAACTACCTCTTGGGGTAGGTCACCTAGAACCTCCGCGTCCGCCTAGGGACCAGACATGAAGTTTCCAGAGGTCTGGACGCGGTGCCATAAGGTGCCCGTCTCTGAGTCAGTAGATCCTTCCTCAGAGGAATCTGCCAGGGAGGGGCTGTCACGAGGAGCATCAGCTCTGGGAACCAAGTCCTGGTAGGCCAGTATGGTGCCACGAGCAGGATCTGCTCCTCTTCCTCTCTGACCTTGCACAGAGTCTGTGCGAGAAGGCTCACTGGGGAAATGCATATTTGCGAAGGCCCCGCTGACCAGCTGTGTGCCAGTGCGTCCGTGCCGAGAGTGTTCCATCGGTCAGGAGTAGAACAACTGGCAATGCGACGTCTCTAGGGACGCGAACAGGTCTACCTGTGCGAGTCCAAAACGCCGCCAAATCAGCTGGACCGCCTGGGGATGGAGTCTCCATTCTCCGGGAGCGCAGCTCGTGACAGCTCGTCGGCTGTCCGGTTGAGCAAGCCCGGGATATGAATGGCGCAAAGCGACCTCAGATGCTTCCGACTCCAGAGGAGGAGGTGGCGGGCGAGTTGTGACATGCGACGGGAGCGTAGACCACCTTGTCGGTTGATGTACGCAACGGTCGCCGTGTTGTCCGTACGGACTAGTACATGCTCGCCTCGTAAGCGTCTCTTGAGACGGTTCAAGGCCAGGTGTACTGCCAGCAACTCTAGGCAGTTGATGTGCCAGTGCAGTTGGGGACCCGTCCAAACCCCTGACAATGCATGCCCGCTTGAACGTGGCCCCCAGCCCTTGGCGGAGGCGCCTGTGTAAACCACAGCGTGCCTGGAGACCTGTTCCAGGGGCACTCCTGCCCGAAGGAATGAAAGGTCTGACCATGGGGTGAAGGTTTGGCGGCAGGCTGGAGTGACTTGGACCCTCAGCGTGCCGCTCTGCCATGCCCACCTCGGGACTCGGCCATGGAGCCAGTGTTGAAGCGGTCTCATATGGAGCAGCCCCAGCGGCGTGACCGCCGCCGCAGCCGCCATATGCCCCAGGAGCCTCTGAAACTGTTGATGGTTCTGCATGAGCATCGCGATTGGTCGAACCCACCGCTCTTGGGCACAATGAAGTAAGGGCTGAAAACCCTGCCTTCATATCGGCTGGAGGGACCGGTACCATCACGCCCTTCGCCAGTAGGACAGAGATTCTCACAAGTCATGGGCATCGGCTGCCTTCACTGCTGTGAGGTGGATGCCCTGAACTTGGGAGGACACCGGGCGAACTGAATCGCATAGCCGAGTCAGATGGTCCTCAGGAGCCAGCGAGACGGCTGGGCAGCTCCCGCACCCAGACACCGTGCATAAGCGGGACCATCGGGACCACCGACGCATCCGCAGTAGGGCAGCGAGGTGGAATGCAGGGACCTGGCCCGTGGCGGACCGTGGAGGGTCTGAGTGTGCGGTGCACGCTACCTGCTTCCATAATTTGGCAGAGGGTGCGTGAGTAGCCTTGATGACGCCTCGAACCGCCCACTGCTGCCTGCTGGCGAGAGGGAATGAGTGTGGTTCAAGTTGATTCTGCCATGACTCTCCAAGCCCTCTTGGGACCCAGAGACAGAAACAACCGCTTCCTGTCGAGATTTTTGAAAACAGATTATCCACCTGGCCCTCCTCCGGGAGGGAGAGATGCACTTACCCTCTCCGAAGCAGTTCTCTCTCTGGGTCACCGTCCCGAGGCCTCTTGCTCCTCTGCTTACCGCCAGTAGACGGGGCCAGGACGGGCGGGCGGCCTGCCTACACACCTAGCTCACGGCACCGCTTTTGGAGGCTGCTGCGGATGCGGTGCGGGAGCAGGGTGGATGCAGGGGCCGCCCTCGGCGACGAGCAGGCTGGGCGCTGCAACCGGCGGACGGGTGGAGGCAGCAGCTGCCCGCCGAGGCAGGAAGTGTTAGATCGCCTCAGTCTGCTCCCGTGCAGCCGGGAACTGCTGGGCCAGGTTACCGCTGCGCCGAAGAGGCCAGTCTGGGATACAGGAACCTTGAGGAACCGACTTTGTCGGCGTCCCTATGTCAACCAGACACAGCCAGAGGTGGCGCTCCTGGACCACAAGTGTGGACATCGCACGACCCAGAGACCGTGCCATAACCTTCGCCGCGCTGGTGGCGCGAGGTCAGGTGCGATGCAGGAGCTCTTCTCAGAACTTCCGGATCGTAACCACCCCGTGCATGTCCCTCAGTGCTTTTAGCCTGAAAAGAACCTGCAGTAACACCGTAGCATTAGGTGGAGGCAGCCTCCACAGGCCACATAAGCCTCGCCGGATGAGACCAGACGAGTACCTACAGGCCCGGAAGAGGAGGCACGGTTTGCCCTGCCGGGTGGAGACAGTATAGGGACACACTTGCATCGCAACTGACCGCTCCACTGGGGACCCCAGAACTCCTAGCTGCACCACCGAGGGTGGTGAGGGAGGAGGAGTTAGCAGGTCGGTTTCTGGCAGTAAAGGTGCCGCCCACGACCTGTAAGCCCCTCATGCACGTCCGGGAGAGAGCACCGGGGCAGGGCGCTGAGAACCAGCACACGCTACCCGAGAAACCAGTCGTCCAACCTCGAGGGTTTGGGACACGGTGGCTTTCTCCACTCGAGCCCTACCCTTCCGTGGCCCGGGAAAGCATAGCCGTCACTTCCAGATCCGACTCAGGCATTGCTACCGCCGAGCGGCAACGCAGCCGAATCTTCCTCTCCAGAAGCTCCGGCTCACCCTCCGATGCAGCGATCGACATCTGGTCGCCGGGAGGAGCACCAAGGATACTGCTGGTACGCTCCTTTAGAGGGCCCAGCACGTTCCATTGGCAGCTCAACTGGTTGCGGAGCGCAAGAGGAGCGATGGTCCCCTGAGGGTTTGCCACCACTGTAGTCCTCAGACCAGCCGTGCTACCGCCTGAAGTAGACCTCGCCTGTCTGCAGCCAGGACGAGAACTAGATCGAGACGGAGGCAACAGCTCCGCCTTTGTCGAGGTAACGGAGCCTGGCCGCAACTCCGAGATGAGCATCCACAGTGAGAAGATGACTCATCCACGAACGCCACCTCAGCGTGCTGCCCCAGGCACGTGAGGCAGCGAACGTGACCATTCACCCAGCGCCAGGCAACGACCGCATCCAGAAACGCACGGGTGACACGTTGTCTGAAGCAAAACCCAACTCATCTTTATAAAGACGCAACGTCAAGTTTGCCAGATGCAACATCGTCTTTAAAAAGATGCACCCGTGAATGCTCTTTTAGGAAAAACTCTTTAGCATGCTGAAGCAAACAGGGAGATGGTCATTTGCAACACAAACAGGGGTAGTGCAGCCTGATGTGTGCAGTCCACTCGACATGGGAAGAACCACCACCGCTGTAGGGCCGTACCACCAGCACGAGAGTCCTCCGAAGAGCGTGCTCAACTCGTTGAATTCACTCGTTCAGCAGAAGTCAGGAGCAGAACGATGTAACCGCTCAGCTCCGAAGCGAAAAAGCTGAATATGCGCTGCACCTGCTGCCTATTTATGCTCACGCTGTGATCAGCGGCAGCTGGATGCAATAATCGCATGCCAATGTGCATTGGCTCGTTTAGTTTACACTCGAAGTGGATTGGTCTCTCTAAGCGATATCCCAATTCGTCGGTCCTCCGACGTGACGTCGAGAGTGACCGACTGATAGGGAACTGGTAATGTAATTATTAAAGAAAATATAAAATAATTTATTGAATTAAACACAACACTAATCTTACAATATTTATATTGATAATGTATTTTAAATAAATAAACACATTAATGACTAACCATTTAAATATGATACTATTTCATATTTCAGTATTTTTTTACTTTGGGAAAGACACAAATCTACCATCAAAAGCCAAATCAACACCAATCCCAAAGTTAACGTCAGGCTAAAGTTGTCTTCCTGTGGTATGGTTGTAAGAGGATAACGGTATATAGTGAGGTCAGAATCAATTATCAGCTGACCCTTTTACCATTTTAGAAAGGATGCGTTGCTTATTAGCACCTGAAAGACATTCTGACGTTATAGTATGTTTCTGTAGGACAATATGATATCTCAGCTAGATATTTTTGCTCATGCACTTATAACAATTATAAATATCAGCATGTTCATTTATGTATTGTTTTTTAAATAAATAATACATTTGTCATGAGATAATAATCCTTTCAACGAGAGATGGCACTGTAATAGATTTTTCTGTGTGAATTTACACTAGATAAAATTAAAGATGAATAAAACTGCAGATCGACAATGCTCAGTGTATGCTTGTACAGTAACTCTTCAACATTTTAACAGAATTCACAATGCTGATAGAACAGTTTCCAATGTTGCTGAATTGTGAGGCAAACATTTTTACAAAAAATGTAATACAATATAAAAATAGAAATATTTCAAATAGGCCAGCATTTGTTGGTATTGCTCATAAAAAGAGTCACTCAACTAGCATGAACAAAAAATCTAGCTTTAAAACTTATTTTAGCCCATATTCATGCACATTATAGTGCTATTATTGTTCCTTCAGAGGGATTTGAATACCACACATATAAAGAATTGATAAAGAATTGGTATATAACGTATTTAATGATTGTAACGCATTCATATTGCATATATACTGTTTGTGTAGCATCCATTAGATTCAGTACAGTAGGGCAGATAAACATGTGCGTACAAAAACTCTGAGTCTAGAGTTGGTTGCGACTCAACTAAACCTGTCATAACAGTCAAGATCAAAGACATACTAAACCATCTCCAAAGTTGTGCATTCTAACAAAGCTGTACAGCAAACACTGTTCTTCCAATTCCCAACTTATAACAAAAACATGATCCTCATAACTAAGAATTCATACAGGGTACTTTATTTGCACTTCCCAAGCCTCTCAAGTTGTGACTGCAAGGCTACATTTCTGAAACAGTAATAAGCTGGAACATTTGTCTTTTTGTGGAATAAAATACGAAAAAAACATCCTCCACTTTTTTTGCTGGGATGTGAACTGGAGAAGATGCTAAATAGCCTTGACCCCCAGAGGCACTTTTATGTTACTCAGCGTGCTCTAACAAACAAAAAATAACAGTGTGCTGGTTCTCATTTGGCTCAGTCCTCAAATGTCACACATACACAACAAAAAAGAAGAAAAACATTATATGGCTCACACATTAACCTAATCTATGAGACTTTCTTGGAAAATTCCAAGGGAAACAAAGCAAGTTATTTTTTTAAAGAGAACTACATCAGTCTGGTGCATTTATTGTTATTATTGTTATTATCATTGTTATTATTATCATTATTATTCTATAAGAGAGAAATACATTATTGTGATGCAACTGCACTGTAAAATAAATGTGAAAATATATATGAAAAAGTGAAAAATGTACATTTCATTATATGTTAATTCATTTGATAGAAGCATTACAATACACATTCCTTCATTTATTCACTTACAGCTGCAGTCCGTCACTTTTTTGGTTAAAAATGATCCAAAATCAATATTTGAGCAAGTACATAGTGCTCAAAACTATCGCCTTCCTTTAACCCGATTGACAACAGTAAGCTTATAAACATGTTTTCTAATTTGAGTGGTACGGGTAGGTTTTCGCAGGAAACTCGAGCATGCTGCTGTGTCATTACATCACGTCTGTAAACATAAAGATTGAATCCCGGCAATTAGGCTATCGCAGTGGTTCCCAACCTGGAGGCCGGGGGTGTGGGATCTCAATTTAAATATTCAATAAATAAATAAATATTCGATTGAATGTTTATGCACCCAAAGCGGAACAAAACAGCGCTACTCATTTGAACCGCGCCACACAGACCATTTTTCCACTCGGTTCAAACAGCGGCGCAGTGCGAGCTGACTAGAGCAGATGTGTTAACTCGCCGATCACGCAACCACTAAACAGCGCTGTGAGATCCAGTGAGAAGCTCTTGAATTCAGCAAAGAACACAAATTAATTAAGAGGGCTTCCCCAGTGACATCACGCAACAGCGACGTAAGCCCGCGGAGATTTCCAGGAAACTTATCCATCTGACGGAAACACGTGGAACAGAAAGATCTTCGGCCAGCTTAACGTGAATGCAAGTAATCAAACAAAATCTCTATTCTTACTGAACTGATGAATTGATCCGTATGCAAGAGGACAGCAAAGTCTCTGCTGTGATATTCCTCTCATAAAGTTACAAGATAGAAAAGAGTGCTCGCTTTAAACTTTCTTCTAACATTACTCGCAAAATTTAGAACGTGTGTGTGTATGTTATGTGTTGTTTATGTGTTTTATTAATTTAGTCCATGTATTGTAGAATAATAGTTAGCAAATAAACCTTGTTTCATTTATAAAGAATGATGTCTTGGGATGTGTGATTTTCTAGTTCAAACTATTTGCCAAGATTACGTTACCTAGCTCAAATTAAATAATGCCCTTTATTTCGCATTATGTTTGGCCACGAATGCAAGATATACTGATGTTAATGGTTGCTGGACGAGTCGTTAAGCAGAAGGACGGATGCGAGATGAGTAGGGGGCATGCCACGATTTTGTGAGCTCATTGTGAACTTCGGGAAAGAAGGGGGACGAGTGTTGGCGGAGGGCCTGATGGCGCCCCGGGAGAAACCACTCGTCCAGCCTGCTGCGAGATGGCTCCTCAGGCAGAGACCATTAGAGCCCGAGCTCGTTGACAGCTTTTGTCATAACGCGGATGTCCTCCATTTCATCGTCACTCGCACCGAACGAGATCATGTCACTCGCAGCCAGGAGGGACGCTGATCGTGTTGAGTGAAGAGGACGGGCGAATGCTCTCTCTGTGGTGATGGCGAGGCACGCGGGCATTGAGCCGAAGTGAGCTTGTCACCGGCCACACAAATCATCTGCCCCACTGTTTTTTCCTCACAGGTCCCTGGGAGGAAGAAAATGGGAGGGTGCGAGGGGCGGAGTTGCTCTCTGAAAAGAAAGCTATCCGTGAGCGCAGAGAGGCAAGACTGAAACTCTCGCAATGAGAGTAGTCAGTCCCGCTGAGCGCAGCGTTAGCATGGGATTTCGCCAAGCATGACACACACTCAGCGTGAGTGTCATCAGCATGCAGGGGAGACCTTTACGTCTTACAATGATGGTGCGGCATTTGAAATATCGAAAGGGAACTACAGTTCAACAAAACAGTTAAAAAGTTACAAATATCATGGTTGCATCAGACAATTTGTTTTTATATCACTTTTTCTTTTGTGAACACTATCGGCCATGTTTAGGGTGTTACTCCCCAGACATTTGAATTCTGAACCGCCACAAAACGTAAATAAAAACGTTGCCACAGTCACGTACTGGACACACGTTTTAGTGTCACTCATTTGAACCTGCCACAAAACTTGCAATTAGGCATGCAATATCAGTGCCGCAGTAGCACTGACACAAGCACTTATTTTCACAGAGCCTGGGTTTGAACACCTCCTGAATAGTTGATGGTTGAGACAAACATGGGTAGCTCAGTAGGTCTCAACCTCAAAGACAGAAATGGATGCTGGTCATAACTCAAAGATGAGGACAAAACTATAACTCAGATCAAATGCAGCCTACTAATTGACAGAGTTGGCTCATGAACGAGCAAATCAATCATCAAGCAAGGGTCACTTTGGTCAGTTTTGTGGCTCTAATTGGACGCAGAGAGGATGATCAGAGAGCACATGGGATGTTTCACAAGAGCCAGAGGAGAGTACAATCAGATGAAGATGATGAGTTGGTGCAAGGAATGTCGAAAGTCAGGATATAAATGGATGCCCTTCCACCATTCATCCTTGCAGCAAAACAAAAGGTCTCTCAGGAGTCCCCAAAAGCCCTCAACAGACCCACTTCTCCCCTAACAGCAAAATCCCACACTTTTTCCAGACTATCTATCCTAGATCAGTAGTTTTCACTCAAATGTAGACAATAATTACCTACCAATCTAAACATTCCACCTTTGTCTTTTCCACTATTGTGGATATGAACTACAATACTAAACCAGGTTTGGCTTGGTCACCCATTGAGCCACCAACTTTATCAAGGTCTGACAGTTAATCTATCCTGCAACCAATGCAGTAACTTCCGCTCGATCGACATCAGAGACTTCACCCCAATACATAACATTCACTGTACAAAGAGGAGCTATCGTAATGAGGTGCTAATGTAATAATGATCATTGTGCAATGGTCTTCAATGCCTTACATGAGTAAAAAATGCTGCAAATTTCCAAATGTAATTGACCTTTCGCAAAGCTTGATTGACAGGTAATCTGACTAATCAGAACGCGGATATTATGTGCCGCCGCTGCTATTGGTCTCCATAGAAATCCATGTTAAAACGGGGTAAAAAAGATAGACTGAATTGAAACTTTTTTCAATATAACTAAATATAAATATGTGCAGAGGGTTAAGTTGTGCAGTTGTTGGCTACCTCAGTAACGGAAAAAGATAAGGAATTATTTAAATGTACTTGTTTTGCATGCCAGAAAACCTGTCATATCCGGTACTATATGCATGCATGCAGGTCTTAAATTAAAATACTGAATGTGAAATAATAAAATATTATGTTAAAACGTGTGCTCTTATCAATCTGTGGACAAAATCCTGTGAACTTCCACTCGATCAGAAGCTGTATACTGTATGCATATGTGCCCTCATCTGTTTTCAATGCAGCAAACCTCGCGTCGCTCCATGTCATCTTCCTATTCAGTAAACTATGACAGATCCTTTATTGCAAAAGGGCCGTCAATGTGATACCCTACAGTGATAAAACTATGGCGTCATGTGCTTTTTTAAACCATTTTCATAGGTTTTACATTATATTGTTGGCTCTGAAAATATGTAAATGAACACGCCCAGTAGCCACAGCTGTATCCCTTCTAGCCTTAACCACAAATCAGACAGAAGAGTAGATTAACTTGGGTGGACTTAAGACTTGAAAAATGGTATTCCGCGGTTGAAATAAAATACTTTCTGTGGTTTATTCATGTTTGTGACGAGTGGGGCGGTGCCGAGAGCCATGGGAATGTAGCGAGGCCGGTGGAGTAAATGATAATGAGCAACACCTGCACCACTCACCAGTCTCGAGTCCCACGGAGGAGCTCTGGAAGGATAAAAGGAGGAGCGACTACAGTGGAAGACGAGAGAGGACCAGGCCTGGATTTTCTTGTGTGTTTTCTTGTCCGTGATGGGCTGCCACTTTTCTTTTGAGTTTATTATGTTATTAAAGTCTTGAAATGTTCACCGGTTCCCGCCTCCTTCTTCCTGATCTACGAACTGCGTTACAATGGTGTTACAATGTTCATTTCGAGCTTGCGTAAATATGAAAAGACCATCTTTTCACGTGTTTGAACAGAGATAATACAGTGATTGGTCACAATATATTTAAGAGCCACAAAACAGTATTTATTGTTTGAATTTCTTAAAAAATGAGAGTCCTGAAACCTTGTTTAATATCAGAAGTAACCTTCTCTTTCTTGTCTGTTGGCACGTTGTCAGTTTCCTCTTTACTCTGCAATGTATTTTTAACTGTGTGAGAAGAAAATGTGTAGTTTGAGAGTGGCATCGTTTGTCGGGTATAGCAACAGTAACTAAGGAGGGTGTGACTTTGCGAATGGTCAATTGTTTCTTTTTTCAACAAAAGTCTTTTCAGAATCAAAACTCCAGCCATTTGAAGAAACTACTGAGATGAGTGCTAAATTAAACCATCCTTGAGGTTACAGGTTGAATTGTTTCCTACCACTGAAAAAGTCATTTATTTCATTTAGATGCATTTCTCAGCAGTTACTGAGGCATGGCAGATTTTGCATATTGAAAGTGGTGGTATATGAGTAGTTTTATATACAATTCACAGATATTTCATTCATAAATGTGTACCATTAAAGCAACAACCTAAGAGATGACTATAATAGTACTTGAAATCTTGCAGGCTAAAATGAGTCATGCTTAGGTGTTATATATCTAAATTCAATATTTAAAACTCAAACTGACTAACACCCACACTAGTGATATTGAATTCGGAATACAGATTACTTTTTTAAAACGCAATTAAAATGCAATTCACGCACACAATGACTTGAATACACCTCTTCTATGATAAGTTATTTTCTTTTGAGGGCCTTAGAAGGACATAGTTTATTCTTAAAAACCTTTTGACTGTCAAGTCAAATTCACCAAAATGCAATATATATATTAGGGGTGGCGCGGTACATGTATTCGTACCGAACCGTCACGGTACGGACCTCTCGGTTCGGTGCATGAGGCCTTAGGACGAATACAGGCAATTCACCTCAATCCAGTGGCATTTATCGTTTTTGCTAATTAACTCTTCATATATATATATATATATATATATATACACACACTCAACGGACACTTTATTAGGTACACCTGTTCAATTACTTGGTAACACAAATTGCTAATCAGCCAATAACATGGCAGCATTTAGCCATCTAGATGTGGTGAAGATGACTTGCTGAAGTTCAAACCGAGCATCAGAATGGGGAAGAAAGGGGATTTAAGTGACTTTAAACGTGGAATGGTGGTTGGTGCCAGATGGATTGGTCTGAGTTTTCAAAAACTGCTGATCTACTAGGTTTTTCACGCACAACCATCTCTAGGGTTTACAGAGAATTGTCAGAAAAAGAGAAAATATTTAGTGAGCGGCATCCAGTGACATCGAAAATGCTTTGTCGATGTCAGAGGTGAATGGGCAGACTGGTTAGATATGACAGAAAGGCAACAGTAACTCAAATAACCACTCATTACAACCGGGGTATGGTTGTATACCATCTCTGAATGCACAACATGTCGAACCCTGAAGCAGATGGGCTACAGCAGCAGAATAGAAACGGAGGCTACAGTTCGCACAGGCTCATCAAAATTGGACAATAGAAGATTGGAAAATGTTGCCTAGTCTGATGAGTCTTGACTTCTGCTGCAACATTTAGATGGTAGGGTCAGAATTTAGCATAAAGAACATAAAAGCATGGATCCATCCTGCCTTGTTTCAACAGTTCAGGCTGGTGGTGGTGGTGTAATGGTGTGGGGGATATATTCTTGGCACACTTTGGGACCCTTAGTACCAATTGAGTATAATTTAAACGCCACAGCCTACCTAAGTATTGTTGCTGACCATGTCCATCCCTTTATAACTACAGTGTACCTATCTTCTGATGGCTAATTCCAGCAGGATAATGCACCATGTCACAAAGTTCAAATAATCTCAGACTGGTTTCTTGAACATGATAATGAGTTCACTTTACTCAAATGGCCTCCACAGTCACCAGATCTCAATCCAATAGAGCATCTTTGTGATGTGGTGGAACGGGAGATTCTCATCATGGATGTGCAGCCGACAAATCTGCAGCAACTGCGTGATGCTATCATGTCAATATGGACCAAAACATCTGAGGAATGTTTCCAACACCTTATTGAATCTATGCCACGAATAATTGAGGCAGTTCTGAAGGCAAAAGAGGGTGCAACCCAGTACTAGCAAGGTGTACCTAATAAAGTGGCCAGTGAGTGTGCGTATGTATATATATATATATATAACAGACTCTCATGACAGTGTCAAAATCTGTAAATCTCTTAAAATATCACATAAATGTACCTTTTTATAACAAAATAAGATTTTCAGACCCTGCATAGCTCTTGTATTCTGGACAAAGCACAACTAAATTGAACAGAATGCAGGCAACATTTGCAAGTGCATGTTTAAAAATGTACCTATTTTTTTAATTATGCACTCATGAAGATCCAACACAATGGCCAACAACTAAAAAAATATAAGCACACCAACAATGAAAAAAAGAGAAGTCCTTCGACAGATGTAAACCAAAAACATGCTTAAGCTGTCATTTAATGTACATTACCACCATTGCAGCCATCATTTTTAACTTGACTTTAAAACTAGTCAACATGATGTCAGCAATCATTTTGTCAGTTATTGAATGACTAATTGGCCATCTTGATCATCCTGTGTAGATGTTGTTTAATATTTTTACTCAGTAATAATCCGTTATGTTGTAATTATAAACATATTGTCAAGTGCAACTACGTGCTTTAAACAAAAGATAGAAAGAAGGGAAGCAAGAAAAAGATCTGACTCTTTAGAGCAAATATTTTACATATAATACATGTATCACTATTTCCCTGTGACAACTTTGTTTACAGCTTGAGCTATCCAAAGTTGACATATTTTTTTCTCCAAAATAATGATCCTTTATTTTGCGTATCTTTCCAGGAGGTTTAAAGATAATGTGTGGGTCTCAAGAGACGGAGGGATAAAATGATAGAAAATGGAGGAAATATTATCGGTAATTTGAGGTAAAGGCAGCATCTCATTTAATGCATTAAGGAGGATAATACTCTTGGATGAATATGATTACTCTTTACTCTAATAAGTGCGTAGAGATTCACAGCTTTAGGAGAGAACTTTTTAAGGTAAATTGCACAAGAAGAGATTAATACAAATCCTGCCAATTTATAAAAGAGCTGAAATAAGCTCAAGAGAAGAGATATTCCTTAATTTGGCCAAGCAAACACTTCTCAAACTTCTCAAACTATTTCATCTATTTCTGCAGTGATTTGGTATTAAAGACAAACAGAGAGAAGAGATTCACTCATACTAAAATCAAATTGTATGCTGGGATAATCTCCAAACACTGAAAAATACAGACAGAAACTATCAAATGTATAACACTTTCTGCACCACAAATATAGAAACTTGAAAAAGCTCAAACCAAAGGCTAATACCACTTTGAGTACCAACATATATATTTTTTAAACATGCTAAAGTATTATATCATTATACTCTATGTTAAATCATGAAATCAAAATACTCTTTTATCCAGAGTTTTGGAATACTTTTCAGAAGAAAATACTATAAAAAATGTATGCTTAATTTAATGTGTTAATGGCTGTTTATTTACAATTTTTTTTTTTTTCTTTACTAGCAATTTATGAGCACACAATTGTGCTTCCTGCTTAATTAAGATAGCATTAGGTTGCAAAAGTAATACGGGTTCCGCAATACATGAATGCTTCTCCAAATCTAAATCTGGTTTTCTAGAATGTTGTTTTATTTGTATTTGTATTTGTATTTTTTTGTGGCTAGTGGCCTCTTTCCCTCCTGTAAGCTGTTACAATTATGTTTAAAGGCAAATGCACTTTCTCCTAAAGCCTTCTTATAGCACATTGGTATTTGAGTGCACAGATACAGAGAGTAGATGAAGAGAGGATGAAAAGACAGCACTTGAAAAGGCCCATCAAAGTAGCAGTGTACTGTACACCATCTGTGCATCTGCACCCTGGTAAGGTGCACCATGGGAGGTCTAAGGTAAGTGTGAAGAACAAAAATTGCTTTCATCAGTGCAACATACACACCGTTTTGTCCAAAAAGTTCTCCAATGTATTTGAGCAAATATGTTCATATCCATCACTGTCAATTAGCACACAATGAAGTAAATCGCACAGGAGAGCTGCGGCACTTTCGTACACTGGATTTCAATCTGCCTCTTATTAAATAACAACCCAGAGTTCAGTTTAACCACATAGTGACTGCTCTGAGGCAGTCATTTACATATTCATGGTACAGTAAGTAATTTGTCATTGAGCACAAACATACATCTTTTAAATGCAAATTAAGATAATTATTCATTGCCATAACTGATGGCAAGAAAAATATTATTTTTATCCTTGCGTGGTCAATGCAGCATGAATTTCAAACAAATGATCTTATGAACTGGTTATTTTTAGAGGATCAAAAACTTACAGCACAACCAGTGTAGTCTGATTCACATACACAATTGACTCTTTTGAGAAAATCCTTATCTCGAGACCAATCATTCAAAAAGACTCAAACTCATGAGTTACAGTACATTTCAGTCTGCTGAAATCTTCTCTGAAATCCCTTAATCTGTCAGAGCAGATACTGAATCAATATCTAGTTCCCTATCAGTCGGTCACTCTCGACGTCACGTCGGAGGACCGACGAATTGGGATATCGCTTAGAGAGACCAATCCACTTCGAGTGTAAACTAAACGAGCCAATGCATTGGCATGCGATTGCATCCAGCTGCCGCTGATCACAGCGTGAGCATAAATAGGCAGCAGGTGCAGCGATATCGAGCCGAGCGCGGTTACATCGTTCTGCTCCTGACTTCTGCTGAACGAGTGAATTCAACGAGTTGAGCACGCCGGAGGACTCGTGCTGGTGGCGCACTACAGCGGTGGTGGTTCTTCCCATGTCGAGTGGACTGCACACATCAGGCTGCACTACCCCTGTTTGTGTTGCAAATGACCATCTCCCTGTTTGCTTCAGCATGCTAAAAGAGTTTTTCCAAAAGAGCATTCACGGGTGCGTCTTTTTAAAGACGATGTTGCATCTGGCAAACTTGACGTTGCGTCTTTATAAAGACGAGTTGGGTTTTGCTTCAGACAACGTGTCACCCGTGCGTTTCTGGATGCGGTCGTTGCCTGGCGCTGGGTGAATGGTCACGTCGCTGCCTCACGTGCCTGGGGCAGCACGCTGAGGTGGCGTCGGATGAGTCATCTTCTCACTGTGGATGCTCATCTCGGAGTTGCGGCCAGGCTCCGTTACCTCGACAAAGGGGCGGAGCTGTTGCCTCCGTCTCGATCTAGTTCTCGTCCTGGCTGCAGACAGGCGAGGTCTACTTCAGGCGGTAGCACGGCTGGTCTGAGGACTACAGTGGTGGCAAACCCTCAGGGGACCATCGCTCCTCTTGCGCTCCGCAACCAGTTGAGCTGCCAATGGAACGTGCTGGGCCCTCTAAATGGAGCGTACCAGCAGTATCCTTGGTGCTCCTCCCGACGACCAGATGTCGATCGCTGCATCGGAGGGTGAGCCGGAGCTTCTGGAGAGGAAGATTCGGCTGCGTTGCCGCTCCGGCGGTAGCAATGCCTGAGTCGGATCTGGAAGTGACGGCTATGCTTTCCCGGGCCACCGGAAGGGTAGGGCTCGAGTGGAGAAAGCCACCGTGTCCCGAACCCTCGAGGTTGGACGACTGGTTTCTCGGGGTAGCTTGTGCTGGTTCTCAGCGCCCTGCCCCGGGTGCCTCTCTCCCGGACGTGCATGAGGGGCTTACAGGTCGTGGACGGCACCTTTTACTGCCAGAAACCGACCTGCTAACTCCTCCTCCCTCACCACCCTCGGTGGTGCAGCTAGGGGTTACGGGGGTTCCCCCGGTGGAGCGGTCAGTTGCGATGCAAGTGTGTCCCTATACTGTCTCCACCCGGCAGGGCAAACCGTGCCTCCTCTTCCGGGCCTGTAGGTACTCGTCTGGTCTCATCCGGCGAGGCTTATGTGGCCTGTGGAGAGGCTGCCTCCACCTAATGCTACGGCATTACTGCAGGTTCTTTTCAGGCTAAAAGCACTGAGGGACATGCATGGGGGTGGTCGATCCGGAAGTTCTGAGAAGAGCTCGCACCTGACCTCGCGCCACGGCGACGAAGGTTATGGCACGGTCTCTGGGTCGTGCGATGTCCACACTTGTGGTCCAGGAGCGCCACCTCTGGCTGTGTCTGGTTGACATAGGGACGCCGACAAAGTCGGTTCCTCAAGGTTCCTGTATCCCAGACTGGCCTCTTCGGCGACGCAGCCGGTAACCTGGCCCAGCAGTTCCCGGCTGCACAGGAGCAGACTGAGGCGATCTAACACTTCCTGCCTCGGCGGGCAGCTGCTGCCTCCACCCGTCCGCCTGTTGCAGCGCCCAGCCTGCTCGTCGCCGAGGGCGGCCCCCTGCATCCACCCCTGCTCCCGCACCGCATCCGCAGCAGCCTCCAAAAGCGGTGCCGTAGAGCTAGGTGTAGGCAGGCTGCCCCGCCCGTCCTGGCCCCCGTCTACTGGCGGTAAGCAGAGGAGCAAGAGGCCTCGGGACGGGTGACCCAGAGAGAGAGGGAACTGCTTCGGGAGAGGGAAGCGGTTGTTTCTGTCTCTGGGTCCCAAGAGGGCTTGGAGAGTCATGGACGAATCAACTTCGGACCACACTCATCCTCCCTCTCGCCAGCAGGCAGCAGTGGGCGGTTCGAGAGCGTCATCAAAGGCTACTCACGCACCCTCTGCCAAATTATGGAAGCAGGTAAACGTGCACCGCACACTCAGACCCCTCCACGGTCCGCCACGGGCCAGGTCCCTGCATTCCACCGCTGCCCTACTGCGGTACGCCGGTGGTCCCGATGGTCCCGCTTGTATGCGGTGTCTGGGTGCCGGGAGCTGCCCAGCCGTCTCGCTGGCTCCTGAGGACCATCTGACTTGGCTATGCGATTCAGTTCGCCCGGTGTCCTCCCAAGTTCAGGGGCATCCACCTCACAGCAGTGAAGGCAGCCGATGCCCATGACTTGTGAGAGGAATCTCTGTCCTACTGGCGAAGGACGTGATGGTACCGGTCCCTCCAGCCGATATGAAGGCAGGGTTTTTCAGCCCTTCAGCCCCATTGTGCCCAAGAAAAGCGGTGGGTTACGACCAATCTTGGGTCTGCGCATCTTGATGCTCATGCAGAACCGCGTCTTCGGATGCATCCGTCCCCAAGTTCGGTCTGCAGCATTGACCTGAAGACCTGTACTTCCATGTGTCGATCCTTCCGTACCACAGGCCATTCCTGCGGTTTGCGTTCAAAGGACGAGCATATCAGTACAGGTCCTGCCCTTCGGGCTGTCCCTATCGCCCAGTGTCTTCACGAAAGTAGCGGAGGCAGCCCTTGTTCCCTTGAGAGAACAGGGCGTGCGCATTCTCAACTACCTCAACGATTGGCTCATACTGGCTCAGTCTCAGGATCAGTTATGCGAACACAGGGATTGGTGCTCGCACCTCAGCCAGTTGGGCCTTCGGTCAACTGGGAAAAGAGCAAACTCTTGCCGATGCAGAGGATCTCTTTCTCGGTATGGAGTTTGGATTCGGTCAATCAGACAGCGCTCACGCAGGAACGCCCAGTCGGTGTTGAACTGCTTGAATACATTCAAGAACAGGACGCGCACCACTGAAACGGTTTCAGAGGCTCCTGGGGCATATGGCGGCTGCGGCGGCGGTCACGCCGCTGGGGCTGCTCCATATGAGACCGCTTCAACACTGGCTCCATGGCCGAGTCCCGAGGTGGGCGTGGCAGAGCGCACGCTGAGGGTCCAAGTCACTCCAGCCTGCCGCCAAACCTTCACCCCGTGGTCAGACCTTTCATTCCTTCGGGCAGGAGTGTCCTGGAACAGGTCTCCAGGCACGCTGTGGTTTACACAGACGCCCGCCAAGGGCTGGGGGCCACGCTCAACGGGCATGCAGTGTCAGGGGTTTGACGGGTCCCCAACTGCACTGGCACATCAACTGCCTGGAGTTGCTGGCAGTACACCTGGCCTTGAACCGTCTCAAGAGACGCCACGAGGCGAGCATGTACTAGTCCGCACGGACAACACGGGCGACCGTACATCAACCGACAAGGTGGTCACGCTCCCGCCGCATGTCACAACTCGCCCGCCACCTCCTCCTCTGGAGTCGGAAGCATCTGAGGTCGCCCGCGCCATTCATATCCGGGCTTGCTCAACCGGACAGCCGACGAGCTGTCACGAGCTGCGCACCCGGAGAATGGAGACTCCATCCCCAGACGGTCCAGCTGATTTGGCGGCGTTTTGGACTCGCACAGGTAGACCTGTTCGGCCCCTAGAGACGTCGCATTGCCAGTTGTTCTACTCCCTGACCGATGGAACACTCGGCACGGACGCACTGGCACACAGCTGGCCGCGGGGCCTTCGCAAATATGCATTTCCCCCAGTGAGCCTTCTCGCACAGACTCTGTGCAAGGTCAGAGAGGAAGAGGAGCAGATCCTGCTCGTGGCACCATACTGGCCTACCAGGACTTGGTTCCCAGAGCTGATGCTCCTCGTGACAGCCCCTCCCTGGCAGATTCCTCTGAGGAAGGATCTACTGACTCAGAGACGGGGCACCTTATGGCACCCGCGTCCAGACCTCTGGAAACTTCATGTCTGGTCCCTAGACGGGACGCGGAGGTTCTAGGTGACCTACCCCAAGAGGTAGTTGACACCATCACTTCGAGAGCACCGTCACGAGACACGCCACGCCTTGAAGTGGAACCTGTTCGTCGAATGGTGCTCTTCTCACAGAGAAGACCCCGGAGATGCCCGATCAGAGTCGTGCTATCCTTCTTGCAGCAAGGGTTGGAGCGGCTGTCTCCTCCACCCTCAAGGTCTACGTGGCGCGATTGCTGCCAACCACCCTGTGGAAGGGAAGTCGGTGGGGAAGCATGACTGGGTCGTCAGGTTCCTTAGGGGGCTAGAAGGCTGAATCCTCCACGCCCCCTCTATACCCTCTTGGGACCTGTCCTTAGTGCTTAGAGCACTACAACAGGGCCCGCTTTGAGCCCTTGCAGACAGTCGAGCCCAAGTTTCTTTCAATGAAAACTCTGCTCCTGTTTGCACTGGCCTCCATCAAGAGGGTTGGGGACCTGCACGCATTTTCGATCGACGATTCGTGCCTACAGTTTGGACCGCGGATTCCCAGATAATCCTGAGGCCCGGCCCGGCTATGTGCCCAAGGTTCCCACTACTCCATTTAGAGACCAAGTGGTGAGCCTGCAAGCGCTGCCCCCGGAGGAGGCAGACCCAGCCCTGGCTTTGCTTTGTCCCGTCCGAGCATTGAGACACTACGTTGACAGGACGCAAAGCTTCAGGACCTCAGACCAGCTCTTTGTCTGTCACGGAGGCCGGCAGAAAGGGAATGCCGTCTCCAAGCAGAGGATGGCCCACTGGATAGTGGATGCCATCACCCTGGCTTATCAGGCACAGGGTGTGCCTTGCCCGTTCAGGTTGAGAGCTCACTCTACGAGAAGTGTAGCGTCCTCCTGGGCGCTGGCTTGTGGCGCCTCACTGACAGATATTGTAGAGCTGCGGGCTGGGCGACCCCTAACACATTCGCTAGATTCTATAGCCTTCGTGGAACCGGTTTCCTCCTGTGTTCTCACCTCAAACGGTAGAAGCACTGAGGGGCCCCGGTTTCGGTCGGCTTGCTAAAAACTGCTCCAGAGAGTCCAACTGTAGACCCTGTCGAGCTCCTCCATCCCTCGGCAGCTGGACGTGGCGGAGCGTCCGGCGCCAGGCCCTCACTCGATGAATCCTGAGAACCGGTAGAGGCTGGGTTCCATATGTAGAGACCGCTTCGGATCCCATATGTGTATTTCCACGGTTAGCCTTAGAGCCCGTGTTTCCGGCAGACTTCCTGCTACTCCAAGAGGTTACAATCACCTCCAATCTTCCATATGCATCTGACTATTGTCCATATGTGTAACTGCCTCTGAACCTCCCTCGGGAAGGTAAGGGCTTCCGCAGCGCTTCCTGTTCTGAGCTGAACGGCACGCTTCCCAGTGTTATCCAGTCCTACTGAGTGGGTAGTGCCATAGCAACAGTAACGGATCTTCCTATGGGGGCCCTAACCTGCCAAAAAGTAATGGCACAGGAGGCCTCCACGGGACACTGGAAGGGCAGTATCCGTGGCCTTTTGGTAGATCCCAATTCGTCGGTCCTCCGACGTGACGCCGAGTGACCGACTGATAGGGAACGTCTCGTTACGTGTAACCCTCGTTCCCTGAAGGAGGGAACGGAGACGCCACGTCCGTCGCCGCCACGGCTCCTGTACCACCGCTGGCGGCCGGTCCCAGCTCGGCTCCTCAGCGAAAACCTGAATATGCGCTGCACCTGCTGCCTATTTATGCTCACGCTGTGATCAGCGGCAGCTGGATGCAAATCGCATGCCAATGTGCATTGGCTCGTTTAGTTTACACTTTCGAAGTGGATTGGTCTCTCTAAGCGATATCCCAATTCGTCGGTCCTCCGGCGTGGCGTCTCCGTTCCCTCCTTCAGGGAACGAGGGTTACATACGTAACCGAGACGTTTCTTCCAGTGATGAAATATAATACAAGTCGCCTTCATTTTTTGCATTTTTATTCAATAGAGATTCTCAAAATAGCTTCACAATATTAAAAAGGATCAAACATCGATAACGCAAACTTAAAAAATTTGGCAAATCCAAAATTATAACATAAAGCAGCTGTAGCAAGACAATGGTGTCATTATTCAGCTTCAGTCAGTTTAATGTTCGTTCAGTTCAGTAACTGTGTGAAGTTTAGTCATTTTGAAAGAACTTCAAATGAGCAATAAGCAGAAGATAATAGAATCACTATTCAGCTTGAGTCAATTCAATGTTGATTCATTTCAGTTGACAACAATGGCCATGTCACAAAATGTATTATTTATGAACTAATTAAATTCAGTCGACAATCATGTCATCATTCAGACTATTATTTCATTATTCATTATTCAGATTGTTCTTAAAACTTGAATTCAATTTACTCAAATTCAGAATCAAATCAAATCGAGAGCTTGTGAACATGAACCCTCAAAACTAAGCACTCGGAATATACCTGCAAAATTGGGAACTGCAACACGCAAATTGCATTCAGCATGCATTTATGTACAGTTATGCTGTTACCTTAATGCCGTAATTCCTTTAGTGAATCAGCACCAAAACAGCAGAAATTGTGCCAGTAAATTTTGCACTAAGCAAGCACAATTCATTTGAGCAAACTGTCCACCTCACATTTTAAACAGTTAATCTAAGCTAAATGAAAACGAAGCAGACTTGAATTTCGTGATTAAACTGAATTACTGTTCTGAATTCTGACCACATATTTTTCAAAACGACTGTCCTTCATTTTAGTTTAATGAAATGCGGATAAAAAAGAAACCAACAATATAGGCCTACCATTAGGACTCTCCTCATCTATGGCTACAATGGTTGCAGGCGGGCCTGTTCTGGAGAGCTTGCACTCTGAAAAGCAAGGACACAGAATTAATGGAAAAAGGAACAGAAAACGAGACATCAGAATTTCATCAAGTCTAGACTGCAACGTAACTCATACTAAATAAGACATTTCAATTTCAGTTCACATTAAGTCATACAACCTGCACATAAAAAAAGGATCTACGAGTACTGTAACCTATCCACTGCTGGGACCGGGGGGCTACAAGTCAAAGGTAGATTTACAAAATGACTTCTTTATGTGTATAGAGAGAGCTGTTACCACTGGGGTTGCGAAGGGTTAATAGAGTTGTGCTCTCAAGCCCGATGAGAGAACAAAATAGGAACAGAAAGATAAGATACATTGTCTTACCCTCATACTGCCAGTCTGGAGTCACAGATAGTGTCAACGGCAGAGAGCAGGAGAACGATGGAGTGACAGAGAGGTGGGGAGAGACAGAAGAAAAAAAGAAGCACAAAATCAAATTTCCATCCGATGCTCATGAGATAAGACAGAGGAAATAACCAAACAGAAAGAGACAAATACATGGAGAAATTCAGAAGACAAGCAGTGTTACTATCAAGTGGTGTTCACTCGAGTAGATTTATTTTCTGGTGGTCCTCGAGATGACCGTGAATTTGCAAAAGTATGAAATGTTGCTGGAAGAACATTCCTGTCAAACAATTATAGTTATAGGTCTACCTTTAACCATTATACAATTAAAATCAAATGGAAATGATGAGTTAATAAGAAACCCTGACTGGTTGAAAGAAATTATGTTGAAAATGTATACCAATGAGGACATTGCTTCAGGCAAAATCAAAGTAAGAAAACCACAAACGGGTTTGGATAACATTCCTGTCAAACAAATATAATCTTAAACCTAACAATTAACAACGCCTAATATTAATATAGGCTTTTTGGAAAAACATGCCTCTACCTACATTTTTGCTCAAACGAATTCACTGCTGTTTCCAGCTGAAATGAACATCAGTGGCAGTAAAACCACATTCCACTCCAAGTATTCCACTTGACGCAAATTATGATAATGGTGCATAATGTCAATTCATCAAGACTTATTTTCAAACATGTCAAACCCGAACCCCACTGGTTGTACACTATTTTATTACAATACCAACAAAAATGTTGACCCATGTATGTCCTACTTGGCAAAATTATGGTTACAAGGTAGCTAGTGTCCGTGATTTTGCCAATTAGGACAAAATGTACCAAGATCTATATCTCCTTTTGTCCTGGTTGAGCACTCCTGTCAATTAAAAATATCCTTAAACCATACATGTCTTCACTAAATCTAAAAGTCTAAAACCTAGAGGGACATTATGATAATGTTGGAATCCCAACCCCAGCCCTAAACTCTTGTTGACAAGAGCCCCAAACATACCCTTAACCATTTCAGTCGACAAGCACAAGAAAATAACAATATTCATCAAACCCTGATGAAAATCAGCTGGAGGTCAATTTACTCATATCCCAACCCCCAACCTTAAACTTTAACTCTAAAATCAAATGACACTTTTATGAGAAGTTCTTCACACCCCAACCTCCAATTCGTTAAGGTCATTTTGTTTCAGAATCGACGAAGGATAATGAATAAACAAGTCCCATTTGTTGAAACCAATGTAAGTGGATCACAAAACAGTTTGAATCTGATGTAATTTCTACATCAGCAGAACAACAAAGACATGATTGACACTAATATAATTGTTCCTGATAGTACAGTGATTGTATTTTTCAGAGCCATGGCCTTACCATTAGCAAATGTTCTACAGACCTGTTGCATCTTGATATTACATTAAAACCTTCAAATTCTACTTTGACATTTCACTGTAAAAGAAGCTGCAAAAAACTCTAGAAAACAAGAAAAAACAGACTGATTTTTAACAGAGAAAGAAACCAAATTTTTAAAAGGTATCTACCAAATGCAAAACTTCTAATCATCAGTTTCCCTTTGCGCGCAACCAATTTTGCTTTTAGCTTCAATGTAGACCGGTGTTTTGCTTACATCCTGTGTGCACTTTCTTAGCCCAGCATTGCAGGAACTGACTATACGCTTTCTTGATTTACAGTGGCAAGCAATGAGACAGTGCTACGCTGCAGTCCTTGAGTGACTGATTTGATTAACATGCTCCTTCACGGTAGGCAAGACGAGATCTACGACTGCCAATGGTTGCAGTTGTTAGCAGGAGGAATCCAGTCTCAACCCGCTGGCTTTTCTCCTCCCTGCGTACCTTTATCCAAAAATGAATGGCAGGTTATGAGAAGACGACAGAAGAATATAAAATCACACAAAATCGACACCATGAATTCTGCAACACAGATAAGTGATACTGAACACAATTAACTTTATTTAAGGGCTCTATACAAAGCACGGGCAATTAATTGCCCCGTTATGCAAAGGTTAATAGTCTGAAGTGCAAATGAAGGTCAAGTCTACAGTAAAAGTTCTCAGGGTCGGTTTTCTGTTCTATGACGGCTGTTTGCATATGTGCTTGTGTCTCAAAGGCCTGTCTCTGGCCTGCCGCTCATGAATTAGAGATTGATAGCATTTGTGTGGCTTTACGTAACATCAGAAGTGCTGACACATTAAACCGAGGCAAGTCGGGTTCTCTTAGCAACTGGGCCTTTGATGGTGAGCAGGGTTTCGAAGGAATGACCAACTATCTGGTGTCGCCATTAAAGATCCATGGCTATGTGGCTCCTTTTATACTATGCAAAGGAAAACCATGACTCAGGCAAAAACTGAGTTATTACCATTGATGACCTTGGAACAAAAAAGGGCAATTAGCTTTTATTTTCTTAGTTTCTTTTAGCCTAGAGGTGACCTAAATTTCACTCGAGGTGAGAACTTTACCAAAGCATAGAGATTATTTATTCTCTGAAGCTCGAAAACAGTTATGACTTTCTTAAAGGGATAGCTCTCATAGAAGTTAAAATTGTGACAATTTACTATATGAACTATATATACTATAAAACACTATAGAAAATGTAAATACTTAAATGTATAACAATACAAGTACTAATACTTAAACTAAAATAAAAACAAAAATAGAAAATAGAAAATAGAAAAAGCAAATACTAATAAAAACGAATATGCTAATGATACTAAAATGTCACTCGTCCATTCAACTTGTGCACTATATTCCATGTTTATGAAATATTCATTCCCATTATTTTAAGTTTTTGCTTTGATTGAGTAACAAACCAAATTGTAGTCATCAAGTATTAAAGTAATAGTTTGTCCTTTTTGAATCTTAGTTCCCCATGGTCACTTTCTACCTTCAGTGTATGGACAAGAGAAGTGTGATCATTCTGTATAATATCTCCTTGAGTTCCACACAAAACATAAGTCATGCTGGATTGATATTAAAAAGTGTTCTTTAAAAGTATGGCACCAGATTTCACAGCAAAATCAAGGGTGTAAATGTGAGATGCTGAGGGTCGGTCTTATGAATATCTTAGATAAGATAACAGACCTCTGAAAGCTTGGAGAGGAACCAATGGGAGCCATCACTGAATAAACCAATACTCAGCAACAAGCAAGCACACAGGAAGGAAACAGATATCTGAAGAGCCACAAATTGAACATTAAAAAAATTAACATTACAAAAATGTTGGTTGCCCACTAAGGTGTATTATTAAGTGTTGTTTTTTTAATTTGTGACACAAAGATCATCAACCTCTGAATTGTTCTCTAAAGATTGCCTGAATGCCTGGGGACTGAGTTATATTTTCAGTTAAATATTTTATTTCTTTTTTATTATTTGTATTGTACTTTTTGCATTTATCAATACAAACAGACACGAAATCTAACTCAATATCTAAACTAAACACTTTATTTGCTATTTCTCCCTTCTGCTGTATAAAATGTAAATAGCCATTATTAAATAAACACATGCACAAAGCCTAAGTTCATAACAGCTTCCATTTGTAAAAATTACTAAAGCTGTGATTACAGAAGTTAACAACTCATCGCTGATTGAATCATCTTATTGATGATCATACATTTTACATGAATAGTGGAATAGTTTTCTTTGAATAAACATCTTAGAGAAGCTAAAATGATACTCTAATAACTGTACATCTAGCTCAGATAGCATGCGCAGCAACTGTTTGATTTTAACAAAAATTAATGAAAATTGTATGTATTTATTTATTTGGGGGGGTGCTGCAAATAAGAAATACTTAAAATTTTAAATAATTTACATTTCATAAACAGTCGTGTTCATTTAAAATTAATTTCTGATCACATGGCCAGGTTTAATGCTAATCAAATGATTTTGCTGCATAAGGCAAGTGCTTATTATTCATTATTTTTATGTTGGATATAGATATAGATGGAAAAAGTAAATACACATGCATGCCTGCTCTTGAATCCCTGAAATACATTTGAAGATAACATGCATGTACCTACTGGTATGACTGTAGCCTGTCTGAATAACAGTGATTATGGATAAATAATATTTAGTGTATGATGATGAATAATCCCTTCATCTTGCATGGATTGTGAATGTTGCACAACAGGTAGTATGGAATATAATTTGAAGTTCTTCTGTATGGAATTTATTGCTATATACTGTATATAGTGAAGCAATGCATCTCTTTTAAACCTAAACATAATAATGATGCATATCTCAAGATTATGGAAGTCAATAGATTATGGTAACGGAAGCTTATGGAAAACAGAATAATTGAAAAATATATAACAGGTATTCTCAAATTTGTCCCCCCACAACAATTATGACATTTTTTTGAGAATGAATTACAGTCTTTCACAGTAGCTTTGGTGCATTTCTCAGATCAGAACTCTCAAAATTACTTGTTCAACCTCCACGTCATCTAGTCCAGTGTTTCTCAAACCTGGACCAGGGTTTAGAAACACTGATCTAGTCTTTTGTGCACATCATAAAACAGTCTATCATTCTTTTGAACAAGTTGCGATTGTCTGCGCTTTCCTATATTATCATTTGCTATTGTCATGTTGCTCAAAATGTATTATATAGTTCCCTGTGCAATAGTCTTCCCCCTCAAAACAACTAGTCATTAGATATTATATCGTATAAGTCATTAAATGCAAAATGGTTGATCTAGTTGTCATAAACTGTCAAGCATATTTTCTACACATTTCTATTAGACTCTTTATAAATTTGCCATGAATAGTGGAGGTGAATCTTGACTTTCACTAACGAAGAGAATGTAGATCAACAAATTATATACCAGTTCTCTGAAATAGCTCAAAGGTGCATTTCATGAACCTTCAATTGGAAAGCATATAGACAGAGGACAACACAAGAGTTACAAATTCTGACAATGGATGAACATCCAGAAAACGATCAGGGTCAACAGCTGAGAGGAAGAAGAGGAGTAAGGATGCACGGTGGAAGGGTACAGAGGCAAAACAGAGGAAGAGGCAGTAGAGGCCTCAGGCCAAGTACAGAGGAACATATCAGATGAAATAAGGGCTACTATTGTGGACCATGTTGTCGATAATGGCCACAATGGCTGAAGGGTGCAGCTAAATATTGGGAGATTGACAATATCCTCAATAATTTAAATATTTCAAAACAGTCTCTTTCAAACAATATCCCACATACAGTAATGTGTAAATTTGTGCTTTTGAAATGGATATGGCATACATAAGAAGCACAGCCTTCTGAATTTCAGTACAGTAACTGGCATCCAAACTGTTGTGATAGTTTACAGCAGGTAATACTAGCAGAGCGCACTGTTATATTGACAACATGACTAAGCATTTTGACTATCTTCTTTGTGAACAATGGCACAAGGACTTTTCGTTCTGATGACACTGATATGTTCATTACTTACTTTTGAGTGATGAACTAAAGATTTTGAGAAAGTTGCAGCCTTTTGCACGAAACCCATTGTGTGGTGCTGTTTGTACGAATTGCTTTGAGAAATGCACATAATTCTTTACAAGTTTTAAGGACGATTCGACAAATGCACCAAAGCAACTGAGAAAAACTGTAATTAAGAAAGTGTTGTGACGTGACAAACCAGAAAATTTTACAATATATTATATAACATAACATTTTTAATCAGCAAAGCTGTCTGCGGCCCAAAAATTCATAACGTGAGGGGGTTTAGTTTAGTTATGCCGCACTAATTAGCTTCCTTGAGCTGCAAAAATGTCAGTTTATTTAAATGATATTTAAGTGGTTGTGTAATTAAATTTTATAAAATGTTTTACAATTCATAGTCCCTTTATAATAATTGTAAAGCAAAGCATTAGGATATGCAAATGCTGTCATCTGTGATTTGTGCATAGTAACAGACCGCTTGCGGCATTTGTGAAACAGTGTGTGTTCCATTCAACAGCAAAAATGTAAGAAAATAGCACCCAAATGTCAAAAGCTTGCCAGCAAAACAGACAATTTAACAAATAAATTGACTGATTCCTAAATTATTGCATCCAATTATGAGAGACGAGAAATCACTGTTCTAGAATATTCAAGCAAATATGTTGTGTATTCTCCAATTCAACCAGATAGATAGATAGCTAGCTAGATGATAGATAGATAGATAGATAGATAGATAGATAGATAGATAGATAGATAGATAGATAGATAGATAGATAGATAGATAGATAGATAGATAGATAGATAGATAGATAGATAGATAGATAGATAGATAGATAGATAGATAGATAGATAGATAGATAGATAGATAGATAGATAGATAGATTGACACACCATTTAGTGTTATTTATTTTTACCAGGTCATTTTATTCACTGGCCCCTGGACACTCTGCGTTTTCTAAAAGTGGCTTCTGCGCTGTGGAATCTGAGTTTCTCTGGTAAATAGTTTCACTGTCCCAGGGTTTCTGAATAATCTCCAGAACAATAAAAGGACAGTGTGATGCGGGAATGACTTCCACGTCAACACACTGCAGCACATGGCTGCTTGTCCAGCGGGACACATCCATCACAGCTAAGGTCAAAGATCTGAACTTCTATCTTCTGAGTGGGATGGATGTCTCCACCGGGAGCCATTCACTACTGTCTGCTGATCGGCCCTTTTCACGTCTCCTATACATCAATCTGCCCTTGTGCTTAAGTCTCAGCGCTCGGCAGAAAATAAGTGTGAAGATAAGCACACTCAGCAAAAACATCCAATCAATTTAATTTGTTTTGAATGAAAGAGTACAAAAGTTTGAATAAGTGTTTTCTAATTTTAATTGAAACCATTCTGGGTTTTACTGCATTCCAGGATGCAGTGATTGGAGGGATGATATTGAGAGAACTGTAGTGATGGTACACATAAAACAATGGACTGGTTTTTGCTCATTACATATCCCATAACATTAAACCACAAGCCAAATTTACTTTAAATTACTTTTAAGTCTTTATATGAAGACTGACCTCTTTTGCATTGAAAATCTCCTATCATCCCCTCCAATGTGTCTGCAGCATATTATGCATTATGAACAGCTCTGACCTGATACAATATAAGCATGTTGACTCACATCGTGTCGCGTCCCTGTAGGGTAACATTATTTAACTTCTAATTACCTCTGAAATGTTTAGCAATGAAGCATGTCTGAGCTGCAAATTCGTATAGCCTGATGAAAAATGGATGAGATTATATTTCTTGGAATGAATCTTGGCCTTGTCCTAAGTTAGCATTCAGTGGACACCATGCGTAGCTGACCTACTCTGGCTCAACCGTGTCCCTGAACAGAGAGGGCACATCTGAATCTTCAGGGGGAAGAGAGAGCAAGCATTTTGGAAGCTGGGCTGTTGAACTCTAGTGGTCATGGTTCAAATGAGAATAGAGTGTATGAGGCCAAATTCCACTATCAACTTTAGCCTGTTAGCCACGCTGCAATATGGGAAGAGTCAGCTGTTCAGTTCAAGAATATGCAAACTCTAATAGAATCAAAACATAGTGGACCAAAAGGTCCAGGTTGAGCTGCTTAGCATGGTCTTACATGAAAATACTTCCATCACCATGTAGCCTTAGGGGCTTTGTATATTTCAAAGTAATTTATTTAATGCAATTAACCTAAAGCATTCAAAATATGGTTTTCACTACCACACACTGGTATTTTCAGTTTCACTTAACCCTAACCCTAACATTGAAAGAAAGTGAGAACAGCCCATACACATTAAGGCCAAACCCAATAAGTCATGCTAAAATGTATATATCTCTACAATTTCCTTTAAAATATCCATTTAAAAAAGTTCCCACACTGGAAAATAAGGTGGAATCAATAAATCAATGTTCAGTCTGGAATATCCATTATCTTCACTAAACCTTGAGGTCAAATGCAAATTGTCTTCAACCCAGACAGACTCACTGTAGGGTAAATGTATGGCCTAGTGATGTTGAAGTAATACACTGCATGGCCAATTCCAGCTCGAGTTTGGCTACTCATGTCATTTCAGTGAGGACAAAGATGAAATAATGTATATATGGACTTCACAATTGGCACAGAGGAAAATATCATGCTGGAACAAAAAGGGCCCTTCCTAAACTGTTGCCACAAAGTTGGCACCCATAATTCCCAAAAATGTCACTGCTTGGTGCAGCATTAAGATATAAAACATTGCACAGCTTCCAAAACCATTAAGGGAGGAGTCCATCAACTTTTGGCAATATATTTTTAGTTATACAGGCTAACAAGCTTCTGATAAATAAACACCAAAAGAACTATGAACGTTGTCTTTAACACTTCCGTTACACTTAAGTTTCTGAAGTCTCAATTTACTGGTAATCTTCCCTTACAATGATATCTTAACTTGAGAATTGCAGAGACTTTACAATTAAGTCAGAATCTGAACAAATCGGTTCAATATGAAAACGAATCATTCAAACGATTAATTGACAACCAGCTCAAAAGAATAGATCATTTAGCAGTTCTGGAGGTGACAGCACACTGGAGATGAAAATATTGGTCCCAAAAAATGTTGGTCTATTTTCCATACAAGGTAGTTTTATGACTTAAAAAAAAATTAAAAATACAGTAGCTCACACATGATTTATGCTATTTTATGTTACCTTATTGTGACCATCTGTCATTTCTGTGGCTTGATGGCAATGGTAACTATAAACTACTATTATGATCAAAAATAAAAAGTCCCTAAAAATCATATTTTATGTTTTATATAAAATATATAATTAAAATAACACTAAATGTGCTAAATGTTACGAGGGTCAGTAAATAACCGAATAGCCTTGTTTTGGGGTTAACTATGCATGCTCAAGAACAGAGGAAAATTTGTTTTATATTAAAAAAATAAAACAAAGATTACTGAATTGAAGACTGAATGAAAATGCAGTCTCCAGCTCTTTGCAGGTGAAGGACCAATATATATAATTTCTCCACTTTCATATCAGTGTGCTACTTTGATAAAACACAAGGAAGCTCACATCTAAGCAACACAAAGGAAATACAGTAAATTCCCCTTCTAGGGAACTCAACGCTGAGTCCTGGTGGACACTTTGGGGAACGCTGTCTGCGTGACCGGTACCTGAAGCATGTGTAAAATAGAGGTGTAAATCAGATGGTTCATCACGATTCAATTCGATATCGATTCTCATACCCAGCGATACGATATTTGCCGATACCTCAAAAAATTATACGATACGATTCGATTCGATTTGATACAGGAGTATATCGATCAATATATCAATATTATTATATTGTATACCTATTTTAAACAACCATCTACATTTTTATTAACTCACAAATGCAACCAAAAATATATAACTTGAACATAAATCTAAAAATGCTGCTTTGGGCTTTTTCTACAGATAACCAAATTACAAGCAATAGCAGAAAATAAATACAATATAAGAAAGACACAAGTTCAATAAACAGTGCTTTTCAGGTTTTTCATCTCAGTCTAAAATACATTTTGAGGTACGCTAAAGAAATGTAATAATCAAATTAAAAATAACTGCATAGTTTTCACTGTATAAATTAAATAGCCTGTAAATGAATACTTTTTGATGTTACAAAGGTTATTTAGTCAGGAGCAGTGTGCACTTGTATTTTTATTTGACAGCATTAGATTTATTATTAGATTTCTTTCACTTTAAGAATGAAAGCACAGATTTAATATACTGATACACATGCCTTTTTTCTCCACTGTTTACATTATTACATTCTATGATTAACGACTGTTTACAAGGATATTAGCCAAAACATGCATGTCCTGCCTGACATGTGAGATTGAAGGAGAATGCACGCGTTGGTGGTAATGCATAGGCGGACATTATATGAAAATGCGGACAGTGCCAAAATAAAGGTGCCTTTTTATACTACAGATATAGATATTTTACGCGTGGCATCGATGCATCGTATCGATATACATTGTATCGATATATCGATCCATATCGATGAATCGTTACACCCCTAGTGTAAAACAACTCCAATCCTATTGGTTCACGTGGCCCGTACCTTCAAAAGCAGATACACGAAAGTATAAAAGGGCACCTGCTGAACACGTCACCAACTTTTGTTGTCTTCGGAGCCATCTGTCTATTGAACATGTGTGAAAAATCATCCTGATAAGTCGAGTAGCACTTTGAGGAATATGTGCCTCCGTGTTGGGGTTCTAATACTTGAGGGCATATTCTAACCTTTTCATCTTTGTTTCGGCAAACACATGTTCTTTGTGAGGAGTCACTTTAATGCGCTTGGCTCGCATTTGTTCCTATTCCTGAGGGATTTGGGGCATAGCGTTTGCATCTCGGGGCATTGCCGTAGCTCGGTTTATCTAAGCTCGCGGCAATTGCTTTGATCTGCGGTGTCCACATACCCTTTACTATCGGGTTGCCTGATGCCGCGGATATTGCTGCGTTGCTATAACGATGAAGTGTGAGCACCGAGTTATTTTTAGCAGGGCGTGAGAGATTGTGGGCGGAGCTATATTCAGCTCATCGATGCCTCTCTATTATTCATGTAATTGTGTGTGGAGAGCCTCGCTGGGCATGGATATACTGAATGCTCTGTGGAGTGAAGCTGTTAGCTTTTTCTCCCAGGGTGCTTCAGTAGTCTAGAGTGGTTACGGGGAATGTTCCTTACTGTGTTTAGCCGGTGATAAGTGATTGTCTCTTCTCAGAGTGTAGCCTTTCCCTGGTTCCCCTTGGGCAAAAGCTTTCGCAGGAAAGCGCTGAAGTCTTGTTTGGAATCTTCTGTCTGAGGATAGCTGTGTTCCAGCTCGGAGACTGCTCCCTCTTTTGTTTTTTTTTAAGTAGTGGTCTCCTTGAGCCCCTGCCTAGACTGTGATGTCTCCCCTGTTCGGGTTTTAAGTAGATGGCCCATTTCATGGCCTGGGCACACTTCAGGCTTATCTGAAGGGAAGGCTATATGAATATAGCTGTGTCCAGCCACCTAGTGTTATGGCCGTTGCTTGCATCAGGCTTTGATCTGGACTAGTGGGTTTTATGTGTTCGCTTCTTAGCGAATCATTACTATGGTCTGGATCTTCCTATTGTGAGCCCCTGGTCAATATATGAGTGAGTTCGCTAGCCTACTGTGGGACTCACACGGATTGGAGACCTCCTTGTTATAGTCACCTATGTGTGGTTATATTTCAGCCATTGCATGGCAGGACAGGCTTACTTCGATACAGCTTTCTGAGGTTAGCTGTGTGTGTTAACTTGCCCTTTCCTGGAAGCATAGCTATCTGCTTAGGGTTGTTAAGTAGTGGTCTCCTTGGGCCCTGCCTGAATAGGGCTGTCTCCCCTTATGGGGTTTATAATTGGACAGCCCACTTCTGGTGGTCTAGGCAGTTGCAGAGGTTCACTTTTCCTAGAGCCTAGCTATCTGACGATAGCCATGTGCTAGCTCAGTGAATGCCCTGCTGACTAGGGTTTTTAAGTAGCGGTCTCCTTGAGCCCTTACTTAGGCAGTCCTGTCTCCGGTCTTGGGTCATAAGTAGACGGCCCACTCTCCGTGGTCTGGGTAGTTTCAGTCAGTTCCACCTCTGTTAGCCCTTCCTACACACATAGCTATCTGAGGATATATGTGCTAGCTCTGTGACTGCTCCCCTTCCTAGGGTCTTAAGTAGCGGCCTCCCTGAGTACTCGTCTAGATAGTGCTATCTCCCCTGCTAGGATTGTAAGTAGATAGCCCACTATTTTTTATCTGGGCAGCTTCATAGGAGGGCTTACCAGGTTTTTTTTCAGGCTAGCTGTGTTGGACCAGTTGCTGATAGCTCGGTGATTGCTCCCCTTCTTAGGGTTTCAAGTAGTGGTCTCTTGAGCCCTAGCTTGACAGCGCTGTCTCCCCTGCTTGGGTTGTAAGTAGACAGCCCAGTCTTTGTGGTCTGGTTAGTCTCAGTCGGTCCCCTTCTGGTAGCCTTCCTCGAGCATGATTATCTAAGGATATCGATGTGCTAGCTCTGGGACTCCTCCACTTCCTATAGTTTTGAAGTAGCAGTCTCCCTGAGCCTTGCCTAAAGTTTGCTATCTCCCCTTCTAGAATGTAAGTAGACTGCCCACTCTTGTGGTAGCCTCATAGGAGGGCTTACCAGTTTTTTTCAGGCTAGCTGTGTGGGTACTATCGCTCACATAGCACAGCTATCTGAGGATGGCTGTGTTCTTTGCTTGGTTAGGGTGTTCGACCTTATCTGGTATCAGGCTCCCTCTTTTTTACCAAGTTATGTGAACGGCCCGAGGCGTCAGTAGCTTGGCCCCTTTCTGAGGAAAGGTTTGGTGTATGTCTGTCACCTCCTTGGTGCTCTCTCACCAGATGGACAGGTATGCGCCTCAGCATGGTGTGATTGGATATCGGTCCCCAAAGTGTTAATCAGGATGCAGCGTTGAGTTCCCTTGAAGGGGAACGTCTCGGGTTACTCATGTAACCATGGTTCCCCGAGAGGGAACGAGACGCTGCGTCCCCTCACCATGCCTTCGGCCTGCCTGTTTACATCTCCTCAGAAAACTTAGTTGGTGACGTATTCAGCAGGTGCCCTTTTATACTTTCGGGTACCTGCCTATGACTTCACGGGCCACTTGGACCAATAGGATTGGCATTGTTTTACACATGCTTCAGGTACCGGTCACGCAGACAGCATTCCCTTTTAGGGAAAGTGTCCACCAGGACGCAGCGTCTCGTTCCCTCTCGGGGAACCATGGTTACATGAGTAACCCAAGACGTTCCTGTGGTGTCCAATGTCAAAGGATATGCGCCATCATGTATTGAGTGAGAAGAGGGTCTATTGTGCAAATTTCCTACATTAAATTACAACCTGAATTCCAGAAATGTTGGGACGTTTTATTTTATTTTAATAAAATTAAAACTAAAAGACTTTCAAATCACATGAGCCAATACTTTACTCAAAAAAGAACATAAATAACATAACACATTTTTAAACTGAGAAATTTTTTATTTCAAATTTGATACCTAGTACAAGTCTCAAAATAGTTGGGACGGGGACATGTTTACCATGGTGTTGCATGGTATGGGTTTCTGGAGTTTTGGTGTTGAAATTTGGTCCAATTCTTGCCTGATATAGGTTTCCAGCTGCTGAAGAGTTTGTGGTCATCTTTGATGTATTTTTAATTGAATGATGCACCAAATGTTCTCTATAGGTGAAAGGTCTGGACTGCAGGTAGGCCAATTCAGCACCCGGACTCCTATAATACGAAGCCATTCTGTTGTAATAGCTGCAGTATGTGGTTTTGCATTGTCCTGCTGAAATACACACAGCCTTCCCTGAAATAGATGTTGTCTGGAGGGGAGCATATGTTACTCTAAAACGTTATATAGGTTTCAACATTAATAGTGCCTTCCAAAACATACAAGCTGCCCATACCGTATGCACATATGCATCCCCATACCATTAGAGATGCTGGCTTTTGAACTGAATGCTGATAACATGCTGGAAGGTCTCCCTCCTCTTTAGCCCGGAGGACACAAATCAATCTGTGATTTCCAATAAGAATGTCAAATTTGGACACATCTGACTATGGAACACTTTTCCACTTTGAAACAGTTCATTTTAAATTAGCCTCGGCCCACAAGATATGACGGTGCTTCTGGACCATGTTCACATATGGCTTCCTTTTTGCAAGATAGAGCTTTAGTTTGCATCTGTAGATGACACAGCACATTGTGTTTACCGACAGTGGTTTCTGAAAGTATTCTTGGACCGATTTAGTAATGTCAATCACTGAATCATGCCGATGAGTGATGCAGTGTTGTCTGACGACCCGAAGACCACAGCCATCCAACAAAGGTCTTCGGACTTCGTCCATGTCCCTTACGCACAGAGATTTTTCCAGTTGCTCTGAATCTTTTAATGATGTTATGCACTGTAGATGAGGAGATTTGCAAAGCCTTTGCAATTTGATGTTGAGGAATGTTGTTTTTAAAGTATTCCAACATCTTTTTACGCACTCTTTCATAGATTGGAGAGCCTCTGCCCTTCTTTACTTCTGAGAGACTCTGCCTCTCTAGGACATCCCTTTTATAGTTAATCATGTTACAGACCTAAGGTCAGTTAACTTAATTAGTTGCTAGATGTTCTCCCAGCTGAATCTTTTCAAAATGTCTTGCTTTGTCAGCCCTTTATTGCCCCCGTGCCAACTTCTTTGAGACCTGTAGCAGGCATTAAACTTGAAATGAGCTCATTTAGCGAATAGAAGTGTAAAAGTTCTTGGTTTAAACATTTATTATGTTCTATTGTGAATAAAATATTGGCTCATGTGATTTGAAAGTCTTTTAGTTTTAATTGTATTCAAATAAAAAAAAAGGCCCAACATTTCCGGAATGTGGGTTGTAGAATCTATCATACTTTCATGCCAAGTAATCATGGTTTCTGCAGAGGTGAACATTTCCTACTGGTAATGCATGACACAGTGACGATGCACAAATCAAACAGTCTGCAACATTATAACCAGAGATGCCAGAGATATATTGACATACATTGACTGTTACAATGGTACATAAAGTATGATTTGTTTTACTTGCTTACTAATTAATTGTATCATATGAATATCACATTAAACTGGAAAAAAATAATTAAATTATTTATTTATAAATTTGTTCATACCATGAATCATCTTGCAACTTTTAAAGTGAATTATATTGACAGATTTTCCCATTTTCACAGATTTGTTCCATCGTAACAGACTTTTAATCTTGCGATATGAAAACCCATAATGAAAATCATTCATTACATTTTTTTAAACTGTGACAATCTAAATGTGATGGAAATATTATTACATTTACTGTGTGAAAAAGATTTATATCAACACAAATTATAACTGTTACAAAATTAGCCTGAGACCCTAAGTCATTTCCACCACCTACATTTCCATATCCTCGAAAGACTAGACTTAAAATAAACAAAAACCTCATACAAAATTCATTGGGCATGATTCTTGTTTTAAAAACAATAACAAAATTGCCCTTAAAGTTTTAATGTTATATATGTAAACTTGTATATGTAAACTACCTTTCCATGTACCACTCAAACTGAACTTCGGAAGCACGGTGTTGATGCAAGAATTTAACATTAGCATATTACTAAACTAACAACTTACTCTAACAAGCATAACAATACACAGGCTCTCAAATATAGGAAAACAAGCCTCTCTGAAATGAATCCCATTTTACGGCTACTTTTCTGTATTTAATTATTTATATTTCTAATAATAATTTATCTCAAATTGCATTCCTCATATCCATGCTGCCTACTTTCTGGAACATCAGGAGTGCGCCTACAGAGGCAGCTCACCAGTTTATGAAGCAATCTTATGAGTTTTGGAGAACACAGATATCATCATCTAAATTGGATCACTCCAAAGCAGGAATGAAAAATTTGTGAGGGAGAACTTACCATCTGAATCTTGAGAATAGCTAGCAGCGGAGAGCAGAAGAATGCCAATGCCTATTCCCAACCATTTAAAGAGCCACGACCTCTGGCGCATCTTCACGTATTACAGCATACTCACCTGTGAACATAAAGAGACAGATTTTGGATGAAGTGCTTCTCTCGCATACATTCTCTCGCGTAATGGTGGTTGCACAATTTAAGACGCATGAATCATAAGTCGCATAATTGGTAGCCGGTGCATTTCTAGACAGACCCCACGGGGATTTAGAAGCCAAGTGACTGTTTGATTTTCATCTCTTTGAGAAAATTATTTACTGTTTGTCATAAAAAGCAGTCCCAATGACTTTGAAGTTTACTTACAGAACATTCTAATTATTTCTGATATCAAAACAGACATTGAAACTGGCTGAGTCAATTTCCCAGTCATAATTACTCGAGTCATTTTACATGATAAAAATAATAGAGAGTTTGGCTTTGGGGATGTTGCATCAAACTGAAATCCTTGGTAATAACAGTGGGCAGGAAGCATTTGCTGCACATATAACCTTTTCCTTTGAAGTGAGCAGAGAGATAGATAGTGTTCTTCATGTGAGATATATAGCAACCCAAAGCAAAGTGCAGCTTTGAAGTTTGCAACATGTCTGAGGGGTCAACGAACTCCTTGCTGGAAAAGACTCAAAGACCAACATGATTTGACAGGTTTGAATGGAAAGAAGAGATAAGCTTTGCTCCTAGAGGAATAAGGTCAATTTATTTATATTATGACTAATCAGAGGAGACCGAATAAGAAGTTAATCTTACAATGATATGAATCTATAATCTGAAAGAATAAATATGCTACAGTCAAATCAATAGCAATTATTTAAATAAAGTCCATTTTAGTGAATGATGGAGACAACAGTGCTCAAAAACACAAATTGCTTAGAGATGATGGTACCTAATTTTCAATAGCTTTTCTATTGTATCTGAAAAACTATTTAAGTTTAATTTTATTTTATTCCTGTATTACAAGGGTTACAAGGTCCTTGGTGTTTTTATGTCATTACTCTAAAAATGTTTTTAGGCCAAAACCTGTGAATGAGTTAGCATTTTGAATAGATTTTTGGTTAAATGCCTGAAATAGGTTCTGTGGTTAACACAAGCTCAATATATTGTCACGCTTTATTCTACGACTTAAAATACATCAGTACCCCTTGTGATTTTTAAACCTTTTACTTGTCTTGAAAGAGGAAGGTGCTCTAACAAGTGGCTAAATGGGACTAGAGAGATTTTTGGAGACCTTAAATGTCATCATGCCAAACAGGTGAACTCATCCACTCATAAATATGCTTTTACATCCTCAGTGTGTTTACAATAATGTATAATAATTCAAATTTTCAGGGAAAACTTTTTTTTAAAATAAAGACTCAAATTATTGTTGGAAGCTTAAAGGTGGTGCAAGTGGTGGTGCTGAAGTCTCGCAGCTGCTGTGTTGCTTTATAACCTACATTTAGCTTTTTACTTCTGGCCATTGCATTTTGGCTTAAACATTGATAAACTTTGTTTTCAATTGTGAACACAACATGCACAACTAACAAAACAAATTATCATATTTTGTTGGCCGCAGACCTTATTACCTGAAATAAGCCAAAAGCCAGTGGAACAATCCTATTGGGTATTTGTTGAGGGAACCCGGTGATGCTTACTTCCAGATTGGCCTAAAACACATCATTACTGCAGTGCTCTATTCAAATTAATCCATGAATTGGTCAATTTGCAGTACGATAGGTTCTACTTCAATATGAAACAATGGCATCATTATTCAGCCAATGAGCTTGCTACTCAATATTCAAATACTTGACTTGTGCTTGCTGTAGCAGTTAAAGAGCATTTCAGAAACCCTCCACCTTCCCCAGCCCTACTTGCATATATCTGCTACAGGGTGATTTATTGTGTGTTATATATGGAAAATATGAAAATTGTTTCACCATCATTTTTTTTTTTTATCAGATAAATTAAAAGAACCTATACATATTAAGTTCTGATCTGACAGAACATCTACCAAATATCTACAAGCTGAGAAGTATTTAGTCTTGAAAAAGGCCTGCAGACCACTAAGCCTTGACAGAATTCAGCCCATGAGTAAATGCAAAGCCACCCTGGGTTCTGTCAGAGGCCGACCTCATCAGAGGGTCAAAACTCTCTCACTCTATCCCCTTCCAGGTTTAACCAACCCCAGACGGGTCAGATGTGTCAAATGACATTTCTTTCTAATGACATGCTTACTGTATCCCACAAGCCCTCTGCGATGCTGCCGCCTCCAGTCAATGTTTAGACCAGGTGGCCGAGATGAATTGGAGGGCCGAACGTCCCTGAGTGTCTGATTACAGAGGCCCCATTTGATGAGGGTGCTCCAGCTAAATGAGCATTTACTATGGTTGCCTCAGAGCAGGATAAATCCTATTAGCCAATGTCTTTAATGAGACAGCCAGAGACAGTGAAACAATGATGGGCAGCCTAGCAATGAATCAACCCACGCAAAGCACAAGGGGTGGGAGGGTACACTGAAATATACAGAATCCCAAGCATGTAGGACATAGCTAAAAAGTGACGGATGCTTGGCTTTCGGTCACATTTGCAATTTCAAAATAGCCCATATGAATTCACACACAAAGAATTGTTGGAATATAAGCTAGAAATACAGAAATGTTATATTCTGTATTCTATTATATTGTAAGGAAATTATGTTTGAATATTCTTGTCAGCAGAGGAAATGGGTTGGATATGCTCTTTTAATTTACTATAACACCCATCACCACGTATCTATTTCTGTAAATATTTAAACGTTTCTGCTGGCCGTATTTGCTGAGCATTATGTATGTGTGTTGATGTGCTCATTTATGTTTTGAAGGTGAACAGAAGGTTTTGGAATGACGTGAAATTAAGTAATAGATGATTCATTTTTGAATAAATTATCCATTAAGCACCTTTTTTTGGCTCATTTTATTTGGATTTTAAGCTTGAGACCTGCATTAGTTATATTCTGTATTCTGCTATGAAAGACATTATGAAAGACATTACAGTGATTAATTGATACCAATTTTATTTTTTTGTTTAACTGGAGTTATCTTCTGTATTCTTCTACACTGTAAGGAAATTGTTTCAATATTTTTTTCAGTGGCGTAAACAAGGATAAGGTTGAATATGTTAATTTAATTTACCATAAAACCCACAAGCATGTGTCTATTTCTGTAAATAATTAAAATCTTCTGTTGACTGTATTTGAGCTCTATGTATGTGTGTTGAAGTGTTTATTTGTGCTTTGAATGTGAACAAAATGATTTGGAACAACTGTATTTGAGCTCTATGTATGTGTGTTGAAGTGTTTATTTGTGCTTTGAATGTGAACAAATGATTTGGAACAACATAAAGGAGAGTAATTAATGACATAACTTTAATTTCTGGACAAACTATCCCTTGAAATCCACATGCACAAGTGTGTGGGCATTTTTTGGGCCAATTTTATTTGGATTTTAAGCTTGCGACCTGCAAGAGTACACTGAATGAATGAATGAATGAATGAATGAATGCATTTCTAAGTTGTAAAAAATTTGATTATTGTTTAAATATTTTTGTCAGCAGAGGAAATGGGGATAAGGATGGATAAGCTCATTTAATTTAGCGTAAAACCCAACAGAACATGTCTATTTCTGTAAATATTTAAAAGGGGTAAACAAGGCGTCATGGTAATAGACCCACAGGGTGACTCACAAGCTGTTGACCTAACCTGCAGCACGGAGACAGACACCATCACAAATAACACGGGAGCTGAGGAACATGTGGTGGGGGTCAATAATTAATGAGGAAAGAGAGCGATAGAAGCCATACGTGCTCCAGAGGAGGTTATCACTACAGAAGACCAGCAGCTTTTCATTGTGTTCACTTGGCATTTAGTGTTCCTGTAGATCCACACCAGCTCCTTCTATATGGTCTAACTTCGTATTTCATCACCAGTGTCGGATCACACTGACATATCTAGAAGAACACTAGCGGGGAGGTTCCCCGGAGTAAAATTACACTGTTCAGAAGTAGTTTTATATATATCTATATATATAGCTCAGGAGACACTTGTTTCAGCTTTGCTTGTTTTGGATTCTTCTTCTAAAATTACTTGAGAATGAAATGTTGATGTAAAAGCAAATGTGGATGCCATAACTCAGGTCAATTGGTCTTTGAAGAATATGATAAATGTTAGAGTTCATACTGACACCAGCCTTTGGAGTTTGAGACATTGTTGAGGACATACAGTATGTGAGAAAACAAAGAGCTATTTCTCAGACAAGCTAGCCATCTCAATTTAATTTCAATGCTATTTAGAAGTAAGAACTGAGATATTAATACAATTTAATTTGTGGGTTTTGACCATGAATGCTGATCGGTAATAAGTCTGACATCAAAACTAGTCTAAAGAAGAGAAGATCTCTTTGGTTCGGTGCAGGAATGCTTAAATTCAAATGTTCAGAATGTCCCTCACGTTATAACACCTAAATGATCTAGTTTTGTTCAAGCCAGTGTATTTAATGTGACTAAATCAATTAAGCAAACTACAGTAGGTCACATCAACAGAAGTCATTTTCAAGGGTCAAGTCAGGTAGAAAATATCTCCTCTTTTCATTTTTTAGGTATTAAGATGTAACGTCCTTAACATCAGTATTTCATTAACAAAATCTACCAGTTGCCACCAAAATGTAATTCTTACCAGTTATTGTTAAAACTGTAAAACTGTTTAATAGCCACCACTATCATAAATTAAGGAGATTTCAAAAATTGATCTCATGTTAACTGTATGATTTTACAGTAGTAGCAATATCTGTAGTGACTAGTACTGTGTGTGGTTACGATAGTAAATACAACGAATGCAAGTCAAACTTTTAATGCGCACTATTGCTACATTTTAGACTGTAATCACTGTTTGACTGAATCTGATCGATTTCTATTTTACTTTCGTTAAAAGAATTAAGGAGGCAACAGCTTGCGGGAATGTGCGGCGTAATAGGATGAGCATACGGTAATCCGGAGTCCTGTAGACACATCCCTCACGTCAGGCTGAAAAAAACGTGTCAGTCACTGTATCAAAACCACTTGCCGGTTTTCATCAATAAATCTTCCAAAACGCCATTGCTAGCACGTCAACGCGTCCTGTGTGCAATACACAACATTTCCAGGCGCCGTTACGCGCAAAGAACCGAAGATACTATTCGCATCACACACAACCCGAGCCCCAAACGTGATTCAGAGCAGCCGACCCAGAGATAAATAAACCCCTTACTTAGTCACTCACCTCCTCATCCAACGACTTGTCAACCATCGGAATAACAATCCAAAAATGAAGTCACTTTGCGCGCAAAGTGTCACTAACTTTCCTTGAAGCGCTACTGCGCAGCGATTGAAGAAGCGCAGAAAGTCTTACTGCGTGAGTTGTAAAGCCATGCAAATCCTCCTCAGACGGCTGGAGAGTATCAGAAACTCCTCAGTGCCGAACACATCCCGAGCAGTCAGGTTTAGGAGCTCTGCTGCCCTCTGTCTTTAATGTATTCCCGAGGAAAGCGAGGATTCCCACGCAGACAGAAAATATCTGTGGCAATGTTATACAGCATCCGTGGTCTCCTCTGCCTCAATGGCAGCCATCTATTTTGAGAGCTCAAACTGGTGAATATGCACCTGTCGTGGCGTGGGAGTAATCTTATTAGAGCGCAAAGAGCGCATGGCCACCCACAGAAAAAAAAAACACATGCACACACAAATTATATCTCTTTAAGATCTCAAATGTTACTCATTCCAATGAAATTAAATAAAGAACAATTCGATTTGCGAAGCTGTTAATATATATATATATACGGGTGCTGGTCATATAATTAGAATATCATCAAAAAGTTGATTTATTTCACTAATTCCATTCAAAAAGTGAAACTTGTATAATGTATACATTCATTCCACACAGACTGATATATTCCAAGTGTTTATTTCTTTTAATTTTGATGATTATAACTGACAACTAATGAAAACCCCAAATGTAGTATCTCAGAAAATTAGAATATTACTTAAGACCAATACAAAGAAAGGATTTTTAGAAATCTTGGCCAACTGAAAAGTATGAACATGAAAAGTATGATCATGTACAGCACTCAATACTTAGTTGGGGCTCCTTTTGCCTGAATTACTGCAGCAATGCGGCGTGGCATGGAGTCGATCAGTCTGTGGCACTGCTCAGGTGTTATGAGAGCCCAGGTTGCTCTGATAGTGGCCTTCAGCTCTTCTGCATTGTTGGGTCTGGCATATCGCATCTTCCTCTTCACAATACTCCATAGATTTTCTATGGGGTTAAGGTCAGGCGAGTTTGCTGGCCAATTAAGAACAGGGATACCATGGTCCTTAAACCAGGTACTGGTAGCTTTGGCACTGTGTGCAGGTGCCAAGTCCTGTTGGAAAATGAAATCTGCATCTCCATAAAGTTGGTCAGCAGCAGGAAGCATGAAGTGCTCTAAAACTTCCTGGTATACGGCTGTGTTGACCTTGGACCTCAGAAAACACAGTGGACCAACACCAGCAGATGACATGGCACCCCAAACCATCACTGACTGTGGAAACTTTACACTGGACCTCAAGCAACGTGGATTCTGTGACTCTCCTCTTCCTCCAGACTCTGGGACCCTGATTTCCAAAGGAAATGCAAAATTTACTTTCATCAGAGAACATAACTTTGGACCACTCAGCAGCAGTCCAGTCCTTTTGTCTTTAGCCCAGGCGAGACGCTCTGATGCTGTCTGTTGTTCAAGAGTGGCTTGACACAAGGAATGCGACAGCTGAAACCCATGTCTTGCATACGTCTGTGCGTAGTGGTTCTTGAAGCACTGACTCCAGCTGCAGTCCACTCTTTGTGAATCTCCACCACATTTTTGAATGGGTTTTGTTTCACAATCCTCTCCAGCGTCCGGTTATCCCTATTGCCTGTACACTTTTTCTACCACATCTTTTCCTTCCTTCGCCTCTCTATTAATGTGCTTGGACACAGAGCTCTGTGAACAGTCAGCCTCTTTGCAATGACCTTTGTGTCTTGCCCTCCTTGTGCAAGGTGTCAATGGTCGCCTTTGACAACTGTCAAGTCAGCAGTCTTCCCCATGATTGTGTAGCCTACAGAACTAGACTGAGAAACCATTTAAAGGCCTTTGCAGGTGTTTTGAGTTAATTAGCTGATTAGAGTGTGGCACCAGGTGTCTTCAATATTGAACCCTTTCACAATATTCTAATTTTCTGAGATACTGAATTTGGGGTTTTCATTAGTTGTCAGTTATAATCATCACAATTAAAAGAAATAAACACTTGAAATATATCAGTCTGTGTGGAATGAATGTATACATTATACAAGTTTCACTTTTTGAATGGAATTAGTGAAATAAATCAACTTTTTGATGATATTCTAATTATATGACCAGCACCTGTATATATATATATATATAGCATTTGCAACTGCATTTCAGAATAATTTCAAATAGTTATAATCTAATTCTCAATTAGAGAATTAGCAATTCTACGCTATATAGGCCTACTCATATTATGTTTATAGCTCGAATCACCTAATTTCAACAAATGTCATTTGTTTCCATGCACTTCTCCTAAGGAGATCAAATATGTCCAACTGATTAAATAAACATTCCGGGTTTGATACAAGTTAAAGCTGTAATGTGTAACTTTTTTGTCAGTGATTACCCTGATTTACTATGTTGAGCTTATAATAGCGATTTATATTTTAGAGATTTTGGGACGGATTTCGCGGGAAATAACAATGGCTACTTCAGCCATTTGGTTGTGTCTACATCATGCAAGAAGTAGACAGTCCGGATACTAAAATACATACATACTATTTATAGTTAGTTAGCTAGTACGGCAGTTATTTATATACAGGGTGGGGTGTTTTTGATGTCCTCACATTTGCTATGATACGATAACCACTGTTAACCATCATATTCATCCAGCCTAAACCTATGTAATTACCAAAAACATGTTCCTTCGAAACAATTTTATGGGTTTTACCGCTATGGGGCCAAAATTACATACATAGCCTATACAACAAGACCAGTTTTATTTATTTATTGAAATGTTACAGCACATGTAAGCCTTTATAAATGTTCTTCTTTGTAATTAATTCTTACTTGATGACAACAAAATCAAGAATGTCTTTCAAATGAGAGCAAGATTGATTTATGGACAACTGTCTACTATCTATTTATGGCCTATTACAGACTATCCATTTTGGGTATGCCATTTCTTGGGTTTGGGTAAAAAAAAGGGGCACAAGTTATCAGGTTAAGCTCACTCAATATCATGTGTGGTCTAATGTTGATTACCACAATCAATCAATAAACTACTCAACCATAGCTTTATAAAAATCAAGGACGTTGTGAGGCATTGTCACAATCAAACAGAAGGGAAGAAGAGACGAGGATAAACTTAACAAAAAAGTCCTTTAATAATCCAAACTCAAAATCCAGGGAACACAGAACAGGCAGAGACACTCAGCAACACGACATCAACGTTAATACCAGACAGTAGACTCAGGGAAACACATGGCTTAAATAATCAGACTAAACTAGATAATTACATTCATACAGCTGACTTCAAATGAACACAATGAGGACAGGAACAGGGAAATCCATTTATGGGCACATGAGGAAGGGAAACACACAAGACACAGGACTGACAGGCATTTATAATGGAAGTGAATGGAGTCAATTTAAAATTTTAAATACATAAAATATTATTTGAGTTGTAAAGTTGTTCTCACCATTTCAAAGTTGTTTTGTCGCTTTAGGCATCATACTGCCATGGCAGCAAATTTGTAAAATTGGATAAAGCAATTTCACTTGGATCTGTGTTTTTTTTATCATGTTACCATAGATATTGTTTACATCTTGTTGCTATACATTCCTAATATTTACGGATTGGCCATGTTCACTTCATTTGTAAGAGTCTCACTCAAGATTATGTGCTTTATTTAATAAAAAGGAGGGACGATTCAATTAGCTTTTTATTTTTCTATTTTTTTTAAGTGGTTATCAACATTACAAGTATACCAACATTGCAAGAGCAAGTGGTTCATTAAAGAGTATCTAAAACAAAGATTCATCTCAATGTTCATGCACTAGGATTAGTCACTGTCTGAGAGAAACTGGTGTCTACATATGATCCAAGACAGTGGGAGGATTTGGGAGGGGCTTCACTGGGGTGTAAATATAGCCCATGAGTTAAACGCAGGTCTGTATTAAGGCAGGGAATGCTATCAGTCCATCTGTTCCCTGAGTGGGATTACATTAAATCCTAACCAGCCCCAGTATTAAGAAAACCATCCACCAAGAGGCCATCAAATAGTCTACCAATGAGAAAGGGAATTTATAAGCTGTATGAGGACAGCTCGAAAGATACAGTCAATTTTAAACAAGCATGCTTTAGGACACTCATACAAGATCAGTCAAAATTGTATTATGTTGAGAGAATGGACCATAATACACTTCAGATTAAGCCATGGAAAGAGTGTTTGGATTCTGATGCATCAGAAGCAGCATTTTAAATATCCTGTTCCTTAACAAAAGGTTTTTGATTTTGTCAGCAATACTGATGAGATGAAAAATTCACATTAAGAACTTAAGCAGTTCGCTAGAGGGTTGATTAACTCACACAAAGACATCCTGTAGATTTGAAATTAATCATAACATCATCATAAACGTAATATTACAACTTGTATCTGCCCAAAATGCAACAGCAAAACTTTGGTGGTCATTATCTTCCCATGAATCTGTGTAAATGCACAAGTTATGTGCTGGTCAGAATATATGAATGTGCACATTTGAAAACACTTTTCCATAACAATATACTAAAAATGGACAATGAATAATTATAGCATTAATAATTCCCAATATTGCATTATAATAGTGTACTCAATGTTTTAGCCATATTAAATTGATGTAAAACTATATAAATGTAAATATTTGTTTCAATTTCTCAGTGTTTCATCAACTAAAATATTTTAACCAAAGTTATTTAATACATAGCAAACTTTTCAGGAGCCATTACTCTGGTCTTCAGTGTCATATGAGCCTTCAGAAATAATTCAACTATGCTAATTTCTCATTATGATCAATGTTGAAAACCAGTTTTTGCAGCTTAGTACTTTTGTGGGAACCATGATACATTACTATTTCAATGGTTTGTGTTAAGAAGAAACATTGGTAGTACTTTATTTTACAGTCCAGTTTCACATTTACATACTATCTACTTACTATACTAATTACAATAACTGGGTAATAGCTACATACTAACCCTAAACATAACCCTGAAACTAACCTTAACCCATGTAGTTACCTTATATTACCTAGCACTTTTTATTAAAAAAATTACACTGTAAGTACAGATAAGTGCACATACCGTAAAATAAAGTGCAACGGAAAGTTCCCTTTCGATATTTCACTCGTATTGCATCGAGTATCGATGCTATATGGGAAGAAAAAAAAATGTCCTACACTGCACTCAGTGGGGCTGACTGCTCTCATTGCGAGAGTTTCAGTCTTGCCTCTCTGCACTCGCGGAAAGCTTTCTTTTCAGAGAGCGACTCCGCCCCTTGCGCCCTCCCGTTGTTTTCCTCCCAGGGACCTGTGAGGAAAAAACAGCGGGGCAGAGGATTTGAGCAGCCGGTGACAAGCGAGTTCACGTCGGCTCAATGCCCGCGTGCCTCGCTATCACCAAAGAGAGAGCATTCGCCTGTCCTCTTCACCCAAAACTATCAGCGTCCCTCTGCGGCTGCGAGCGACATGATCTCGTTCGGTGTGAGTGAGAATTAATTGGATGACAGCCTTTCTCTGGCGGCTTCAGACGCGGAAGAGTTATTGGGCTCTGTGACTGACCCCGCCCTCTTGCCGTCATCTGCTTCACGCAACGCCAGACTCAGAGCGGATGAAGAGCTCATCTGCGTTATGATAAAGGCTGTCAACTAGCTCAGCCTCGAATGGTCTCCACCTGAGGAGCCATCTCGCAGCTGGACAAGTGGTTTCTTCCGGGGCGCCATCAGGAGGGGCGCCATCAGAAGGACCCCCTCTGGCTAAAGCAAGGTGTGATCCTAGACACAAGTGCACAGAAGGAAGGTTGTCACGAGAGACACTTCCAAAGAGAGATGGGGAACGCTGTGCGAGGGCAAACCGACCTTCAGCCTTTGATCTGAAGAGGAGTCGGGCCTACACATCAACTGCCTAGAAATGCTAGCAGTGTGTCAGGCCTGTCAATTATTCCTGCCGGACATACGGGGACACCATGTGCTAGTACGCTCAGACAGCAGGTCCGTGGTGTCATTCATAAATCACCTGGGCGGCCTCGTCTCAAAGCGACTCTGCACGCTGGCGAATGACCTTCTTGTGTGGGCTCAGAACTGAAGGACGCATGTGCCAGGCATAATGAACCAAGGAGCAGACATGTTGTCGAGGAACAATGTCTCTTCAGAGGAACAGACGCTCCACCCGCTCATGGTTCAGATAATTTGGGAAGTCTTTGGCAGAGCTCGAGTAGACCTCTTCACCTCTGAAGACAACTTTCACTGCCCAATCTTTTTTTACAATTAGTATGGCTGCCCTGGCCCACGAATGGCCCAGCCTTCCGCTCCATGCTTTCCCCCCAGTCGCTCTGCTACCGCAGGTACTCAGGCGAGTCAGGGAACAACGGCACAAGCTTATTCTAATAGCACCCCTCTGGAGGAACCAAACGTGGGTTTCGGAGTTATTCCAACTACTGAAAGCAGCCCCGTGGCTGATCCCCTTAAGACAGGACTTTCTCTCTCAAGCGAATGGCACAATCTGGCATCCACGGCCCGAGTTATGGGCCCTTCATGTGTGGCCGCTCGACGGGAGCCTTTCATCCTCCTAGAGCATGTCCTAGACACTATGGCAGAAGTTAGAGCCCTGTCTACTAGACGCCTCTATGCTCTGAAATTGTCAATTTTCTTGGCTTGATGTCAAGACTGCGATTTAGACCTGGTCACCGCCAATGTGTCAGTGGTTCTTTCATTTCTGCAGGAGATCCTGCTGTTAGCACTGGCGTCGGTCAAGCGAGTAGGAGACCTGCAGGCCCTATCCGTCAACCCTGCTTGCCTGGAATTTGGGCCTAACGACTCCAAGGTCGTCCTGAAACCAAGGCTGGGTTATGTACCTAAGGTGCTCTCCACTCCGTTCCACGCTTTCCCCCATGACAGGCAGCCAGGAATTCCTGCTCTGCCCCGTCAGGGCCCTGAAAGTATACATTGAGCGTTCTGCCTCATACAGAAAGTCAGAACAGCTTTTTGTTGGCTTCGGTAACTGCGCTAATGGTGGCCATGCTACGAAGCAGATAATTTCTAGGTGGTTAGTGGATGCTATCACATTAGCATACTCCTCCTTGGGGTTGCAGTGCTCCATCAGAGTCAGAGCCCATTCCACCAGGGGCATCGCCTCTTCCTGGGCATGGTCCAGCGGGGTATCCATTTCAGACATTTGTGAGGTGGCCGGCTGGTCCTCGCCATCCACAATTGTAAGGTTTTACAACCTGGACGTCCCTGTCTTGTCGGCCAGAGTCCTTTCTGCTTAAGTAGCAATCTTCCGGGTTCACTTGACAACAGTGTTCAAGCCCCTCTCTTGCTTGGTCTGTCCATAACTATATGAACACCAGGTATCACTTACGGGACTACACCCAGGCCACGGATGACCCTCAAGGCTCACCCTTTGATTGGTGTTTTCTATTGACTAACCTGGGCCTAATCCCACGTGAGTCTTGGTTTCGAGTCGTTCCGCATCATAGCACAGCATACATCAGTCGATACTCGACGCAGTACGAGTGAAATATTGAAAGGGAACATACTTGGTTACTATCATAACCTCAGTTCCCTGAGATATGGGAACGAGTACTGTTTTCCTGGCCGTGCTATGAGCTGCACGCCTTGGTTGCTTCCTTCGAAGAAATCTGAGATGTGGTGGCAGAGCAGCTGATTATATAGAAAGACACCCCTCCCATTTTAGTGGGCTATGGCGGGGTGCATAGCCATTGGCTCGCTCGCCACCGCCGGGAATTGGTTCGTTTTTTAATCCTACACGAACCAATCGACGTGCAGCTATAACTGCGTGATTGAAATATGCTTTAGTTGAAGAGGAAAACATTTTTTTCCCATACAGCGTTGATACTCGACGTAGTACTCGTTCCCATATCTCAGGGATAGTAACAGAGTACGATTTTATTCTGCAAGGACACATTCAATTGATCAAAAGTGACAGTAAAGACATGTATGATGTTACAAAAGATTTCTATTTCAAATAATTGCTGTTATTTAGAAATGTATATTCATCAATAAATACTGAAAAAATAAATATATATATGATGGTTTCAACAAAAATATTAAATATAAAAGTTGTTGTCAACATTGATTATATTTATAAGAACCATTATTAATACTTGGGCACCATTAATAACTTATAATAATAGAGCAGTAAATTAGCATATTAAAGTGATTTCTGAAGGAGCATTTGACACTGAAGCTTGAAGTATTGTTGCAAAAAAAATTTTTTTGAATCACAGGAATAAACAACCTTTCTAAATATATTAGAACAGAAAACAGTAATTTTAAATTGTAATAATATTTCAAAATATTACTGTTTTACTGATTTTTATTTTATTTTATCAAATAAATTCAGCTGTGGTGAGCACTGAAGATACTTTTTTCAAAAATAACAACATCAACAACAACAATAATAATAATAATGCACTTAATTACGCTAGATTTTTGACCAATAATATATGATTAAAGCTAACTAAAAATCTACAATGTGTGTTGTGTTTGCTTAGGCATTAGACAATTGAGAGCAGATGTTCAGTGGTTTCACAATCTGAAAATGTGCTTTTCATTTCGCGTAATAGGTGATTTCCAATACACAGCTGTTCATTAAGTGATGCGTTTCCATTATTCCAGTGCTCACGGTCTGAATACCAGCTCTTGACCATTAACGTAAGCTAGCAGGTATTTGAGGGCCACTGTTTGATGCCAGGTGTTCAGATGTGCCCTTAAAACCCAAGCCCGAAGAGCTTGCAATACCTCTCATATTTGTCAAGGAGATGCATTCAAATGCGTAGTCTGTTGTGCAACGGCTGCTACAAAAAGGCCACTCTGGCAGAAAGACAGATGGATTCATGCACAGCACCAACATAAAAGAAAAAACACATTGCAATTACACACTGCCACAAAAAAACTCTTATGGATGCTAAATAACCTAGCAGCAGACAGTGCAGCCCTTGAAGTGCACTTGAAGTGTTTGACATGCGCCGTGTGATGTTATTGCATTCAAAGATGACTTATCCTGTGTGTCTGAAAGCTTATCACAATAGTGCTTATCACAATATCAATTCTCTAACATTACCAGCCTGCTATTTTCTCCACAGCCTCATAGAGAGACTTGTCCTTAGAGACTCATAAAACCAAACAGCCAATAAGGTCTTGGCAGTCTGGTGCCAGAAAACACGTTTGAAAACATTTTATACTGGGGATTATTCAAATTACACCACCTCAATAACTTTCCGAGCTACCCTGCTACATGTCAGCAGTAATGAATAACTAATTTATAAGGCGAATAGGCGATATGTGTATTAAGGTAGTTGTAGGTAATTTTACTGCTTTTTAAAGTCCTATTTGTCCACTTGCTTCCCCGGCATATGCAATCAAAAGTCTTGTAAACGAAATTCAGCAGTGATTCGCACCAATTAACAGGCATGCATGTGTGCTGCTCAATAATAGCGGTAGAAAAATTTGACTTCAAATAATATCAGGTCTTATGTCAGGCTGGCTTGGATTAAATTGTTCATTTATTTTACCTAACACAACACAAGAGTGGATTAGTACTGATCTCTCATTACTTCAATCTGTAACCATATATCCTTCTTTGTTTGCCTAATTACTTTATCTATATGTAGCATAATTTAATTTTGGACACATGCCCAACCTGAGCATTTCGGCCACTAATTTTCCTTTCCTTTATTCTAAAATAAACACACACACACATACAGTATATATATATATATATATATATATATATATATATATACACACACAGTATCTCACAGTGTGTGAGTTCAACATGGCACCTCATGGCAAAGAACTCTCTGAGGATCTGAAAAAAATAAGAATTGTTGCTCTACATAAAGATGGCATAGGATATAAGACAATTGCCTAGACCCTGAAGCTGAGCTGCAGCACAGTGGCCAAGATCATACAGCGGTTTAACAGGACAGGTTCCACTCAGAACAGGCCTCGCCATGGTCGACCAAAGAAGTTGAGTGCATGTGCTCAGCGTCATATCCATAGGTTTTGTTTGGGAAATAGACGTATGAGTGCAGCCAGCATTTCTGCAGAGGTTGAAGGGGTGGGGGTTCAGCCTGTCAGTGCTAAGACCATAACGCTGCACACTGCATCAAATTGGTCTGCATGGCTGTCGTTCCAGAAGGAAGACTCTACTAAGGATTATGCACAAGAAAACCCGCAGACAGTTTGCTGAAGACAAGCAGATTAAGGACATTGATTACTGGAACTATGCCCTGTCTGATGAGACCAATATAAACATATGTGGTTCAGATGGTGTCAAGCGTGTGTGGCGTTAACCAGGTGAGGAGTACAAAGACAAGTGTGTCTTGCCTACAGTAAAGCATGTTGGTGGGAGTGTCGTGGTCTGGGGCTGCATGAGTGCTGCCGGAACTGGGGAGCTACAGTTCATTGAGGGAACCATGAATGTCAACATGTACTGTGAAATACTGAAGCAGAGCATGATCCCCTCCCTTCGGAGACTGGGCAGCAGGGTATTCCAAAATGATAATGATCACTGCCTTGCTAAAGAAGCTGAGAGTAAATGTGATGGACTGGCCAAGTATGTCTCCGGACCTAAACCCTATTGAGCATCTGTGGGGCATCCTCAAATGGAAAGTGGAGGAACACAAGGTCTCTAACATCCATCAGCTCCGTGATGTTGTGTGTGTGTTGAGTTATTTTGAGGGGACAGCAAATTTACACTGTTATACAAGCTGAACACTCTGATGATGATATAATGATATTCTGGGGAATTGTGTGCATCTAATTTTATAGCAACAGTTTGGACAGGACCCTTTTCTCTCCTAACATGACACAGTGCATTTGTGTACAAGGCAAGGATCAAAGAGAAATGATGATTCAGTCAGTGTGGAAGAACTTGACAGGTCAACAGAAAGCCTACTAATCCCAGCTGAACACCTCTGGTGTATAACTATAAATATTATATATAAAGAAATTAAATAAAAATGACAAATGCATACAACAACATTTCAAAACTAAACATTTAAATGAAAATAAAAAAGCTAAAAACAAGTCAAAATATTAAATCAAGAAAAGATAGGGGTATAATAATGATTCAAACATAACACTAAAGGCCTAAGTATACTTATTTTTACATATTAAGAATTGGTTATAAAAACTAAAACAGAAGTGAAACAAGTAGTAGGAAAGATGATAAATAAAAGCAATACTTATATCCCTTGCCGGTGCCCCTGCCCGGTGGAGTCGCATGGTAGATTCGATGGTCTTTACAATCTTTGGTCATCTCAAGGAGGGCTTGTAACATGTATATATAACATTATAACATTCATTATATGGACAGACGTACTGGGACACTCGGTTCTTTAGAAGAAAAGGGCACTTCTAAACTGTGCCAACAAAGATGGAAACATAATTCATGTACTTAAAAATTTTATTTCCACCTCTGTTGCAACAGTTTTGAAGTGAATGAAATGACTGTACCCATACGAACAGGTCATTGTTGTTTGGTGATGAATGTTTGGCTCAAGGTCTGCATTTAAATTCACACCAGAGATAAAGTAACCCTAGAATATAATTATATGCTTAAACATTAATATTTGTACTCATGAAAATTACTAAAGTAGTCAAACATTTCCTTAGAAGGGGGTGACCCAATACTTTTGGCAATATAGTGTGTATATATATATATATATAGGTAAGTTAAGCTAAGTTATTTAAAATTTCACAATATTACTGCTGTTTTTACAGTTGTTTTAAGAGACTTTAAAAAATCTTACCAACCTCAAACTTTTGGTTAAAGTACTGTATTTTCATATACAGTATAAAGACTATGGAATTGTTATTTGAGAGAAAAAAAATAATTTTATAAAAAAATCTTGAAACAAAATTACTGCAATGAAAATGAATAAAATATTATTTTGAATTAATCTGAGTTTTTTTGTGCACTTTTTCAATACAACTGAAATATATATTTCCTTTGATATACTGTAAGAATGATGAGTGTTTTTTTTTTTTACTTCAACATTCCATGTTTAATTCAATGTTTTACTCGCCAATACTTTGCAAGTGAAAATTGTTTCTATACCATTTTTTATTCAGTGAAATATGAAAATGTAAAATGAATACTGTTATACCTCATGCATGCTGGTGCCCTGAGATACAGTATGTGTGGGCCAGCTTATGAAATCTGTGAACTCAAGTTCCAGCATCAAATCAGCCAATCAAGTGATTCGTCCATAAAACTGAAAGGCCACAGTGCAGTCTATCATCACAGTATTAATTGCGCTTCTTCTGGTGATGGAGTGGAGGCTCTGGGGTCAGCAGCGTGACAGATCGCTAAACACACCGACGATCTGCTTCCAAATGTCAAAACCACTATTAAATGAGAAGAGCGCATTACACTGCTGATGCTCACAGATAAACACAGCTCCTATATTTAAAGGTGAAGTGGGTCATTTTGTTTTGTTATATACAGTTTCTTGTTCCATCTTAAATGTGGTAAACAACTGTTATTAAGCTATGTTTAGGATTATCAGAACATTTCTCTGTTTGTTTGAGCCGCCTGACCACCCTGACATAGCATAAGTGACAGATTGGGGGTGGGATTAACTATTTAAACTGACCAAAGACAGATAGGGAGACTGTGCAGAAACTTGACCTTTAAAAATGTTTAATTAAAATGTGATTTTTATGAACTCTAAACACAATTTATGAAAATGAACTGGTGACTGTGTGCTCGAGGTGATAAATGAAACTAACTGCAGTGTGAAATCTGTTTGGGGGGCACTGTTTACAAGTGTATATGACACCCATGATTACTATATTCTGCAAATGAATGAAATTAATGTATATATATATATATATACACACATACATACATACATACATACCCGTTCTCAGCACTATGTTCTTCATTAAGACTATAAAACAAAAGACAGCAAGAAGGATTAGAAGAAAGTGCATTGCTGCTGATCAAAGTTATGAAAATTACAAATCTATGGGAAAGACTTTTCGGATTTCACTGCAAAATAAATTTCCATCACTATTATAATGAACATGGCTTGGCCATCTCATCTTGAGCTACAGTGCTGCTGATGTGAATCAAAAATGCAGTCTTTTACATAAACGTTACGAAGATGCCGGAATCTGCTTACAAACAGTCAGCCAGCAGTCCCATGCAATTATTATCATATTATATTAAAAATGGTTGAAGATTTGGCCCATGCAAATAACTCAGATTATCTCTAATCTCCAGGAAGACTAATTCCTGACCTGCCTCTCTGGAGGCATAATTAGGAAGATTCATGTCTTACTCTGCCAACTTTTTCTTTTCCTCCACAGATTGGGGTTGTCCATAGAAACTCAGATGACTCAAAAAATGCGAGTCTAAAAGTTTGTGGGAGCTAAAAGTCATTACTGTGATCCTAAAGATGGTGCAGAAGGGTGATTACCTTAGATTACTTCCACCTGCCTGTATAGCTCCGGTCCGTGGCACCTGAGAGACGAGATACAAGTGTAAGGAATTGTAAAGCTATTATCTCAGCTTTGGGGAATCATTTATTAAAGATTCAATATTGATTTGATTGAAGTTATATTAATCCTTAACTTATGATTTATACCTTATTAACGACTCGTCCAGCGACTATTAACATCAGTATTTCTTTAACAATTTAGTCTATTTTCATGGCCAACGATAACACAAACAAAATTAGTACTTTATCAAATTTTGAGCTAGGTAACACGATTTTTGGCAAATAGTTTAAAACTTGAAAATCACACATCACAAGACACAATTCTTTATAAATGAAACAGAGGTTTATTTGCTTACTGTTATTATACAATACATGATGGACTAAACATACTATAACACATTACACACACACACACATACGCACACACATACACAAGCACACAGAAATTTTGCGGTTAGAAGAAAGTTTAAGTCTAGCACTCTTTTGCTATCTCGTAACTTTACCAGATGTAGATCACAGCAGATACTTGGCTATATTTACTGCATACAGATCAATTCACCACTTTCCAGCAACAATAGAGATTTGTTTGGTTGACTTGCTTTTCGAGTAAAAGGTCGATGGGATACCTCCGGGGCTGCTGGTTGCTTCGTTGCGTAATGTCACTGGAGAACCCCTCTCGTGATTGGCGGTTTCTTTGTGACGTGATGACACTTTAGGAAGTTTGTTTTAGAGTCCTTACGGCTTCAGATGTTAAAGTTCTGAGAAATTTGACGAAGTCTTTGAGCTCTTTAGATGGTCAGCCTGATGGTAAAGGCATACGTAATTATACAGAATATAACCAGCAGTGAAATGTAAGTCAGGTCTGCTCCATGGACAGTGCAACTATATGTAACACAAGCACAAGAGAATATACATACCTATTGGTATGAAAAAAAAAAAAAAAAAATGTTGTTAAAAATAAGAGAAAAAATAATAAAATATAAGATACAATATGCAATAAAATAATAATGTGCAGGACAGTATACTGTAGACTTAATAAATAATAATATAAGCAGGGATGTGCAAGAGGAATGTGCAAACAGGTTTGCAAACAGGGTATATATACTGAACAAAATTATAAACGCACCACTTTTGTTTTTGCCCCCATTTTTCATGAGCTGAACTCAAAGATATAAGACTTTTTGGTCGAAGTCAGTTGATGAAAAGGGCGATTCCAATGGCTGTGGATTAACATGCTGGTTTATAATGGTTTGTGCTTAACGTATTCCTCAAACTCTAAATTATTTTGAATAACAACATGGGGACAGTTTTGAAATGATTATTTTTCTTAATAGTTTTTGGTTGACACTTTTTAAAATAGTTTAAATTGGTTAACAAATTTACTTAATTACATCAGTTTCAAGCTAACCCTGACTCGTTGGAAAATCGTGTCTGTGATGACATTTCTGCAATATATAACATTGCTTTTTGCACATTTCTTGACATTTTCAAAGTGAATTGTCCAGTGAGTTATAATTAAAAGTGCATTCACTTTTATCTGAAACAGTGAAATGTTTTATTATGTTAGTTGTTTTACATATCATGAAAGTTCAGAAATAATGTAAGCGGTGCTAAAAGTTTAATGTTATTTCACATTCAACAAACAACAACACTAAACCTAACTGATAGTGTTAGAAGCAAACATGAGATAAAAATATATTTGCTGGCAATCACGTCACTTTAACTTGCTGCTACAGGTTTTTTTAGTTCTTATTTTGAGTCGTGTTTCATAGGACTTGCACAAGAGCGATCTGTATCACAAACGCATTGCTGTACCGGGTGAGCTACCATGCAAGTTTACCACACTGGAAAAGCAATACATACATATTGAGCCGGTTTAAGTAAAGAAAAGATAAAAATCTATTCGTTTACAAATCATATACAGTGGTAAACGTGGTTGGAGGTCACAACATAGTATTAATTAAAATCAATTAGTTCATTTTTAACATTAGATTTTCATTAGATTTTTTTTATATATATTTAAATATACAAATTTGACATCTTTAAAAAGAGAGGGCTGACACAAATCTTTGACAAACATACTGCTGCATTTATATGTCTTTATGCAGCCACTGTAGGTTCAGCAGTGCTGTGTAAGCAGAAGTGAATTTCACCCAATACACCCAATTTCAGAACACGAGGCAACATTTTCACTTTAAATTAAACTGCTGGCTTGATTTGATAGAGGATGTTATTTTCCTCAGTCAATAGATTCTACAAGCCTCTGACTCGATACAGAGTCAGAGAACTGGATGTGCATACCTGTGACAACTTGAGAATTCAATTACAAGTTCAGACACACAGCAAGCAGTTAAATCGCAACATTAGCCAGGTCACATGGTTTCACCAGGCCATAGAAGATCCTTTTCCAGTCCATTTATTTGCTCTTGTTGTTATTCATGCTTCTATTTTATGGCTAGCAACAATACACTCCCTAAAGGTATGACTCTGCTTGGAACTCATTTGTGAGAAAGTGTGCACATTTGGAACAATGGCTATTGCCATCCGCTTGAGTAAGTTTATTCACATTAAAGAGATCTATGAAAGCCTTTGTAGCTGAGCATCTTTAATTACTTTCAATACTTAACAATAGCATGTCCTTAAGTGTGGTGTGTGCATAATTCCTGCTCCAAACAGTGAAGTGAAGAAATAGTTAAACATCCCTGCTCTGTTCATAAACATCAGCACTTTTGTAACACCACCAGTGATAAATTATGCCATCTGGGTAACATCATTCATGAAAAGATTATGAATGGGAATGTTTGGCATATGGATTTGCTTCAAGCATGGAGCATACAATAAGAATAATTAATCATTCTAACTGATTTGAACAAGTTAGTTAAGCGAAATAGATCCACTAAATAAATGAATGAATGAACACAACCATTTTTATTTATTTTTATTAATTTAGTATTTTTTTTTGAAAGTGCATATATCCAAAATGTAAACAAACAAACAACCAAAAAATATATTATATTGTAATCTGTCATGATCTGGGTTTGCTTCTCTCTCACACTCTGTTGTACACACACTCTCACACACACACACACACACATGCATACTGACACATAGACCTCTCTCTCCCTCACCTGTTTGTCATCACAATCAGCGTTCGCGCTGCTTTGCAGTGACACCTGTTCTCACTCTCATCTAATCATTCCCTCTATTTACAGCGGCTGTGCTTGCGGCTCTCTGCCGGATTATTGTATGTCATGCATTGTATGTGTCTCTCTCACTTGTCGTAGAGTTAAGAATTCTTACCTTGTCCCGCCTGGAGATGCTGAAAGCTTCTGGTTTTTTCTCGATGTCCTGCTGCCGCCTCCAGTGAGTCCGGTTCCACGAGGTCTCCCTAGACTGAAGTCCCTTGGATCTTTTCGTCTACTAGTTTTGTTTTGTTATTTCTCAGTTCTGCGTCTACGCACGACAGACTGCCTTGTTTTGCTCATTCTTTATAGACTGTGTTAACTAATCCCTTTGCATTTGGATCCTTACATTCCCACGACTGTGACAGTAATCATTATAAAATATTAAAAATGTCAAAGTATTTGCTGGAAAATGTTAGCACTTGCATATATACTGGATGAATGAATGGATGAATGTATATATAAATTAATATAATAAGCACTATATTCGGTAAGGTAACTGTTGATAACCAATTACAGATTCACCGACCATTCCCGAAAACACAAAAACTGATGCTCTCTGGTATTACAGTAGATTTTGCTTTGATTAAAATGTAAATAATAGAAAACACAGATCTATAAAATTGTTGCAGTTGTTTTACCAAATTGTGAATGTGTTTAGGTTGCAAAAATAGAATAATTCTGTATTACTTCCCGTGTAATTCTGGTAATATCAAGCAAACCAGCTTGTTCTTAAATTTGAGCTTTTAAAAAGGTCACATTATTGCTATGTGCATTTCCCTGTTGCATCTTAAAATGAGCTTTATATTCAGCTGGATGACCACCGCTCCACAAATTCCCCTCTCCCTTAATGCCTGCTTTGAGGAGATAATGAGGAATTATTGGTTATATGGCCCTGAAAACCATGTTTGCTTTATTTTTAATTACCTGTCAGTCCCTGCCAGCTGTAAGCATAACAAATGGCATTGATCTGCAAAGGCATTTAGGCAGAGACAATTTGGCTAGGTCATCTAGATATTAATGACAACACATATTTCCTTTTAACAGCATATTCCGCTATCACTGAATCCTGTCAGAACACACAGCACACGGTCTAATCCCATTAGAAAAGCAGAGTGATGTTCTTCAACACAAGATCCACCTTAAAAATCAACCCAATGTTAGCAAGCTCAATTAATCTGGGAGCTCATTTCCTTCAAAGAAATAAAAAAGCCGTTGCAGGATCCTCCAGACCATTGCAAACTCCCTCAAGCCTTAAATTTGGCTTATGAGGCAGGTCGAAACAGAATTAAATGAAATGAGATTTTACTCACTTAACAAGTTCATTGTCTCTCAGCATTAACTACAGAACAGCAAGTGTCTGCGTTGAACACCGGTGCACAGATTAATGTGGCTGTCATGTGTGCTACACTGGAAAAGAAAAGAAAAGAAAATGAGCTGTTATATTTTATGCAGCACACATGGTATTGAGTAATGCACTTCAAATCAACATAAAAACATGTTAGTTTAAGGGATAGTTCACCCAAAAATGTAAAATTTTTCCAAACCTGTAAGACCTTCGTTCATCTTCAGAACACAAATTAAGATATTTTAGATGGAATCTGAGAGCTCTCTGACCCTACCATAGACAGAAAGGATCCTTACACGATTCTAGAAACATAGCAAGGACATCTGTAAAAATAATCGATGTGACCAGGGGTAGAAATAGCTTCTTTTTGTGCACAAAAGAAAACAAAAATAATAACTTTATTCAATTTGTAAAAAAAAAAAAAAATGCTTAAAGACAGCAGCATGCCAAACACAAGGCAGCCACTAACAGCTACCAAACACACCTGGATTGTGGAGTTTCCTTTCTGTGGATTTACCTTTCCAGATTTTCTTGCAAGCTTGTGGATTATCACTCACTTTGGATTGTGTAAATGCTGGTGGACTCACTTTAGGACTTTTTCAACACTCTAGGATTCTTGGACTGTTTTTAGGGTATGGTGCAGTGAATTGTATGCTTTTAACAGACTGAGTTGTCCTGGTTTTATTGTGTTGTTTTAAAGTCCCGTGAACATTGTAACAACGTTCTTAAACATATTTATTTTTATGAATATGAATACAATTTATTTTATTCATATTCTGGTTTTATGTCTTTCTTTTACCACATAAACCTCTCACACAGTAAAATCTGAACCCTTAATACATTTTGTAACCCAGCCTGTTAGGCTGAGTGCTACAAGGTGATGAAATTATGTTTTGCAAATATGTTTAATATGGGCCTCAAAAGGTTAAATGAGGGCCAAATCTAACACTGAGATTGGTGACTAATGATGATAGGGGAACGTCCTGGCCAGAGAATGTAATACAAGTTGTAGTAGATGTTCTGATCTGATAAGGGGAACCGCTGAGGGCGGCTTCTGTTTTTGAACTGTTCAGCTAGAGAAAGTTCTCCTCCAGACAGGCAGTGAGTGTAGGTAGAGCTGTTGATAATGATGATGGCGATGATGATGAATGAATGAATGAATGATGAATGTATATAGCGCATTATTGTGTATTATTGTACACCCAAAGTGCTGTACAATCAGGTGGGGGGTCTCTACTCAACCACCCCCAGTGTGCAGCATCCACATGGATGATGTGATGGCTGCCATAGGACAACGGCGCCAGTGCGCTCACCACACACCAGCTACAGGTGGAGAGGAGAGAGAGTCATAGAGCCAATCAAGAGCATGGGGATTATTAGGAGGCCATGATTGACAAGGGCCAGTGGTGGGAATTTGGCCAGGACACCGAAGGTTACACCCCTACTCTTTACCAGAAGTACCATGGGATTTTTAATGACCACAGAGAGTCAGGACCTCGGTTTAACATCTCATCCGAATGACGGTGCTCTTTGACAGTAGTGTCCCCATCACTATACTGGGGCGTTAGGACCCACACAGACCACAGATGATGATGATGAGTGACTGTCAATTTTCATGGTAACACTTTAGAATAGAATAACTATGGAAGCAAATAAGTGCCATAACTATTTGAAATTTAACAGCCACTGAATACTTAGTTTTGAAATATTTTATTTGAAAAACATTTATCTGAATTTATTTGCTCTGAATTCACCCCTTTGAAATTATTTTACTTTGGAAACCATGTATCTGAATTTATTTGTTTTTTACCTCTCAAAACCTGAATTTCGATGAATATTTTCAATGCTCACAAATTCAGATAAAAAAAAAATCAACTTACAGAATTTCAGATAAAAAGATTCAGGTTGATCAAATTTGATTGCTCAAATTCAGATCTCAAATTTCAAGTTAATATTTTTCAAAGAAAACATCAGTCTAATTCGACTGCTCAAATTCAGATCGAAAAATTCAAGTTAAAAATTCACATGGTAACATCCGGGCTACCCAGGATAGGAAAAACAGTTGAGGGCCGAGCACGACGATCATGTGCACAAGGTATACAGGTAGGTGGCGGTAATACTCCTAAGGAGTGGGCCATGAAACGGAAAGAAGAAGAAGAAGAAGAAGAGCACGACGACCTGTCTCATGATCCAAGAAGTAAAGATGACTTCCAGGGAAAACGAAGGCGCCCCGGTAAGTTTGCTGTTTATGTACAATCGGACTCAGGGCTCGACAGAACAGAAGTATGTTGTTGCTAATTATGTTTGGAACACATATGCTATATAGCTATGGTTTGTGTGACTGTCTCCCTATGTAAGTTAGGTATTAAGTCAGCTAAACAACACGTTCTCTTTCAAGCATACGTTTCGTGTCTCACTGTGGGATACGCCCTTCTGCGTATTCCTAGAAGCCCTATTACATTCGCCAGCCCCAATTGGCTGGCAGGACGTGACGTTGTGTCTGGGAGTAGCGTCCCCACCCTCAGTATAAAGGGAGCGACACAACGTCACTCACGACATTCAAAACCTCTTCTCGCTTCACACCAGAAGCCTTTAACGAACTCTTGACGAACAACTGGCCACCACGCCGTTTTCGCCAGACTCCTTCAATTTCGCATTCCAGCCGATTGAAAGGATTGTTCGATACTATGATGGCTGCCGCAATGCAGACTGTACCGGCTAGTGAGGGAGATGCTGTGCGACTCTGTTCATGCGGGAACAAAATTTCAGGCAAGGACACACACCAGGTCTGCTCTGCATGCCTTGGGCTGAAACATGCCCAAATGGCGATCGAGAACCCGGTTCCTGTGAACACTGCGCACGCTTCACAATGAAGAGCCTTCGTCGCAGGCTATGCACGCCAAGCTAGCCTGTCAGGCCACGATCCTCATGTCACCTAGCCCCGTTCAGCTGTCACTCCGCAGGTATCCATCCCTGTAGAGCTGCCCACCACGGCAGCTTTATCATGGGGTGAACAGCTTGACATCTGCGTCCCTCTGCCCAGCGTGTTCAGCACGGACGAGGAAGGGCGCTCTTGATTCGAGGAAGAGGGACAATCGGACTTTCTTCTCTCTGAAGAAGAGGAAGATTTCGAGGACTCTCCTTTCCTCCCCTGCGCATACGGCACAACCCCCTGCGGCGGGATCCATGGAAGATGCGGATGGGGCACCATCCCGCTGCTCAGTGTGGATCTGCAAGATGTGTGCAAGCGGCGCTGCAGAGAAACTTAACATTCCGTGGCCGACCGTGGTAGCAGAGACTGCAAAGTCTCGTTCACGAGTAAGAGGCTGCCGAGAGCAAAAGCAGGCTGCACGGCAGCTCCTTCCTGTGTTTCCAGAGCTCCTAGAGGAGCTTGCAGTGACCTGGAAGGACAAACCGTTCACCAGTAAGTTACCCGTGCAGGGAGGATCCGCTCTCGATGTGGAGGGAATGGAGAAGGCAGGACTTCTCCGAATGCCCCCCATGGAGCCGTTAGTTGCCTCGCATTTGCAGCCAAAGCACACGGCGGCTGCAAATCCGACGCTGCCATCCAAAGCGGACCGTTTCCAGTCAAGCATGACGGAACGCGCTTATAAAGCAATTGCTCTCTCTGCCAGGGCTCTGAACGCGACATCTATGCTGACCGCGTACCAAGCGGAATTGCAGGACGAAGTGCTGACCATGCCAGGTCAGACGCATTGGGAAGAGATCTGTGTCGTTACAGATCTTTCTCTGCGTCTTCAGAGATGCGCGGTTCAAGCCGCGGGCAAGGCCATGGCCACAATGGTCATTCAAGAGAGAGGACGTTGGCTCAACTTGGCAAATCTCTGACAGAGAAAGAAGCCATCCTGGACGCACGGTGGTCGCAGAGGGCATTTTCGGCTCGGCGCTGACACTGATGCAAAAGAGATGCGAGGAAAAGAAGAGGGACGATGAGGCTTTGCAGCTCTGTATGCCTAGGAAGGCACATACTGCACCCCATCCGCCACCTCGGCAGACCTTCGCACAAGTTACGGCCCGCACCCCCCCCAGCTATCGCATTCCTCGGCGGCAGAGACCGAACGTGAATGCAGCGGGTCACAGCGGAGTCCGGAACAGAGAACTGCCTGGCCTAGGAAGAACTATCCGCCTGCACCAGCTCAGACGGCCCAGCCAGCTCCTCAGCCTCATCCTCACCCCCACCCTCAGGGAGCGAGGAGGAAGAAGAAGGCAGTTTGATGGTGTCTTCCCCGGGGAAAGGAGCTCACAAGCCCCTGTTCGCGAGCCCCGACCCTCAGGCGTTCAGCGTTCGACAAGGGACGAGTTCAAGTTCCCGGATGTTCGGTGGGGAAATAGAGCCCGTTTGGGCCAGGAAAACAGAGCAGTGAAAAGGACGAGCGATGGTGCAGTGGTGTACACCCACCCACGAGTCACAAGCACTTTTCATGTTCAAAACTCAATAAAGTTTACACTGTATTCCCAGAGAATGTTGCAAAACATAATTCCCCCCCAAAAAATGTTGCAAAACACATTAACAAACCACAGTATAACATCACCTCGGAGAGTTACTGCTCCCTTAGAGGTGATGAGACACTTAAACTCTGTCCAAGTGCCGAATGCCCACGCATGCGCAGTACAGACAGCAAACTCATTCACAAGTCAGCCACACGATGGCGTCAGAACACTGAATAAACAGTTGGCAAGAATGCACACAGTCCCGCTGGATATTAAAGACAATACAATGGGTACCGACTGCAGTTTGCCGCTTCCCCCCCGCATTTCAGAGGGATAATTCATTCTCAGGTGCGGGAGAAATTAAAGCATGTTCTTCAGGAAGAAATTTACTCTCTGTTGAAAAAAAGGGCGATAAGAGTGGTCCCACCCGAGCAGAGCCACAACGGGTTTTACTCGAGGTATTTCCTCGTCCCAAAGAAAGGGACTCAAGCTCTCCGTCCCATATTAGATCTGCGTGCGCTGAACAAGTACTTAAGGAAGTACAAGTTCAGGATGCTCACTCATTCTACACTTCTAAAATTAGTGCGCCATGGCGACTGGTTTACGTCAATCGACCTGAAGGACGCATACTTTCACATAAAGATATATCCACCCCACAGGAAATTCCTGCGGTTTGCTTTCCTTGGAGTGGCATACGAATATCTGGTTCTACCATTCGGCTTGTCTCTCAGCCCCCGAGTGTTTGTAAAATGTACAGAAGCGGCACTGACTCCGCTCAGGGAAAAGGGCATTCGTCTCGCTACTTACATAGACGACTGGCTGGTGACAGCTCGGTCAGAGCAAGAAGCGAGAGAACACACAGTTATGCTTCTGGAACACATACAGAAACTGGGGTTAGAATTAAACATCGAAAAGAGTGTTTTAATTCCCACACAGTCTATAACATATCTGGGACTGTCACTGAACTCGGTGACGTTCAGAGCGAGACTGTCAGAAGACAGAGTGAGAAAATTCACTCGTTGCATGACCGATTTTCAGAGGGGAAACAGTGTTTCCTTTCGCACATGCCTCAGACTATTAGGACTAATGGCCTCAGCCCTAATAGTTGTTCCCTTGGGCAGATTGTTCATGAGAGAGTTTCAACGCTGGGTAGCGTCTCAGGGACTGGACCCACTACGTCACTCCCGGCGGAGAGTGAGAGTGACGTCAGAGGCAGTCTTGGCACTGCGCCAGTGGAGACACCCGACCTTTTTGGTTCAAGGGGTACCCATGGGCGTGGTTCGAGTCAGACAAGTAGTAACAACGGACGCGTCGTTGTCCGGTTGGGGGGGCATTCACGAGGGCAGGATAGTGAATGGAAGATGGGGTCAACATCTGACCAATCTTCACATAAACTATTTGGAAATGCTAGCCGTCTTTCTGACGGTGAAGCATTTCCTTCCCTTTCTCAAAGGGCATCATGTTCTCGTGAGAACGGACAACACTACAGTTGTGGCTTACATAAACCGACAGGGAGGTCTCAGATCACTTCCTTTGCACATGTTAGCACGCAAACTAATTTTATGGAGCAATGCCAATCTTTTGTCCCTGAGAGCGACGCACGTACAGGGTGTTATGAACAAGGGTGCGGATCTGCTGTCCAGGGGCAATCCCCTCTACGGGGAGTGGAAATTGAACAGGGAAGTGGTCGAACAGATTTGGGGCATATACGGCAGAGCGACCGTGGATCTGTTCGCGTCCCACGACAATGCTCAGTGTCCTCTGTTTTTCTCCCTGAAAGATCAGAGCGCGCCTCTGGGGATAGATGCGTTGGCGCACGAATGGCCTCGCACTCTCCTTTACGCGTTCCCACCGATAGCGTTGATATCCCCAACACTTTACAGAGTGAGGGAGGAGGGACTACAATTGATACTAATAGCTCCGAGGTGGCCAGGGAAGTACTGGCTAGCGGAGATCATACATATGCTGTACAAAGACCCGTGGTCTCTCCCGCTGCGCAGAGATCTTTTATCACAAGCAGGGGAGGAAATTTTTCATCCTCACCCAGAATGCCTGGCACTATGGGCCTGGCCTGTGAGTGGTTCAACTTAAATACAACCGGTCTGTCTGACAGTGTTATTAGAACCATACAAAATGCTAGAGCTTCATCGACTAGGTCTCTTTATGAATGCAAATGGGCGTGTTTGGCGCTGGTGCGCAACTAAACATGAGATTCCCTTTCAATGTTCAGTGGCAGTCGTTCTATCATTTCTTCAGGATTTGATAGATCAAGGGAAAGCGTTTTCAACCGTAAAAGTGTATCTGGCTGCTATATCTGCTTGTCACATTGGTTTTGATAACAAAACCGTGGGGCAGAATCCTTTGATATGCAGGTTCATGAAAGGTGCGCGCCGCGCTTTGCCAGTTTCAAAACCGCTTTCCCCCTCATGGGATCTGGGATTAGTGCTAGACGCACTTTCCATGTCCCCATTTGAGCCACTGGATAAGGTTGATGTCAAAATACTGTCATTTAAGACGGCACTGCTGTTAGCTTTAGCCTCGGCAAAGCGTGTAAGCGAGATTCACGCGTTATCAGTGCATTCAGCGTGTTTGCAGTTCATGTCTGGGGATTCAGGCGTTTGTCTGAAACCTAATCCTGCATTCATGCCCAAAATACTTAAGGCTATCATTCCTCTTGAGTTAAGAGCCTTCTATCCACCACCTTTTGCTTCATCAGAGCAGCAAAAGTTAAATGCATTGTGTCCAGTGCGTTTTACGCATTTATACAGAAAGAACTAGAGAGTTCAGAGAGAGTGATCAGCTGTTCGTATCTTGGATGAAACCTCGTGCGGGAAGCCGATTACTAAGCAGCGTTTATCGCACTGGATAGTGGAGGCGATTTCGTTGGCATATTCTAGTAAGGGTCTTGTATCCCCACCTGGTTTACGTGCACACTCAACCAGGGGAATGTCAACTTCCTGGGCTCTATTTAAGGGAGTCACGTTACAGGATATTTGCAAAGCAGCGAGTTGGACCTCACCGCATACATTTGCAAGATTCTATAAACTGGATGTTACAGCTCAGACTTTAGCACATGCAGTATTGAGCGTAGGAATGTGAGTCACGAGTCATGACTCGTTCAGCCCCGGATGTAGTGATTGTGGTTGGCAGGAGACTTCGAGGCAGGCTATCTGGCAATACGGGAGTTAGGATATCCCACAGTGAGACACCGAAACGTATGCTTGAAAGAGAACAATAGGTTACTTGCGTAACCCCGGTTCTCTGATAGCATTACGTGAGGTGTCTCACCAGATCACCCTCCTTGCTGTGTGAGCGAGGAAGAGGTGTGCTTGTTTTGAATGTCGAGTGACGTTGTGTCGCCCCTTTATACTGAGGGTGGGGACGCCACTCCCAGACACAACGTCACGTCTGCCAGCCAATTGGGGCTGGCGTAATGTAATAGGGCTTCTAGGAATACGCAGAAGGGGCGTATCCCACAGTGAGACACCTCACTTAATGCTATCAGAGAACCGGGGTTACGCAAGTAACCTATTGTTATAGCTAGCAAGATAACTTTAGAGCTCAACGGTGGCCGCCCACTTTTTGGCTGAAAGCTACATTAACGTTTATAAAAAGGTTTAAGCCTGGAACCAAGCCAACAGCTCCGAGATGAATCTTGACAATAAAACATTTGATTTGGCGCCACATTTTTTTTTTTTAAACGGCAAAAAAAAGATTTCAATGGTAGAAGCTCACAGATAGACTGGGAGCCATCAATGTAGATGGATACGGTTAAAAGAGTCAACACATAAAGTATAACGTAACGTTACAGCGGGGTATTTGTGTGATATAAACAGCTGTTTATGCAGATTACCTATACTGGCCATACCTGTAGGCTGGTCAATGATATCCCACATAAAACGCTTTTCAGAGTAGGATAAAGTTACATCACGCCAGACTTGGAGTGAATATTAGCTTTAGGGAATCAGTTGGATAAGTCATGGTAATGAATAAGCTAAAGTTGGGGATTCATCCGTTGTGTGTGTGTTTTCAGTGATTTACTACGAGCCTACTACTAAGTTACTAATACACTCTTATCATAGTTCTAAGTTAATAACCATTGTTAAACATATTGCTGAATATTGAGCCCTGAAACTGCATTTAAATTATTGGGAGAATGTTAGGGTTTGAAATGTAATTACTGTATGTTCATTAATGCAGCTGATTTTTCTGACTTCCATTTTTTTGTTTCTAAGGAACGGCTGCTTGACCACATTTTGGAACGACTCCGCTCTCGTTTAGAGCATATTCTTGGACAATTGCCTCTGGATTTGGACTACTTAGAGTTCATTAGCACACAATAATTTGTGTTTTTAAATGCCATATCCAGTCATATAGCTGTTTCACAGCCTATTTTAGATGCCTTGACAGAGCTACATAGCCTTGTAAATGTAGAAAAAGAAAAAAGTAAGCAACACTATAAAACTGTGCAATTTGAGCAAGGACCAGTTGGACGACCGAGAATGGTCCTGTCTTTGGAGTACATTTCCAGCCTGTTGGACCTTAATCTGTCCATCCCATGCATAGCTGCGCTTTTGGGGGTGTCGAGACGAACAGTCCATCGTCGCATGACTGAATCTGATCTCTCAGTTAGAGCACTGTACAGCACTCTGACAGATGAAGAATTGGACCAGTGTGTGATAGACATTAAATACAGGCAGCCTCATTCTGGATATCGAATGGTGAAAGGACTTCTTCAAGCTCAAGGACTGCGGGTGCAGTATGAACGGGTCAGAGCATTGTTCGAAGAACCTACTCCGTTCCTAGCCCTCAGTCCTTGATGCACATTGATACAAATCATAAACTAATCCGGTAAGTTTTTAAAGTCATTTTATTGACAAAGGACAGATTAATTAAAAACAGTAAGATAATATTGTAATGAAATAATTATACTTTTGTATAGGCCTATTCATCATACCATCTTTATTTAATAGTGCTGCTTTCATGCTACTGCACGCATATTCTCCATCAAACATGATAACTGTGTTGTTCACATTCACTTTTGACATACTAAATTACTTTTTGATTGCTTCTAAAAATGACAGTAATAATCCAGGGTTTTAGAAATTGCTGTATTTTATTTTGCAATTGTTAAAAACATTTTTTAACTTGTTCACAAGTATAAGTTCACAATTCAGATGCTTTTTCAAAAGCTTACCTGTGAAAAGCAAACAACTAACATTTTCTCTAAGTTATTTATCTTTTTTGTATGTGTGTTTTCCTACAGCTACAACATTGTCATCTTTGGTGGCATAGATGGCTTTCCACGGAAGGTAAGCACAGTATTCAGTGATAAACACAGTACACGTTTGTCATTCTTATATACATTTGTGTTTCATCAAAGTAGTAAAACTGCATTGTACTGCAGATTATGTATCTTGGTGCAGCTTCCAACAACCTTGCCGCAACATCCCTGGCATTCTTCCAAGAATCTGTGGAGAAGTTTGGTTTCCCTCTTAGGTAAGTATTTTACTTAGGAATGTTTAAGTTTTACAGTCATGCTTGAATGGTTTTAAACCTCTTTGAAATAACCAAAAGTACACTTTTGTGTGGTATTTGCCTAAAACACTGTTTCTATATTTGTATGAATTGGATAAAGATCATGCTGTATTTCAGGAGCCATTTATACAGGTTCTCTTACGAGAGTACTCGTGTTGCGTAAGCTAGCTTACGCTAACGGGAAAACCTCCTTTTCTTGAAAATACTGAAGCCAAAAATTATCCATAATTTTGCATTTCTTGTCAACGCATTGCAGCAGCAAGCAGACCTAGGCGAGCAAGGTCGCGCGCCCATTGGCTGCTCTGCGGCAACTGCAGCAGCCTATCGACGAGCCGCCAGTGACGTCAGTGCCAATGAAGGCGCTCGCGCCTTAGCACATCATGTCCCGCCGAAATAGGCGTGGCTTATGGCTATAAATACCGGGCTCGGATAAGCTAGCTTATGCAACACTCGTTCCCTCTTCTAGAGAGAACCTTTGTTACGTTAGTAACCGAGACGATTTCAGTTATTTTTGCATGACTGTATAGATCTGTTTTTGTTAAAGCAAAGTCTATATAGATATAATGGGGTACCCTTTATAACTAAGTTAAAAGCATGCATCATGTTCCATATTAATGTTTTGTTGAGATATATATAAAAAAATAACTCTTATAAATGTTACTCTGTTTTAAGGGTACGGGCTGATCAGGGCGTGGAAAATGTAGACATTGCACGCCTCATGTTTACAGTCCATGGCACTGGAAGGGGCAGCTTCATATCCGGCAAGAGTGTTCACAATCAACGGTCAGTCCAAAACTTCAGATAATGCTAGCTGAAAGATACCACCTCACTGCTGCCATACAAGAACATTATTATTTGCTACAAATACAGTATATCAGCTTGCAGCAGTACTACTATTTGAGAAATGTGTGAGCTGAAAGTCCTATCTCCAGTGGAAGCTGCTGTCAGTTAAAGGGTACTGAATTGCAACCTCCTTAGCATGCAAATTCAACAGCCTTTTCCTTGCTGCAAAAAAATAAGTTAGTTTTTTTGCTGTGCAATGGGTCTGGAATTACATCTGTATGTCACTTCTGTTTTGATAGTATGCAGTGACATTATATTCCATTAAACATTGTTTCTAAACAAATAAAGTAGATAAAGAAAAACACAACTATGCATTGAACAATCTGATGAATTTTCCCTGTACATTAAGTTTAAAGGTTCCTATTGAACTTCACTATTTTCCAGAATCGAGAGGCTTTGGAGATACCTGTGGGTAGCTGTCACAAACATCTACTATGATGTTCTCCACTACCTTGAAGAAGAGGGCTTCCTCAACATCGCCAATGCTACACACCTCTTTTGCCATTATGTGTTCCTGCCACAGCTGCAAGATTCCCTGGACACTTTCCGCAGTGGCTGGGACAATCATCCAATAAGAACAGAAGGCCATATGACCTCTAATCAGCTGTGGGAGCTGGGCCGAATCCATCACCCAATTCAAGGCCCAGAATTAGGGAGGTATGTACCAAATGTACAACTTGAATGCTTTCAATAGTGTAAATCCCTACATTTGTGCTTGCAAATGTAACGGGTACCGTGGCAACGGCACCGTGGTGAACAGATTGACTCCTGTAACACAGGAGAGAAACGAGGAGACAGTGTGTCAGGTTCGAGCTCTCTGCAGTAATTTATTCAAGAATTTTCTTCAGCAAACACATCTCTATTATTTAGAGTTATTTTATGTTTCACATATTACATATTCAGTGTTTTTTTAACATTACAATGAATTTCAGTGTCTATGTCAATACAAAATCCATAATAAAATACACCTCTGAGTACCAAATGCATGTTCACTTACTCTTTGTGCTTGTATTTTACACTATTTATCAAAATGAAATGTAAAGACAATGGTAATATTCACCAGCTATGTTTAGGATGCTTAGTAACTTCTATTTCCAGTATTTTATCAGTATCACGTTAATACAGTACTGCAAATCATGCTCAAAACTACTAAAGTGCTCCAAATGTAGCTTCAAACCTCATTTTAAACTGTAACCATTTTTGTCTAAACTCATTGAGAAAACACATTTTCAACTGATGGTGGGAAACTAACATACAGTGAGCGAACCAATCGTTGACATTGCAAGCTCATAAAATACCTTCGTGTGCATTTATAAACATGGAAAAGTGTGTGTGTTGAGCTGATTTGCTCCCTAACGTAATGTCGCGTTGCCAGTAGGCCGTTAATCTGCGGACTTTGCCCTCTCGTTTCAAACTCGTTACAAACAAAATCAGAAACAGACCCTAACGAAAATTACTTCACTAAAGCAGTTCACTCATATATCACACACATTTCAGCATGGCTAAATTCTAGTTCTGATGTGTTGTTGTACATTTACCAACCTGTAACACAGGAGAGAAACGAGGAGACAGTGTGTCAGGTTCGAGCTCTCTGCAGTAATGAGAAACCCACAACTCACGCAGCTAAACCCGTCACTCGATTTCGCCCCTGCTGGCCCGGAGCAAACACTACACAGTTCACTTTTTGAAGAAGGAAAATCACATTAAAAATAAAAACCCTTGGAATACTTTTTTCAAAAAGAAATACAATAACTTGTGTTCAAATAAAAGACAATAATTCTGAATATTCTTGACACAAGTATGACACTTTTGTGGTCGTCACACACTTCCCGTCAAAAAGAAATGGGTCCCACCATTTTCTGCTAAACTTTTCTTAACTAAAATTCTCTTTTCTCATCCTAACAGGCACCCGGAACTGGTACTATGTATGGTGGTGATGTTACGGTGTAAGGCATGTATGTAAATAGGGGGTAAAGGGTAGAATAGGGGTTAAGTGGATATGTTGGTGTTGGATAGGGTATAAGTGAGTGCAGGGGTTGGGTGGTATGAGGTACAATGTAAGCAGGTGATTGTAAGTGTGTGTTTGCCATATTAACTGTGGCTTGTGTTGTCAGTGTGGGCTGACCAAGGTTCTCATATGTAAAAATCTGTCTAGGTTGTCGGCCCCGACTTGATCTCCTGACCTCGGTCTGGTTGTCTGGCACCGTATTGGCTGGAGGCTGTTCCTCCTGGATGAGCTCTGGGGCCTCGTCATATCCATCTTGTTCCTCAGGTCCAGCAACAACAGACTGGTCTTCATCCTCTCCGGAGTTTTCTATCTCTGTGTCTTTTTCAGGCATCAGATCTGCTTCAGGTAAGTATTGCATTCTAACTCTCTCTTCTTCCTGGGCAGGAACTGGAGTTGGGCAACCCAGAGTGATGGTGGGTCGTTGTTGTGGGGCTACAGCGGGTATCTCTTGTATCCTTTCTGCTGGTACCCTCAGCCAATAACGATGGCCATCTGAGTCATCATCAGAATCTGAGTCTGAATCGGATACTTCCTGCAGATCTGTACATCCTGGGACATTGGTACGTCGAGTCTGGCGTTTACTTTTCTGTGTCCCCTTTTCAGGAGCGTCATGGCCTGGAGGAGCTTCAACTGGAAGGTCATTCGCTAACAACAGCAGATTGCGGTGTAGTGTTCTTGTCTTCCTATTGTCCCCAGACTCAGAGTACACTACATACACTGGGTTATCCGCGAACTGTTCTTTGACAACATAGATGGACTTCTCCCAGTATGACCGTAGTTTTCCTGGTCCACCACGCTCACTGAGGTTCCTGACTAAGACCCTATCGCCAGGCTGTAATACCACCTCTTGCTTTCTTGTCGTAAAGCACTTTGCCTTTGGCACTGGCCTGTTTGCTATTCTCATTGGCAATTCGATAAGCTTCAGACATCTGCTTTGCCCACTTCTTTGCATATCCCTTTGGCGAGTCAGGCCCTGTCTCTTCAACCAACCCAAACAGTAAATCAATGGGAAGGCGAGGATGACGGCCATAAAGAAGAAAGAAGGGTGAGAAGCCTGTCGACTCGTGCCGCGTACAGTTGTACGCATGTATGACTTGTGGGATTTGGTCTTTCCATCGCTCCTTTTCTTTCTCTGGCAATGTTCTTAACAGCTGGAGTATCGTCCGATTAAACCGTTCCGCAGGGTTTCCCTGGGGATGGTATGGTGATGTTCTCGAATGACGAATTCCTGACAGCTGTTGAAGTGTACGAAAGAGCTCATTCTCAAATTCGCGGCCTTGGTCGTGGTGTAACTTTGATGGATATCCGAAGCGGAGGACGAAATCATTAAAGATGCGCTCAGCTGCCGTTTTCCCACTCTTATTCTTTGTTGGATAAGCTTGAGCAAATCTTGTAAAATGATCAACGACCACAAGGATATATTCATAGCCACCACGGCTGGTCTCTAGATGTAAATAGTCAATACACACCAACTCTAGTGGCGAGCTTGATGTGATACTACCCATTGGGGCGCGAACATGAGTAACCGGCTTCTTTGATTTTATGCATGGACATTTCTTAGTGATATGATCCTCGATCTCTAGCCATAAAAGGCCAATAGAATCTCTCTCTGGCAAGGTTAAGGACCCTTTCCGTGCCAACATGGGCCATTTCGTTATGGAGTTTCTTCAGGACAAGGCCTTTGTACTTGGCAGGGAGCACCAACTGCTTTCTTTCATTAGCACGCCTGTACAGGAGACCATTCTCCAAGACTAGCTTTCCCCATTCATGGAATAGTCTTCTGGTGGCCCCACTAGCAACTTTCCGTATCTCATCAGTTAAAGGTGTACCAGCCTCTTTTAACTTGATCATTTCACTGATGGCTTCATCTGCACGTTGTGCTTCCACAAGCTCATCATGGCTAATTGCATTTAAGTGATCGAAGGAGGAGACGAGTCAGCTTGGGAGGAGATGTTGAGAGCCGCCACCCAGGCTACATCTTTCTGTTTGGCTACTTTACTTCCATCCCATATCGCGCACCACGTCTTCGCACACTCTTTAGTACAGGACTCAGCATAAGCCTCAATGTCCAAAGGGAGACGTGACAGCGTGTCAGCGTCTATGTTAGACTTTCCTGGTCTGTATTTTATGTCAAATCTGAAATCGGAGAGTTCCCCAACCCACCGATGGCCTACAGCATTTAGCTTTGCTGTGGTCATAACGTAGGTCAGTGGATTGTTGTCTGTATATATCGTGAAGTGAGGTGCATAAAATAAGTAATCTCTAAACTTTTCACACACAGCCCACTTCAGGGCGAGGAACTCTAGTTTCCCACTATGCAGATGGTAGTTTCGCTCAGCTGCAGTTAAGGTCCTAGACCCGTACCCAATAACTCTCAACTTGCCATCCTGGTGTTGATAAAGAATAGCGCCCAGCCCCTGGTCTGAAGCATCTGTGTGTAATACGAAGGGTGAGTCGAAGTTAGGGTATGCCAACACGGGGGGGCTAACAAGGAGAGACACTAGACGGCCAAGGGCTTTCTGATGTTCGAAGGCCCACTCCACAGGTGTTCTGGATGGTAGTTGTGGACCTTTGCTTTTACCACGCGCTACAGCTGCTTGTTCTGGCTTGACTTGTAGTAGCTCATAAATGGGCTTTGCTATCCTTGAAAAGTCCTGAATGTAGGAACGGTAATAGCCCAGGAACCCGGTGAGCTTTCTCACATCTCCAACTGTCTGTGGTGTCCTGCTGGCTAACGACCGCACTGCATCCAGGTCTTTGGGATCGATCCTCACTCCCTGAGCTGACACAAGACGACCCACGTATCTTACTTCCTGTCGAAATAGCTCACATTTCTCAGGTCTCAGTTTCACTCCATGTTGCTGGAGAGCTTGAGTACTTTTGCGGACCCCTTCCACGTGCTCGTCAAAGGTTTTCGTGTAGCAAAGCACGTCGTCAAGATACGGGAGACAGTAATCATCTCTCAAGGGACCCAACATCTCTTCCATACTCCGCTGGAAGGCTGCGGGGCGTTAGAGAGCCAAAGGGATACGGACCCATTCATACAGCCCCAGGGAGTAATGAAAGCAGTGAGGTGCTGGGAGTCTTGGCGATAAAACCCTGATGATAGGCCTTTCCTTGGTCAGGATGCTGAACCAGGAATAGCCACCGAGTGTGTCAGTCAGGTCTTGTATCCTAGGTAAGGGATGTCGATCAGGGATGGTCTTCTGATTCAAGAGGCGATAATCTATGCAGAGGCGGAGTGTACCGTCTTTTTTTCGGACGCAGACCACTGGTGCAGCATAAGAGGACTTGGATTTGACAATCCAGCCTTTCATGAGCAGATCTTGTACATAGTCTTTCACTTCTTTGAACAGTGGTTTGGGGACCGAGGAGTAGGCTCTCTGCACTGGAATCTCGTCTTTGAGGGTGACTGTGGGTTTTTTGAGGGTGACTGTAAACTAGGAATACATCCAATATCATGACTGTCTCGTGCAAATACAGCTGATTCTTCCCAAAGCATTTTCTTGACTTTCTCTTGTTCCTTATCACTCAGATGGCTGAGGTCCACAGGAGGCTGCCACAAGGCTGAAACAGTTTGAGCAGATGGTGTGGTGGCGGCGCTGTCTACTACTACTCTGGGCCTAGAACTCTCTAGTGGATTGCTCTCGATCACCCTAGCCACAGTCTGGACGCTACCAAGGGCTGTCTTCCTTGGTATAGTGACAGCATGTTTAGTGTTATTTGTCACTGGTATAATGACATAAGGTCTCTTTGCAGTCTGTATTTCTAGTAGGCCCTCCTCAATCTCAAGCTCTGTGAGATGGGCACTGTTTTCTTCAGGTTCAAACAAGAGAAGGGGGTCTGACTGATCTGTAGTGGACGGGATCCGACACTTAACCCAGGCTACTTGTCCGGCTGGAACTGCAGTGTCATAATTGCCAGTTCTTAACAGTCTCTGATACATAGAGGGTTTGTCAGTCTGAATGAAGTTCACCAGCAGCTCAACTTTATCAGCAGGGACAGATATTGCATCAGAAAGGAGCATGGTGAGGGCTGGAACAAGTTCTGCTGGGCGATTCTGAATCACTTCCTCTAGCACATTAAATCCAAGTAGTGGCTGTGCAAGCGGGACGCTACAGATGAGGAAAGGCACCATGATAGACTGGCTAAGAACACCATTTCCCCTGAAGCTGACTGCGATGAGGACCCAGCCATCAAAAGGGAGGATGTCTCCATTCACAGCATGTACTTCCAACTCTTCTCTCTCATCAAATATTTCACTGAGTGGCCTAATGGGTGCGTCTGGTAGATACTTCTCTTTCCAGCTTTTATCGATCATGCTCACCTGAGCTCCAGTGTCTAGTAAAGCGTTGACTGTCAAGCCATTAAGGTCACATCGCACAAGGGCTTTGGTTCCTATAAACTTGGCCAGACGCCTACTTGTTTGGGTGGGCATGGAAAGAGAGGGTTGGGGATTGACTTGTTCATTGTTTTCTTTTGGTCTCTGATTTACTAAACGTGTCTTCGTATGACTCTCAGAGTCCCATACGTTACACTCAGCACTGTGGGACTGAACGTGAAGCCCGGTCACTGCTTGTCCCGTGGCAGGGACCGGCTCCAGTTTTCCGGACGCTTGGGCTTCTTCAAACAGCCTACTGCTCTGTGGCCGTCTTCACCACAGTAAAAACAATGAGTGCAACCTGGGTGATTTTGTTCGAGGCAATTGGCACAGCTATTTGATCTGGTTTTCTTTTGATCCACTTTGACTTGGCAGTGATGGCAAGATTCTGGGTTTTGAATCCGCTGTGGCCGTTGCAGCAGTTCAACTTTATTCATTAACTCTTCTACTTTCTCAGTTAACTGTTGGAGTGCATCAGCCTTTGGCTGTTTATCTGGAGCATCTTTCTTTGTGCTACTGCCTTGTACTGCTGCAACTTCAAGCTCTGTGCTATGCACGCTTATTTGTTTCTGCTTCATAACTGACCCCAAACGTCTCTGTCTCTCATTCTCAGTATTTGTTATCTTCATCATTTGCTTTAGGATTGTCTCGTCAGACACACTGCTATCTGAGAGAAATGGTTTAAGTTCTCGACGTGTCATTATGCTTATGGCTGAGGCCCTGATATATGGCGTGAAGGAAAATGTCTTGAACCGTGTTTGCATTGTATTTCACTTCTGTGTCAGCGTATTTTGAAGCAAATAGGATCTTTTGTTTGAGTCCTATTACCCGGTACAAGAACTGTTGTGGAGTCTCACCGTCATTTTGTTTTGTGCACATAAGCTCTTGGAAAAGTTCTGTGTTGCTCCTCCCCCCTAAATGGGATTGAAGAAAGCCCTTCAGCTCGTCTATGGTCAAATCATCCTTGTGCATTAGCATGTCTTTAAAGTTTCCAGATTTAATGACTCTGAGAACGCCTCTCAGTATTTCAGTCTCACTGAATCGTTCTTTAACACCCTCATCGATTTGTCTGCATATGCTATTGTAGCTTAAATCTGAGCTCTGATCACCGATCTGCCCACCTTGAATCTTGAACTCACGACGAAGCAGTGAAAGGTCTCGAAGGGGGGCGGCTCGGTCATATTTTCCGTGTGGCTGTTGTTCAGGTGTGTGAGTGTTGTTATATTGTTGAGTAGATTGTACTGGTGCCGGCGTGAGTGTAGGTGATGATGTGGGGTTGTTTATGTATTGCAGGACTTTGTTGCTAAGCTCAGCGTAGCTAGAAAGCATTCTCTGTAACTCTGTGTCAGTGTTCTGTGTGGTTCTGACATCAGTAAATGTGAGTGGGGGATTGGTAATTGGTGAAGGGGTAGCTACGCTGACCGCAGCTGTGTGGGTAGTATTAGAACCACTGGCTGTCACGTAATCAGTTGTCAGGTTATCAGTAATTGTCACTGGCTGACCTACTGTCATATTCTCACTCAGTACTGGGGTTGACATTATATTGTGCACATTACCTGCTTTAGGTTGAGCATAACGAATCTGAATGACATTATGCACAGTATCATTAAGCTCTAACAACACTGCCATACCTGAATCCTCAGATTCCACCAAAGTGTCACTGTTCATAAAAGCTAGAATGTACTCGAAGCAACTCTCTTCCTCGCCAACCTGAAGCTCAGATGAATCCTTCCCTGGCACAGGACCAACATTTTGGGCTAGTTGGAGAAGTTCATCGGCCGTCAGCGTGAGTAGACTCTTCTTGATGCTCCACACCAAGCCTTTTCTCTCACCGTCCGCCATGACTGCTTTTCTCTCTTCCTCACAGTTGGTTGCTCTTTTCACCCGTAGCTTTTGGTCTGGTTCCACGTGTGCAGCACCGTCGTAACCTCACAGGCACTTGGTCTGGGGAGGCAGGGCCTGTGTATCTGGGATGGTGGATGGTTGAGGTAGGTCGATCTTCGCGATCAGAAGATGAGGGGAAACACTGGCATCACGGATGTAGCACCCAATCTTCCTCTAACTTCAGGGCCTGAAGGGGCGCCAGCTCTTAGAACATGTCAAACTGCTGAGTCTGGTCGTGCTTGTAGCCTGCGCAACTGCTGCCGATCCCCGTACGGGCCACCAAAAATCTGTAACGGGTACCGTGGCAACGGCACCGTGGTGAACAGATTGACTCCTGTAACACAGGAGAGAAACGAGGAGACAGTGTGTCAGGTTCGAGCTCTCTGCAGTAATTTATTCAAGAATTTTCTTCAGCAAACACATCTCTATTATTTAGAGTTATTTTATGTTTCACATATTACATATTCAGTGTTTTTTTAACATTACAATGAATTTCAGTGTCTATGTCAATACAAAATCCATAATAAAATACACCTCTGAGTACCAAATGCATGTTCACTTACTCTTTGTGCTTGTATTTTACACTATTTATCAAAATGAAATGTAAAGACAATGGTAATATTCACCAGCTATGTTTAGGATGCTTAGTAACTTCTATTTCCAGTATTTTATCAGTATCACGTTAATACAGTACTGCAAATCATGCTCAAAACTACTAAAGTGCTCCAAATGTAGCTTCAAACCTCATTTTAAACTGTAACCATTTTTGTCTAAACTCATTGAGAAAAACACATTTTCAACTGATGGTGGGAAACTAACATACAGTGAGCGAACCAATACTCGTTGACATTGCAAGCTCATAAAATACCTTCGTGCATTTATAAACATGGAAAAGTGTGTGTGTTGAGCTGATTTGCTCCCTAACGTAATGTGCGTTGCCAGTAGGCCGTTAATCTGCGGACTTTGCCCTCTCGTTTCAAACTCGTTACAAACAAAATCAGAAACAGACCCTAACGAAAATTACTTCACTAAAGCAGTTCACTCATATATCACACACATTTCAGCATGGCTAAATTCTAGTTCTGATGTGTTGTTGTACATTTACCAACCTGTAACACAGAGAAACGAGGAGACAGTGTGTCAGGTTCGAGCTCTGCAGTAATGAGAAACCCACAACTCACGCAGCTAAACCCGTCACTCGATTTCGCCCCTGCTGTCCCGGAGCAAACACTACACAGTTCACTTTTGAAGAAGGAAAATCACATTAAAAATAAAAACCCTTGGAATACTTTTTTCAAAAAGAAATACAATAACTTGTGTTCAAATAAAAGACAATAATTCTGAATATTCTTGACACAAGTATGACACTTTTGTGGTCGTCACACAAACATTAGTTATGAAGAAATTGCACTTATGTCAATACTCCCTTACCAAAGGCTGGCCTTAAAGGAATACTTTACTGATCAGCATTAAGCTTTGTATCCGTAGTATCCCGGTAGTATTTTCGAACGAAAGTGCATCGGTCCCTCATATCCCACTGCTCTGTTTTGTGTGTGGGAAAAATGCCTCCCTCCGATGATGCGAAAAAAAAAAATGTTCTCGTCGCAGAGGGATGTGAGGGAACGACGCACGTTTGTTTGAAAATATTACAGAGATACTACGGATACAAAGCCTAACGCTAAACGGTGAAGTATTCCTTTAAGTTAATAAATATTTAGCAAAGCTGTTTACAAAAGTGTAGGTTACAGTAAGTGCCATAAAGCCATTAGGGTAAATAATACTGCAAACAAGTAAGGTTTTTCTATTTTGCTTTGATAGGGTATGGATATTCCTCACATTGAGTGGGAAAACAGTGGACTTACTGTTGATGGCTACTCCAGTGTCATCGTCCCAGACAGCCCACTGACTGATGAACAAATGGCAGCTTTAAGAGAGGTTGTTGACCCAAGAGCTGCATCCCAGTCCTTTGGCTGTGATATCTATGTTGCTGCTGTTCAATTTTGTGAGCATGTTCTATCTGAAACCTGACACACACACACATTTCTGTTTCTGTTGTTTGAAACTCTTTTTCCATAGTGTGTCAGATCAGGGCAAGCTAACTACCAACATTTACAAGACATAAATGCATTTTAGGCATTTCTTGTAATTGTTTTGAGTTTTATGAACGGGCCTTTATACTGTACAGATGTGAACAACTTAATTGAACTGGCAATAAAAACCCTTTGTAAGACTGGCAGCAGCTGCTAATGTGTCTATTTGAGCAAACGCCCCACAAATTAATCAGTATATGAGTTGTAGTGACCTACCGTATATGACTCTTATTCAATAGACAAGTCATCACTTTGACAGAGATCCATTGCAAAATGTGCTATTACCACTGAAGATCAAACTGACCCTGCATCACAATATACACATTTTCCTTGAATAACCAGAGGATTAAACATGCACTATTTTTATATTTAGGATGTTATGAAGTTAATCAGACTGAAAACTGTTGCTAAATTGCAGTCAAACTACCCTTAAAAGCACAGATGGGTGTTAAGATGATCAGTGTCATGTCTTTATAGAAGTTATTTGGTACCAAAGATTGGAAAAGCAACAAAGGTTATAGTGGATTTGTTCTAGGCATTGAACATTCACTCTGGAGACAGATGCATTTCTGCATAAGATGTTAAGCACAGTGAAATAAAACAGGCATCATATGAGTTAATCTATGAGTTTCCATCATTCTAATCTGAAACAATAAATGTCAATCACTGATGATTTTTTTTGTAATGAAAACACTGACGGATCGGTCATGAACACAATGATACATTTATTATAAGAACCTCACAGACAAATACTGATGAAGCAATCTGAGAAAAGCAGCGGCAGCAAAATATACTGTTCAAAATAGACTGTTCGTCTCGACACCCCCAAAAGCGCAGCTATGCATGGGATGGACAGATTAAGGTCCAACAGGCTGGAAATGTACTCCAAAGACAGGACCATTCTCGGTCGTCCAACTGGTCTTTGCTCAAATTGCACAGTTTTATAGTGTTGCTTACTTTTTTCTTTTTCTACATTTACAAGGCTATGTAGCTCTGTCAAGGCATCTAAAATAGGGCCAGAAACAGCTACATGACTGGATATGGCATTTAAAAACACAAATTGTGTGCTAATGAACTCTAAGTAGTCCAAATCCAGAGGCAATTGTCCAAGAATATGCTCTAAACGAGAGCGGAGTCGTTCCAAAATGTGGTCAAGCAGCCGTTCCTTAGAAACAAAAAAATGGAAGTCAGAAAAATCAGCTGCATTAATGAACATACAGTAATTACATTTCAAACCCTAACATTCTCCCAATAATTTAAATGCAGTTTCAGGGCTCAATATTCAGCAATATGTTTAACAATGGTTATTAACTTAGAACTATGATAAGAGTGTATTAGTAACTTAGTAGTAGGCTCGTAGTAAATCACTGAAAACACACACAACGGATGAATCCCCAACTTTAGCTTATTCATTACCATGACTTATCCAACTGATTCCCTAAAGCTAATATTCACTCCAAGTCTGGCGTGATGTAACTTTATCCTACTCTGAAAAGCGTTTTATGTGGGATATCATTGACCAGCCTACAGGTATGGCCAGTATAGGTAATCTGCATAAACAGCTGTTTATATCACACAAATACCCCGCTGTAACGTTACGTTATACTTTATGTGTTGACTCTTTTAACCGTATCCATCTACATTGATGGCTCCCAGTCTATCTGTGAGCTTCTACCATTGAAATCTTTTTTTTTGCCGTTTAAAAAAATGTGGCGCCAAATCAAATGTTTTATTGTCAAGATTCATCTCGGAGCTGTTGGCTTGGTTCCAGGCAAAATCTTGAAAAAAATGTGGCGCCAAATCAAATGTTTTATTGTCAAGATTCATCTCGAGCTGTTGGCTTGGTTCCAGGCTTAAACCTTTTATAAACGTTAATGTAGCTTTCAGCCAAAAAGTGGGCGGCCACCGTTGAGCTCTAAAGTTATCTTGCTAGCTATAACGTGTTGTTTAGCTGACTTAACTTACCTAACTTACATAGGAGAGTCACACAAACCATAGCTATATAGCATATGTGTTCCAAACATAATTAGCAACAACATACTTCTGTTCTGTCGAGCCCTGAGTCCGATTGTACATAAACAGCAAACTTACGGGCGCCGTTTTCCTGGAAGTCATCTTTACATCTTTACTTCTTGGACATAGACAGGTCGTCTTCTTCTTCTTCTTCTTCTTCTTTCCGTTTCATGGCCCACTCCTTAGGAGTATTACCGCCACCTACCTGTATACCTTGTGCACATGATCGTCGTGCTCGGCGCTCAACTGTTTTTCCTATCCTGGGTAGCCCGGATGTTACCATGTGAATTTTTTAACTTGAATTTTTCGATCTGAATTTGAGCAGTCGAATTAGACTGATGTTTTCTTTGAAAAATATTAACTTGAAATTTGAGATCTGAATTTGAGCAATCAAATTTGATCAACCTGAATCTTTTTTATCTGAAATTCTGTAAGTTGATTTTTTTTTTAATCTGAATTTGTGAGCATTGAAAAATATTCATCGAAATTCAGGTTTTGAGAGGTAAATTCGAAACAAATAAATTCAGATACATGGTTTCCAAAGTAAAATAATTTCAAAGGGGTGAATTCAGAGCAAATAAATTCAGATAAATGTTTTTCGAAATAAAATATTTCAAAACTAAGTATTCAGTGGCTGTTAAATTTCAAATAGTTATGGCACTTATTTGCTTCCATAAATAACACTTATTCGCTATTAACTGCGACTTTTCCCTCAATAAATTCCTAATTTGATGCTTATTAATAGAAAGGTAGTTGTTAAGTTTAGGTATTGGGAAACTTGGGTAAACATGAGCACATATGACAGGCATGAAACTGGAGAAGTCATGGAGAATGTTATGTTGCCTGTAACATCGTTCAGCATGACTAGTTTGGTGGTGGGTCAGTGATGGTCTGGGGAGGTATGCCCATAGAGGGACCCTCATACCTCTATTCAAGGTTCAAGGTTCTTTATTATTTGTCACATACACAATCATACAAGTATAATCAGAAGTGAAATGCAAGTAGAATTGAAGAAAAATACAGCATTTACATGAGGAAAGTGAGGAGAAAAAAATAACTCCCAGACTATGCTCCTTGGGGAGTACAGTGTGAGAACAGGAAAAACACCTCAGCAACACAAAAGCACATACACGACAAAGCCACAGGGGAAGTGAATATTGGCTAGACAATGGCACTCTGACTGCCCTTAGGTATCGGGATGAAATCCTTGGACACATTGTCAGACCCTATGCTGGTGCAGTGGGTCCTGGGTTCCTCTTGGAGCAATGACAATGGCTGGCCTCATGTGGCGAGAGTAAGCAGGCAGTTCCTGGAGGATGAAGGAATTGATACCACTGAGTGGCCCCCACGCTCGCCTTACCTAAATCCAATAGAACACCTCTGGAACATTATGTTTCGGTCCATCCGATGCTGCCAGGTTGCACCTCAGACTGTCCAGAATCTCAGTGACGCCTTGGTCCAGACCTGGGAGGAAATACCCCAGAATACCATTCGTTGTTTCATTAGGAGCATGCCCTGACATTATCAGTCATGCATACAAGCACGTCTGCCTTACAAACTACTGAGTACCATTTTGAGTTGCTTCAGTGAAATTTCAGCAAAATGGACTAGCCTGCTGCATAATTTTTTTACTTTGATTTCTGGGGTGTATTTGAATTCAGCCCTCTGTAGTTTGATAATTGTCATTTCCATCAAACGATGTGGCATCCTTTCAGTCCTAACACATTACCCAGTCCATCTCAGTATAGATATACAGCATGCTATTATTCCCCATTGAGATCTGATGTATTTTCACATTAAAGTGTTCCTTTAATTTTTTTGAGCAATATGATTTAGGTAAGCAGCATTGCACGACCAAGATGTTTAACCCAAATATTAATGCGATTGGAATGTGACAATCTGATTTGATCAAATAGTAGTTCAATAAACAAAGTTAAATTAAGTGTCTTACATTTTAGACACAATATTAGACACATTTTTTGCTCAATTTTGCTGATGAAATTAGTTCCATTAGATCAAAGCCACAGCAGAACTGTTTTGTGTCTCCAAGCAACATAGCAGTGTTTAATTACTGAATGAATCCACACTTGTGAACGAATCAAGTGAGTCAATAGTTCAGAAACTCATTCATAAAAGATAGTAATTTCCCTCGTTTCTGAATGAATCTGCATTTTGAACGAATCGGTTGAATGAACGACTAAAAGACTAAATGACTCACAGTAATTTGCCACCACCTACTGGTGGTTTGGTTTCATATTTAAAAAAGTTTATTATTTGTCTGTTAAAAAATATAATACAATTATTTCTGCATTTGAAACGTTGCAGTTTAAGTACATTTATATAGAATATCTGTAACTTAGTCCAGATATATACATTGCATTGTTTGTATATGCTGTTAATTATAGTTCTTAGAAAGAAAATCGGAATCGGCATTAATCGATATAGGCAGTTTTCAAGTCACAGTTAAAAAAAGTAATCTGAAAATTCCAATCTGCACATGTCTATTTTTAATGTAACCTCCCTTATATTCAGTTCAAGAATATTTTATATTATTTATTTAAAATAATTAAAAGAGCAGTTTCGTGTATTGTTCAACTGCTTGAGGTTGATTTAGAAAGTAATAAGTATAAGTATAAAATACTTTTTAAAAAGTGCAATTGCAGTAATATATTTACACAGTTAAAGACATAGTTAAAGACACAATTAATAGCTAGCAATTAATTACTTATTACAGTAACATTGTAAAAAAACAAAAAGAAAGAAAGAAAAAAGCTGTTTACGTGATACTGCATTAATTACATACCCAACCTGATCTCATGATGAAAACATACCTGTGGGAACTTTTTCGCAAGACGTGAAAAACGTAGCGCCATGTACGTTTCGTGACACATTCAATGTGAAATATCCACTGAGTGTCACTAAAATAGTGTTTGTTTTTCCCCCGGAACACATGAACGTACATATTGTATGTTTTATGTGATGCTGGTTTTGTACGTGTCGACACAGTTCTGACTTGAAATGTCCATTGAGTGGCACTATAACTCTAATGTTCCATGACGTTTTAAAATAACATACCATAGCCTACCATCTGCACTACACCTAAACCTATCTTATAGTATGAACAAAAGCGAATGTTACGCAAAAAAGCAATTGTCATGTTTTTCACACGATTCATAATCAATAATTCCGTATTCTAAATTAAATTCTGTGCCAGCTGAGCTGCGGAGCTAGCATGATATGTCCAAAGAAAGTGAAAAATATGTAGATGTAATCATAACTGTGTACGAAAATGATTACAAGTGCTCGCTGTTTTACCGCCTCTAATGTTAGTTTCATTTGGAAACTGCAGTCCTATGTACTTATTGGCACATATTTCTCATCTTGCGAAAAAGTTCCACAGGTACGTTTTCTTCATGAGATCAGGTTTCGGTAGTACATACCTGTTCAGTAATTGCATGCATATTCATGCTGTAATCAATATCATCAAAAATATTATGTTCTGCAAATTTCAGGGCACTTGTTTATTTCAAAACTTTTTGCACACAGACAGAAAACTCCCTGCAATACAGCAGATCATGTGTTTACCATCTTTTAACCTAAGAAACAAGACTAAGACGCATTTCCTATCAGCCACATCTTGAAGCTTTTTTTGTGTCTGTTTTAAAAATTCTGCTCTGTTGTCTCTGTGCCTGTTTGAAGTTCAGACAACAAACTTTGGATCGTAGATTAGCATTGATCTATCCAGACATGATCTTGGTGAAACTAGGATTACCAGCACACGTCATAAGTCACTTCTCACCGAGATAAATGATACACAGTGCCAAATTTCAGTCAGGCCATAACAGACACAAAACACGAGTGAAGATCAATTAGATCATTTCAATAGATACAAATCTATTTGTATGACCTTTACAGGGATTAGCAATATAATTCAGACATGTAGAGACAGTCCTAATAACTGCTCAATTAAAGTAGGCCAATTCAATGATCAATTGAATGGGTAAATGTCTTAGATTTCTTGAATTTTCTTAAATTATGGGTTAACCATTTGTACAAGGCCTAACATGTGCGAAAAGAAACATATCAAAATAAGCATTAATATGGATTTAAATAAGAATTATGTGAATTATAGTGAAGTGCATTATATGAATTATGAATTTATTTCCCCCTTGATATATTTATTTATTTTATAAAGAAAATGTGATATAAAAATTTAGAGAGCGATAAAAAATGTAGCCTAGAGATTTGCAGTTTGTTGAAAGAAAGAAAAAAAAGATCATACATTTTAATAGTATAGCTCTGTGTTGTCATCTAAAATTTTCTCAATACTCATCTACATCATGTTTGCTAAGAAATGCCATAACACACCTGTTCTTCTTTATAATTCAGTCAAACTCGAAATTAACACGTTTATGCTCCATATCACCGCAATCGATAGGAAAATGACCATTTGTACAGCAAAGGCTCAAAGTGAAATTAAAACAACAAAATGAAAGTATATAAATAAATGATGAATGTCAGTCTCTGAGGACATTTCAGCTCGTTCCAGTTGGTTGAAATATTGGAAATAAGCATTGCTGTTCAGAGTATACAAACGCTTGCTCATCCTTCAAAGAGACATGAGCGATCCCTCCTTACCCTTTTGGGAGCGCGTGCATTTATTTGCACTCTCCCAAGAGTCCCTCAGTCAGTACACCGCTGCCCCATTATGACTCACCAACAAAGAGACATTTCGAGCTCAACTCTACAAAAAATGATTCAGCGCTCTGACACTTGACACAATGCTTCCATTCTGTTTTCTAAAGAGACCTGGAATCTTAACAGAATAAATAGGACTCTATTTTCTCAACATAGAGCGAGGGAGCACGGTTCCGTTCAAAACAATGGCTCTCCCATGATGACTGTTAAGCTGGGAAACACATATCAGGGAATGGTAAGGCTGGTAAAATGTGGTAGCACTTTAAATACGTTTTAGTGCCTTCTTAGCATGTGTTGTCATTTAAAGACCTCATGAAATGACTTGATTAACTTTTTCTTCCTGGCTATGTCCAAAAGCAGAAAAATGCTTCTAAACAGATTTCCAGTGACAACAGTCTGTAAACATTGAATGCAGCTTCTACATTTTCATGCTAAACAAGTTTTATTTATATCAATAAACTGAACATTTTAAAAAGTAAAATGCTACTGAATGCAAAATGTCACCACTAGTTCTGTCTATTTGCTTGAATATGCATATATATTTTTTCATATAATATAAAAGTATTATTATTTTTCATAATACTTATTATTATTATTTGTATTATTACATTTGTTAAATCTAATAATGCTAATATATTAAAATATATTAACTATACTAATATATTATATATCAATGGTATAATGATATAATAGTATTTTACCACTATTACGAATCCAGTCCGGCTGCTCACCATCAGATGTCGTCGTCTCTTTACATCGACTCTCACACCACACAGACTTTTAAATGTCACTCCAGACTACAGTTCCCATGATCCATCGCACTGATTACACACAGACAGCTGAAAGCACTGATTACACATTCACAGCTGAATCCATTCAGACATGCTTTATTAGCCTTGCACTTCCATTTTCAGATCGCCGAGTATTGTTCTAGCGCTTAGCACTCTCCTAGTGTTAACTGCTCTACCGAGTCTAGTTTCCAGTTCTAGTTAGTCTAGTCATTTTGTGTGTAATAATATTATTAATATGCATTATTAATAGTAATAGTAGTTGCAGCATTAGTAGTAATTTAATATTTTTAATAATAATTACTCTTGTTGTTGTTAATAACAATAATTATTATTAGTAGCAGAGGTAGTATATTAAGTAGTTTAAACATGGTAGTAGTATTAACATCAATAATGTATCATGTATTTTTTTGTATTAAAATGTAATATGGGACATTCAGAGTAAAACACATGCCAAATAAATATGCAGATGATGCACTGTCAACCCCTAATAGGAAGAGCCAAAAGTGAGAGAGATATAGTATAGTACAGTACTGTATAGTGCAGTATAGTATATCATAAATCTTTTTTAAGTCACATAACTCCAGTTGTATTTCATGTGCTTTTAAACAGAAATGGGAGATTTCTAGCCAGGTCAATAGCATTTCATTTCTGTAACTCAGAACATGGCGGCACTATAATAGACTTGCATTTGCACCATATCAGCAAGGACATGCGTGAGACCCACTAACTGAGACTACACCAGCACCAACATGACAGTACGTTTCTTATTTTGGCTTGCAAAGGAACTGAAAAACGTTATTCAATTCTGGGTTTGGTTTTATATGGTTTGCTATGGGCTGAAAACTTGTTGTTACATTACGCATTGTGCTCAGCAGAGTGACTGTTGTGGAGGGAGATGGCACTGCAGACTGGTTTTCATTCACAGCAAATCAAGCGTTGCCAGCAATTCAGAGATCAAAGGAGGAAGACCCTGGAGGTTTTTCTCTGTCAATAAAAAGCCTTCATGGCAGCATGTGGGCTTGTCCTGTGATATTTTTGATTAATAAACCCAATTACACGCTGTTTACATAACCGTCTCCAGATCTGTAAGCTGCTCTCCTGGATGACTGACACAGACCCGAGCAGGTGGCCAGAAACCCTCAAATGTAGAAAAAAAAGCATTTGAACACGATCACGGTATTGGAAAACTATGAGGATTATAAAGCAAATTAAAAAAGGAAATACACTGATGACTGATGTCACCAAGACAATTCTTGATAAAGCTTCAGCCAAACCAAAATGTCTGCAAACCTTCCTCAACCATTCAACATCCCCTTTTCATGATCCAATCAATTCGGATGGATAAAAAGTGCCAACCTACATGTATTCTCATTCAATATCCTTTTTCACACAAAAATACATCCGCTTATGGACTTAAAATGGTTTTGAATGCAGTTTTACATTGACTTTAAAGGTTAACAGCATTCTGAATACCAACATTTTATGACTGACAACTACACAAAGTACATTAACTATTTGTCATTTCTATTTTTGGTTAAACAAAGCATGTCTATATAATGATAATGTGTGTGCTTAGTACAAAACTAACATTTCTGACTTTTACTCAACCGAGGCTCATCCGAAATATGTGCCTCTAAATACATTACCGTTATTACCTACCTTACTGCACGTTTTGCGGCAGTTTCAAAGTGAAACGTCCGGTGAGTGGCACAAAAATGCAGGTTCAATAGATGACCCTGGAACGTTTTTGTACATATTGCGGTGGTTCATAATTCAAATATCCGAGGAGTAGCACTAAAAGTTAATGCTCTGTCGTGTTGGAAATATACCCAAACACAACCCTAAACCTACTAAATAGTGTTAACAAATGCATAAGTTATATAAAACTGCATTTGTTAATGCAGCCGTGTTATTTTAACTTCCTTATGCAGATTTTAGCTGTTTTGTTGAACCGTATTCATGGGGTTCGTACCGGAGCTCTTCATCACCTAAGTGAAATGCTGTATCGCGTGAGCTACCGAGTAAACAGAGTTAGAAAACTCATGCATATAAAGCTGGATATGTGATGACAACATTCAAACAAATCAGTTTTCAAATGTTGCAGCATGTAAAAAATTTTTTAACTAATACATGGAGCTAAAATGTAAATTTGTATGTGTTTTCTCACAATCAATTAAGAGGTTACCTCTTTCATTAAAATTAATTTTTCATGTTTGAATTGAACTTTTTCAGTGTCTTGTATGTATAAATAAATAAATAATTGAATAAATACAGTTTTTTTGTTGAAGCTTGGACTTGGATGTCTCAGGGGTCATCATTATCCTGACTGCTCTTGCTTTGCTGTGATGCGTTTAAAGTGTTTCGAGAGCGAGTGAACGACTGGGATGAGCTGCACTTGATGAATCCTGACCTCTCTGAATAAAAGCGCATCATCACTGCAGCTGGTTTTATATGCAAATATACAAAAAAGAGAGGACCTCTTTAAATTCCAAATTCGTGGAAGGTGTACTGACAACGATATTTAGGAATTTAAGAGCTTATGTGTCTGGCAATGCATGTGGTATTTTGGTTGACTCGTTGTTGCTTAGCAGCTTGTGAAGCAGCTGTGTGGGGGAAAAATATATTGAATTAAAGTGGCATTTTAATGCCATGGTTTTCAGAAGTGTGCAGGATAAGACACCCAGCACAGTTTGAAATAATGTTTAATTCTCCTAAGACCTTTATTTGACCTGAACATTTAAAAATGGATCATGTTATTTTAGAAAAAATCCTAAATCTGAAAATGCATCACATATCATAGATTCAGTTTCAGACAGACTTCAGAACTGCACAGCTTCAGAACTTTTAATACTGCAAAACATGTTTTACTTCTACAGTTGTCTCTAAATGAGTTTAATTGACTAATACTGAATCATAATTCTTAATGTACAGTACATCATAATAATTATATAATGTACTTGTTGTGCTAGTGGTATCAGTAGCTCAAATCTGGGGGTAATTACTTTTTATTTAAAGTAATGTGATGTGTTAGGTTTGTTGATATTAAGGTTGAATTAAATTAACCAATACAAAATAAAATAACATAACATAACATAAGACAACATAACATTGCATATAGCATTTAACATATAACATAACAAAGAAATAAAGAAACAAAGAAAAAAGAAAAAAAAAGTAACTTTAATTACTTAAATCTCATGACAGCTGCAATGTTTTATTTTAAACATTCAGGGGGAACCTGCTGAAAAAACCCTGGTTGAGAGTCACTGCTCTAATGAATCAAGATAAGAAATAAATTGTTCACTAACTTCCACTTTTGTACAAGCGAGAGAGTGTGTGACCCTCTGGGTATTTGACAGGTCTTTGATCTCCACCTTTCCTGTCATTAAAGTGGTGTTACAGCAAATGATGCAATTTACAGCCTTACCTCAGACATTTGTGAGCAGGACAGCGAAACTGATGACCTCAGACTATTTCATGTTGCTGATTTTGGCGTTTTCCAAAAAGCTGAGCTGATAAGCACTTTTCTCATTTTGAGTAAAGTACAGCTAATTATGAAAAAAAAAATTCCCACCTTAATAAATTGTCTTTTATAGGATCCCTGAGTGCTGTAATTAAAATATAATTCTTTCTTAAATAATACATGCAGAGAAGCTCTAAAATGCAAAGTGCCACGCTGTGGAGGCAAATATATGTTTACATTAATTCAATGCAAATTATTCCCGGCTGCGGAGACACAACAGCTTATGGTATTGCTCTAGTCTGAAATAAATACACTCCTAAAGCCCCAGAGGCTGTGGAAATGGTTCTCTGTCCTGACTACTGGTGTATTTTCACAGGCGCAGCATATCAGCAGAGACACAGATCCCAAAGTCGGAGAACAATGAAAGCAATAATAGAGCACTGGGCCCTTCTTGAAAGCCGATACTTTAGCATTTGAGTTGTGATAAGAAAATGGCAAGACATGGTTGCTGTGGAATGAGAGACATCTAAAACCTTTTGCAGGCTAAAGATTTTGAAATGTCTCACCAATTTAGGTGTTTTTGTTGTTGTTGTTTTTAATGCCATTTGTAAATGCTTGGTCAAATGTTACTGTAGCTCTTTAAATTATCTTTGATCTAGTAGCATAGTTTTAGATTTTAGAAGGTAAAAGTACAGTATATATCAATCTATCTATCAATCGACATATATGTTTATCAATAATGCACTGACATTATCAAGTTTGCTACTCTTCGCTAGAATGCCACTATAATTCAAGTTATGAAAGCAAAAAATATCCCAATATGTTTTTTTATATTTATAAGATATGAGAGTTAAGTAACTTCACATGAGTGCCATTTTCCTGAATATTAGTGCGAGTCCGAGTATGATTGTGAATGTTATATTAACTTTATATAACCGTTAAAAAACAAGTTAATATTAAGTGTGTTACATTTTAGACAATAATGTATATATTTTTTTTTTGTCAACAAAAATAGTTCCAAATAGTTCCAAACAAACATGTGTGCGTTTCAGATCAACAGTGCAACTTTTGGTTCCTGACTGAATATGTTTTTGAATTAATCATTTAAATAAATGATTTAATCATACATGCAATAAAAGATCCAGAGAATCACTCATTAAGGGATTAAGTGATGCAATCTATATTTCTATCTTAGTATAGTTTTAAGTGCTTCGTCCTTCAATAACAAATTTGCATTACATTGTAGCTGTTTTACTGAAATACGCCATATAAACTTAAGATCTGACTGAAATCTTGTTGACATTGTGGTAACCTGTTAAAAAATGAAATTCAATCACTCGTTTCTAATGTTGGGATCCTTTAGAATAATCTGCAGAGCTGTAGGTGCTACACAGCCAAAAACAGTATACAGTATGTTTTAACAGCATACGGTTTAACTTCACAACATTTCACTAATTTTACTCTAACTATATAATTAAGAACACCAACAAGGTTATGGTGAAGTTCTGTTATTTGATTTGATCAATTCCTTCTCAGTCAAATTGTAGAAGTATAAAAAAAAAAAAAAAGATAACTGATTCATTGGAATACCTGATCAATACCATAGCAAATGCTAGATGATGTAAAGATGCTTCCAGAAGCATCCAGAATCAGGTTTGTCAAGCTCAGCTGAACAGACCACAAAGAAAGCTGGAATTTATGAGAGCAGCTCCCAAGCTCATTAATCATCTCACTCAGTAGATCTCACAGCGTTGTGGGGATATAAATGTGAGCCATTTGAGAGAGGAGACTGCTGCTTGGGAGCTGTGAACTGGCTGGCCCATCATCTTAAAATGACAAATATTGTATTCTTTTAACTCAGGGTCCCTTTGTCATACACGCCACGGCCCACCTAGTCACTTCATCGATCACCGGCACTGTGCAAACAAGCATGATCTCCCTCATTTCTGGCTAATAAATCTGCTTCTGATCTGTCCGGTGGAGTATAATCATGCACATGGTTCATTCCGGAAGTCAGACTGCTCCCAACATTCAAGCTCATTCTGGATCATTGCTCTGGAACTATACACAAAAAATAATGTGTCTCATGTCTTTCTCATTTTCAGCGAAAATCACCTTCATTATGCTTGGATGTTTCGAAAAGGTTCTTATAAAATGAATATGCGGCTACTAGAGTACTCTGTGTGGTAACTTAAAGTCAGTAATCAAATTTATCAACACAACCCTATTACAGACGGTCTAAAAATGCTATATGGATTTGTTTATGTATTTCATCTACCAGGCAAATATTGTAAATATGATCATTTGGAATGAAATGCATTATTTTAGGTCCTTAAATTTTTATAATTTTGACTTTGACTGTGGTTTAAGTATCACTGGCCGTACAGTGATACCAAGATTCAAAGACTTATCCTAATTAAGACTCAATTAGAGGAAATGGAGGAAAAAATTACACACACACACACGTACACACTATATTCTGAGCAACAGAGATGTGGCAGGACCTGCATCTCAGCAAGATGTTTCTCACTGAAATTGGAAAAACATCAGTATCGAATTTAGTTTTAAGTTCACCCAAAACTGAAAATTAGAACATCAAAGATGATGTGTCAGTCCTGTCCTCCTGTGTCTTGTGTCTCCCTTCCTCTCGTGCCCATATTTGGGTTCATATCCGCGCTTCTAGAGCGCCCCCAAGTGTCCGCACTTCCAGAGCGCCCCTCGAGTGCCCGATGCAGCCCCTACTTCCCCCAAGGACATTTTTTGGGGGGTAGTAGGGCACCAGCCGTAGAGGCCGGGGCGGGGGCTGGGGCCGCGGCCTCGGAGGCGGACTCGCCATGGCTCCCAGCTCCGCCATGGCCGCCCGAGCTCCCTGCTCCTCCATGGGTCCCGGAACGGGCACCGCCCTGGAGACCTCCTGTCTTGTCTCCGTGTCCCTTGAGGCCTCCAGTGCGCCCACCCCCCCTCCCCATTGGATGTTGCATGGCGCGGGACGCACCTTTGGGGAGGGGGGATTAATATCAGTCCCGTCTCCCTGTGTCTTGTGTTTCCATTCCTCTTGTGCCCATATTTGGGTTTTCCAGTCATCATTATTAGTTTATTAGTCCTCAGTCGTGTGTCCTTAATTATCAAATCTCTCCACTGTGTATTAGTCCTGTGTTTCCCTGTATCACGTGTCCAGTCTCAAATGTCATATCGTGTCCCCATGTTCTGTTGTTTTTGGATTTCCGTTAAAGACTGTGTGTTTGGAATCTCTTGAGTCTCCTCGTTTCCACGCACCGTGTTCCATGTTCTAGAGATGGTGACAAGATGTTTAGCTGAAACAATGGTCCTTAGTTCCCTATCAGTCGGTCACTCTCGACGTCACGTCGGAGGACCGACGAATTGGGATCTCGCTTAGAGAGACCTATCCACTTCGAGTGTAAACTAAACAAGCCAATGCACATTGGCATGCGATTATTGCATCCAGCTGCCGCTGATCACAGCGTGAGTATAAGTAGGCAGCAGGTGCAGCGCATATTCAGCTTTTCACTTTGGAGCCGAGCGGTGCTTATCGTTCTGCTCCAGACCTATCCATTGAAAGTGCCTCAAGACTCTGGTGTTGGTGGACGGCGATTCAGCGGTGGTGGTCTCCTTCATCGAGTGGATTGCACACATCAGGCTGCACTACCCCCTGTTGTGTTGCAGCGACCATCTCCCCTGTGCGCTTCAGCACGCTAAAAGAGCAAACACTTCTCTAAAAGAGTGTTACGGGCGGAACGTCTTTTTTAAGACGCATCTTTTCAAAGATGCCCTTCCGCCCGTGCGTTTCTGGATGCGGTCGTTACCTGGCGCCGGGTGATGGTCACGATCGCTGCCTCTCGTGTCTGGGCATTGAACACGCTGAGGCGGCTTTTGTGGACGAGTCATGCCCCCATTGCGGGGGGATGACCGTCGTGGAGCTGCGGACCAGGCTTCGCTTCCTGCAAAGGGGCAGGGTATCTGTGCCTCTGCCGAGATCTAGGGTTCCCCCTGGTGGCCACCAGGGGGGCGCTACTTCCGGCAGTAGCCGGGCTGGTCTTATGGTGACAGTGTGGAATTCCCCTCCAAAAACAGCGAGGGCTCCTCCTGTTACCGGCACTTCGCCGATGGAGCTGCCTAGGGAACGGGCCGGCCCCTCCCATAGAGGGGGGGTACCGCTTGTATCCTTTGGCGCTCCCCCCGACGATCGGATGTTGATCGCTACATCGGAGGGTGAGTCAGACCAATCCGGAGATGATGGTTCAGTACCGTTGCCACCCTCCGGGCGGTCAGCGGTGCCGGATTCGGATCCGGAAATGGTGGCTATGCTTGCCGGGCCGCTGAGAGTGTTGGGCTCGGTGGAGGCCTCCACCGTGTCCCGAACCCTCAAGGCTGGATGATTGGTTTCTCGGGTGGCCCGCGCTGGTTCTCAGGGCCCCACCCGGTGCCTTTCTTCCGGAAGTGCATGATGAGCTCACTGGAACATGGACGGCACCTTTCACTGACAGAAACCGCTCCAGTGGCTCATCCTCCCTTGCCACCCTTGATGGCGGAGCGCGCGGTATACGGAGGTCCCGCCCGGTGGAAGCGATCGGTTTGCGATGCAATTGTGTCCAAGGACCGCTTCTACCTGGCGCGGTAATCCGTTGCTCCTCCCGGGCCTGTAGGCACTCGTCGGCCCTGACCGCCAGTGCCTATGCGGCCCGCGGAGCTGCTTCAGCCCTACATGCTATGGCGTTGTTGCAGGTTCACCAGGCCAAGGCACTGAGGGACCTGCGAGGGTGGTCACGACCCAGGAGTTCTCAGTGAGCTTCGGACCGCGGACCTCGCTCTGACGGCGAAGGTTCTGGGGTCTCTGGGCCGTGTGATGTCCACCATGGTGGTCCAGGAACGCCACCTCTGGCTGTGTCTGGCCGACATGAAGGAGGTAGACAAGGCACGGTTCCTGAATGCCCCCATGTAAAACACCTGCATTTTGCATAATTACTGGGTGCTATAATATTATAATTGTGCATATGTGATGTCATTGTGTTATTACTTAAATAGTTTTTTGAACCAGCGTATTGAAATTTACTGTCTGAATCACAGTTCATGGAAAATAATCAGACTTCCTCATTTGCCTGAGGCTATGGACTGTAATGTTTAAATAATGTTCAGTTTCTTGCACAGACAAAACCTTTTGGTCAATATATTGCCAGCAGCCACAGGTATTAATTTTGTCTCGCATATATATATGCCTTTTTATTTACTCTTGATGTTTATATGGCCATTGACTTGCATTTAAGCTGAAATCATCGTTTAAAAAATAATAATAATAATAATAATAATAATAATAAATCTTCCTTACTGCTCAACTGAGGGGAAAAAAGTAACCTATGAATTAACAGCAAATTTCCATTTTAAGGTGAACTATATCCCTTTTAATGTCATGCATTAACCAAATACACCCCACACACCTTCTTGCTTTAACTGAAGCACTAAGTCATAATATTAGTTTATAAAGGTAAAATTATCTCATTCAATTTTATGATTTATGATGAAAATGTATCCAGGTAACAGCAACATTTTTTGTCAAAATTACTCTAAAATTATTGTACTGAAAATAAAACTGCAGATCAGCAACCACAATCCTTAACATGATGTTCACGCTCATAAAACATACAAGTTAGAACAAATTTGAACTGCACTTATTTGATAGAAAGCTGGTCACACTTTATATTAGGTGGCTTTAACTACTATGCACTTACATCAAAAAATTAAGTACAATGTACTTATTGTGTTCATATTGAATTTCAAAACACTTTTGCTGCTGTTGAGGAGGGATATGGGTAAGGTTAGGGACATGTTTGGTGGTATGGGTAGGTTTAAGGGTGGGTTAAGGTGTAAGGGATGGGTTAACAGTGTAATTATAAATGTAATTACAGAAATTAATTACAGATATAATTGCATATAGGTATTTAAAAAATATAAGTAGGCAATGTCAAAACATGTATGTACACAATAAGTGCATTGTACCAAATTATTAATTTAAATGTAAGTACGTAGTAGTTAAGGCCACCTAATATAAAGAGGGACCGAAAGGCTTAAAATTCTGATTAAATATGGCATTATTTTGTAATATACAGAACCATACTCCTGTGAGTACACATTTGATGTTAAGTAATCAATTGTTACAATATAATTATAGCAGGTTTTTTTTAGGAAATGTATTCTTTAAAGCAGCGACGATCTCGGTTTTGAATTTAAGTTAATCAAATCAGTGACATCACTAAAATTAACTACAGAAAACTATCTCCTCTTGTACATCCACTGGCAATGAATTGCAATTTTAGTTTATTCTAAAAGTAAATAATGTTTACTAGTGTGGGACTTGAACTTGGGTACAGGGGTAAGAATTCTAGCTCTTTCACACCTAGCCATCTCATAGACTGTGAGTTGTTTTAAAAATCAGAATTTGATTTATTCATTTATTATTTAGTGCAAAATTGATATTTATATTTATCAAACTATTATAGATATAAACAAAACTATTCATCCCAAATATAGGTTATGGAAATATCAACTCAAGTGTTACAATTTTTGTAACAATGTAAGTGTAAGTTAAAAACAGCTCGTAAGTGTATTTACTTGTCTCATTAGTGTTTAGTGCAGTTGCCGTTGCAACTTTATAAAATAAAAAATAGCTATATTAACAATTATATAGTATTTATTTTAAAGAAAAGAATAGGTGAACATATGCAACGTTGCTTGATAATTTTGCTTTGGAATCTTCAGAAAACTTTAACTCGAAATTTCTCAGAATCAACTCTGCTGACTCTAATGCCTTCAAACTCATAATTTGCTCAGTCATTTTTTGTCCGATTCCAACAAATCATATCATTTTGAAGGTATTTCAATAGAGAATGTGAAAATAAAAATAAATAATTTTGGAAAATGTGCTCATTACCGACTCATTTGACAGCACGGCTCCACGCTGCACAGTGAATCTCTTATTTGCATTGCGTCTACACGTAATGAGGTTATTCATACGCCTGAACACCTGAACAAAAACTCCAGCAATATAAGCGGTAAGTGGATTCTATCTTAAGCGCCTCAGATTTACTGTTAGGCTCAAGAAATCAACAGATGTCAGAGATTGGATATAATGCTCAACACTGGAAAAACATGTTGAAATAGAAACTGATCTCCAGAGCGCAAACCATAACACGCTGGATAGTTTGCCAAATCTGCAATAAAATGCCATTACAGCTTTAACTGAGGGTGCTTTTGATTTAATTTGAGGGTGCTTAGCACTCAGGAGAAAACCTACCGCTTAAGGGCATAGAGCCGTCTCGTAGACGGGGCTCTAGCCTGAGAGATAGTATTCAGTGCACTTTCGGGGAGATATACTGATTTTCATCGTGAGCCCAGAGGTGTAGGGTCCACAGCTCGGCCCGGGGGTACCAATTAGTTCTGTTCGCATTAGAGAGGAGGTCCTGCCTCAGGGGAGTGGGCCACAGAGCTGCTGTCAGTGATGATTATTCCAGGGTGGGGCCACCAGAAGCAGTCTGTGCCTGCTTCCCCTGACTCGCCTGATTACCTGAGGGATCAGAGTGATCGGGGGAAAAGCATACATGAGGAGATTGGGCCATTCGCAGGTCAACACATCCTCGTTCTTCGAAAAGTACGTTTGGCAGTGAGAGTTGTCTTTTGAGGCAAAGAGGTGGAGCATATTTACGTAGGTGTACAGACGTACACCTACGTCTGTAGGTGGAGCATCCACTCCTCTGAGGGGAAGTTGCTCTGAGATAGCATGCCTGCTCCTTGGTTCAGTATGCTGGAAAAATATGCTTCCCTCAATGAACGCAGGTTTACATGTGCCCACTCCAAGAGGTGTTTTACCATCTCGAAAAAAAAACTATTAGAGTACATTCTGCAAGGAAATACTATTTCAGTCTATTGCAAAATTCCAAATTTAATTCAATATTTAATTTTTTGTTCAATGGGTCTCTAAGTGTGTCCAGTACAATAAGGCAGATCATTTTCATGCATTGGCTGATATTAAAATATAATTTTGTCAAAATAAATGAAACTTTAAACATATACGTAAATATTTAATACATATATAAACCTGTATATACTGTGAATTATTAAGTATGTTTGTTCAATAAGTTGAAGAACCTTTTTTTTATTATTGTATGTGCTATGATGTATTAATTAAGGTTAAATATGATGATCGCCCTCTGTATTAATGCCAATTTACTTAGAAAAGTGGTTCCGGTAGTTCAAAATAAAGGGCTGATCAATGAAGCCTATAGACATAAACAGTTACAGTATATGTACAGTATATATATAAGGTTGGACCATTTAATTGTCTGTCAAATCTCATGCCAGCAACAGGTATGATAAACAAGAAACAAAGCAGAAGAATATGGCTCCAATACTTATTGACAAAATGATTGGGCTCTGTTTGCATATCAAGCATTTGTATTAAATCCTTAGGTGAATTGTGGCTAGGAAAGATGTGCTAGTGCATGACAGCATTAACTGACTTGACAGCAGCCTCAGATAATTACTTTGATTCAGCCATGTTCATCAAGGCAATCATTGGAAACATCCTCATGAATATTTGAAGTATGTTTCACCGTTCTGTTGTAATTAAGATGAGTGCTCTATCACTTTAGGAAAAGTTTAATTAAGGAAAGTTTTCTGGTTATTATATCAATCACACAAGGCTTGACTATATGTTATTGATCAGTTGCTGAATGCAGGTACCACATAAAACAACAATCAAAAAACACTATATACACACAAATATCCAGTACCAAAAAAATGCAGATGAGCTGAAGGCCACTGTCAAAGAAACCTGGGCTTCCATACACCTCAGCGGTGCCACAAACTGATCACCTCCATGCCATGCCGAATTGAGGCAGCAATTAAAGCAAAAGGAACCCCTATCAAGTATTGAGTACATATACAATACATTCAAATACTTTCCAGAAGGAAAACAATTCACTAATTTTTTTTTTTTTTTTTTTGGTCTTATGAAGTATTCTAATTTGTTGAGATAGCGAATGGGTGAGTTTTTGTTAAATATGAGTAAAAGTCATCACAATTAAACGAACCAAAGACTTAAACTACTTAAGTCTGTGTGCATTGAATTTGTTTAATACACGAGTTTCACAATTTGAGTTGAATAAATTAACTTGCCACAACATTCTAATTTATTGAGATGCACCTGTATATATGTATAAACTATATTGCCAAAAGTAATGGGTCACCCCCTTCTAATGAAAGTTTTGACTACTTTAGTAATTTTCATGAGTTCAAATCAATATATGTTAAAGCATATAATGATATTTTAGGGAATATTGTGCTTCTAATTTTATAGCAACAATTTGGAAAGGACCATTTTCTATTCTACCATGACAGTGCCTCTGTGTATAACGTTTGCCAACACTTATAATTTCCCTCTTGTTCCATGTGAATCCCGAGTGGCAGTGGCAGCCTTAGATGGATGTCCTTTAGGCACAGGACAGGTCAAGTTCATTACCAAAGATCTGTGTCTCCGAACTGGCATACTTCACATGGAGACCATTCGCCTATTCGCCAAAGACTCTCCTCAGAATCCCATCATCCTTGGTCTGTCCTGGCTGGAAAGACAACCCCTGAATTTCATGGACAACTAGACAAATCCTACAATGGTCTGACTCCTGCCAGCAGAAATGTTTGCTCACCAACCTATCGCACACCTCTCCAAGACCAACCCAGAAAATAGATGATTCGCCGGTTCCGGGAGTACCTTCTGAGTACCATGACCTCATTGATGCTTTCAGCAAGACCAAGGCCTCACAACTTCCTCTGCATCGACTCCGTGACTTCGCTATCGATATTATCCTAGGATAAAGCCCATCTAGAGGTAGGGTTTTCCCTCTATCACAACCAGAATCTGAGGCCATGAAGGCATATATTGAGGAGGAGCTGTCAAAGGGTTTATCAGGCCATCCAACTCACTTGCGTCAGCTGGCTTTTTCTTTGTCAAGAAGAAAGAGGGAGGTCTTCGACCATGCATTGATTACCGCAGTCTCAATGAGATAACGGACAAATTCCATTACCCTCTACCTCTAGAGCAACCTCGCACTGCAAAATATTTCACCAAGCTCGACCTTTGTAGCGCCTACAATCTGATTCGCATTCGGGAGGGAGACGAGTGGAAGACTGCTTTCTCAACAACGTCTGGGCACTATGAATATCTCGTCATGCCGTTCGGATTGGTCAACAGTCCTTCAATCAATGCTTTCCATGACATGTTGAACAAAGGGGTCATAGTCTACATTGATGACATCTTGATTTATTCGGACACCCTGGACTCACATGTGCAGCAAGTGCGGGCAGTGCTTCGAAGGCTCATTGAGAATCAACTTTATGCCAAGATTGAGAAATGTGAGTTCCACCAGACAGTTACCTCTTTTCTTGGTTACATCATTAGCGCTGAGCGGGTAGCTATGGATAACAAGAAAGTATCATCTGTGCTCAACTGGCCTCAACCCACTACGGTAAAGGAACTACAGCGCTTCTTGGGCTTTGCTAATTTCTATAGACGTTTCATCCGTGACTTCAGCACCGTTGCAGCACCTCTCACCTCCATGCTAAGAGGAAACAAATGACGTCTACTCTGATCACCATCGGCCACCAGGGCATTTCAACAGCTAAAGGAACGTTTCACCTCCGCGCCCATTCTTCACCATCCTGGCCCTTAATTAGAGTTCTTTGTGGAGGTGGATGCTTCCAACACAGGCATCGGAGCATACTCTCTCAGTTTTTAGAAATATTAGCTTAGACGAACTATCACTTAGCCTATTCGACAGTGTGATGACGGGTGCTAGAGTGACGTCATCACTACCGCGATAGCGGGAGCATGTGAAGTCTGTACAAATAACTGGTTTGTTTCTTTACATTTGCTATTAATGTTTTTGCATTTCTGTTGACTAGGTTGGAGTTTATTAGATTCGTTATCCTTTAATGTTTATGTATAAGACAGTTTAAGATATCATGCGTTTGGTGTTGACTGCAGATAGGTGCACATATCAGTGGTTATCTGGCGTGTTATGTCTACTACTGTTTCCTTATGATATATTTCCCCATTAACCACACAGAGACAAGTTGTAGTTGTATTATTTATTATTTCAAGTCTGTATTTATCTTTACATTTATGCGGCTACCTTCCATGCTGTGTACTCACCATATCCTGGTCCTGTGACTCCTCAAAGGAGGAGGCGGGACTACAGTTTCCCTTTTTCTTGAGTTGGGTTAAACCATTTCTATTAATAGGGAGGGGGCTTAACCCTTGGGGATGTAGACATGAAGAGATGTCTTATGATGATTATTTATATTTTGCTTCTGTTAGAGAATTGCATTTATGTTTTTATTTTATGTATTTTTGGAGTTTAATGGTCTAAATGGTTAAATGAGTTTGTGTTTGTGCTTCAAAGGTTTCTGATATTGAGGCCCCGGCAGTTGGTATGGTCTTAGGTGTAATGAGCCTGTCTTAGGCTATATAAGCCAGTCTAAATTGAATATTGAAAAGACAAGGTGGGGGCCTACTGCTTAAAGTGGCTAATGTACATTTTGCTGCCTGTAGCAATTTGTTTTCTTTGGTCGTTTAAACGTCAAAGTGGACACTGAGTTAAGTTCCTATTTTTTTGTTTATTTGATTAGTTTCAGAATTCTATTTGTACAATTTTTTCCTCACTTATGGTGAATATGTATACCCCTACTTCTCCTCTGGCATTTAATAAAAGTCCTCTTTGGATGAAATCTGAGTCCTGAGCCTATCTACCACCTCCCTTTGACCAGCACGGGACACGTTACGACAAATGGTGGCAGCGGTGTTGTCCAGTGCAGTAGAAGGCTTCAGGAAAACGTCAAAATGCCACCCAAGAGGCAGACTATTCAGAGAACAGTGGAGGAAGATGAAGATGGTGGTGAGTCAAGGCGGACCAAGAAGAGGCAGGGTCGGTAGCAACCACTTCAATAATGGCGGACCCAATGGGGAGAAAGTGGATCAGCTCAGGAAGGCGTTGGAGAGCTTCATGCAGTCACAGCATAGCAGAGAGTCTTATCTAGAAAAGGAAGCGGCGTCAAGAACACAAGTGGCGTACCCTTCAACATCAGTTCGGGCAGTTACAGGCGGAGGTGCGGAGAACGGCAAGAGCAGCAAACATTGGGAGGTGTGGCAATGCAATTTCCCTCTTGACTTCCTTACGGCGTAACCTCTCCCACGTATTGTACATAGAAGACAGAGCAGCAAATTGGAGGATCAAGAGATAGCACCACCGGTGACCAGGCAAGGAGTTGCTCCACCGCAATGGATGGGCTGGCAAGGCCGAAGATGTTACCTCTTCAAGAGGATGATGACATCGAACATTATTTGACAACATTTGAGCGGATTGCGCAAGCTTGTAGATGGCCAACAGAGGACTGGGTGTTGCATCTAGTGCCACTGCTGACAGGCAAGGCAAGGCGGCTTATGTTGCCATGGATCTAGATGACACTTTGGTGTATACTAGAGTGAAGGAAGCAATCTTGGTCAAGTTTGAGATTAATGCAGAGACCTACAGGCGGCGCTTTAGGGCAAGGGCCCTACAGCAAGGGAGACTCCCAAGAGTTGCAGGCAAGATTGAAAGACTTGTATGACAAATGGATAACACCTAGGCATCGGACTAAGGAGGAAATAGGAGAAATGATTGTTCTAGAACAGTTTCTGGCTGTGATCAACCCTGAAATTAGAACTTGGATTTGTGAGCACAACCCCACCTCTTCGAGACAAGCAGCTGAGTTGGCTGAGACATTCATCGCTGCTAGGCGTTCAACTTACCAACTGGGTCACAGCCAAGGCGGCATCTATAGTGCAACTGGTAAGTCTGGGCGGGGGTTCGGTAGTGGTCAACTTTATAGCAATACTAAAGGCTATAGTTCACAGACTCCCCAATCCAAATCTTACCCTAAAAGTTATCAACAGTCAGAAAGTCCACACAAAGAGAAGCCAGTGATTATCTGTCATGGATGTGGCCAGGCAGGGCATAAGAAGGTAGAATGTGCATTACAAAGGGTCAGTAATGCACGTCTTTGTTATGTCCCTAGACCGTCGCAAATACTAGGGGAAGCAGGTCAGAATATAGACACAGTGGTCCCGGTGAAGATAGGAGGTAAGCAGTTCATGGCTTTGGTGGATACGGGGTCTAGTCAGGCTGGTGAGGGAGGAGTGTGTTAGAGATCTACATATGTCCAGACAAGGCAAATTAAGTGCGCTGTGTCCATGGAGATGAAAGAGAATATGCTACTGTTGATTTGAAGATGGAGGTTGAGGGACAACCCTACCTTTTGACAGTAGGCATAGTGGACAAAGCCCCTTATGCAGTTATTTTGGGTAGGGATGTGCCTGTGCTGGTTGACTTATTGCAAAGACAGACGGGTGAAGCTGATGTCAGAGTAGTTACAAGAGCAAAGGCAAAACAGATAGAGGAGCGTAAACAGACTCTTAACTTGTTACCTTTTGCGAAGGAGCCCAAAGGTAAAAGGTCCAGAAGAGAGAAAAGAAAAGAAAAAGTCAGGGGAACAGTTATTGTTGAACAACTCCCTGAACCAGACAAGAACGACTTGTATGATATACCTCATAATATCTCTGATTTGCAGAAGCAGGATGTTACCCTTGAAGGGCTATTTCAGAAAGCTGGTAGTTCACATTCGAGAAATGGACTTCAAGACAAAGAACGGTTTGTGGTGAAGGATAACAGGTTGTACCGACAAACAGATAGTGGTGATCAGCTAGTTGTCCCATTGTCAATCAGGGCTAAAGTGTTGCATTTGGGCCATTCCATTCCTTGGTCAGGGCACTTAGGGCAACAGAAAACGCTGGCAAGAATTTCAAGCCGATTTTACTGGCCCCGATTGTACATGGATGTGATTGACTATTGTAAGTCATGTCCAGAGTGCCAGTTAACAGCCCCTGTTAAGAAGGGTGACAGAGCACCCTTGGTCAGCCTTCCTATAATTGATGTACCTTTCACAAGAATAGCTATGGACATAGTAGGTCCTTTAGAGAGAAGTAGGTCAGGGAACCGTTACATTTTGGTTGTGTGCGATTACGCTACAAGATACCCTGAAGCCTTTCCTCTTAAAAAGATTAAGACCAGGCAAATTGTGAATGTGTTGGGGCAGTTGTTTTCACGGGTAGGGATACCTACAGAAATCCTTACCGATCAAGGCACAAATTTCACTTCCAGACAGATCAAAGAAGTTTATGCTCTGTTAGGCATACGGGCCATTAAGACCACTCCGTACCACCCCCAGACTGATGGCATGGTTGAGCGGTTCAATCAAACTTTAAAGGCAATGCTCCGCAAGTTCGTATCTGAAACGGGCTCAGACTGGGATCAGTGGCTGCCTTACCTTCTCTTTGCCTATCGAGAGGTTCCTCAAGCCTCAACAGGTTACTCTCCGTTTGAATTGCTCTATGGTCGCCAGGTACGTGGACCGCTGGACATTCTGAAAGAGGCATGGGAGGGAGACAAACCAAGAGAACAGGTGAATGTTGTTTCATACGTCTTGAGAATGAGAGAAAAATGGACTCTATGGCAGAACTGGTCCACATCACTATGGCCAAGTCCCAGCAACAACAAAAGTCATGGTATGACCAGTCATCTAGGCAAAGAACTTTGAACCCGGCCAAAAGTGTTACTTCTACTTCCAACGTCAGACAGTAGTCTGCTCGCCAAGTGGCAGGGCCCTTATGAGATACTGAGAAAGGTGGGTCCTGTCAATTATGAGTTATATCTGCCTGACCGTCGGAAGAAGAATCAAGTCTTTCACATCAACTTGCTGAAACCCTGGCAGGACAGATCAGGGCCATTGTCAGACCAGCTGTTTGCACGGAAAATCGACGAGGAGGAAGAATCCAACGAGCAATATTTCCCAACAGTTATGAGTTCTCCTATCTTTCCAGAGTTGAGTCATCTGACATCAGAGCAGCAGGAAAACCTTCAATTACGGGTCCCAGAGGGCCTTTTCAGCGACAGACCAGGTAGAACAGGGGTAATGCAACATGACATCCGCCTTCTATCACCTGGTCCAGTTCGACAGACTTGTTGTAGGGTTCCTGCAAGGCTCATACCAGAGTTGAAGAATGAAGTAAAGGTAATGCTGGAAATGGGGGTGATCGAGCCATCGAGGAGCGAGTGGTGCAGTCCAGTCGTCTTAGTACCGAAAAAAGATGGCACATTAAGATTTTGTGTAGATTTCGCCAAGCTGAACGCTGTTTCTGCCTTTGACCCTTACCCCATGCCAAGGGTTGATGAACTCATAGAGCGTTTGGGAAAAGCCAAATATCTAAGCACCCTAGACTTATGTAAGGGGTATTGGCAGATTCCTTTGACTAACACTTCCAAGGAGCTGACTGCTTTTAGGGTCCCAAGTGGTCTCTATCAGTTTACGGTCATGCCGTTCGGCCTTCATGGGGCCGCAGCCACTTTCAGAGGACTATGGACTGTGTACTGAGAGGTACTGAGGACTTTGCAGCAGCCTACATTGATGATGTGGTGGTTTACAGCTCAACATGGGAAGACCATATGGAGCACCTGTCGGATGTATTCTCGAGAATTCATGGTGCTGGGCTTGTGGTTAATGCCACTAAATGTTATTTAGCAAAACCTGAGGTGTCTTATTTGGGGTAATTAAACCTCAAATGGACAAAGTGGAGGCTGTGCGTTCTTGCCCGCCTCCAACAACCAAAAAGCGGGTGAGGTCCTTTTTAGGTCTGGTAGGCTGGTACAGACGTTTTATTTCCAATTTTTCCACCCGAGCTGCAGTACTCACTGACCTCACTCAGAAGGGCAGCCCCCAAAAGGTTGTGTGGTCACCTGAGTGTGAGACAGCCTTTCAAGATCTCAAGGATTGTTTGTGTCAGGGGCCGGTGTTGCAAAGCCCCAATTTTGACCTTTCTTTCACAGTGCAAACCGATGCATCAGGAGTAGGTCTAGGAGCCGTCCTGTTGCAAGGTGACAGCCAATCGAAGGCCGGTACAGTATATTAGTCGGAAATTGTTTCCCCGTGAGGTTAGGTATTCTACTGTGGAGAAAGAGGCACTGGCTATCAAGTGGGCATTAGATACTTTGAAGTATTACCTCATTGGTAAAGACTTTACCTTAGAGACTGATCATCGTGCCTTACAATGGCTCCACAGGATGAAAGACAGCAATGCCCGCATTACCGTTGGTTCCTTTCATTGCAACCTTTTAAGTTTCAAGTTAAATATAGGGCTGGAGCTCAGAATGTTGTAGCGGACTTTTTGTCCCGTCACTATGAGGAGTGACGGGCTTAGGGTGGGGTGTGTGATGGACGGGTGCTAGGTAGCGTCATCACTACCGCGATAAGGATGTGAAGTCTGTACAAATAACTGGTTTGTTTCTTTACATTTGCTATTAATGTTTTTGCATTTCTGTTGACTAGGTTGGAGTTTATTAGATTCGTTATCCTTTAATGTTTATGTATAAGACAGTTTAAGATATCATGCGTTTGGTGTTGACTGCAGATAGGTGCACATATCAGTGGTTATCACGTGTTATGTCTACTACTGTTTCCTTATGATATATTTCCCCATTAACCACACAGAGACAAGTTGTAGTTGTATTATTTATTATTTCAAGTCTGTATTTATCTTTACATTTGTAAACGGCTACCTTCCATGCTGTGTACTCACCATATCCTGGTCCTGTGACTCCTCAAAGGAGGAGGCGGGACTACAGTTTCCTTTTTCTTGAGTTGGGTTAAACCATTTCTATTAATAGGAGGGGCTTAACCCTTGGGGATGTAGACATGAAGAGATGTCTTATGATGATTATTTATATTTTGCTTCTGTTAGAGAAATTGCATTTATGTTTTTATTTTATGTATTTTTGGAGTTTAATGGTCTAAATGGTTAAATGAGTTTGTGTTTGTGCTTCAAAGGTTTCTGATATTGAGGCCCCGGCAGTTGGTATGGTCTTAGGTGTAATGAGCCTGTCTTAGGCTATATAAGCCAGTCTGAATATTGAAAAGACAAGGTGGGGGCCTACTGCTTAAAGTGGCTAATGTAGATTTTGCTGCCTGTAGCAATTTGTTTTCTTTGGTCTTTTAAGCGTCAAAGTGGACACTGAGTTAAGTTCCTATTTTTTTGTTTATTTGATTAGTTTCAGAATTCTATTTGTACAATTTTTTCCTCACTTATGGTGAATATGTATACCCTACTTCTCCTCTGGCATTTAATAAAAGTCCTCTTTGGATGAAATCTGAGTCCTGAGCCTATCTACCACCTCCCTTTGACCAGCACGGGACACGTTACGACAGACAGATTCTAGAACTAGAAAATTACCAAAGGGCATTTTGGGTTGAGCGAGTGGCGCTGAGCGTACAGAAGGAAATATTTCCTCTGAAGGAAATATGACCGGTACGCTCTCCGCTCCGCTCCCTCTCCACTCCGCTCACATGCTCCAGTGGCGGCACATGTATGCAAATTAATTATCTGCCAGCAGGAGGCGCTGTTGGAGTGGGAAAGCTCAAGGTTTCCCCGGTAACGCTGTACACAAAGCAGAGCTCCGATCACAAATGCTGCTTTACCACATTAAATGCAAGAATAAATGAAAATGACTTCCATCATTTTCTGAAAACAGTCGGTTTCCATCAGAAATACACTGATATAAAATCACCCGCACCGGGCTTCGATTTTTAAATGTGCAGTGCTCAAACAAGCATTCTGCCCACCCACCAACCATTCAAATTTCCGTAGGCAGGATTTATTTTTGTGACATCACAAATACAGAAAAACGTACTCGGTTACTATCGTAACCTCGGTTCCCTGAGATACGGAACTAGTACTGCGTCTTGTAAAGACGCATATGGGAAAATGCCTTTTTTCTCCTGAACTGAATTCAGGGAATTCGATAATTATTTAATCACGCGGTGAAACTGCACGAATATTGGTTCGTGCAGGTGTAGAAAAAATGAACCAATGGGTCAGCAGCGGGCTGCGAACCTATGGCGGCGATACCGCCAATATTCCGCCCGAAACGGGTGGGGCATCTGGCTATATAAGCGGTCGTTTCGCCATAGGATCTTCAGGTTTACTTCGACTGAAGTGATGACTGAGTTGTGCAGCTACCTGGCACGGCAAAGTACGCAGTACTCGTTCCGTATCTCAGGGAACCGAGGTTACGATAGTAACCGAGTACGTTCATCGATACTCCACTGTACTGCGTCTTGTAAAGACGCATATGGGAACTGAATTTAATCACGCCGTGCTAGGGTAGATGAACGACTGTATATACTTCCATAAACATAAATGCCCATAGGGAAGTAAGTAGTATACTTCAGGCTAAAGCGAGCTAAACTCATAGAGGTCATGCTCGGCCTGGATAATCGTTCCACTTCTGTATACTCAGTTAACCGGAGTATGCAGGCTACCAATCAGAGAGCCTGAGCGCATTGCGGTCAAGAAATCTCTGACAGGATTGTTCCCACAGCGTATGTGTACAAGCTCATCTAAGCAGAGAGGACTCTGGCCTGTAAGGCCAGTATGTCCAGGTTATAAAACCTAGCAAATGTGGACGGAGTGGCCCAGCTAGCCGCCGTACAAATCTCTGTAATGGATACACCGCTAGACCACGCCCATGACGAGGCGATGCCTCTAGTCGAATGGGCTCGTACTGCAATGGGGCATTGCAGGCCCAAAGAAGAGTATGCCAGCATGACAGCATCCACTATCCACTTAGAGAGTCTCTGCTTCGTGACCGGATGTCCTTTGGTGCGGATCGGTGCTGGACCGGATGGAATGCATAAAGGAGGAGGTTGGGCCAGTCGTGGGCCAACGCGTCCCTGTCCTTCGAATAATAAGTTGGGCAGTGAGAGTTGTCTTTGGAGGCGAAAAGGTCTACTTCTGCCTTGCCAAAGGTCTTCCAGATCTTCTGAACCACCTGCGGATGGAGCATCCACTCCTCTGAGGGGACATTGCTCCGAGATAACATATCCGCTCCTTGGTTCAGTCTGCCCGGCAGGTGTGCTGCCCTCAGCGAGCGCAGGTTGAGCTGAGCCCATTCCAGAAGGCGCTCTGCCAGAATAAAGAGGCGCTTCGAGGAGACACCTCCCTGGTGATTTATATAGGACACCACGGACATGTTGTCTGAGCGAATCAGCACATGGCGTCCTATTAGGTCCGGCAGGAAAAACTGGCAGGCTCGACAAACTGCTAGCATTTCCAAGCAGTTGATGTGGAAGCCGCTCTCCGTCTTCGACCAATGGCCGAAGGTCGGTTTGCCTTCGCACAGCGCCCCCAACCTGTGTTGGAGGCGTCTGTCGTGACAACTTTCCTGGTGTGGACCAACCCCATGGCCACGCCCTTCTCCATCCACCGTGGGTTCTTCCAGGGGGTCAGGGCTGTTACACAGGCCTGATTCACCCTGATATGCAAGCGTCCGTGACGCCATGCGTTGTGTGGAACCCGTGGTTTCAACCAGCGTTGAAGGGGGCGCATGCGGAGCAGGCCCAGCTGTAACACTGGCGATGCTGCGGCCATAAGGCCCAGCATTCTCTGAAACACTTTGAGTGGGCGAGCGGTGTCGCTCTTGAAGGTGGCCGCGAGTTTCTGAATGGCCAGAGCACGTTCTATCGCTATCACCACTCTCATGTGAGCTGAGTCCAGAACTGTACCCAGGAATGATATTCGTTGGCTGGGAGACAGTGCGCTTTTGGCGAAATTGACCCTGAGCCCCAGGCGCTCTAAGAGGGGGAAGAGCCGCGTCCATGCACTTCGTAAAAGTACGGGGGGCCAGAGACAGCCCAAAGGGTAGGACCGTGTACTGGTAAGCCACTCCCTCAAAGGCGAATCGCAAGAATTGTCTGTGATGGGGGGCTATCTGGATGTGAAAGTATGCGTCTTTCAGGTCCAGAGAACAGAACCAGTCCTCTGTGCGAATCTGCGAGAGGATCTGCTTCAGCGTGATCATCCTGAACGGCCGTCTCATGAGGGCGTGATTCAGGCGTCTGAGATCGAGGATGGGCCAGAGGCCGCCATCCTTTTTGGGGACGAGGAAGTAACGGCTGTAAAAGCCTGACTCGCTCAAAGCTGGAGAAACCATTTCTATGGCTCCTTTTCCAGCAGCGTCATCACCTCTGAGCGCAGAGCGGCGTTCTCGCCCTGCACCGAGGTGGAGACCACGTCGCTGGCTGAGCGGGGGTCTTGAGTGAATTGGAGTGAATAACCTTGTTTTATTATCCCCATAACCCACTCTGACACTCCGGGATGGCCTGCCAGGCCTCGGCCCGCGTGGCAAGGGGTTGGATAAACTCAGTGGCCGGCTGCTGCGGAGGCAGGGCACTCGTGAGGGACGGAAAAGGAAAATTGCTCTCTTTTGAGAATGTTTGTGTTGAATTTTTCCGCTATCACAGCGGACAGTTGCATGGTCGCCAGGCTTATGCGGACCCTGTAGCAACAGACACAATTCCCTCTGCACCCGGAAAAGAACGGGGTGCCAAGAGGTTTCTCATGAGAGGCCTTTTGGTGGGCGGTCCGGCCGTGGCGGGTCCGGCCGTGGCGTGGCGTCGACCCACCTCCTCCCTGAAGTGGTCCTGCATGGCTTGGACGGGTGACTGGCTTTCGCCTTCCAGCCGATGGCAGTGGGTGGGCAGAGATGTGCAGCCACTGACTCATCCAGTTGAGGCATCCTCTCATATCCCTTTTCTTCAGCGCCGTCAACCGTAGTGAGGGCAGATGAAGCGGAAGTACGGAGGCGGGCAGAGTAAGGGGAGCGCCAAGATCTCGTGAGCTCGTCGTGAACTTCAGGGAAGAACGGCGATGGTCGTTGTTGAGGGGCCTGACGGCGCCCCGGCAGGAACCACTCATCTAGACGGCTGCGAGAGGGCTCCTCTGGTGGAGACCACTCCAAACCCAGCTCTTCAACCGCTTTGGAGAGGACACGGAAAAGTTCGGCATCCATCCCGGCTTTGGCGGCGCTGGGCGCGGGCAAACCTGAGGGGGCGGGGTCAATCACTGAGCCCGACAGCTCCTCAGGATCTGAAGCTACCAGTGACATGCTGTCATCGGCCAGCTCATCGTCACTTCCCCCGAATGAGACCAGATCGCTCACGCTTGCAGAGGGACGCTGGTCAGGTTGGATAAAAAGGACGGGAGACATCTCTCTGTGTGGCGAAAGCGAGGCACGCGGGATCTGAGCCGGCGTGAGCTCGCTCTCAACCGGGCGCTGAGAACCTCTGCCCCGCTGTTTTTTCCTCACAGGTCCCTGGGAGGAAGAAAATGGGAGGGCGCGAGGGGCGGGATCGCTCTCTGAAAAGAAAGCGATGCGCGTGCGCAGAGAGGCGAGACTGATGCTCTCGCAGTGAGAACAATCAGAACCAGCGAGCGCGGCATCCGCATGGGATTTCCTCAGGCAGGAAACACACTCGCTGTGACCGTCATCGAGCCGCAGTAACGGTGCGGCATTAGAACGCCGATTTGCTCTTTCAGAGACTTACGTGATATGATCGCCGGATAGCTGCAGCGAACGGGACCGGAACTGCTGCGATGCTGGGGCGCGTTGAAGGCGGATCAGCCGAGCAGATCGAGGTCACTGGGTATGGGCATGGGCATGTCAACGGCGAGTAAGCTTCCGGATCAGTGTAGACGAAGTCGTCGTCGCTGAAGGAGAACAAATCTGAGGATCCTATGGCGAAACGACCGCTTATATAGCCAGATGCCCCGCCCGATTCGGCGGGAATATTGGCGGGTATCGTCGCCATAGGTTCGTGCAGCTCCGCTGCCGACCCATTGGTTCGTTTTTCTACACCTGCACGAACCAATAGTCGTGCAGTTTCACTGCATGATTAAATAAGACTTCAGTTCAGGAGAAAAAAGGCATTTTCCCATATGCGTCTTTACAAGACGCAGTACGAGTGGAGTATCGATAGGGAACAACTTTGTAGTCCAAACAAGCCTTTGTTTTTGTTTTTTAATAATAAAAAAATTAAATATATCCCTTTAGATTGGACTTTGAGATTTGTAACTTTGTAGATCTTTTTATGCCCAAACATACACACTACACACTGACTAAAATTAAAAAAGTGAAAAAGCATAATAGGACTCCTTTAATATTCTGCATTGTTTGTGCTGCTCATGCTGCGCACTGATGAGATATCACCATAGTACTACAATGAAGCGCTTTACTGCAGCCAAACTCAACCGAATGCATCTTATACAAGATAAGTAATACATACACAATATATATAAACTGGCTGAAATGGTTTGTTATTTCTTGTACCCTACCTGATCGAAAAAAAATCCAGTCTTTCACTCTGCCTATGTCAATTTGAGTCTTGTTAAAGATTTAAATTCCTGCCCGCCAAGATGCTTCTCTGTCGGTCACGGATTATGGAAAGTGAAACTTAAATCTAGGGGTGGTTGGATTTATTCACCCTAGTTAAAATAGTTATCTAAAGCTTCTCTCTTTTAAGATTCTTATTTACAGCATTATCTTAATAGGCTGTATTAACTTATTGGGAAAAAATCGGTAGTTCTCTGTGAAATCAGACATTTGAGCACCCAAATATAGCCAATATGTTATGACCATAACACCTCATCAAATATTCGACTGTGAGATTGGGAGTCAAATCAGGCTCCTCCTATCGAATGGTCGACTATTCGGGGTCACCCCAGTACTGTTTAAATTAAGTGCTGTTCTTTTAAACATTCGATTCTTTAAATAATCCTGAAAAAAATAGTAGGAAACATAGGAATGCATAATATGAATAAATTCAAATTTTAAATATATTAAAATGGGAAAAGTTACTTAAAATTGCAAAACTATTTCACAATAATACTTTTGTCTTTGTATTTTTGATCAAATAAATGCAGCCTTGGTGAGCAGAAGAAACTTTAAACATTACAATTTAAACCTTTGTTTCTAAACTTCTAAAATGCTGCTGCATTAGACAGAAAAAAATATTACTATAAATTGCAATATGATTATTGGGAGAAAGCAATTAGGAATTATTACACACTTGATCATGATGAAATCTAATTGCCATTACGTTTACACCCACATGGCCATTAATGTACTGTAAACTGCTTAATTTATCTAACCTTAATCAGACTGAGTCAAATGGAAAGTATTTGTGTACCTGAGAGACTTTTATTAAGTCTGACAGATGTCTCTCACAATGGATGATTAATTCACTTTAATTTTATGTTCCTTCATAAAATCCTATATTACAAAAGTGTCTTAATAGATGATTTTGCCTCACTAATGACATTGTTTAAAATCCAAAGGAACACATTTTTAAAAACCAATCAAGAAACAAATACCTAATTTTATTTGTTAATATTCACTGTAATGATAACATATAATATATATATTGTTATAAGGGAAACAGGTCAATTTAGCTCAAAGGGAATCATTAATGATTTTATAGGGAATTTGAACAGACTCACTGTTTCACGGCGATTCACCGAACAAGCCGTATAACAAACTCTGCACTGGATATTAAAATCCCAAAATATAGTGAAAACACTATTAAATAGCACGGTAACAAAATCGACAGATTAAGGCATTAACTTATGAGCACAAAACACAAGATATTTCTCTTTTCAATATAAACAAGACTTTATTTATATAAATCTAAGACATGTAAACTAATCTACCCATGAACACAAGCATTCACACATTCACGCGTTGCAGAAAGAGAGAAAGTGAGGAAAGGATTAGATTAAGAGAATGAGAATTTTGGGTATCCACGTTTACAGCAATAGGTGCAATTGCATAAACCTGAACAATCATCAATCACATATTTAACACTCGCATTGACTTTTCAATGAGGCTAAAATTACATTAGAATGACACCAGCACAGCAAAGTCTGGGGTTTGTACTTAGCTTTGTGTTTAAAGGATTCCCTTTGTTCTCCGTCTTTTCAGGAAAGGGTTTTCCGAAGTCGCTGATTGGCTTAGAGTTCAGGAGTCGTGGAAGTGGGCGTTGGCTGGTTTTGCAGAGTCTTGGGCTTGTTTCCGCTGGCAAACGTAACTTAGCACACGAACTCACGGAAAGAAAATAAACTAAAGTCAAAGAATAAAAGGATGTAAAGACTAGGTGGCTTTTCTTCTCATCATGGTAGCAACTGGCTGGGTGTGGTCAGAGCACATGACTGAAGAGAGAGTTCATTTTCCGGAGAGAGAGAGAGAGTTCCAAGGAGAAGTTAAGAGAGTTAAGAGAGGGGGTGTCCTAGTATTTATTCTCGGCCTTTTAGGGACCTCCCAATGGTTGTCTTGACCAATTAGATCCCATGCTGACTCTTTGTGCCGCTTTGTAGCTCCACCCACTTAATAAATTACCATGTCATGGCCAGTCACATTGCTCGAATTTTACATTCTCTTGCAAAATATCCTTTTGAATGTGGTTTCTATAGCCAGAATATGATGCATTTGACAGGAAATCAATTAAAAGAAATGTTCAAAGCTGGAATTATCACTCATACATACTAAACATGACATTAACCCTTAAGGCTTAGCTAGTCAATACTAATTAAAGCACGATAAACACAATGATTAAAACAAGGATATTCAAATTTGTGGGTCACATACATAATATGCAGTTATGCTATAAATTATTATTTTCATTAACAATGAGAATGAAAGTCCTTTAAGATGATTTTACAGGTTTTGTGAACCCAGGAATTTTAGCCTTTGTCCTCGAAACCTGGTCAGGGTGTATTCAGGCGGGCTGGGGGTCTGATTTATGACCTTCTGCTGTTGTCTTGTGGAATTCGGCTTCTCATGTTTCAACCATGCTTCATCGAATCTTGATTTGCCAATTATTCGGTCCTTGATATTCTACACACCCCTCTTCGTTCGGCGAGGTGTTTTAGCAGAAGACATCGTCGAGCGCTGGAAAAACAAGGGCAGAAGAAGCAGACAAAACACAGCAAACAACAAGACAACACCTCCATGACAGTTACTGTACTGGTGCCGGGCATTAGGTTATTCAATTTTGGAAATTATTGTTTTAGTTCTTCGATCAACTTTTGCGACTAGATTTGTGTGTTTCTTCTAAGTTGTCTTAACTTAAGAATGTTCACATTTAGTTTCTAGTGAGCTAATTTGTGGTAAAATGAATCGACCTATCGTGCATGGAGCTCTCTGGCTTTCCTTCAGTCTAGAGTGGCTTCATGCGGATATTAGGTGTAGCGAGTCAATCCTAATATCAGACCTTTGACCCTTGCAGGGTGTCTAGGTGTTTCACCTACTAAAGAAAGAGGGGAAGGAAAAGGATAGGTAAAAGAAGAACAAAACAAAACAAAGCTGCTGTGGGTTTTCCTAGCATGATTTGCAACTACTGTTGAGCTAGGATGTCATGTGCAGCTAGGGGCCATGCACCTTAACCGTGTCAGGTGTTCTAACTCTTGTGAGGATAGCTATATGTTTCTTCATGGTGGTGTATGTAACTGTGTTGTGCTAAAGTTGGATATTCTACTTGTGGGAAGAATATGTTTGTTGAATGTGTTATCAGTAGATGTGGTTACCTCTGGGTGTAGGTAATGTTGTGTGTTAATGGTGTAGTGTATGTGTGGTCAGATCTGTTCCAGTCTGTGTCGTCTCCCCCCTTTTCAGGTATGTTACATAAGACTGGCTCTCTTCATCCTTGGCTTGGATGTGGGCATGTCCATGATCTAATGGGGATCAGTCCAGAAAGGCAGGAAGTTCTTTAGCAGACAGTCGGAGGTAGTTTGGCATGGCTGTGTGAAGCTGGGCTGCAAACTTTGTCTCCTTTGTTGCATTCCTCTTGTGCTACCTTCTGGATGTGGCAGACTTTCTGACCTTCTGTGCTTTGGTGGTTGCTGTTGCACAGACAGGAATGTGGTTCTAGGAGTTGGAGTTCATTTAGCAGTTTGCTAGTGAGTGATGGGTGAGTGAGGTGATGTTCTCTGGTACCTCAGTTTTCATCAACGGTTGGCCGTGAGAGACTTGCTTGTCCTGTGTGGTTGTTGAACAGGTGCTTGTCATCTCGGATATGGTGGTGTACCATGCGATCGTCGGCCTTCCATTCTGTCGCTGGTCACAGCGAGCATGACTCAATTTCGTAGTCATCCGTGTTCAGCTTATCTTGAAGGAACTCGTTCAGTTGGCTCATGACTTGTTCCATGTCTTCTGACGGTAAGCTGTATGGTTCTGGAGCATACTCAGCACTGTGCATGTCTGAGTAATGCTGAGGTGGGTTTCTTCGTTGTCGCAACCCTACGAGATGCTCTTGGATGAGTCAGGCGATTACCTTTGGATGTCTGGTTAGGTTTCCAGTTGTTGCTATCTTTTGCGTTTCTTGAGAAGCGTGGCTGGTCCCATGGATTTTTCCAGAAGTTGGGCTGATAGCTTTCGTGGACATGGGGATCACGTTCTCTGTGCTCTTGATGGAGGACTCTGGTTTTGTGATGCATCTGGGTGTCGTCCAGTGCAAGGCTTGAGTCTTTGTTGACAGAGTTCAAGAGTGTGGATGTTTTGTCACCTTTCTTTGAGGCCATCTTCTGCTTGTTGTAGGCCTTCTGTGTTAGGTCACAACTGTTGGATGGTCATGGAGCGTGGACAGGCCATGACGCCTAGATGGTGGCTGACTCCAGGGTGCAGATTTCTTAGGAAGAGGCTTTTGAAGTTCACATCCTCTTCAAGGTCAGGTTCGTTGTGTGCACCAAAGTAGGCTTGTCGGAGTCGGTTATAGTAAGCTTGTGGAGCCTCTTGTCGACCTTGTTTGGTTTCTAAGGCAGTTAACAGTCCATGTTCGAGTCAGGGTCGGTAAACTCTTTAATCAGGACCTCACAGTAGCTGGTAGTCTGACTTCGTTTGACTGGGCTGTCGATCTAGGAAGTTTCGTACCTCGGAACTGGGCGTGGCTCTAAGGAGGTATAACCTGTCTCTGTCAGTCACATGAGGTCTCATTTCTAGATAGAAGTTGACATCTTGAAGGTGGGCCTGGATGGTGTGGCCCCTGTGGAGTTCGGGTTGAACTTGCTGATGTTTTAGACAGCTTGTCGAGGTCTTTGATGGTCATCCCAGGTGCAGCTCCAAGGTCTGCTTGGATGGGAGGTTTTCTTTCGTTGACAGGAAAGAGTTCTGTGGCGAAGGCAGGTGAGGTTTTGGGTTGTGGCCCTTCGCTTCTTTCGCTGTATACAAGTTCTTGGACATGGGACTCTGCTCTGCTCAGCAGTGGTGAGGCTGAGTGTGGTTTCTCTCGCTTTGGCTCTTGCTTCTGCGCATAAGCATGTTTGAGTCCTCTTCTGACCATGTAGAGCTGATCATTGGTATCGTCTAGTTGTGGGGTCAGATTGTCCATTTCAATTCTGTACCTTTCAAGGTGGTCCTTCAGGGCACTTATTTCAGCATTCTTGTTGCTGATGTCATGCTTTCTCTAGTAGCTGGTTGGCATACTGAAGTCTGTTTACCAGGTCTTCCTGGGCAGCCTTTGCATGTTGTTGGTCGAGCTGAGCTGCTGTCAGGGCTGCTTGGAGCTCCTTAACTTGTTCCGTTGTTTCCTGCTCGCTCTCGTTGGGTGCTTTGAGTTGATCTTGAACTTTCACTTCCAGCTTGTCTGCGACGTTGAGCACATGTCAGTTCCTCTTGAAGGTGGGTGATGTGCTTGTCGCTCAGTTTCAGCTGGGTCGTGAAGGCATAGCTTAGGGAGCTGGCAATTTTGACTAGCTCCTCATGGTTGTTATTCTGGCTTGAATCTTGTGTCAGGAATCTTCTCAGGACTAGGATTATTAAAAATAATAACAGTTCAAACGTCTTGGGGGTGAGGCTGTCTGTCGTGCCTCTCAGCCAAGTGTTCACATCTTCCCCTTTGCCAGGGGTCTGCAGTCTGCGGCATGTTGGCACGCTGGGAGAAGAGAGACTGACACAGATCTGTGTGGAGTGGAAGCTTATGTGGGGTGACAACTAAGTGTTATGTCAGTGATTCTGAACCACTGGTGAAGTGTGGTGATCACTGTGTTGGTCTCAGAGTATCTAGGTAGACTAGCGATGTGAAGACTTCGTCACTCTAATGAGGAAGAGGAAAAGAGACAAAAAGGTGAAAAACAAATTTAAAAAAAAACAATTCCTTTTCTATTTTTTTTTCAAATGAAGAAAATTCTTTCCTTTTTTTATTATTAAATGTTGTTATCAAGGAGGCAAACAATATTATTAAATCTTTGTCTTAGACAAATGAATATAATAATAATTCTGATATCTCTTTTCTTAGTCTGACAGAATTGACAACGCACACCTTACAGTTGGGACCGCTCACCAGGGAGGCTGCGAGGCGCCAGTTGCTCAACACTTATCTCTATTAAAATTGATCTCAGCGTTGCATGAGTTGTTCAAATTTGGATTTGCGTTTTAAATATAGGGAGGTTAAGAAGAACAAAAGTAGGTTTGATTGCAATCAAATTCGTAAGGATGATTCGCCTTTTGACAGGATTGCATCTCATACACTTAGAATTGATTGATGGTTCTTACAGGTCCCTACAAATGTGAAAAGTGAAGAGGAAAGAAAGGAGGATAGAACAGGAGGAAGAGAAAGAGACAGTAAGTTGAGTGGATCGGTCCACTAGCAAGCAGTTATGCCCGACTACGCGTATAGTGTTGTTTTCAGTTGCTACACAACTATCAACAAAAATAAATTTTGGGTAAAAGAGATTTGTCTCTCTAATTTATTTGAACTCGTAGTGAGGGATAACAATGCGTCCTATTAAGGCTCAGGTGGGTCGTTCCCAAGCTAGGATACACAGAGGAAAGGAAATGGTAAGACAAAGTAAAATTGTAAAGTAATAAACAGGCAAAATAAGCAAATATGAAATTAAGTAAATGAGGAAATAAGTAAATAAAATAGTGGTTATGTTTATAACCAAAACAGGAAGAATTAGGGGTAAAACGCAATAAAGTAATGAGTGAGTATAAGTCTGAATAGAATCTACTTAAATGGGTAATAAATCAATTAGGTAGAATAAGTTTACTTAAACTTTTAAAGTTCAATACTTATTTGTACCTAAAATGATTATGCCCAAAAGGGAATACTAGAAGGAAGGATCATATTAATAATATGAGGGGGAAAATTAGAATGATTCCAAATAAATTTAATGTTTTAATTAAATTTGAATTTGGCACAATTAATAATTCTGAACTAGTATTTTCCTTTCTAGTAGAACTACAAATAAGTGGTAAAAGGGAGAAATAGGGAAGAAAGACCAACAAGTATATTAGTTTAAATGTTTGAAGGGTTAAACCACTTTAGCTTTTCAAACACACACTTTATTCAACCATTGGAGGTTAATGCTAACTTCTAACCTTTGAGGCTAATGGCTTTAGCTAGACTTCAATGTAAACACCACCGTGCCATTAGCAACAGCATGGAGCTTGTTTACAAAAGCATCGATGTACTGCGCGTGCGCAGTTCAAAGTTGCTCGAAGTATGTTACATTAAATGTTGGCGCATCTCAACACTGTACAAATAACAACACCGCTTGTTCTGCGATGTGGCGCTTAAACTTTCAGTTCGTTCAGAGTTAAACTTAAACCTTATTCAAATAATAGCTTTCGTTGAGGAAACAGTATCACAAGCCCGTGTCCGTTTATATGGACATAAACACAACAGGGTTTCTTCGCTGTTGGTTCAAAGGTAAACTTTACTTGATAAAGCTTTTAACGCTCCCATTCAAATCACTCTCGGACACGCAGTGTTTCGCGAGATTTAATCCACTTTGTGAACAGTGTAACGTACACAAACAGGCAAGCATTAATCTCTAATGTTTAACCCAGGGAGTCATAGCATATCTGACAATGGAACACGCACTGACGATCAAACTATGAATAATAAGGCTTTGATAAATAGAATTGAGGAACACGCTCAAAACTATTCTTTATCCACTGATTTATTTCCCTTTTAATTACTGCAGTTTAGCTTCGTGCGGCTAACAGTTACTGAGATTATGGAGTAAGTTATAGCTATTAGATGACCTGGAACACGCAGGAAATTAATTCAGCTATAAAACAAGGCATTACAAGAAGAGAGGAACACGCTCATCTCCAACCTCATTCTCCGATCTCAAATGTTAACTTTGAGTTCCCTTACTGCAGTTAAACAAAAACGGGAGAGGCTGACTCGAGTTACAGCCTTCTCTGTGCTCATTCATTCAAGGAGGCGCGCGCTGCTGACGTCACTCACACAAACGCACACACACACCAGTCTGATCTCAGATCTCATCCGTAAGAATATAAAAGATTAAATAACTTGGTTTATGCTCATAATTTAGATTAATCTGCCCGCATTCTCCACCAATATGTAATGATAACATATAATATATATATTGTTATAAGGGAAACAGGTCAATTTAGCTCAAAGGGAATCATTAATGATTTTATAGGGAATTTGAACAGACTCACTGTTTCACGGCGATTCACCGAACAAGCCGTATAACAAACTCTGCACTGGATATTAAAATCCCAAAATATAGTGAAAACACTATTAAATAGCACGGTAACAAAATCGACAGATTAAGGCATTAACTTATGAGCACAAAACACAAGATATTTCTCTTTTCAATATAAACAAGACTTTATTTATATAAATCTAAGACATGTAAACTAATCTACCCATGAACACAAGCATTCACACATTCACGCGTTGCAGAAAGAGAAAGTGAGGAAAGGATTAGATTAAGAGAATGAGAATTTTGGGTATCCCACGTTTACAGCAATAGGTGCAATTGCATAAACCTGAACAATCATCAATCACATATTTAACACTCGCATTGACTTTTCAATGAGGCTAAAATTACATTAGAATGACACCAGCACGGCAAAGTCTGGGGTTTGTACTTATGCTTTTGTGTTTAAAGGATTCCCTTTGTTCTCCGTCTTTTCAGGAAAGGGTTTTCCAAGTCGCTGATTGGCTTAGAGTTCAGGAGTCGTGGAAGTGGGCGTTGGCTGGTTTTGCAGAGTCTTGGGCTTGTTTCCGCTGGCAAACGTAACTTAGCACACGAACTCACGGAAAGAAAATAAACTAAAGTCAAAGAATAAAAGGATGTAAAGACTAGGTGGCTTTTCTTCTCATCATGGTAGCAACTGGCTGGGTGTGGTCAGAGCACATGACTGAAGAGAGAGTTCATTTTTCGGAGAGAGAGAGAGTTCCAAGGAGAAGTTAAGAGGCTGAGAGAGGGTGTCCTAGTATTTATTCTCGGCCTTTTAGGGACCTCCCAATGGTTGTCTTGACCAATTAGATCCCATGCTGACTCTTTGTGCGCTTTGTAGCTCCACCCACTTAATAAATTACCATGTCATGGCCAGTCACATTGCTCGAATTTTACATTCTCTTGCAAAATATCCTTTTGAATGTGGTTTCTATAGCCAGAATATGATGCATTTGACAGGAAATCAATTAAAAGAAATGTTCAAAGCTGGAATTATCACGCTCATACATACTAAACATGACATTAACCCTTAAGGCTTAGCTAGTCAATACTAATTAAAACGATAAACACAATGATTAAAACAAGGATATTCAAATTTGTGGGTCACATACATAATATGCAGTTATGCCTATAAATTATTATTTTCATTAACAATGAGAATGAAAGTCCTTTAAGATGATTTTACAGGTTTTGTGAACCCAGGAATTTTAGCCTTTGTCCTCGAAACCTGGTCAGGGTGTATTCAGGCGGGCTGGGGGTCTGATTTATGACCTTCTGCTGTTGTCTTGTGGAATTCGGCTTCTCATGTTTCAACCATGCTTCGATCGAATCTTGATTTGCCAATTATTCGGTCCTTGATATTCTACATCACCTTGCTGTTTTTACTATGTTTTGGATTTATTTCTCTATGCTTTATAGCATTTGTACATAGAAAGGCTCTCAATCTTCTAGGAGAAGGTTAAAATGACGGAGACTGAAGCAACCGCATGGTTTCCCAGTTCTTGAGCTAATTTAAAATCACCAAGAGCATCTTGAGACATTCTTTTTTCTTTCAGGAAAGAGTCAAATCAATTGGTAGACTTTGTTTTAACTGTTTTTTACTGTTTACTGTGTCCATTTCACAGTACCTAACCCCCCAAAACAAGTAGGATTTAATTTGAAACCATTTTCACTCACAAATCGCTACAGAAGTAAATTTGACAAATAATTACAAAGAAACGGCATTGAATTAAACGAAAAGTTGATGTAAAAATTTTATTTTCTTTTAAAATGTATTCCAACAGTTCGAACACGAAGAGTTCGCAATAAGATCCATAACATCTTTTAGAAAATGAATAGAGTGAATTTTCATTTCATGCTGAATTTATCACATCAAGAAATATTTAATTTGATTAAAAAAAAATCTGCAGGTTTGTAATGGCATACTGTAAACATGCCAAAACAACAGTAACAAATCATCAGAGAACAAATTCAGATGATTGAATCTAAATAAAACCTATGGTTCCAGATGCAATATTTACCAATTAATCCATTTCATTCCTAAATATTGCAAGGATGCCAACGCTGATGGCTTTGATTTATTTCCAAATGCCGAAAGGCCTCTCACATGTTGTCTGACACAATTTTTCATGCCAGCTTTGAGCTGCATCAAACCTCAACAGGACCATCAAATATTTAGGGTGAAAATCCCTCTTACTCAAATCTCAAATCCTCAGCAGAAGCGACCTGGAATAATGGAGCTTGGAGGAAAGGTGTAGCAACGGGAGCAGAGGAGTCGGTTATGATTCTGCTTGCCGATTTTAGGATGATGGGAAGGTTTAATGCAAGTAAACAATTACGAAAGCATGCAGGTGTTTAGATATCTCTGGGCTGTAAATCACTGAAAATGAAGGTGAAATGGAGTTTGATGCTGATGTGTGTTAGAAATACGCATTTATCAGCTAATGTATTTGAAGAAATGACCAAGGAATCAGGGCAATTGACTAAGAATGAATTGCGCCTGCTGATAAATGTATTTATTTTAGCGTCTGTTTTAGCGTGCCATTCAGGAAGTCACAGGGAGATTGCACAAATTTGATGATAAATTCATTTTGCTATTTCCCATGTGCAGGTCAGTTTTAAATGCTAAGTTGCAGAGAATGAAACAGACTACCACAACCTACCATGCTATGCTAGTATCATGCAACTATTGCTCCATCACGACAACTGAATCGGCGGTTTAATATTCTGAAAGTGCTCGACTACAACACACATCTGGATACTTAACACTGTTCTTCATCATCTGATGAATAACCTGTTTTAATCAATAGAAGATTGAAAAAAATCCTGTAAAAAACCCCGGTAATATTCCGGCTGATGTGTGCCGGAAAAATACCGTAAAATAACGGACCATATCTCGACGGTAAAAATATGGTAATTTTTTTATTATTTTTTAAATTATTTTATTAGAGTTATTTCCGGCAGCTGGGGCACCAGAATTTTTTTTTTTTTAATAACAATTAAAACATTTTTTTTCCTATAATTTTCATATAAAACCTTCAAAAAGACATTTTAGGTTTTAAAATGAATGAACATTAAATATTCTATCACAACATGTCATCAATATAGCAGGATGCATATTGAGTAATTTCACATTTCCAAAAACAGTATAAAAATTCACTGTACTTTCATACGATTAACATTATTACACAGATTAGACAATTTCACTTTTTCTAAAAACTAGTACTGCTACTTGTAAATGTCTAATTTAATTTACCATTGTTTTATGAATCAGCCACATTTGCATTGAAAAGGAGACGTTTGTGCTGACATAAATGGTAATGACGTTAAAGCACAGTTCACCAAAAAAAACACTTTGTGATCATTTACTCAAACTCTTGACATTTCAAACCTGTATGATTGTCTTTCTACTTTGGAAAACCAAGACACATTGAAGAATATTTTTCCACAAAAGAATGAAAGTCCTACAGGTTTGGAACAACATACAAGTACAGTAAATGACATACAAATATGTTATTTTAATTTAAATATGTAATACTACTATGAGCATTTTGTGTATTTTGATCAAAATGATCCTCACTTTATATATACACATAAACTCAAACTTCATGACGACCTGTCAAAGTTTGTTTTAACGTAAAGAATCTGTGACAGAAATATATACTGTATAATGTATTTCTCGAAGTAGCAATAATACAAATAAGATTAATTAAATCATTAAAAACGAAGGAATATCACACAATTGGTATTCAATGTTCTAATTTTAACAGTAAGATGTCCACCACTTTGTTTGCAATAAATAATAAATTATATTACATTTTAAAAGATTCATTAAGTTGTTAAGATTTAATTTAATTACGATCATTTTTGATAATAAATTTGTATTAAAGTATAAAAGTAGTTAAAATCGACTAGAGTACTTCTGAAAAAATAAAACATTTATTAAGGTTATTTTACTGTAAAAATAATAAATTATTAATATGTTAAAGTTTATTGAATTTAATTTATTGATAAAGTTTAACGAATTCAAAAGATTAGACATTCCTTTTGATAATAAAATTATTAAACCATTTAAATCGAACCAGAACAATAGAAACTGATAAAAATGACCTCCTTATGCTTCACCACATTCATATCAGCGTGGTGCAGTAATTTAACAAGTCATATTTTATGATTTTCAGGCTTGTCTGAATTAAATAATGTCATCATTGTTTGGTATCAGTTACTGCCCTCAGGCACATTTCTCAGAGAAGGTCATTATGTTGGGTATGGTTAAACAACAATGTTGCCCTCTTCCTCAAGTCACTGCGAATCAATGTAGAGTGTTAAATAATGACCTCAAGTTAATTGAGACATCCTCTCAGACGTATTATAATAGATTTTTCTAGTGCCTTGAGTTAGCCTTGCACACGTGTGGTAAAATATACAGAGTATAGAGCTTTGTAAAATTTGGCATTCACTCAAAATAAATACTGTACATACAGTAAATAAATATATACTGCACATGATGCACCACCATGGGTTTACTTAAGTTTACTGCCTCCAAACTGACAAAGATAAAATGCTTCTTCTTGACTTTGGAATACAAACACACACACAGCTCTTATTTGAGAAGACCTGTTGAGAAGTCGGAAACTATCTTGATCGCACTTGATGCTTGACTGCTGTATCAGATCAAAATTAGACATGCAATTCAGTGCCTCCATTAAAGAGGTTCTATGTTGGAAGTGCATATTGCCTTTAGCACACCCTCAACATCTTAATCAGGCATTGAAAAGCTGAAATATAGCAAACAGAAGTCAGATACATAGAGCTACAATGTACAGTAGATCACTGCATCCAGGTTGCGCAAATGCAATACCAGGCAAAGCATCTGGTACAATACCCAAAAAGGAGCGTCTTAAAAGAGTGATGTCTTCCATTTGGAAATTTAGTATGCAAAACACACACCCACTTGACAATTTTAGCATAATGAGAGTTAAGGGGGAGATTTTGTTTTCGGCAGCCAACAACCAGCTACCTCCACCCATGTTTTCATTCTACGGCAGATGGCTGTGTTTGCTCCAACTTGCATCAATTTATAAAAACAGAATGAGCATAGATTTTCCATAAGCGCACATGAGCAAATTCAATGAACATTTCAGCTGTGTCCAAATTCAGAATCCCCTCAGCATTATGATCGTCGCCAGCGCTGAGTAAATGAAATAATAAGGAATGCATGTTGAGAGACTTTATAGCCTGCAGGTCAATGTACTACGCCATCATGGTAACCGTAATTTAAGCCAAAATATCACAGCATTACTATTAGCCTGTTACCATTTTTGATTTATTATTATCTTTGCAATAAAAAAATTAAATAAAAATCAAGATGCAAATAACATAAGATACAAATGAAATAAATAGTGATTTAACCCTTGTGCTGTGTTAAAACTCCTTCATCTAATTTGTTGTTCCCAGTCAAAAAGACCAGCCTTTTAAAAAGTGCTTTTAAATTTCTCATTAAGCTATATTATCATCAAATCTTGGATTTAATATTTTTGTCAAAATATTTTTATTCTATCAGTTCTGTAAAAAGAAATTTAAAATTTGTCCTAATTGAAAGAAAGCTGACCTAATTGAAAGAAAGCTGATAAAACAACTAAGTACAATATTTGGTAATATTATACAGCATAACGAATTTTATGACTAGGCCATTTTTGACTAGGTGGTGAAGGGGGGGGGGTCCCAAAAAAGTACAAACATATAAAAAGTGATTCAGTGAGTCAGTCAAGAGCAGTGACTGATTTTGTCTTGGTCTTGTGATGTTTGATAGAAAAATTAGACAGCAGAAGACTGCTGTCCAGTAGTGGAGGTAACGAATTACAACTACTCACGTTACTGTAATTAAGTAGTTTTTTTTCGGGTACTTGTACTTTTTTGAGTATATTCTTAAAGCTGTACTTTTATTTGTACTGAAGTACAAATTTAGCTAAATAATCTACTTTGTTACATTTAAATTGAGTTTGTTACCGAGTATGCCCACAATTTGAACTGATATTCAAACCTTTGATGGCATTTCATTAGGCAATAAATATATCCGATCGTTATATATTTAGAGGAATAAAAGCCCCCAGATATCTGAACTGGGTAAAGCTGCTGCTGCGAACTTGTCTTTTTATAAGACTTGGATTGAACCACTCAAAGCTTGACATAATGATTGCCTTGAAAAAAATGGATAGACAAAAAAAAAAGATATTAAAATACCTATGTGGCTGTATACAGTATGTATGTAGTTTTGCTTTTACCAATGGTATTGAAAATGATTACAGTCATCATGAAATCAAAAAATTACCCTACTTACTTTTTTAGTGCACATTACTAGGATGACGTCAGCTTGAAGGCTTGGGGAGAATCCGCTTGTTAAGTCATGATGTAATAACTGTTGTTTCTGGGTCCAAGCCTCTACTTATTTCACTTTAGAACGCTATCTCAACAGCCATTTATGAGCACTATTTAATACTACATATTTAAGCTAAGCGCATATACAAATTTAGCTGGGCACATTACAGTCTATGTGCTCACAGTGTCTTAGACACTATATTAGTTGAATTACTGTCAGGCCATCTTGGGATTTCAGTATGGAGATGAAGGTTAGGGTTATAATTTTTCAGTATTACATGACATCATGGGTGTATATTAGCACAGTTTGTTGTTTTTTGGGGGCGTCTTGCAGAGCGTTAGGAGCCAGAAGTGGTGAAGCGTGATGTCAGACTTAACAAGCAGATATTCTTAACCAATCCTATCCAACCATGAATCTACTTTGAGCAAGAGGTGGAGAGGAGGTGCTCCACAATAAAACCCCTCAATAAAATATTCAATATTCTGTTTCACTTGAAAATGCATCACAACACTGAAGTCAGTTGCAACTTCCAGTTCATGTGAACCTAAATACTGATATTTTTCAAGGTGTTGACGTTAGAAATAACTGCATCATGACCACTAATTTGCGTAGTTTGCTAATAAGTTAAACGTGGGTTTTGTACAAAGCAGCCATGAATACGAAAATCATTAAATATCGCCGGCCAAAAAGTAACTAGCAACTAGAATTTGGAGTAGTTTTTGATAAGACTAATATTTACATTTACTTATGTACTGTTTTGACACCACTACTTTTACTTGTAATTGGGTATTATTTCAGCAATGTAACAGTACTTGTACTTAAGTACAGTTTTTCAGTTATAATAATAATAATAATAATAATAATAATTTGTTACATTTATATAGAGCTTTTCTAGACACTCAAAGCGCTTTACATAGTAAGGGGGCTATCTCCTCATCCACCACCAATGTGCAGCATCCACCTGGATGATGCGACGGCAGCCATAGTGCGCCAGAACGCCCACCACACACCAGCTTATTGGTGGAGAGAAGACAGAGTGATGAAGCCAATCAGTTTATGTAGTTATCTTTCCAGCACTGCTGCTGTCACTTTAAGATCTAATGCAGGGTTCATCAAACTTGATCCTGGAGGGCCGGTGTCCTGCAGAGTTTAGCTCCAACTTGCCTCAACACACCTGCCTGTAAGTTTCTAGTATACCTAGTAAGAGCTTGATTAGCTTCAGGTGTGTTTGATTAGGGTTGGAGCTAAACTCCCGGCCCTCCAGGACCGAACTTGGTGATCCCTGATCTAATGGATTCCGAATATTGACACACATTGTCAATGTAACTTTATTTGGTTAGCACAATTAAACAACACATTGACCAATGTGCTTTACGTAATGAATAGCTCAAATCACACCACTGTAAGACATACTGTAAAACAGACAGTCAGTGGTTGAAACCATAGAAAACATGTATGTTTTAAGCTGTGGTTTAAATTCATATACAGCAGTGGTGGCAAGCTATTCTAAATTTAGGCACTACTAAAGCAAATGGGTACCCTATTTGATTTAGTTTAGATCTTATAATTTTGTATAGCCTTTGACTAGTGGATCTCAGCATTGATCCAAATTGATATTCAGTCATAAGATACGAAGGATAGGGCTGTGCAAGACAATTCAAAATGTGTATACTCATGAAAATCAATTATATAACATATGGACCATTCCCTTGTGGCCACCAAGGTTCAAGTTGCACTAAAGAAGCTGTATCACTCTAAGTAAAATGGCCACCCATGTATCAACACTTGCTGTGCATGCAACCCAGAGAAGACACAGCAGTTTGTTAGGAAATTACAGGAGGATCTCAACAAGGAGTCACCTATTGATGATACCATTGACTCCAAGTGGTCCCACCTCCGAGACACTGTGTACAACGCAGCCATCACAGCCTATGGGAAGAAAAAGTGTAAGAGTGCCGATTGGTAAGAGGCCTGCTGGGACGGAATAGAGCCCGTGACTGAGGTGAAGAGGAAGGCCCCTCTGGCTTACAAGGCGTCGCCCTGCCTTAGTACACTAGAAGCGCTCAGGACAACCAGGAAAAATGCCCAGAAAACCTCCCGCCACTGTGCCAGCACATATTGGCATATTAGCTGCCAATACTGGAGACGCACGGGGCATGTACGAAGGCATAAAAAAGGTGATAGGCCCCAAAACCACCAAGATTGCTCCACTCAAGTCCAGGACAGGCTCTAAAGTAGTGAGACATGGACCACTCACACGAGGCATGCGAAGAAACTCAACAGCTTTCATCTGAGGTGCTGAGGTTTATTCTGCGCATCCAGTTGCAGGACAAAGTACCTAACACAGGGGTTCTGGAATGCGCCGGCATGAGAAGCATGTCTGCCATACTTCGTGAGAAGCGCCTTCATTGGCTCAGCCACGTCAGGAGAATGGGCCCTGGTTGCATTCCCAGGGACCTATTGTATGGCGAATGGGCAGAGGGCTCACGGCAAATCAGACGTCCACGACTGCACTACAAAGATATCTGTTTTGAAAGACATGAAGTTGTCCGATATCAAAATCAGCATGTGGGAGAGCCGTGCAGAAGCCTGGCATTTGCTGTCAGACAGGGCATATAGAAAACCGAGTAAACCAGGAATAAAAACCTTGCTGCAAAGTGAGCCAAGAGGAAGGAAAAGCAACTGCAGCCTCAGCTAGCATCATCATCGTTCTACAGAAAATGCAGCAGAGATTGCCATTCAAGAATTGAGCTTTATAGCCACTCGCAAAGGTGCAGATAGATGGAATTTCATCAAACTGGAAACCAGGCCATCGTCTCCTGAAGACAGAAGGATGTTGATGATATAACATACCAGAAACCAGTCTAGTGAAACTAAGATAGGGTGAAATGTTCGTTTTTTACACCCATCAAAATATAGCTGCTGCATTTTGAACAGTTTGCAGTCAAGAGATGGACTACTATATGGTGGCCGAGATGTGCAAAAAAGAAATTACACATCAAAAAACACAACTATAATTCCAAAAACATTATAACAATTCAGAAAGAACAACTATACATCCGGGAAAAAAAGAAGTCAGAAAACACAACGACAAATCAGACAAACCGGAAGAGGTGGGTATAGTTTGAGACAGCGCCATTGGTGTGAGAATAGATTACTTACCGATGACTGGACGAGACATCTGTCAATTAAGGTACAGTAGGAAGCAGAGTAGTGGTAGAAAGTTCGGAGATGGTCTTAAAGTAGTCTCGGCCTCAGACGTCACGCCCACGGACCGTTGGCTAAACATCTGATGCATATGGCACACAAAAGTGAAAACACCTTTAGGAGTTTCAAACTCTTCATCGGATTTGTTGAATTATACAGGATTTCCGGGAGACATGTGTGACACATTTTTTTAACATTGCGCTTGGAAACAAAGATGCTATGACCACAAACCCCCTCATGAAAGTAGAAAGCCGTCGTGTTTATAACTGTGACAAGGAGTGCTTATTAGGATTGACAAAACGATGGATCTTCAAAAGTATGTGAAATATTTAAAGTTCGCAGCATAGAATCTTTAAAATACATCCAAAAAAATGTACATACCGGTCTGATTTTGTGGCAGCATTTCCACACACAAAAATGTGATGGTGAAAAAAACGAACTGTGATTGGTTATTTTACATGTCAGTCAAACGGCCTCATGGGCGGGCCTTTGCCAATGAAAGCTGCCATGGATTCCAGACCTTCAGCCATCAGTCTAGAGGTCTGGCTATGCAAGACTAGTCTTAAAGTAACAGTTTAAATGTATTGTATGAATTGTCCTTACTATGGAATAAAAAAAATGTACATTTACAACACTGTACTTATATTACTTTTAAATCAAATTACAAAAAAAAAACAGTTAACTCTAATGGGATGGTGTTTCTAATACAGTGCTAATGGAAGTGAAGGTCAATTTGACATAGTTCTCTGTTCTGATTGCCGTTCAGTCTCTCTCTCTCACACGACTGATGTCAGAGTTTGGTTCATTTGGATGATGAATGCAGTCTTCCAAACTCGGGTGTGCACCCGCGAACCGTACCCGAGTTCGCTTAAAAAGGGGGATCTCTGAGGTATGGTTCATGTGAACTCTGGTCATTTCACTCACTTTCCTGATGAGCTGCAAGCGGAGAGCTGTATATCTTATTTCATTGTCGTTGTGTTTTCTGAATTGTTATTTCGTTTTCTTGTGAGCAACAATTCTGTAACGTCTGTTCTACCTGAGGCATCGCTCTGTAACTGTGCCGCTTCAATCCCCCCAAGAGGAAGACGAAGAGGCGGGCCGAGAATGGGCTTGCCCATGATCTCGACACATCGGTGTGGAGATTGGAGAAGAACGGCAGGCTCCGAGTCCGGAGGTGATCGCTTCGCTCGCAGAAAGTGTTCATTAAGTTTGCTAGTCTGTGGCTCAGCATGCTCCTCGGCCGGCTAACTGATGTTTAGTTTGGCCACAGCACAAGTCATCACCTCCAACAGCTCCTCATACTGGGGCAACACAGGGGGCGGAGCCTCAGCGCTCTCGCACTCACCCTCCTCGGAGGATGAAAGACGAAGCATCAAGCCTGCACACCGGGGGGGGCGACCTCAACCCAGATAGAAAGATCGTAGCATCTGGCAAACATTGCATTCGATTGAACGTTTTTTGTTAATGAGTCATCGTCTTTACCTCTATACGACGTATTTTCGGAACACATGATCTGAAACGTGAGCTGCACTCGCCCTCTTTCTTAGAGTGATCGACTAAATATCTCTTTGACATACTGTTTTCTCTTTTTTCGACCTTATGTCAAGCTTATAACATGGCAGGACAGACAACAATAAATAAAACTCACATACAGAAAGTTTGGACAAACACACACAGAGTGCTTTTGCTGAATGACAAAAAGCTGATGCCGGCTGCATCCCATGTGCTTTTATACCAGTTGGTCATTACGTCACCCCATCCATGACGTCTTGCTCATCATTTGGACTGATTACACACGATATTCAGAGCCGCTCATGCTGGAGATGTACCCCCAAAGCATCTTACCGGATGCTGCTCGAGTTCCTGAAGACTCTTGCTATAGAGACACTGACACCTCTGGCAGCCAGTAGTAAAGAGGCATTGTCTCGAGTGCACACCGAGTCTGATTCAATACATCATTCATGTCTACAGCACAGCCAATACACCACAACATAATACTTAGCATTATGAGTTTACTCCAACCCCTAACCTTAAGAATGAGCAATATTAATAATGATGCTTGCTGCAGCAAAGGCCACTAATGATCTTTTCGAGGGTTGGTGTGACCAACTTGCACATTAACACAATCAATGTCTAATGATATAAAAGCAACCTGTCAGCCCTCAGATCTAAGTTTATGGGAGACAAGTCAGACAGAAATCAATGAGTGAAATGAACATGCCGCATAAGCTACAGGAAGCTTGCTGAATGCTCGATGCATTAAATAAACTACATCATAAAGCATCTTTGGCTGTTATTGATGTGATCAGCTATCCACAGCTCCGTGCCTTTAGATTCACTGAAGCGTAAGAGCAATTTAGTTTATTACATTGCCATATAATTAATGAGCTAAATCTAAATAATGTCCATTAAACTAGAGAATTAGGTCTAAATGAAGATAAAGAGATTTGTTGTGTCTTTTTTGTGGGCGAGACTTGACTTTATGGATTTTTGGGAAAATGTAATAATTCTAAATTCTATTTCAATTTCATTAATATTTAATACATTATTATATTTAATATTATGTTTCATTGATTGTAATTCATTTTTGAGTAATTAGCATTTTTGGAACTTGATTGTGATAATAGGTGCTAAATGCAGAATTAAGCTCAGAAGCTGGGATGGAACAGTTAAAAAAAAAGAGAAAAATGATTTTATGTGAAAGAGAAAAATGATTTCATGTGTGGAGAAAGTTATTACATTTTTATCAAAGATTACAGAGATATCATTTTTCATCATTTACAATAAGACCAAGAACATATATTAAGAAATCAAATAAAAAATGTTGTTGACTCTATGCTTAGCAATCAGATTAGAGTTGAACATTTTCAGACTTTGAACTTTGTTATATAAAACAAATATTAAAGGGATAGTTCACTCAAAAATGAAAATTCTGTCATCATTTACTAACTATTAAGTTGTCCCAACTTGTATTATAATTTTTTCTTCTGCTGAACAGAGAATATATTCTGAAGTATGTTGGTAACCAAAGAGTTGACAGTAGCCATTGACTTCCATAGTATTTATTTTTTCAACACCATGGAAGTCAGTGGCTACCATCGGCTGTTTGGTAACCCATGTTCTTTAAAATATATTATTTTGTGTTTAACAGCTAAAAGAAATCCATACAGGTTTGGAACAACGTCGGGGTGAATAAATGACACCAATTTTATTTTTGAGGCTAACTATCCCTTTAAACTAATTAATAAAATTCAAAGGGCCTTAATAACCTAAGGTTAAATATAGACATTAATTTAGTTGTATAGGGAATTTATTTAATTTAAAAGCAAAAATGTGAATGCTGAGCTACTGAGACATCTTAGTAATGAGCAGAACAAAGAAATCTATTGAAATATTACAGACAGTTTTGTATGCATCATATTTAATGAATTGCTGTCATTGCTATAACTTTATCAGCTCTATTAATGTAAACATTTGACAAAGTCACTGCAATATTGTGTTTGCAGACCCTGTAATATGGATCTGAGTCTGAGCCGTCAGATTGAACTGAAACTACAGGAAGTGGCAGGCTGGATGCACTACTCTCAGCAGAAGAGGCCTATGAGTTCCCAAGGGTAAGATGTTTCATAATCATTTAATAATAGGTCCTGCTGATTTTAATCAATTTTTTCGAGGAAAAAAAGCACTGGGTCTCTGATGAGAGATGTATTTTTGCATTTACTTCATTTGATTAACGGAGATCACTGTCAAATTCACTCATTGTTCCTATTGTACTGAAATGTTCTTTTAATTTATTGTTAACGGTGAAATGATAATGATAATAAAAATATGTGAAATGTTCATTTAAATGCATTGAAGCACCTATTAAATCAACTTGTAAAATAGCATCAGATTCACAACAAGTGTGAATATGGTTGTATCCACCAATCCAACAATATGGTTACTCTCTTTCTAATGTTTGTGAATCTGGATTATTCTCAAGTAGGGAGCACATGCATACAGTCAGTAATTAGCATAATTTATGACCAAACTTTGTCTATAAAGATACACTCTCATCTGAGAGAACACGCAGCAATATTTTAAAGTAAAGTCAAGCATGCCATTCTCAAAACCATTGAAAAACAATTTTTATATAGTCGGCACAGCATCATCTTTTAGTTTCAATATTTAGAAAATCACACATCGAATTATGCTCTGTTTGTAAACAAATCCACAGTAAACTGAAGTGAACAAAGGAGCACGTTCTTATTGGCGGTCTGGAACTTTATTAAAGTAGTAAATGTTCTGATTTCTTAGTTCATGACCGCTTTAAGTGGGTCAAAAAGTGTAACTAATTGCATTTAAATTAAATTTAAAACATAATCTGTTACACTTCATTTTGATAGTCCACTTTACACATTCTACTAACTTTGCAACTACATGTCTACTAATTCTCATTAATTTGCAACTACATGTTGACTGACTCTCAGGGAAGACTGTTAGGTTAGATTTAGGGTTAGGAGAATACGTTGACATGTACTTGCAAAGTATCTCATAGTATGTTGTATGATGTAGACCCATCAAAATAAAGTGTTAGAAGATATTAAGCAGACGGTTACTAATACTCTAATGACTGCTAGTTGACATGTAGTTACAAAGTTACTTACTGTTAGTAGAATGTCTAAAGTGGACTATCGAAATAAAGTGTTACCCATAATATATCTTAATTTAATTGCAAAGAACATGTAGTAGCGTATTCAAAACATTGCATTCAGTTTGCACTTAAATATACACTTTTAAAGTTAAGTTTTAAAGGATTTTTTCTTCCCCAAAAGGGACTGCATAATGCAGATCATTTTTTGTTACTCTGAAATGAGTAAAACTTATTTTAGAGTCCCTTATTATTATTATTATTATTATTATTGTTATTAAGTAAATGCATTGCATGTGTTCTTTGAGCTGATTTGAAATTGTCTACAACATTTTGAAAAAAAAATGATGCATAATAAATGAAGATCGAAAATTTTCCTTTTTTTCTCAGATATGAACACTGCATCTCATAATAAACAAAAAAAAGTCACATGCGAACCTTTATCGATCTCATGTCAACAGGGAGTCAAACCACAGTTCAAACTAGCCAGCATGACAGGGGCAAGATTGCACTGCATCACCCTATGATAAAGATGCTTGGATTTCATCATGGGAGACAGAGCGTGTCTTACCAGGGTAACATTTCTTATGTGCTTTCCAAAAACCACATACAACTCTAATTGTCTGCTCTTTGAACATAACCAATAGTTTTAGCCTCTCCAGACACTTTATCTTTTGACAGCTACAGTATGATGCAATGGAGCAAATATGGAAAGTTGCTCCTATAAAATCTTGTATTCAATTATTGCATTGGACTATTCATTAAACATTTGAAAAGGTTGCTGTAAAACATCCCAATTTATGTGCAAATACCTCTTTTTCATCTCTATTCATAATCTTAGACTTGGTCAAAGAGACTATTGGGGAACAGATCTATGCAATAACAATTTTTCCCTACACTCCGATTACATAAATGTGTATGTTTACACTATTCACAGATGGTATCTCAAGACAAGCAATAAATATCACATCAAACATTAGTGTTGCAAGTCCCTCCTTATTCCTTATATAGGTTACATTCTGCTACTCATTCTGCTCAGATCAGCAACATATTATGTCAAACTTTATACAGAGCTCTCCAAATCCAAAGCCAGATCATATAAAATAACATAGCTTACAGCAGTGGTTCCCAAAGAATATTGCTGACTTCCACACTATTCAAATAAGCTGCACTAATGATACATCCATGAAGCATTGACATTTGTGCACAGTTATATGACCCAAATATGCATACTGCCCTTATGTAAACACAGACGTTGCACTCAGTTTTAATGGGTGGAGAGTTGTGTTGTGAAAATATCGGTACTTTGTAACCAAGTCGATACAACATTTTTTGAAAATGTAACGATACCAGCCTTTCTGCAATTCTGGTTGCACTGATTATAAGGTCAATTTTTGTTCAGCGTGAGCTCCGAGTTATTTTATAAAGAATCGGTTTAAAAAAAAAGTAAATAAGCTATTTATGGTTCAAAGCTCACGCTGAACTGTCGTGATTGTCAGCTTCAATGATCTAGATAGTCAGACAGACAGATAGATTTTATTTATTTATTTACCTTCAATGTTAATTAAACAGTTACAGTTTTGCTGTGGTAACGAAACTGGCTCTAGATCTGTGAAATTGTTGTATTAGTATCGATTTAATATGACCAATGTAAAACTGATGACAGGTTTATTTTTATAAGCGATACTTTCAGAATTATATGCATTCCATCAGTTGTCCCTGCCAGGCTGTCTCGATACCAATGTCAACTAAATCAGCCTTAAATATAACAATCTAGTTGCTCTACATCTGCTAATAGAGCTACATTCTAAAACTACAGTATACTCACATCCTCTATTGGCATTTTCACACATTAATTCATTAAACTTCTGACACAAAAGCTTTTCACACAAGCTAAGCATTCATTAGCACATGTAGTGGCTATGATTCGCAATAACACCAAACACCACTTGCTGTATGGGACCAAACTTGCCACGTGTATCACTTGCGCACTAAAGATAGGTAGAAGTAATCTGTATAATGAATTCATGTGGCGGTACTTTGTTGGAAACTCAGTGTAATGCATCTATCACCATGACCTGCAGACATCACATTGGTTCACTTTCACTAACTGAGCATATGCTTGTATTTGTGCTTGAAATGTGCAAAGTAAATCAAGAATCATCTAAAGTTGCACTGACTTGTATATAGTGTACAATATATATATATATATATATATATATATATATGTAATAGAAATAGAGTTTTCGATATACTACATCCACCAGGATGTTTTTTTACCTTTGAGCAAGTTAATAATTCACTTTCATGTTGCTAAAGGAGTATTATTTATCCATAAGGAATAACTTTCTTGGTGCCTATTGCACTTACTCTTGAAAAGAGCAGACTAGACAGCTTTCCCCACTCAACTTTTCAAATCTGACAGCTCTTGACCTTTTCTGTGCACAATATAAATATAAAAACAATTGTTGGTTGCATTATTTATCCATACCTTGCTCAAAAATGCTCAAAAGACGGTCTACATGGACCAACAATTAGATAGCACTGCAGATACAAGAATGTGAGTAGAACTGTGTGAATGGCTTACTAGTTTACCTCAAACTCGATTACTGTGGAATGTAGGCCAGATATACTTTGTGTTCAATGATACAGAAATACCACTTTGCTGATTTTTTGCTCAAATATTATTCATTATTATTAGTACTCAATTATTACATTTACATTTGGTAATTTAGCAGACACTTTTATCCAAAGCGACTTACAAATGAGGACAACAGAAGCAATCAATTGTAGTATTAAAACAACTAAAAACAGATCCAAAACTAAAAAGCTAAAACTTAAATTCTACATATACACATTTTAAAAATAAAGAAGTTAAATAAAAATGACTAATGTACACAAAAAACTTTCAAAACTGAATATTTAAATGAAAAACAAAAAATAAAGGTAAGAAAAATGTAAAATATTAAAGAACAAAAGGTATAAGAGTCTAATGATTCTAACATAACACTAAGCCAAACACCAAAAAACAATTACATATATGTGTATGTACAACCACACACATATATATATATATATATATATATATATGCCATGGTCTGTCTGAATACTCTACTCTGATTGGCTGGCAGTTCCAGGTCAGTTTAATCACCGTTCCATATTAATGAGCTACTTTAATTGATGCACACTAACCACAGTTGCCAAGTCCGCTTATTATACGCGATTTTGGGCTTCTTTTTTTTATTGCGGGAATAAATCCCTGGTCGCGGGTTTGCGTTTTTTTTGGCTTATTTAAAAAAATATGGTTGCTTGTTAGGGAAATCTGACAAGCAACTTTGTTTCTTTATTTATGTTCGCTGTATTCTCCAATGCATTGATTGACACTCTGTCTGCTTGCAGTCAATAGCCAACCAGTGCAATAATATACTGTGACGAGTGGGGCGGGGCTGAGAGCCGTGGGAACGGAGCGAGGCCGGTGGAGTGAATGATAATGAACGACACCTGCGCCACTCACCGGTCTCGAGTCCCACGGAGGAGCTTCGGAAGGAATAAAAGGAGGAGTGACGACAGTGGAAGACGAGAGAGGACCAGGCCTGGCATTTTAGTTTGTGTTTTGTGTGCGGCAGTCGTCCGTGAGGGGCAGCCGCTTTTCATTTGTGTTTGTTTATTTGATTAAATGTGTTTAAATGTTCGCCGGTTCCCGCCTCCTTCTTCCCGTATCTATCATCATTACATATACATACCGTAGCGTAATTTGCCAAATGTTCCGCCCCCTCATTAGAGAACAATCACATTCAGAAAGAAGGCGCGTGACGTTATAATCCAAGCGATGATAGAAGTAGATGTAAAGGAGTGGGGTGACTATTTTAACCTATTTTTTACAATATTTTTGTAATTTATTAATTATCACGGGCTGTAATAAAATAACAAGTAGTCATATCCTAACACGGAGTAAATACATTTGGTTCGAATAGCCTGGAATGGCAAGATTTCTTAAAATGTATTTATTTTTTTAGCATTTAAACTTAGACCACATTATTAGATTACCTTTTGACGTAATGAATACACATAAATGATAATACACATATGTTACTTTTTAATATAGTATATATTATATTATAATTTAATATAATATTTTATAAATATATTTTTTTCTATAATATTTATTTGGAATTTTGCTTTTTTATGTAATTTATTTGATAGTAATGTATACATTATTTATTTTAAATGGTAGAAAAACCTGTTTTTGACCTCAAAATAAAGCATTTCCTGGCTGTACATGGCTGTGGGACAAGAAGTTTTGTGGTGCCTGAAATTCTTTATGATTAATTAAAAACAAATACTTCCATGGCTCAAGAAGGTGCAATTGTTCAAATAACACATTGTTTTATTTTAAAATATAGTCTATATAAAATGTAATCAAGTGTAATATTTCTGTTAAGGCTAGGGACAGAGAAAATTAAATTTCCATAGTATGACCCCTATATGTGACCCTGGACCACAAAACCAGTCATAAGTGTCCATTTTTCGAAAATGAGATTTATACATAATCTAACAGCTGATTAAATAATATTTCCATTGATGTATGTATGGTTTGTTATGATGGGACAATATTTGAAACTCTAGAATCTGAGGGTGCAAAAAAAATCTAAATGTTGAGAAAATCACCTTTGAAGTTGTCCAAATGAAATTCTTAGCAATGGATATTACTAATCAAATACGTTTTTTATATATTTACAGTAGGAAATTTACAAAAAAATTATGGAACTTGATCTTTACTTAATATCCTAATGAATTTTAACAAAATAAATATAGATAATTTTGACTCATAAAATTGGCAATTACTACTGCTTATGACTGCTTTTGTGCTCCTGGGTCACATATATTTTAGGCTATAAATATGTGGCTATGTTACTGCTCCCATTTGAAGTTCTAGTGCTTTTCTCCTTTTCCATCTCTCCAATCCTATTCTGCTCACGGGAGATTGGAGATGAGTTTTGTTCCCACTTTTGTTGCAGGTTGCCAATTTTTGTAAAATACCTTCTGTTTTTGCTTTTCAGATAAAAGAGTGGTTTCAGTTTAATATGTTGCAGGCTCATTTAGCCCATTTGTAATAAATAATTGATAAATAATATTGATGATAATAAATCATCAAAAAAATATTGGGCTTTTTTTGGGCTTGTTTTTGAAGCTGCGGTTGCTTTTTTTGCCTCGCGAGAGCTGGAAACTGTGACACTAACCAACACGCATCACTTGCTCGCACACACACACACACACACACAAATAGACACACACACACAGAGAGAGAGAGAGAGAGAGAGAGAGAGAGAGAGAGAGCTGCGAGCGAGAGGCGTGAGAGAGAGAGAGAGAGAGAGAGAGAGAGAGAGAGAGAGGCAGAGAGAGAGATCACGATTTTATCAAGATTCTTTGTCATGCTGGTTTTTATATTCTGCAAGCTGTTTGAGCATTACAGCCAAACTAATTTCCATATTATAAAGACAAAGCCTTTCAAGGAAACACAATATTAAAAAGTATGGCGGATATTTAGGCCAAAGTGGGTGAAGATAAAAATAGTTGTCATTATTTTATCTTTGCTATTAAAAAATGAGAGCAAAGATACACCTTATGTCTCGGTCACCCGTAGAACTGCACTGCATGTCCCAGCATCCCTCTGGTCACTCACCTGCACTCCGTTATAACCACTCACACCTGACCTCTATCAGGGAATCCTCCTCACCTGTTGCTACCGATCAAGCTCACTATGTAACAGCACTAAATCCAGACACTCATTGTCAAGCTCTTCATTTGTCTCATCACCTACCTGCTGGATCCCTGTTGCTCTGTGGATGTCTTCCTCCAGTGGACTCTACTAAAGGGAGAGATAAGGACTACTAATTCCTCAGTTTATAGAGCTTCATTGATTTCTGAGTTATTGCACTTACCTGTTGAGGTTGCTTTCAGTTTGTTTAATAAAGAAGCTCTTACTTTACTCATCCTCGTATGCCTCTCCATCAAGTATGTGACACCTTACAAATACACATAATATATAAATAAAATAAACCGTGTTTTATTTTCAGGTACAATATGTGTATTTAGCAGGAACATTCAATAAATTGAATGAACAAATATAAAAATAAAACCCTATGTCGATTGATTCCTATTAAAGAAACTGTATTCAAGTTTGTCAGTCAAGACTAAGAGTAGTGAGTGATTTTCTCTTTGTCTTTGGTGTTTTATTAACATTAAAGGCATAATTCACCCAATAATTAAAATAGGCTAGTGTTTTATTTTATAACTTCATTTACTCAAGAGTTTTTTAAACCTGAGTTTCTTTCTGCTAAACAAACGTTATTTTGAAGATGGAAAACCAAACACTTGCTGGTCCACAGTGTTCCCTACTATCAGTCAACGTGGACCAGCAACTGTTTGGTTTCCCACATTCTTCAAAATATCTTCTTACTGATGTGAATGTATGTCGCATAAAAAAAACTCCTACCAGTGGAGTCAAAATAGAACTTTAATAAATATGAAAGTAAATAAATAAATTTATTTTTAAATAGCTCTAGACAGTTACAGTTAAATATAAACGTAAAACAGTTTTCTGATTGATTTTATGGTCCCAAGCATTCAGAAGTTGCACAAAAGAAAATTTAAGCAGTTTTACTATGAAAACCGTGGTTTGTGTTTGTAAGGGTTGTGATGTCCACGTGTTTTTTTTCCCATTCTGTGCGAAGCATATTATTTCTCTGCGCAGCCGCAGCGGAAGAAGTGCACAGCTTAGAAGGAACAGTGGTCTTCACACAGTAAACAAAACATTATAAAAATTATGAATAACGCTTGTTATAATCAGTGTTGGAAACTGCTCCCTATCTGTTGGTCACGGCATTAGGAGTTTTACTTGGGAGCCAGAACTCTCTTTGAATTAAAGAAAATGCTAATTCAATTTGGCTAGTGGATTTTGCATGCTGTGCATATAAATAGGTAACAGGTGCATCCACTCATCAGATTTTAGCTTCGGAGCCGAGTGAATGAACACAGTTCAAGATTCACCAGGCAAATTCTCTCTGCTACTGGAAGAAGAGGCTGTTCAGGGTGGCATTATGGCACGATCAGCGTTAATTGTGTCACCTGTTAATTCAGAGATTCCTCTGGGTGCTTCACCTAAAAGTGCAGTTTATAATCAAGGACAGCTTGTGTATTATTAAAGACACCATTCTGTCTGTGTCCCCTTGGTTGCGGACATTTCCTATCCTCCATCGACAGCCACGATTGTTGTCTTCCGTGTCTGGGCATCCAGCACGCTGAAGCTGCGTTTGTGGATAGTCTATACATTCACTGTAAGCGTAAAACCATGGCAGCTCTGCAATCGCTGCCCGCACTATTTCTCTGCCACAAGCAGAGAACTGTCAACTAGTGCTCTGGGCAATCTGAGGATTAGAGTGAGAGCCTCTCCGCCAGGCCAGTTCCCACAGACTTCTCACTCCTGCAAATCCCAAGGAGAATGCTGTCCTATTGACAAAGGATACAATCGAGCCAGTCCCTCCAGCAGAGATGGTTTTGGGGTTTTACAGCCTTTCGTCATCGTGCCCAAGAAAGACGACGGTCTTCAGCCAATCCTGGATCTGTGAGTCTTAAATCAGGTCCTTCAAAAGCCTCCGTTCAAGATGTTGACATAGAAGCCCATTATCAGATGCATGCTCAGAAGAGTACTTCCTCAGAAGGCTGGTGTCCTTTAACATCTGCAAAAAGCTGCTGCAGATGTTTTACTAGGCTGTTGTGGCAAGCGCCCGCTTCTATGCTATGGTATGCTGGGGAGGCAGCATTAAGAAAAAGGACACCTCACGTTTGGACAAGCTGGAGAGGAAAGCGGGCTATGTAGTGGGCACCTAGCTGGACAGTATGCCATCTCTGGTAGAGCAACGGGTACTGAACAGGCTCCGGTCAATTATGAACAGTCCACTGCATCCACTGTACAGCATCATCTCCAGTCAGAGGTGCAGCTTCAGTGACAGGCTGCTGTCACTGCTCTGCTCCACTGTCAGACTGAGGAGGTCATTCCTCCCCATGCAATAAGGCTCTTTAACTCCACTCAGGGGTAAAAGACGATACAGAATGTTGTTTTTTTTATTTTGCATTTATTGCATGCTTTAATTCCTTAAGTGTGGACACTGCTGTAAAATTGTGAATTTCCCATTGGGATATCTATCTATCTATCTATCTATCTATCTATCTATCTATCTATCTATCTATCTATCTATCTATCTATCTATCTACGACACAATTGACATTTCCAATACGGGCGGCGGGGCGATTGGTTATGTCCCAATGTTGGAAATATTTCTGTTTTAAACCCTGAAGGCGAAGCCAATGGATATCACACAGGCAGGCGTTTGCACACGTGAAAACTTAGCTCAAGATTTATGCTGGTGAACATCTTAATCAGTCCATGGTCCATGGACCCCTAATGTCGTCACCGACATAACTTGAAGTGACCGACAGATAGGGAATGTCTCGGTTACGTACGTAACCTCGTTCCCTGATGGAGGGAATGGAGACATTATGTCCCCATGCCACAACCTCGAAACATCACTGGCTGCCAAGGACAAGTTCTCGGCTCGTCAGCACAAAACCTGATGAGTGGATGCACCTGTAATCTATGTATACCCGTATGCACGAGGAGCGGCTCAGCATGCATAATCCGTAGCCAAATTTCATTGGCATTTTCTTGTAATAAGAGAGGATTCGTGCTCCCAAGGAAGACCCCTAATTTCACCACGTCTCCATTCCCTCCATCAGGGAACGAGGGTTACGCAAGTAACTCAGACGGTTTTTCTGCACAATTTTGTTGTTGTTGTGGAAACATGAATAGAAAGTTAAATGAACAGCATTTATTTCAAATAAGAAGCTTCAGTAACATTATAAATGTCTGTATTGTCAATTTAATGTGTACTTGTTAAATAAAAGTATTCATTTTTTTATTTTCTTATAACTTTTGAATGGTAGTTTATCACAATTTTCAAAAATATTAAGCAGCACAACTGTTTTCAATATCAACAATAAGAAATGGTTCTTGATCACCATAATCAGCATATTAGAATGAATACTGAAGGATCATGTGACACTGAAGACTGGAGCAATGATGCTGAAAATCCATCTTTGCATCATAGTAAAAAACTAAATGTATAAGTTACTTATATATATATATATATATATATATATATATATATATATTTATATATACAGGTGCTGGTCATATAATTAGAATATCATCAAAACGTTGATTTATTTCACTAATTCCATTCAAAAAGTGAAACTTGTATAATGTATGCATTCATTCCACAGACTGATATATTTCAAGTGTTTATTTCTTTTAATTTTGATGACTATAACTGACAACTAATGAAACCCCAAATTCAGTATCTCAGAAAATTAGAATATTACTTAAGACCAATATAAAGAAAGGATTTTTAGAAATCTTGGCCAACTGAAAAGTATGAACATGAAAAGTATGATCATGTACAGCACTCAATACTTAGTTGGGGCTCCTTTTGCCTGAATTACTGCAGCAATGCGGCGTGGCATGGAGTCGATCAGTCTGTGGCACTGCTCAGGTGTTATGAGAGCCCAGGTTGCTCTGATAGTGGCCTTCAGCTCTTCTGCATTGTTGGGTCTGGCATATCGCATCTCCTCTTCACAATACCCATAGATTTCTATGGGGTTAAGGTCAGGCGAGTTTGCTGGCCAATTAGGGATACCATGGTCCTTAAACCAGGTACTGGTAGCTTTGGCACTGTGTGCAGGTGCCAAGTCCTGTTGGAAAATTAAATCTGCATCTCCACAAAGTTGGTCAGCAGCAGGAAGCATGAAGTGCTCTAAAACGTCCTGGTATACTGGCTGTGTTGACCTTGGACCTCAGAAAACACAGTGGACCAACACCAGCAGATGACATGGCACCCCAAACCATCACTGACTGTGGAAACTTTACACTGGACCTCAAGCAATGTGGATTCTGTGCCTCTCTCTTCCTCCAGACTCTGGACCCTGATTTCCAAAGGAAATGCAAAATTTACTTTCATCAGAGAACATAACTTTGGACCACTCAGCAGCAGTCCAGTCCTTTTGTCTTTAGCCCAGGCGAGACGCTTCTGGACACTGTCTGTTGTTCAAGAGTGGCTTGAAACAAGGAATATGGCTGAAACCCATGTAATACAATATACATTCTCATCTGCAAAGGTAGTTATAGTTATTATGGAGTCTTTTATCAGCAAATACTGATAATATTCAGCTAATTGCAATTAATTTATTTAATCGCTATGTCCTGTAATTAACAAAACTATACATTTTCAACTGATTTGCCGCTGGAAAAATTACTTGATGCTGCATACAGCCGACTCAACCCTGGATGTGATTCCACCAATATACCTTTACCCATTGTTTCAGCAGTCAGCAGCATGTGACACATTCCTGCCTCTCCTCTCCAACAGTAAGCTATCACAATAAATCCATTGATTCGAAAAGATAGCTTTTCAAGAAATATCTATATTTGTGGAACATGATTTTTTTTCTGAGCCTGTGGGGATGATGTCTTCATTGGGTCTCCTTCAGAATCAATGACTCAGCGATACTGAGCTCTGTGTCACGAGCCAATCAATAAGATTCATGCTGCCAGTATGTACCGTGGTGACAAGCTTTTATAGGCTGAAGATGATTAAACTCTCAGTCTGCTCATCTTAGCATACCGAGCTCATCTGCATTGGGATGTTGTATAAAACAGCATGAAAGCAGAGTCACACATACTGCTCCACTTTGAGTTAGTCACTGAACTACTCATTAACTTTTTGTATCAAAGAAAGATTAACATTCAGCAACATTAAAAAGTTTGAGGGTCGAATGTGCTTTGAGCTTAACATGCAGAATTTTTAGCTCTTTTTTAATCATCTCAAAAATGTTTTGGAATGGACTATAGGTATCTGTCTCAAAGCTAAAATATCCCATGAAATCAGACTAGAGTTAGTGGCTTTTAGTCCAGCATTGAGGTAGCATTGATTTAGTAAGCATTGAGGTCATCTGTATGCGAAAACATTGTCTACAGTTAAAGTGGCCATATGTGACCCTCTCTGTAAAAACCAGGTTAAAGTCTAAAAATGTAATTCTGAGATAATGAGCATCAAAGTTTGATTACTAGCATTAATTTCACTATGATTTCAATCTTTGACATGGCCTTACTCAGTCAATATTAAAGATACCAAGAATATCATTTCACAGAATGTTCTTTACAATATGTAACAGGTGTTCCTGTGGCTCAGTGGTTAGAGCATTGCGTTAGCAGCTCAAAGATCGTGGGTTCAATTCCCAGGGAACACACATACTGATGTGTATAGAAAAATGTATACCCTGAACACACTGAAAGTCGCTTTGGATAAAAGTGTCTGATAAATGTAAATGTAGTATGATTTTATGCAGAAAATAGTCAATCTAAAAAATATGACTTTAGCTGGGTTTTCACAGAGAGGGTCACACATGTACCATTTATATGGGACACGTTCAGGCTACGTCAAAGCGATGCAAATAAGCGGACATGTTTGTTCGAGCAACTAGAAGCTGCGCACCGATCACCGATGACACCAAAGTATCGCGAGAACAATTTGAAGGCATTAGGAGCTACCTGATCTGCTCTCTATAGCTCTTGTAAAATTATTTCATTCAACAATTGATCTGCACAGTGCAAACTGACAAAACCTGAATATTGTAGGCAATATAGAAAACCTGGCACGGGTGCGTCCCGTAAAAATGGCCCCTATAGTCACCCTATCTACAGTGTACTTTTTACTTTTGTATTTACTTCTCTCTTGTAAGGGACAACAGAGCACACATATTGATAACTCATCCTGCACTAAACAGATGTTTGTCCAATAAAAAGCTCTCTAGAATGAGAATGCCCCTCCCCCAATACCACCTAACACTGACTAGCAATAGCAAGGCATGTGACTAATGCTGCCTTCACGTGCTATTGAAAATTTCCTATTTCCCTCTAATAAAGTCGTGATTACGAGCTTGTCGTATTCAAGTGCTTTAATGTCAGAAAGAATACAATGAAGAACCCCATTGGTTGACAATCATATAAACACTCACCACACTATACATGCAGTTTGCTGACAATTCTGGAATTTCGGTCAAATACATGCTTATTTCACTACTTGTAAAACATAAAATTTGCTTTGAATGATCATTCAAATCTAGCCTATAAATGCACTCCTTTTGCGACAAGACAAAGGGATGTAGTTGCTGTGAGAACAGCAGTGCTTGTGCCCTCCACGATGTTTAAAGTTTATGACCCGCCCAACTTGGAAACTCTGGTATCAAAATTATTTCAGAATTTCCCAGTAGTACATACGACTTGAGGCCGTTCACGTCCATTTTCCAATTAGGAAACTCATATTGACAATAATTCCGATAGCACGTGAATGCAGCATAAAACTAAAGGCTACTTTTCTAATATTAAAAGGCAGCATGAACCTTTTAATATGTCTCATCCCAACTTCATGTTCCAAAAGCAAATGTGTGAACACAAGAAAAAGTCAAAATGAAATAAAATCTGCACACAGTTATATGCAGGGTTTAAAGGGGTCATATAATGCTACATGCACGTTTACGAGTTGTTTGAACTGAAATGTGTTGGCAGGGAGTGTACACAACCCCCTATAATGGTAAAAATCAGCCCAGTGTTTCTTTTTTTTGTCTCATAAAATCTTTAACGCTTTCTCAAATCAAGCCACCTGTCTGTGTGACATCACACGGATGAAGGCTGCTCCCTCGATAGTTTGTTTGACAGTAGCATTTTAGCACAGACTGCACTAGTGTCTTACCTCAGACCCGCCCTGAGTGAGCTGTCATCAGTTGTTTCACCGCCAGAGCAGATGTAGACAAGAATGACTCCTAAGTGATTGAGGTGTTTTGTTGTTGGATGTAATAATGAACAAAGCAGTCGTCATTTACTCCTGTCATCTGTCATTTACTTCCTCCGAGAGCTGATCGGAAGAGAGGGGCGGGGTCAGTATAGCTCATTAACATTTAAAGGAGAATGACACAATACGGCTTGCTCTGACAACCCGATCCTTCAAACGGGTGTCGGCAGCACAGGAAGTTCCTTCGGTTTGCTTTTGGTGGCAACACTTAACTAATAGGGTTGTTCCCTTTGGCCTGGTTTTGGCACAGAGGACGTTCACAAAGTACATGGATACTGCTCTGGCCCCTTTGAGGCTCCAAGGCATTTGTGTACTCAACTACCTGGACGATTGGCTTATTCTGGCCCACTCCAGGGAGTCAGTGAGCTGTAATAGGGATGTCGGCCTCCGCCACATTCGTACTCTTGGCCTCAGAATGAACAAATACCGAAGTTCACTTGGATTCCGTCTGGCTCCTGTCCGGATTTCCAGCCTCAATACATGTTTGGCCCGCTTCAAGCTAGACCATCATGTCTCCGTGAGCACTTGTCGCAGGCTCTTAAGCCTCATGGTCACAGCCTCCCCTGTGCTGCCCCTGGGTTTGCTCCACATGAGGCCGTTCCTTTGGAGGATGAAACTTTTAGGGGGCTGCTCCACAAGACCAGCCACTCGCCTAGTTAGTCTGTCACACAGTTTTTTTCGCACGCTTTTAATATGGCGGTACCCCCTTTTTCTCCAGAGTGGAGTCAGAATGGGTGCGACTTCCTTTCCTGGCACATAAAGGTTCTCCCTGATTTACCCAGCAACTCTTGGCATAGATGCTTTCGCTCACCCTTGGCCGGACATGAGGCTGTACGCATTTCTGCCCATCAAGCTGATTCTGGCAGTTCTGTGCAGGGTGAAGGAGAGCGGTTTCCGTCTCCTACTCGTAGCCCCGTTCTGGCCATCCCATACGTGGTTCTCGGAGCTGATTCCTCTTCTGTATCGGCCCCCTTGGGAGATTCTGATCAGGCAGGACCTGCTCTCTCAGCTTCAGGGAAAGATCTGGAACCCTCAACCCGAGATCTAGAAGCTGTGGGTATGGCCCATCCAGGGCCACAGGTTTTGACTTCTAGTCTTTCTGCTGAGGATCAGGAGACTATCGCTAGTGCCAGAGCCCCCGCCACTAGAAAGCTGTACTCTTCCGAATGGAAGGTTTTTGAGTCTTGGTGTTTAGCCAATGCAGTGGACCCAGTCAGCTGCCCTATTAGTCCAGTGCTGGAGTTCCTGCAAGATAAACTTGCAGCAGGTGCAGCTGTTACCACCTTAAGGGTTTATGTTGTGGCCATCGCCGCTCGGAGAGAGCTGGATGAGATTCCCCTGGGGAGACATCGGATGGTCTCTGCATTTATGCATGGTGTCCAGCGTCTGAGACCAGTATGCCCCATTGGAGTTCCTTCTTGGGACTTATCAGTCGTTCTTGAGGGTCTAACGGTAGCTCCATTTGAGCCCTTAGAGTCAGCTCCAGAATGGATTCTGACTCTCAAAGTTACTCTTTTGTTGGCGCTAATGTCTTTGAAAAGAGTTGGGGCTCTTTCTGTCAGCAAGATGTTTATGGACTTCGCCCTGGGTCTGGTGAAGGTGACATTACGGCCTAGGCCTGGCTATGTTCCCAAGGTTTTATTCTCATCATTTCACTCTCAAGTGGTCACACTTCACTCTTTTCATCCTCCTCCCTTTGCTTTAGGCAAGGATAAATGGCTTCACATGCTGTGTCCTGTCCGAGCTTTGAAGATCTATGTAGACCGCTCCAGCCTTTGGAGGAAGTCTCTCCAGCTGCTGGTATATTTTGGTGCTGGCCGCCGTGGGCTTGCCACATCGAAGCACAGCATTTCTCACTGGGTGAGGGATGCTATTTCGCTGGCTTATGAGGTGCGTGGTCTTTCTTCACCTCTCAGCGTTCGAGCGCATTCTACTAGGAGTGTGGCTTCCTCTCAAGCTCTTTTCAGAGGGGTCCCCCTAGACTAGAGGATATTTGTGTAGCAGCAGGATGGTCTGCTCCGCACAATTTTATCAGGTTCTATAACTTTGGATCTTGATTCGGCTCCGAGTTCCCAAGTTTTATCCGCTTGAACCAGCTGTGTATGCTGTTTGGTATGTAAACGGCCAAGATAGGGTGGCGTTTTTAGCTTGGCGTGTTTGGTATATCGTTCCCAAAGTTTCTTAGCTTATGCAACGTTGAGTGAACCTATGAAAGAGAACGTCTCGGGTTACTCGCGTAACCCTTGTCTTCTGAATAGGGAACGAGACACTGCATTTGCTGCCAAGCTCCTCACGCTGCCGACAGGGGCCTTTTCGCCAGAGATGGCGTGTATGCCAGTATGAGGAGACCACATAAGAACGTTAAAGATGGCATCCGCGCCATCAACCAATGAATTGCCGGGATTTTATAAGGGCTTCAGACAATCGGCACACCCAGAGGGCGTTCCAAAAGCGTCTTAGCTTATGCAGCATCTCGTTTCCTATTCAAAGAACAAGGGCTACGGGAGTAACCCGAGACATTTTTGACAGGGTAAAAAATTTGTTTTTTACACTACCAATGAAAAATTTTAACCAAACTATGTTACAGACCTTTCATTAAGACCCTAAAGAATAATATCAACTTGTGGAAATGGGTATTGTATGACCCCTTAAACACCTCCAAAAATATATATTTTATGCTAAAAAAAACTAAAACAATCTGAGCGGCCAAGTCCTTTCATCTGGTCTTTAAAACATATTGATAATCCAAGGTTTCCAATTGAGCTTCACTGGTTTCTCCCAAGGTTTTTTCTCCATTCTGTCACCGATGGAGTTTTCGTTCCTTGCCGCTGTCGCCTCTGGCTTGCTTAGTTGGGGACACTTCATTTCCAGCACAATCATCGACTTGATTGCACAGATATTATTTAAACTGAACTAAGCTGGACAATGCCATTACTAAATTCAATAATGAAATGCATTCAGCTGATAATTGAGTGTTAAATCCTGTCATTTTACATTATTGACACAATTTGCCTATTTTGATATTGTGCAGTGCTTTGTTACAATTTGTATTGTTAAAATCGCTATATAAATAAAGGTGACTTGACTTGACTTGACTTAATCCCAACCAGTTTTTATTGATATTCACAGCTGTTACTAAATTAAATGGTGTCATGTTTAATGTTTTTATGTTTCAACATTAGTTAAAATGTAAAGTTTAGCAAATGTTCTGATAATAACTGTTTTACTGTTTATACATTATCAAACAAAATAGTTTGAAACATGGATCTAACCATGCAATATGAGTGTCACAGGTTGGTGATATACAAATGCACTGTGAAGATGGACATCAACAGAAAGATCCTATAATTATATAAATCCTGGAGATAAGGCAAGTAAACCAGCTTAACATAGACAGAGAATGGACAAAGACTAAGGGAGAACTGAGGACTTACAGTCACGGCCAAAAATATCAGCACCCTTGGTAAATATATGATCAAAGAAAGGCTGTGAAAATTGATTTGCATTGTTAATCCTTTTGATATTTTATAAAAACAATGACAAACATCTAACCTTTCAATGGATAATAAGAATTTAAAATGGGGGAAAATATCATTATGAAATAAATGTTGTTTTTTCTCAAATACACGTTGGACACAATTATTATCACCCCTGGAAATTATTATGGAGTAAATTATATCTGAAGTATATTCCCATTCATATTCACAATTTTGAGTACTCCAGGGGGATTATGAACATGAAATTATCCAGCCATTGCTTTCTCTTTCAAAGAAATATAAATAGGAGGGAAAACAAAGCCCAAATTCCCTTAATCATCCATCACAATAAGAAAAAAACAAATAATATATTTCTGATGTGCAGGAAAAGAAAATTGAGCTTCACAAATTAGTGAAGTGGCTTTAAGAAAAGCTAGAGCAGTGAAAATTCTCATTTCCACCATCAGGGCAATAATGAAAAATTTCCAATCAACATAAAATGTTACAGAACTGCCTGGAAGAGGACGTGTGTCTATATAGTCCTAATGCATGGTGAGAAGGAGAGTTTGAGTGTTCTAAAGACACTCCAAGGGCCACAGCTGGACAATTGCAGAAAATAGTTGAGTCTCTGGGTCAGAAAACCTTAAAAATACTGGCAAACAGCACCTACATCGCCACATGTTGTTTGGGAGGGTTTCAAGAAAAAATATCCTAGCTCATCCAAAAACAAACTTCAGCATTTTCAGTTATCAGACACGACTGGAAGTTCAAATGGGACTGGCTTCTATGGTCAGATGAAACTAAAAAATAGCTTTTAGAAGCAAACACTCAAGATGGGATTGGTAAACACAGGGATAAAAAGTACCCCATGTGTACAATGGAATATACTGCTGTATTTTTGATGTTGTGGGTCTATATTTCTGCTGGAGGTCCTGGACATCTTGTTTAGACACATGGCATCATGGATTCTATCAAATACCAACAGATACCAAAAATCTATAAGTTACCGACTTTGTCCGAAATCTTATAATGGGCCATGTTTGGATCTTCTAACCATACAATAATCCAAACACAAACCTCAAAAACAACACAAAAATGGGTCACTGAGCACAAAACAAGCTTCTGCTATGGCCATTCCAATCCTCTGACCTGAACCCTGTAGAAAATGAGTTGGGTGAAATGAAGAAAAGAAGCACCAACACGGAGCCGAGAATCTAAAGGCTCTGGAGTGATTCTGGATGAAGGAATGGTCTCTGATCTCTTGTCAGGTGTTCTCTAACCTCATCAGGCATTATGGGAGAACATTTAGAGCTGTTAAACTGGAAAATGGAGGTTTAAAAAAGTATTGAATATAAAATATAAAAAACAAACACTACAACCCCAATGATACAAAAATAACTTGGAGTTATCTTGAATATCATTGTGCCGTTAAACCAAATGTGGGAAGTTGCTATAAATTATAGTCTGCATCTAAAATCACACTCTCTAAGTAGGTACTTTGTTTGAACATGTAATTACTTGGTGACCATGAAAATAGTAAAGTGTAAATAGTAAAGTAAAGTGTTCATGGAATTCACATTTCTGATTCTCGCCAGTAACAGGGCACTTTTTGCCTGCTGTATTATATAGTATATAACTATGTGATTTCAGATGCAGCCATTGACTTCAGCTAAAAAAGCTACCTAGGAATGTGGGATAATATTATTACAGTTTTTGCCCATTGCTTACACACTAAAACCGAATGCTTAGACCAAAGCCTCAATACCTAAACTTCTTGTAGCATACCTTAAACACAGTGTAACCATAGTTTAAACACATTGTTAACTTTGCACTTTGTTTGTAATTCTATAACACACTTATTGCGAAGCACTACACATGTTTTCTTAAATTAGACACTTTGTTCAAAAACGAAATCACCTGTTATCATTGGGAAAACCCTCTGTTCAAAATGCAAAACTCATCTGGCAATTGTAGGCACTTACATACACACCTGAAAACACTTGCACAGAAAATAGAACACCAATTGGTCTGAGCCTTAGCACTACAAATAGGCCTCAGGTAAGCCATTCTGAGAACTTTGCAAGCATGGAGGCAATGAGAGTCAGAGTAAGAGGAGGACAAAGAGAGAGATGAGTCGGACGTGGAAGAGGACGAGAACAAAGACGAGAATCAGTGCGGAGACGTGTATCAGATGACATCAGGGCTACTCTGGTGGACCATGTGATAAATCATGGCATGTCCATGAGGGAGGCTGGGCAAAGAGTCCACTCTAACCTCAGTCGCTACACAGTAGCATCGATAGTAAGGACATTCTGACTGGAGAACAGGTATATCTTCAAGTTTCTACTCCAGACTGTACCTACTGTATGTGTCACATGATTCTGTATCATATTACAGTATTACTGTACTAACTGTACTATACAACAATGGGTAGTGCTGTGAAGTATAAGTAAAGGAATACCATTGTGATGTTACAATACTGTGTACAGTATGTGAAAAGTACAGTATGTGAAAACCTAGCCAATGACATCTTGTGGTGGCATTTTCTACAGAATGGTTGGATGACCTCCTCAAGGTGGAAGGGAGCGGGTCTTCACTCAACAACAAGAGCTTGCCATCATTGAAATGGTGCGAGAAAATAATGCAATCCGACTTTGTGAGTTGCAACAACGCATAATTGCAAATAGAAATGTATTCAACAATATCAACAGGGTCAGCATTTCTACACTAAGTCGCATCCTACAGAAACATAACTTCAGAATTAAGCAGCTGTACAGGGTGCCATTTACAGTTTTTTACAATCGCTATGACAATTTTTCCAATACTTTTAACCATTTTCCTAATCTCTTAACACAGTTAGCACAACATCCGTCTGTGTAAACTATACAATTAACATTTCTTGTTGCTTTGACACAAAATGCATACAACTAACACAAATTTAAAATGCTTGAACTTCTTTTACACACAAGCTCAACCAAGACAAAAACAATGTCATTTTACTGCCAAATTTTCTAATGCTTTCACACTGTATGTCAGAACAGATAACATCATGTTCTAAAACTAAATTATAGGCTAAAGTCAAAGTGAACAGCTGTTCATATTGTGAATTGAAATACAAATATGTCCCCTGTATTTTATTTCATTGCTAATGAGAAACAGCTGATCAAAGTTACGCAAATATATACATTACAGCAGATTCCCATATAGGAAACACACTCAGGTGTTGAGGTTCTTTCAATTACATGAGCATATGGTATAAAGTAAAAGAGGACCTCTTTGGGCTGATTTTGTGTGGAAAAGGAACATGTGGCGAGGGGGGCGTGGTTCAGCGAAGTCTGCAGCGGGAGAAAGACTCAGGAGACAGTGGTAAGTAAGTGGGTCAAGTGCAAAATGAGGAACACCTGTGTCTGATTGCAGTAATTGGCGTGGAGAGACCCAATAAAGCCACCGTGGAGTGGGAACTCGAGGAAGAGACGGAGTGAAGACTCGGGCGCACGGTCTGTGAGCGGGAGACTACCGAAACGAATGCTGAGAGTGATCGCGGAGACAACCGAGAGAGTTGATGTTTTTAGAGCGCGCAGAGTGCGCAGCTGTTTAAGTTTATCTGAATAAATTTCACCCGAGTCTTCCCAAGCCAACCCTGTCCGCTTCCTTCCTTCCATTACGAACTTTGTTACAGAACAATACAGAGCAACACACAAAAAAAAGAAAAATGCCTGCACGAAGGAGAGGAAGACAAGTACCAGGACAAGGGAGAGGAGTGGGGCAAGGGAGAGGAAGACAAGTACCAGCACAAGGGAGAGGAGTGGGGCAAGGGAGAGGAAGACAAGTACCAGCACAAGGGAGAGGAGTGGGGCAAGGGAGAGGAAGACAAGTACCAGGACAAGGCAGAGGAGTGGGACAAGGGCAAGGGAGAGGAGTGGGACAAGGGAGAGGAAGACAAGTACCAGCACAAGGAGAGGAGGAGGGGACAAGGGCAAGGGAGGTGGGACAAGAGAGAGGAAGACAAGTACCAGGACAAGGGAGAGGAGTGGGACAAGGGCAAGGGAGAGAAGTGGGACAAGGGAGAGGAAGACAATTACCAGCACAAGGGAGAGGTGGGACAAGGGCAAGGGAGAGGAGTGGGACAAGGGAGAGAAAGACAAGTACCAGCACAAGGGAGAGGTGGGACAAGGGCAAGGGAGAGGTGGGACAAGGGAGAGGAAGACAAGTACCAGGACAAGGGAGAGGTGGGACAAGGGCAAGGGAGAGGAGGGACAAGGGAGAGGAAGACAATTACCAGCACAAGGGAGAGGAGGGGACAAGGGCAAGGGAGAGGAGGGACAAGCGAGAGGAAGACAAGTACCAGCAGAAGGGAGAGGAGTGGGGCAAGGGAGAGGAGTGGGGCAAGGGAGAGGAAGACAAGTACCAGGACAAGGCAGAGGAGTGGGGCAAGGGAGAGGAAGACAAGTACCAGCACAAGGAAGAGAAGTGGGGCAAGGGAGAGGAGTGGAGCAAGGGAGAGGAAGACAAGTACCAGGACAAGGGAGAGGAGTGGGACAAGGGCAAGGGAGAGGAGTGGGACAAGGGCAAGGGAGAGGAGTGGGACAAGGGAGAGGAAGACAAGTACCAGGACAAGGGAGAGGAGGGACAAGGGCAAGGGAGAGGAGTGGGACAAGGGAGAGGAAGACAAGTACCAGCACAAGGGAGAGGAGTGGTACAAGGACAAGGGCAAGGGAGAGGAGTAGGACAAGGACAAGGGCAAGGGAGAGGAGTGGTACAAGGACAAGGGCAAGGGAGAGGAGTGGTACAAGGACAAGGGCAAGGGAGAGGAGTGGGACAAGGACAAGGTAGAGGGAGAGAAGTTAGAATGTGTGTTGGCGCTCAAAGAAGAACCAGAGCTAGAGTAACTGATGAAATAAGAGCTACTATAATAGATCATGTCATAAACCATGGGCTATCATACAGAGAGGCTGGTGAACGAGTACAGCCAAATCTCAGCCGGGACACAGTGGCATCCATTGTTCGGATTTTTCGAGAAACCAACAGGTAGGATATTGTATGAGAGCTTCTCCTACTGCAAAGTGTACATTTTACCATGTATTACAGTGACTGTATGCCTCCTGTCTCTAATATGTAACACTATTTTGTCTTTCTAAGGATTCAACGTCTACCTCCCTCAGGGGGCAGAGGAAAGGTCCTAAATGAAGAACAGGAACTTGCAATTGTCAACATGGTGATTGCTGACAATGAAGTTGAATTGAAGTACATTCAATCGAGAGTTGTAGAAAATAACCTTGTCTTTGGGAACATTGCAGCAATCAGCATAACATCCATTTCTCGGACTCTAGCTAAACACAGAGTGCGAATGAAACAACTATACAAAGTTCCTTTTGAAAGGAACAGTGAGCGCATCAAAGAACTCCGTCGCCAATATGTCCAAGTAAGGTTATGCAATACAGTCATTACTGTACACTACATAGTGTGTTTTGCAGTAAACTTCTCTATAAACCTGGAGTACAGTAGGACATACAGTAAAGCATTTACACACACTGTGTCTGATTACTTTCAGAGAGTCATGGAGTTGGAGGCCAATCAAGTCCCTCATGAAATGATCTACGTTGACGAGGCTGGCTTCAACTTGGCGAAAAGGCGTCGCCCTGGAAGAAACATAATTGGCAAAAGGGTCACAGTTACCGTGCCGGGCCAGAGAGGAGCCAACATCACCATGTGCGCCGCAATCTCCATCAATGGTGCACTCCTGAATAAATGTGTGATTGGCCCATACAACACCGACCGCCTTCTCCTGTTTTTAGAAGACTTGCACGAAAGACTTGTGCCAGAGGTAGAAAGGGGACAGGTGGGAGACCTGTCAATATATGTGATCACATGGGACAATGTGGCATTCCGCCATTCCCGTGCAGTCACAGCCTGGTTTGATGCCCATCCGAGGATGATGTCCCTTTTCGTTGCCCCTTACTCCCCTTTCCTCAACCCCATTGAAGAGTTTTTCTCAGCCTGGAGATGGAAGGTTTTTGACCATCGTCCACAGGACCAAATGTCCCTCCTGGATGCAATGGATGCTGCATGCCAAGACATCACAGCTGAACACTGCCAGGGGTGGATAAGGCATACCAAAAGATTCTTCCCAAGATGCCTTGCCAGAGAAGATATCAGGTGTGATGTGGATGAGAACATGTGGCCAAACGCAGAAGACCGGACCGATTAGATTACATTTATTATTACTGTATTATGTTTTACAATTCTTCGGTGGGTTTTTCTGTTTGTATATTCATATAATACAGTAAATGACAGCTATCTTGCACATTTTGTTTTCTTTCTTGTTTTTCTAATGCAAATAAAGCCTTTACTGCAGCAATTCTGTCTCTGTCTCTTTTTTCCCACATAAGCCGTTCATTCTATAAAGCTATTCTGAGATGGGTCATTACATTTTTGTATAACATTTCTGCAGCAAAAAAAAACAAAATAAACCCAAATAGAAAAAGAAACTTTAGTGTAAAACACAACATCTGATCAATGCTATATACTCTCTATTGTATATGGTCAGACCTGAGACCTAAAACAATGCAGTTTCTGTAATTCCATTTGATGTTAGTGTTTTTATGATATTGTGCTATGATTGATCAAATGTTACTGTTGGAAGAGAACATGTGTTAGTGTTTTGGACTAATAATTTGATTTTGAGACATGTTTGCAGTGTTTTGGTAGGTGTAGTGTATTGTGTTAGTATATTATTGTAATTTGAAAATTAGTGTTGGAGTTTAGTTTGCAATGTGTGATTTTGAGTATGAAATTAACTGTTTTGTCAATTGTGTGTTGTAGGTGTGTTGGTGCGTTAAGTTAACAACAAAAATTGTTAGAAGTATTGGAAAAAATGTCATAGCGATTGTAAAAAACTGTAAGAGGAACAGTGTCAGGGTCAAGGATCTGCGCCATGATTATGTGCAGGTATGTGTCACTTTACTTTACAGGGTTGAATGAGGGTTTATGCTCATTGCCTTGCCTGTAGCTTGTAGTTTTTGTCTATACTGACCCAACCCAGCCCCTACTTGTGTGAAAATATAGACATTGTAGTTACTGTATGTGTTTTCAGTAACACTATTCAATATTTTCTGTTACAGACAGTTCTGGATTTTGATGCCGGCGAACTGCCACATGAGTTCATCTATGTGGATGAGGCAGGCTTCAATCTGGCCAAAACCAGGCGTCGGGCCGTGCGTGGTGGACAAAGGGCTGTTGTAAATGTCCCTGGGCAGCGTGGAAATATCACCTTGTGTGCTGCAATTAGTGTCCAAGGAGTCCTGCATCACCATGCCACTCTAGGTCCCTACAATACAGGACAGATCATTGCATTTCTAGATGCACTACATGCAGTTGTGCAGGACAGACCACAGCAGTTTGTTGTCATCTGGGATAATGTTAGTTTCCACCGGGCTGCTCTGGTCCGAGATTGGTTCAACAACCATAACCATTTCACACTTTTATACCTGCCCCCTTACAGACCCTTTCTAAATGCAAACTCTTGTTTGATTACTGCAGAAATTCTACTTTTGAGTTTTACAGAAGAATGAGTCTGAGAAAATGACAATAAAAATAGAAACACAAAGACTGCAGTGTTTTAAATAAAGCACATCAGTGTGTTGCTGGTGAAATGAAAGAGTAATTCAAATGGTGCTTGTGTGTATGGTTTTGTTGCAAGAAGTTCATTTTTAGAAAGGAGTGTTAAGTTTTGATTGCAATGTTTCATTTTGGCATAGATGTGAGTTGTTAATCTCCAAGTGCTATGTCTGATTGGCTTGTGTGTAGAGTTTTGACATAATGAGCCAAATTCTGAAAATGCATGTGTAGATTACATTTGTGCTTGTAGCAAATGAAAATATTGTGCATCTGAAGCTGACTGCCGCATGAGCGTGAGGTCTCTCTTTCCCAGAGCGCCCCCCTCTCTCTCTCTCTGCGTCTCCTCTGAGACAAACAAATGTAATAATAAATGTAGCCTACATTTTGCATGTTCAGAAGAAGTAAGCTGACCTGTAGTGTGAAAATATAAACCGGGTTGTGTAATTAATTGCTCAGTGCAAAGAAAGAAATAATCAGAACCTGGTATTTTCATGTTCTTTTTTTCATGTGTCTAATAGACATGAACAAGTTCTTTTGAAAACATCTATGACCTATGAAACATGATCTTCATGCTCTATGTATGTTGACAATGATTTCACTAATGATAAACATATATTGCATAAAGCATCCATATTTGTCCGTGTCCATGTTGATTAGAGTATTAAAACTTGAAAAGTATTAATTTAAGGTACATTTAGAACAGTTAAAAAGGTGCGATTTAGTTGCGATTATTCACGAGTTAACTCATGAAAATCGTGCGATTAATCACAATTAGACATTTTAATTGATTGACAGCCTTAAGTTTAAATGGCTAAATTAAATGTAGGCTTACACTGGTAACTCATCAGTTTTGGTTTTATTAAAACTTGTATCTCAATGGTAAATTGCTTTTTCGTAGTCTATAACCTGAAAGAATAAAAGTGTCTGCTAAATTAATAAATGTAAATAAAATAATCTCGTTATAAAATACATGAGAAATTTAGAAACATTGGACACAACTATGGGGCACCATTGTGCAGCAGCAAGCATCACGACAAAAAAGGAACCTCGAGGTTGATCTAGGTAAATGAAAGACTATTTTTCGCTACATATTTCATCATTGAGGATCTTTAAAAAAAAAAAAAGTCAAAAAATCTCGTCTCGTTCTCGTGGACTCAGTCTCGTGTCTCGTCTCGTCTCGTGGGATAAGTGTCTCATCACACCTCTAATAGGGCCTCATTCCTATATTTTCCTGGGGCCCCCAATTCACTAAATCCGCCCCTGCCTGCAGTCAGCATGCCAATTGCACGCTCCCTCTAAACTTGCGACATCTGTTGCATTGTGCTGTGTGATAAAACTGGACATTTTAGAGTGGCCTTTTATTGTGGCCATCCTAAGGCACACCTGTGTAATAATCATGCTGTCTAATGAGCATCTTGATATGCCACACCTGTGAGGTGGATGGATTATCTCGGCAAAGGAGAAGTGCTCACTAACACAGATTTAGACAGATTTGTGAACAAAATTTGAGAGAAATAGGTCTTTTGTGTACATATAAAAGTCTTAGATCTTTGAGTTCAGCTCATGAAAAATGGAGGCAAAAACTAAAAGTTTTGCGTTTATAATTTTGTTCTGTATGCATATCTTAATAGGCTGCAAAATCATGCTTGCCCACATATAATGTCCAAAATTATAATTTTGTTCAGTGTATATGTTTCATCTCTATTAATCTGTTCACAACATTCTGAAGCTTTGCCTTCCTGTTGGATGTAATATTTAACACAGAATGAAAAGAACATACAGCTTTCAGTTGATTAAATGTCCATGATTTCTGGATGAAATGTCCATCATCTTGTTTTTCTCAACCAATTCACCAAACTAAGATAATGCTCTTAAAACCATTAATACAGCTATTCAACCAGATTCAATGAGGAATGGTAAATTGTAAATAATTAAATGCAGTAATTGTTCACATAGTTAGGGTAGCCAAAGATATTGGCTTATTAATAAATAAATATTTGTGTGCAGCCAATCAGAATAGTTAGGAACACTGGAATAAAAAAGTATATATACACTCTAAAAAACGCTGGGTTGTTTTTTCAACCAAAATTCTGGTTTGAGAATGCTGGGTAAGGGCGTTGGGTTGTTATAACCCAATTTTGGGTTGAAAATTGGTATTGATCATAACCCAGCGGCGCTGGGTTGGGAACGGACATGAAGGAGAGCACGCATGTCACGTCAACATCGGACGACACCAATGCAAGAAGCCGCCATTTTCTCTGCCTGAAAGAATCGAGAAGCGATTGAAAGACGTTATGGTAAGTAAAGATTAAAAAATTAAAGTCATCATTCATTGTTTGTGTCCGGGAGTATTTTTAGGTTTCATGGAAGGCGGAAATATTCCGAAAATAGCTTATATTGAAAAATATGCTGACGTGGTTTTCACCTCAGAAACGGAGATCTTAACGGCCTCTTTTACTGAGTTAACTTAACGTACTTTTATAACATCCGTGAGTGTATTTATGTCTTTATGCGTTTTGAGGTGTTAATAGATGCGTATTAACACATTTACATGTTAATTTGTTATCTTAATGTTCGCGGTTAAACTGAAAGTAGTTTCCTAAAGGAAACGGCGTTATGTAATAAAGACTAATGTTAGCATAATTATTTTGAGGCTGATGAAGTGATAATTATTTCACAGTAATATCTTGATTGTAATATTTCAGACGTGTTGAGCTTTTGTCTTCATTGTGCCCATGCCGGGAGTTACGGAAAGCAGCCTGCGTGTGTGTGTGAGGAGGAGGCGATTTTCTCAGCTTCTTCGGGAGTGAGGGAAAGATGGTTTAAGGCAAGTAAACTTCATAATTCCATGTTAACAATTTTTTTTTTTTACTGAGAGTAAAATAATGTTTCTTTGTTTTTTGTAGATGTTGAAAGCCAGAGACATAGGAGAGCATCATTCTTTTGAGATTGATGTAAATTATTATTAGAAAATAAATGTTTCCGTTGTCTCATGCTTGTTTACTTCACATTTTAATGTAACAGCAGTATGATTACGTGTTCATATTTTATGTAAACCATTGATGTCTGTGTTTTTCATTGCAGAACCCAAACCAACTTTGGAGTTAAGGACACAGTAGCCTGCTTGTGTGAGTTTCATAAAATTTGCCCATATGTTTGAAAAATACGCAAAATGAAAATTCATTATTCACTGAAAACGTCCAATCCACTGAATATCTCAAATCTCATTTCCCATTTTAAACTGGCATGTAATGTTTTGTTTTGACAGGTTAGAAAAAATAAATCTTGAATTTGAGTATTTTTTGAATGGATGTAAATGACATTGGCTGACAATGGCTTTCATTTAACTTCAGAATATTTGGAATGTAATGAGCAAGTCATAGAGACATTTTTCCCCTTTTGGAGCTTGGCAAATGTTGTCACTATGAACAAAAGCTGCATAAAGTATTCTCTATTTGTGTTTCAAACCTAAAATATCAGCATTCCATATTTAGAATGACATGAGGATAAGTAAACAACAAAGTTAATTGTTCAAAGGAGCAGACAGTGCAAGTAAGACACTCAGCATGCTGAACATTCCAATTTTATGAAAGCCTTCGTTATTTTGATCATAAAATCTGTCAGTTTCACCTTCATCTTGATGTGTTCAGCAATAGAGGGAAATAGTATGCAAGTAAAGTTATCCTCTGAGAGGAAGCCAAGCATTTATATGATTGAAGACTTTGTTCTTGATGTGGCCGCTCCTATTAGAGAGGCTCCAGGGGGAGGGTTAAATTATCCGCCCCTCACACGAAAGCGTGGATTCAATGTTCCCTGGACAATTAGGTGATTCTCATAACTAATTGCCCGTAACTCAGCATGAACCATGACCAATGCCGAGACTGACAGTCAACTGAAAACTTAAATTAATGCAGGCAGCAAGAACATGGATCATTTCTGAGCTCTTACATACATTTATTATAGTTTTATTTAAATCATGCGATAACACCATCAGCACTAACTTCAACACAGCATTATATTGAGTTATTCAACACAGCATCGGTTTATACATTTGACAGCATGGCCAACTGTCAGCTATGTCACGGACTTCAGCACTGAATGATGGGAAGACACCATTCCCCCTTATTTATATCAGGATTGAGACAAGTGACTGTTGAATGATAAATAAATAACATTTGTTCTTCTGGCCTACCGGCATAAACATACATTTCAGTACATTTCTATTCTAGCCCTTCAATAAAGAATTTGCAAAACTTCACAAACTGGTTATTTGAACAAGTAGTTGTCAAATCAGTTTTAAGGAAACCTTGTGTAATTAGGTTTGCATATCAGCCAGTCATGTCCATTTTAAATTAACCTGGGATGCTACAAAACAAGAAAAGTATGCTGAAGTATTTGCAAGATGCAATAAAGATGCAAATGCATCTATCTACATGTGTATAAATGAATAATCAATAATAATCAACAAATTATGGATTTATAATCTGTATTCTATTGCTGCTCATAGTAGGCAAATTAAAGACATACTGTTACTGTCGCTGTCACTGAAACTTGTTGAAGGCAGTGAATTTATAATGTTCTGTTCTGGGTTTTCATGGCCAAAAACTCTCTCCAACAAGTTTCTATAAGATCTCTAAATTCATCCATATCCAAGTGCCTTCAGTTAAAATATTAAAGCTAAAATAAAATACATGAATAAAATCAATGTTTAAAAAAGTCTAGACCTCACTAATCAACTACTTGACCATCCTTTCTCTAACCTCTTACAGTCTACTGTATTATATTTGATAAAGTAGATGAAGTTCTCTAAATTATCAATATGATCAGGCCTGAAAAACATGTTGTAGACAATCTATTACATGCCTCCTCTCATTTGATTGATAGTTGTTACTTTTTAGAAAGTCAAATACCTTTTTAATCTAAAATTGCCCCCTTTAGGTCATCATGCATGTGTCTTTTTGCTGTGTAATCTTTACTGATTTTTATAAAGTAAACTTCAGAACATTGATATAGTTAGCAATTATTTAAGATGAACACTTACCAGACAGAAGCAACTTATGTTTACTTGATTATCCATATATCATTTTCAGAACAAACATGTTAAAATTTGTGTATCAACTATGACACATCAGGCTTTTGAGGAACGTTTATGTGTTCAACTCAATCATCACTTTACTGCATTACATTATACAGTATGTTTTGCCCCCAAAATAAAAAACACAGAGCTTTGATCATAAAACTAAGCAAAATTTCATCTTACTAAGACATATTGTTGAAAGAGTGACAACTGATATGTATGCATTTTAAGTCTATTATACTTCTACTTATTTTAAAGGGGACATCAGATGCGCAATTTCCAAACATTGGTATGATTCTTTAGGGTCTTCATGAAAAGTCTGTAAAATACTTTGGTTAAAATTTCTCAATGGTAGAGTGTGTTACTCTAAATGACAATGAGCTCTGCTCGCCCCGCCACTCTCTTCCTGCGATTTGCAAAAATTCATTATAAAAAAAGATATACTCATGTCGACGTTAATAGCCTTGTGGGCAGCCTGCTGATATTTGAATCCCAGTTTGTGGACCTTTTCTCTGTGTTTTGTTATTTTATTAGTGTTCCTGTGGCTCAGTGGTAAAGTATTGCATTAGCAGTGCAAAAGGTTGTGGGTTCAATTCCCAGGGAACACAAACTGAAAAAATGTATAGCCTGAATGAACTGTAAGTCGCTTTGGATAAAAGCGTCTGCTAAATGCATAAATGTAAATGTATTAACGTTAAAGGAATAATAGTTCACCTACAAATTATGCCATCTGTTTGTCGATTCTGTCATGTTGTTTTATTTTTATACCATCATTTACTCAAAAGTTGTTTTAAACCTAAGTGAGTTTCTTTCTTTTGCTGAACGTAAATGCTATTTTGAGGAACAAGGAAAACCAAACAGTTGCTGATCCTCGGTGACTTCCATATTTTTCCTACTATCAAAGTCAATGTGGACCAGCAAATGTTTTGTTACCCAGATTCACCAAAATATCTTATTTTGTGTTCAGCACAAGAAAGAAATGAATACAGGTTTGGGACAACATTAGAGTGAGTAAATAATGGCAGAAATTAAATTGTAGGGTGAACCATTCATTTCATTATCGTGTCACCTATAATATATAAGAATCAATTTGCAATGTGTAGCCCTGAATTAGAATAATCCCATTGTGAATTCCCTTCCTAAAATAACATAAAATAGCACAAGAGGAAGAGGCAATTATAGTGAGTCCTATTATTTCTGTTTATCATGTCAATAACGCATTGTTGAACAGCTTATAAAGAAAGTAGTTAAGAGTAAATCTCAGAAACATTGTATTGTATTTATTTTTTTGCATATTTTTATGATTAAAAATCATATGGATGTTAATTTATTTTTCATTACCCGGTGGAGGTACTTTTATATCTTGACTATATTCAATTGGTGTTAAAGGATTTCATTCCTTCAGACTGGTTGAGTATTTACTTACTTTTAAACTGAAATAAATTTGATGGAGAGAGATAAATTGTTAAGACATTGTTACAAGTGCAAAGAAAGAAACATTGAAAGAAACATGACATTTTAAAGTAAAAAAAGAAAGAAATTGTATTTTCTTGAAAACATCAATAATCTTTTCCTTATTTACAACCTCCAATGTATGCATACATTATATTTGTCAATGTATATTTTACATTATGATCAATGGTCTATATTATTTTATTATATTATATACTATGTTTTAAAGCCAAGTATGAATATCTTCAAGTTAGTATTTTAAATTTATTCCAAAATCATAACTCAATTTAAACAATATATTTTATTTGTGAACTTATGTACAGCTTTTGTTTTAAATAGTTAACTTTTAACTTTTTTTGTTTTGATAAAACAACATGACAAGTTGAGGCTTAACACATTAAGGTAGAAGAATGTTTCATCCAGTGTGTTTTACAGCCTTGCACAGAGTCTGATATTGAGACATTCAGAGATTAAGTCAGACATGTCCCTTTTGGCAGTATCAGGACATGAGAAGCTGGTAATCCTGTTGTGTGCAGCTCCCTGAGCGCTGAAAGTGACGTGACTATATTTACCGGCCATCACAGTCCAGGGACTTTTAACCCTCTGTCATACACTTCTTCTTCTCAAATATATTGATTGAATGATTTATTGTTGGTGTTATTTTCCATTAAATCTGTCATGAAATAATATTACGTTGTTAGCGTATGCTGCACTAAGATTCTGTTTTCACTTACTACTCAAATGACAGTTACTAAGGGCAGTATATTATAGATGTATGTTTAGAACACTGAAATATTACAAAATGTTCACAAAAGTAAACATTTAACTGACTCTGAGTCAAGTGGCATCTAAAAACAAATACTGAGACCTTACAAACTTAATTTCATTAAATATTTTGCTTTCTTTTTAAAAATGCAACTTTGATACACAGATACATTTTTAAATGATACACATTTTATTTGTTTATTTTGTTTTGTTTTGTTCTGTCAGGACTGATTGAGTGTGTAATGAGACAGCAGATTATCTGTGGAGAACTACCTGAGATGAACTGGACAGGCTCTGTTGGGTCTCTCAGATCGCACTGTTCCCACAGGAGAAGTCGGTTCATGTCTTTGAGATGAACTAAGCTGGGATTCATCACAGAGAAACACACTGGAGTGCTCTCTCAACCAGAGTTACATGCTCATGTGAGTGTGACCTGTTGAGGGATTATCCAGCCTCCCAGAATTCCTGACTGAGAGGAAGCCAGATTCACAAAGACAGAAAGGGAAATATGAAGAACCAGAGAAACAGAATGGATTGTTTTTAGAGTGGTGCAAGCATGAGGTGAGACGCTGATGTGCATTGGTGTGTTATATTTGAAGCTGCTTCTTATGTGTTTAATCTGTGCAGTGTCACTGGTGAGATTCATACATTTTGTAATCCTATTTTATTAGGAGGATTTGCATGATCAATAAGAGTTGCTTCAAACGATGTTGCCATACATTATGTAATGCTTTGATTAACTTTTTTTAAATAATCGCATAAACTCATCAAGATTTACAGATTGACTAAGGCTTAACAGTACTTAAATCTAAATCATATGTCATGATTGCTTTGTGTTTAATTCAATGTTAAATGGGATTTTTTTCTTTGTATATGTTTACTAGAATTACTGTCTGTGGAATTTTCCATAAATCCACCCAATCTTCCTGAATATGTTAAGCCATCCCACACATTATTATTATATATACAAGCAACTCTTGTTATGTTAATTTCTTTATTCTTTTGTCTTAGCTTAACTTATTAATTGTACATCACTTTGTATTATGTATATTTCTTTTTAGTTTTGTGTCTATTATGTACCGTGCACCTTATGCAGAAGCTTTGCAATTTCATTGTATCTTGTGTACAATGACAATAAAAGGAAATTCAAAATTCAATTCACATTTAACTGAGTCTCATTGAACACAGTTTTCACTCTTATCACAGCGTTTCTCTGCTATTGGTTGTTATAGAGCAACCTGTGGCGTAATGTTCAAATTACCATGAAAACGTGCATTTCTTTCGGATAAAAGTGGCTCTGTTTCAAAACCTAATGAGCGGCAAAGTAGGCAGCATTTTAAGGTGTCAGAGGCACGCTCCTAAACCTGAAGGATGTCCAAAAAAGCGGGCAGCATGATTTTGCTGCCTATTAAGATATGTAATTTTGGCTTATTTGGAAGTAGCATTGCATGTATTTTTTATGGAGAAAGCAATAAAAGCATGCATTTTGACAAGCTCAGTGAAAAATTTGTTCAAAATGAAGGACAAAGTATTGACATAAGTATACGTAATAATATAGCATTGATATGGTGTGCGTGCGTGCATGTTGTGTTGTGTTGTGTTGTGTTGTGTTATGTTTTGAGTATCCCAATACATCATTACTGACTCAAGTAATGTGAGTTTTGGCCATAATTGTCTGTTTGCTCAATCAATGTTTAAATGTAAGCCTGCAGAATCAATGGCAAGCATTATTTCATGCAACTACATCCACTCTTATTCACAATATATATATTTTTTTTTTTCAAGGGTTTGTGATTTGATTTGACTTGAGAGCAAGTACAATGACTGAAACAGGCATAGTAAAATTCAGAGAAATTTGAAGTTAAACAGCTCTGACATGTCTCACTGAGCAAAAGGTGATAAACAGCATTTGCAATAAATTCACTTTTCCTTTCTTTTGAGACTCAAAGGCGTTTAATTTCATGTCATCAAAATGCTAGATCACTCTTTTTATCAACTTCATAATAGACGGTCACAGTGCTTTCACTGATATGCTTAGTTGGCAGTGAAGACAGTGTTCATATAGCCCTCTTTGGACCACTGACTGCACAAACCTGTCATTTGTTCATTTATAGCTACTGAAAAATCACCTAATCAGCTTAGAGCATAGTAATGTTATTTTGTATAGGAGATCATGATTCTCCCTCTTGAGAACATTCTTCTTTTTACATTTTATTTTACATTCATCACTGATGAGGAAAGACACAAACATTTCAGCTCAAAGCCTTCCTCTGTGTTCCTCATAGTAATGTTTTTAAAATTCTACAGCCTAAATGTAGAAATATGAGAAAGAAGAGTTAATATTATCACAATTAAGCATATTAAGACAAATTGACATGCTTTCTGTCGACATCATCATTAAGAGATGTTCCTGCCTAAAACTAGTGAAGCATAACATAATAATTAATCATTATCAGAAACATGTTTGTCCCTTTTCTTTTTTCTTCCCAATTTTGTCATTACATTTATTATGGTCTCTGAACACGTGTTTTTATTCATTTTATTTAACAAACTTAACAATTGTAATTTCAAACTTACAGCAGAAAATCCATTGTCCCTCTAGTTGTTAAGGCACTGTTGTGCATTCTTCTCATTAATTCAGCATTGAAGTATAAGTATGTTATATAAAATGTGAAATAATATAGTATTCAATCTCAGTAATAAAAACAATTGGGGTTAATTCACATTCCTTATGCAGACATATACAGGTGCATCTCAATAAATTAGAAAAGTCATGTCATGGAAAAGTTAATTTATTTCAGTAATTCCACTCAAATTGTGAAACTTGTGTATTAAATAAATAAAATGTGCACAGACTGAAGTAGTTTAAGTCTTTGGTTCTTTTAATTGTGGTGATTTTGGCTCACATTTAACAAAAACCCACCAATTCACTATCTCAACAAATTAGAATACTTCATAAGACCAATAAAAAGTGAATTGTTGGCCTTCTGGAAAGTATGTTCATTTACTCTATATGTACTCAATACTTGGTAGGGGCTCCTTTTGCTTTAATTACTGCCTAAATTCGGCGTGGCATTGAGGTAATCAGTTTGTGGCACTGCTGAGGTGGTATGGAAGCCCAGGTTTCTTTGACAGTGGCCTTCAGCTCTGAATCTGCATTTTTTGGTCTCTCGTTTCTCATTTTCCTCTTGATAATACCCCATAGATTCTCAATGGGGTTCAGATCTGGTGAGTTTGCTGGCCAGTCAAGCACACCAACAACATGGTCATTTAACCAACTTTTGGTGCTTTTGTCAGTGTGGGCAGGTGCCAAATCCTGCTGGAAAATGAAATCAGCATATTTAAAAAGCTGGTCAGCAGAAGGAAGCATGAAGTGCTCCAAAATTTCTTGGTAAACGGGTGCAGTGACGTTGGTTTTCAAAAAACACAATGGACCAACACCAGCGGATGACATTGAACCCTAAATCATCACAGACTGTGGAAACTTAACACTGGACTTCAAGCAACTTGGGCTATGAGCTTCTCCACCCTTCCTCCAGACTCTGGGACCTTGGTTTCTTAATGAAATGCAAAACTTGCTCTCATCTGAAAAGAGGACTTTGGACCACTGGGCAACAGTCCAGTTCTTCTCCTCCTTAGCCCAGGTAAGACTCCTCTGATGACAACTGTAGCCAAATTCCTCGACACGTCTGTGTGTGGTGCTCTTGATGCCTTGAGCCAGCCTCAGTCCATTCCTTGTGAAGTTCACCCAAATTCTTGAATCGATTTTGCTTGACAATCCTCATAAGGCTGCGGTTCTCTCGGCTGGTTGTGCATCTTTTTCTTCCACTCAACTTTCTGTTAACATGCTTGAATACAGCACTCTGTGAACAGCCAGCTTCTTTGGCAATGAATGTTTGTGGCTTACCCTCCTTGTGAAGAGTGTCAATGATTGTCTTCTGGACAACTGTCAGATCATCAGTCTTCCCCATGATTGTGAAGCCTAGTGAACCAAACTGAGAGACCATTTTGAAGGCTCAGGAAACCTTTGCAGGTGTTTTGAGTTGATTAGCATGTCATCATATTCTAATTTGTTGAGATAGTGAATTGGTGGGCTTTTGTTAAATGTGAGCCAAAATCATCACAATTAAAAGAACCAAAGACTTAAACTACTTCAGTCTGTGTGTATTGAATTTATTTAAAATACATTTTAAATAAATTGAGGTATCCAAGTCGCAACATCTAGCTACAGGAGTGCCACAGGGCTCAGTTCTTGGACCACTTCTCTTTTCTGTCTACATGGCTTCACTAGGTTCTGTCATTCAGAAACATGGCTTTTCATATCACTGCTATGCTGATGACACTCAACTCTACCTCTCATTCCATCCTGATGATCTGACGATAGCTGCTCGCATCTCAGCATGTCTAGCAGACATTTCTTGCTGGATAAAGGACCATCACCTTCAACTCAACCTTAACAATCATTGTTTAACATGTTCAGACTGAGCCAACAGACCATTTTAGCATGATAAATTGAATATTAACAAAATGTATGGGTCTAGGTAAAAAAATGTCATTTTCATGAAAACTATTAAAATGGATTTATAGCGTTTTGGAAAAGAGCTCTTCATTTAGTCTCTAACTGCTAGCTTTTCTTGTAAAACTAACACTAAGTTTAATTTTTCTATATTTTACATACTAGTTTTCAAAAAAAAAAAAACCTTCCCATGTGTACTGCGTTAGGCTAACCAGGACTTGTAATAGCACTTGCATGTTGTTGCTCTTTTGTTGGTTTTGATTGCTTCTATAACGTCCTCATTTGTAAGTCGCTTTGGATAAAAGTGTCTGCTAAATGACTAAATAAATAAATACAAATGTAATACACAAGTTTCACAATTTGAGTTGAATTACTGAAATAAATGAACTTTTCCACGACATTCTAATTTATTGAGATTATATTAATTTATTGCACCTGTACAGCCTTAATATTGTATCTTGTTTTTTTATATACAGCACCAAAATAAATATTTGCTGCTTACATATTCCCTGTAAAACGGCTCTTTGTGTTTCCCAAGGATGAACTGCTTTTATATTAGTCTCCATTTGAAAGTCACTTTGGGTAAAAGCATAAGATAAATAACTAAAAGATGCTAAGTAATAGTGTGCTGCTCTATTATTTGATAATAATAATAAAAAACTCCATTGAGTCAGCAAGCAGACTCGGAACACAGAGGTATGTGAACTCAAAATCAACTTTATAGAAGGTGAAACTGTAGCGGAGGTGAGAGGATGGAAGTATACTAAGAATATTAGGATATTAGTGACTCTTATGGCGCTTTTCCACTGAGTGGTACGACTCGGTTCGGCACGGCTCGTTACGGCACGGCTCGGTTCGGGTTGGTTTGTGTTTCCACTGCAGTTTAGTACTTTAGAGTGGGCGGGATTATTCACGTGTCGTTATAGTTGCACCGCCTCTACTGCGGTGACATCATTGTAAATGAGCCACAAACACACAACAAAGGAGCATATCGACGGAATGGTATTCTTCACTCTCGGCATGTGGATATTTTTTAAAACAATGGAGAGGCCTATGAGAACGCTTGGGATTTACCCCCAGTAGCAGATACTTTGGTGGCAGTGCCACAGGCTGTAGAGGAGGAGGGCAGGGATGTTTGTGCAGGTGTGCTGCGTTACTTGAATAGTTAACTATTCATGTAGAATGTTCTGTGAATTATCAATAAACTTTTGAATAATATTTCAAAATCTTCAATGTATCCATTAATCAGATTGCAGGGTCTCAAGCCTCTGTCCTCCTTTCCCACAAAAAATGAAACTAGAAGTGGCTGATGACGTGGATGGTTGGATGAAACCCTGCTGGAGTGCCTCCTAGATATAATCTGCTATCGCCTGAAACAAAAACTGGAGGACAGGCAGCGGGTAAGACTTGACAGTGAGACAAGATGATTTGCTGAGAGATTTGGGTTGCTCGTTGCATGAAACTCTCCAATCCCATCATGTCATCAGAGATCGCTATTGGAGCACGCTATTAGATGCACGGATCCAGCCCTTGACGATAAGCACTCAGCAGGGCGGCTTCATTCCAGCCGCTCGGAGATGCCAACGTGCAAACCTGTAGGGTGTAATCACTAGTGGATGATGTGCCTTGGCACGGTCGTTGAAGTTGATCGGGGACTGATAATGATCCTGTTGTGGAGCTGAAGACCTCCTTGATGAAGGCATCGAAAGTGTTAATGATGGAACTCTGTGCATTCCAGATGGCATGGGCCTACAGCAAGGCCTTGCCTGTTAGAAGGGAGATCAAGAATGCCACCTTGGTTCATTCCGTGGGGAACTCCTGTGGCTGAATTTCAATGAACAGAGCAACTTGTAGTAGGAAACCGCTACAATCTACAGCCTCACCCAAACAGGAAGCAGGAATGGCCATGGGACTTATGGCTTTTTCCACTGCATGGTACGGCACGGTACGGTTCACTTTTGGGGGGGTTTCCACTGGGTACATAACCTGGTATCTGGTACTTTTTTAGTACCACCTCGGCCGAGGTTCCAAGCGATCCGTACTGTTCCTAAAACGTGACGTGTAAACTCTACTGATCACTGATTGGCTGGAGAAAATCATCATTACTGTGTCACTGAACTTGCGACACGAGACCCAGTATAGATCCGCTAGATTTAAATCAGCACAGCCACTGAAGGATCGGACGCACAAACGCACCTTTTTATATCAACCAAAGAATAGCTGTTTCGTTGTCTGTTGATGAAGTATAGACGTTCCTCTCGTTGATAGCCGAGGAGCGGATCCAGCGAGAGCTTGATGGGGCGACACGGAATGAAAAACCTTATGTATATATTTTGAGTATGTTTTTTTATATATTTTTACCTTTGTATCTGTGTTTTGCTTCAATTAAAAACAATCTGATCAAATAAGTGTACCTCATGAACACGAAATTAATTTCTTTAAAAAAAGACAAATGCCACGACGATACAAACCAACACATAAATAAGAAAAACAAGGGATACATTGTACATTTTGAAATATTCAAATCTTTATTGATAATTCACTTTACAGAACATTCTACATGAATAGTTAACTATTCAAGGGACACAACACACCTGCACAAACATCCCTGCCCTCCTCTACAGCCTGTGGCACTGCCACCACAGTCTCTGCTGCTGGGGGTAAATCCCAAGCATTCTCATAGACCTCTCCATTGCTGTTAAAAACATCCACATGCCGAGAATGAAAAACACCATTCCGTCGATATGCTCCTTTGTTGTGTGTTTGTTTGTGGCGCGTTTACGATGATGTCAAGGCAGTAGAGGCGGTGCAACTATAACGACACGTGAATAATCCCGCCCACTCTAAAGCGGCACTAAACTGCAGTGGAAACGAAAACCGACCCGAGCCGTGCCATGCCGTAACGAGCTGTGCCGAGCTGTGCCGAGCCGAGTCGTACCACCCAGTGGAAAAGTGCCATTAGAGGCAGTCGGAGGGATGGTGGTGGGCGTGAGGGCTGCTCTGAGGGTGTTGACCAATTCTTCCAGTATATCCGCTGGAGTGGGGTGCCGAGCAGTGTTGGGGGTAACGCATTACAAGTAACACGAGTTACGTAATAATATTACTTTTTTCAAGTAACTAGTAAAGTAACGCATTAGTTTTTGATTTACTAGAAAATATCTATAACGCCAGTTACTATTTTTCCATTTATTGACTAAAAGTGCACTGTGTGAACATGATCTTACTGTAGTTCTAATCTAGACTAAATGTGAATGTGTATTAATTCATCCCACTCGCAAAAAACTGATTCAGTATTCATCAAAATGACTTAAAACAGTGAAATGCAAACTCAGAATATGATGCAAACCTGCAATTATTAAATGTTAAACAACACAAATGTATCTAATCACATTTTATTAACCAAGGTGTTTGCTGCTGACCTTTGATCCAGTTAAACCATACTAATAAGAAAAAATGACTTTAGATAAACTAACAATTGTGCTTCGTTTTGTTTTTGTATTGCTGAAGAGGACCTTCTCCTGCGTTCTACTGTACAGACGTGAATTTACTTTTCCTTCAGCCTGAGGTTTAGTTTTTACGCTTTTTGGTGTGAAAGGCTTTTACATTTGCTATAAATAGAACTTCTTGTATTAAAACGAAAGTAATGCAAAAGTAGTGTCACGCATTACTTTCCATAAAAAGTAACTAAGTAACGTAATTAGTTACTTTTTTAGGGAGTAACGCAATATTGTAATGCATTACTTTTAAAAGTAACTTTCTCCAACACTGGTCGAGTATCCACATCGGATTGGTGATAAAGGTGTAGGTCCGGTCTTCTGTCAGCATGCAGACTCGGAACTCAGAGGTAAGTGAACTCAACAGCAAGTTTATTGAAGGTGAAACTGTAGCGGAGGTGAGAGGATGGAAGTCATGTGCGTATACTAAGAATGTTATGATAGTAGTCTGATAGTAGTAGTCTAGTAGTAGATAGCTGGTAATGATAGGCGGTTGTCTCTCGCAGGTTTTTCAATGGAGCGGTGGAACGCTGGCGCGTCAAAGGAGTAAGGAATCTCAAGGACTTAGGAGGTAAGAAGTCAGGATAAACAGCAATGCAAACTGTAGACCGGACGATGGGGAAGTACAGAGAGTGCAGGGATATAGGAATATTAATGAGCTGAGATAGGTACAGGTGATCTGTACTCAGATGATTGTGATCTGGTGTGCGTTGGGGCTGATGACTGTGGTGACTGCGGTGATGACAGTGGTGACTGTGGTGACTGAGGCTACCTGAGACATTGCAGAAAAAAGTTTGTTGCAGAAGTTAATTCAGGGTGAATCCAACCAAGTGTGCCCCTTTTGTGCTTTTCAAAATAACATTCAGCAATGTTAACATGTTCTGGTTGTATCATGAAAATCTTAATAGAGGCACTCTCTCATAATACAGAAGTTACATCAGGAGGACCAAGGACGGTCACACTGATCTGATTTGATCTGACCTTGTCTTCTTATTTATAAATCAGTTGTTTTAATGCTACGTTTTAAAGTAGTTACTTGGGTCAGATCAGTCACAGTCCATCATACTGTGACAGACAGACACATACTGTTTTACAATCACACTTCATTTTTAGCTTTGGCACATCTGTTTATTTCTGAGATTAAACTTTTTCCAGAAGACAATGCAGCTCTTTGTTGATATTTGTTTTGATGACAGTAAGTAATATTTAAGGAACACACAAACACACACACCAAAGTTGTTGGTGAACAGGTTTGGAACAATCTGAGGGTGAGTCAATTATGACAATTTTCCTTTTTAGCTGAACTACACCTTTAAAAAACTGCATAGTTTTCACATGATTCCCATCACAACTCGTTTTTGCATCAGTACACATAGTATCAACTCTCAGTTTGTTGACTTTTCATACATATGAACTGCTGGGCATCACCAGCCAACCACAGGAAGGGCACCTTAAAGAACCTCCGTTTAAAACAAAACTTAATTTCAGCTGGAGCTGAGTTGAGTTGACTGGTGTGTTGGTGATGTCTCTCTGATTGCTTTGTCAGCTGTCAGCTTGTTCCCTCAGCCTAAGAGAAGCTTTGCACATGGTTGTCTGCTCTCATTAGACTCAACTGCTTGAAAGTCTTTCCCAAATCGTCAATGTGCCTCTGACGATTCCTCGTCTCACTAGCCATGAAACCTCTGCCAAACAGAACCCAGTTCTCAAGCATACAGACACAGCTGATCTCTGGGTATAAGACAGTGGCCCTTAAGACTTTTGGACACTTAAACCACTCATGGAAAAGTCATTGCATTATATAAAAATATCACACCAAATGGTGTTTATTTTACAAAAACATAATTTTTTCCATTTCTTTTTTATGGTTTAGAATTCTAAAACATTTGTTCTGGAGAGTGTAGCTGCCTCTGGGCATGAAGTTTCTGTAACAGCTGGTCAAAGTTTCTTCCAAGTTTCAGGCATCAATGCCTTCAGTTTATCCACACCACAATATTGGCATTCTGGCATTTTTATCTCCCAGCTGCGGATGTTCTGGGCTCTGGGATGGCAATTTAAAGACCTTCATTTTCTTTTGATTAAAATATTATTTTAACAAGCAGGTGGTGTGCTTTGGTTCTCCTTCTGATGGTTCTGTCACCTGGTAATGTATTTATTTATTTTTTGAAAAAATATTTTGTTGCGTAAACATATGCACGGAAACACACACACACACACACACGCACCATGCAAAGTATACATGTGTGTGTGTGTGTGTGTGTGTGTGTGTGTGTGTGTGTGTGTGTGTGTGTGTGTGTGCATGCGTACCTGTTATTCACTACATTATGGAGACCAAATGTACCCACAAGTATAGTAAAACCAGTAAATGTTGACCTTTTGTTGACATTTTTTGCTTATAAATAATAGAAAATTAAGTGTTTTGAAAATCTAAAATATCAGAACTTTTTCTGTGAGGGGACAATGAGTGTGCACTTTACCTTCAGCTAACGTAGCACGGACATGCCGGACGATTGAGTCTACAACAGATAGTTGTGCAAAGGTGCAACAGATTATGCATATGCAATGTCATGGATGTGCATTGTATGGTGTCCAGTGATAGCAGATGTGTTAGTGCAGTGTGTGCGTGTAGTCCGGTAGAACTGTGTTAAAGTGCAGTGCATGGCATGTTGTGTGAGTGGGAGTGTGATGTAGGGTGAATTAGTTCTGACTGTTCATTAGCCTGATAGCCTGAGGGAAAAGCTATCCCTCAGTCGGCTAGTGCGGGATCGGATGCTGCGGAGCGTCTCCTGAGGGCAGCAGAGAGCAGTCTGTGGGACGGGTGGCTGGAGTCCTTGATAATCCTCCGGGCTTTCCTTGTACACCGCCTGGTGTAGATGTCCTGGAGGGAGGGAAGCTCACCTCCAACAATGTGGCAGGCAGTTTGCACAACCCTTTGCAGAGCTTTGCGGTTTTGCCAGAGGGCTGTTTCCAAACCAGGCGGTGATGCAGCCGGTCAGGATGCTCTCCACAGTGCAGGTGTAGAAGGATCTGAGGATGCTGGGGCACGTTCCAAACTTCCTCAGCCATCTCAGGAAGAAGAGGCGCTGATGTGCCTTCTTCAGCACTGCATCTGTGTGAGCAGACCATGTGAGATCCTCAGTGATGTGAACGCCGAGGAACTTATAGCTGTTTACCCGCTCCACAGGTGTCTTGTCGATGGAGATGGGTGTGTGTACTCTGCTTTGTCTCCTGAAATCCACCACCAGCTCCTTGGTCTTGTCGATGTTGAGTGAGAGGTGGTTCTCCTGACACCATTTAGTCAGGGTACTCACCTCCTCTCTGTAGGCCATCTCATCGTTGTCAGTGATCAGGCCTATCACCGTTGTGTCATCAGCAAATTTGACGATGACATTGGAGCTGTGTGTAGCTGTACAGTCATGTGTGTACAGGGAGTACAGGAGTGGGCTGATGACGCAGCCCTGCAGAGCACCAGTGTTGAGGGTCAGAGGAGATGAGGTGTTGTTGCTCATTCTGACCACCTGACTTCTGCCTGTCAGGAAGTCCAGGATCCAGCTGCACAGAGATCTGTTTAGTCCGAGAGTCTGAAGCTTCGCAACCAGTGTGGCAGGCACTATGGTGTTAAATACCGAACTATAATCCACGAACAGCATCCTCACAAAAGTGTTCTTATTTTACAGGTGGGAGAGAGCAGTGTGCAGGGTGAAGGCAATAGCATCGTCTGTGGAATGGTTACTGCGATATGCAAATTGTAGCGGATCCAGTGAAGCAGGCAGCACAGAGCAGATGTAGTCTCTGACGAGCTTCTCAAAACACTTGCTGAAGATGGGTGTCAGAGCAACGGGCCTCCAGACATTCAAGCATGTGATTTTATTTTTCTTCGGTATGGGCACAATGGTGGATTTTTTGAAGAATGCAGGAACCACAGACAGAGAGAGGGAAAGATTGAAGATGTCTGTAAAAACCCCGGCTAGTTGCAAAGCGCATGTTTGAGCACATGGCCTGGAATGCCATCCGGACACACGGCTTTTCGGATGTTCACCCGTTTGAAGGATCGTGTTACATACACGACAGAAAGGGAGAGTGGACTGACCTCTTCTGCAGCAGCCGCGGAAGCGCTCTCTGTGTGGGCGGTGTTGTCAGCCTCGAAACGATCATAAAAAGTGTTGAGCTCGTCCGGTAGAGAGGCGGCAATGTTCACAGTAGCTGGTTTATTCCCTTTTAAACCTGTGATGTTGTTGATTCCCTGCCACATGCTTCTTGCATTGTTGGTGTTGAATTGTTCTTCAACTTTGTTTTCGGCTTTGATGGATCTCCTGAGATCGTAACTGGCTTGTTTTCGATCGTCAGTGTTTTCGGATTTAAAAGCAGATGTCCGCGCTGACAAGGCTGATTGAACATCGCTATTAATCCACGGTTTTTGGTTGGGGAAGATAATGATTATTTTAGTCGGAACTACATATTCTATACACTTCCAGTTACAGAATCTGAATACGCCGCTATGTCGTCGTCAGACGCTGCCCGGAACATGTCCCAGTCCACGTGATCAAAACAGTCCTGTAATATAGCGTCCGATTGGTCCGACCAGCATTGAATTGTCCTGAGGGCGGGTGCTTCATGTTTCAGTTTCTGCCTATAAGCAGGCAGGAACAGAACGGATGAGTGATCTGATTTGTCGAAAGGTGGGCGGGGGAGGGATTTGTATGCGTCCCGGAAGGGAGTAAAGTATTTTGGAGCTATTGTTCTGAAGTTGGCTTTATTAAAGTCCCCTGTAACAACAAAAGCTGCATCTGGGTGCACGGTTTCCTGCTCACTTATATCCCCATACAGTTCCTTGAGTGCCTGGTCTGTGTTGGCTTGAGGGGGAATGTAAACAGCCATGATTATGATCGCTGTAAATTCCCTCGGTAGCCAGAATGGTCGACACAGAAGCATATGAAATTCCAGATCAGGGGAGCAGAAGGATTTAATAGAGTGTATGTTCCTTTCATTACACCATGAGTTGTTGATATAGTATCAAACACCCCCACCTCTGCTTTTCCCTGTGAGCTCTTTTGTACTGTCCGAGCGATGCACGGAGAAGCCTGTGAGCTCGATGGCTGAGTCTGGAACCATTGCAAACATCCAGGTTTCTGTGAGGCAAATAACGCAGCAGTCCCTTGTTTCTCGTTGGTATGAGATGCGCGCCCGCAGTTCACAGAGTTTTTTGTCCAGTGACTGAACGTTAGCCAGCAAAATAGTTGGAAGAGGAGGTCGGAAAGCACGGCGTCTCAGTCTGACGAGGACGCCAGCTCTCTTCCCTCTTTTTCGGCTGCGTTTCTTTCGTCGCTGTCGTGCGTTCCACACAAAGGGTTCTGATGCCATGTCTGTGAACAAGGCACCGGCATTCAAGAACTCAAAGTCTGGTTTGTGTTGCGCGACGGAGGAACCAATATTTAAAAGCGTGTGTCTATCGTAGACAGTTATACTGACAACATCTAACACATAAAACAACAAAAAAACAAATAAGACATACGAAAAACTGCAAAGTTTTCTCGGAGCTCGCAACACGGCTGCCATACTCGGCGCCATCTTGTACATGTTACATTAAAAAGTTATATTAACATTCCCCAAAGTGTCAAATCGACGCAACGTAGTTCCCTTGAAAGGGAATGTTTGGTTAAGACTGTAACCTCGGTTCCCTGAAGAGGGAACGAATGTTGCGTCCCTGGTCATATCTTCTTCGTGCCTGTAGGTGACTTGCTCAGACTTTAAGCTAGCGACAACTTCGTTTGGGTAAGCTATATAGTTTCCTGGTTCGTGACGTCACCCACTCTGACGTCTCATTACACCTGGATTGATTTCACATGTGCTTCAATAGATATCACGCAAAGTGTTCCCTAAAGCGTCAATTCAACGCAAGGTACATTCCCTCTTCAGGTTTCCTTTGTCCTGTCCTGTGTTAATTATCTCCCACAGTAATGTTTTCAATTGATCAAATAATGTTTTTTTTTCTCAGCAAATATTTGTAAATGTGACTTGTCTCATTCATCAAATAAGACAATAAATGCACAATAAGTATTTAGATTAATTGTTCCTATTGTATTAAGCTATAAACTTCATAAAGACAGCAAGCTCTAATATGTATACAACCACAAATTGCCTGTAACTACTCAAGTCAACAGTACTCCAGTTTCAACCAAGACCAAACAGAGACAATTTGCTTTCAATACACAATTCTATTAATGTAATCGTGAATGTGACCGTGAAAGATATTTACCCTGCATTGTTATTTTGAAATCAATCTTACTCACTTTTCCTTGGCAAAAAATATAGAGTTTAATTTATACTGTATTTTGACGAATTCATAAATGTTGCCGGCAGTTTTAATCTATCATAAACACAAGTAAAGCTGATCATTTTGTAAACAATGTGTGGTTACACTTTGTGTCTTTTTTACAGTGTAATTATACATTTAAGTACAGTACTGAGTAATATTAATTAACAATTTGTGGGTTAGGATTAGGCTTTGGCTGTCAGCAGATAGACACATGGAACAGAGGTAAGTGCAATACAAACAACAGGTTTATTGAGTAGCAGCAGCAGGGAATGAGATGAGCAGAATGTCCAGGTAATCAGGCAGGGGATGGGACTCTAGGGGCTTATCTGAGTAATAATATCCTTTTCTTTTTCCAGGGAATCCAAAGGGTACAGCTGAGCGTGGAGGCGGTGGAGCACAGGAGGCGGTGGAGAACAGGGATAGGAACACTGGAGCAACAGGTAAGTAGACTAAATGTAAGTGGGTCAGGTAAGTCAAAATGGAATGTTTGAGACCAGTCAGTGAACGGGAGGAGTGCAGGGATAATAGTGCTGTTGATGAGTGCTGACAGGTGGCGGTGATTAGAAATCAGGGATTGGGATCTGGTGAGTGTCGTTAGTGGAGACTGCAGTGACTGTGGTGACTCTCTAACATTGGCTATTTGCATGTAATTATACATATTTTATTGTAATTATAATACAAAGTACATTTCACATGTGTAACAATGACACCTTAAAATAAAGTGTTACCTAATTTGTATTACATCAGTAAACACATTTTGATGTTTGCATCACATTGCATATGTGTGTTTTCTCTGATGTAGTAAACTTGCTCTGTAGCTCACCTGCTATGGCATTGAACTTTTCAATGCAGAGTCCCTTGAAACACGAGTCACGATAAAAGAGCTCAAATACATAAAATATAATTGTTACTGCAGAAAATAGGTTTTTATGAAGTGTGCCAAGCACATCTTTAGAAGTGGAGACAAAACATTTTGATTGGCTCCCTTGAGGCTGGCTGTAGTATAGGTCAAACCCAGCCCTCTTCATGTAAATGAATGTCGCAGGAGGCAAACTAAAAACTACTGTGCAAAATGACAGCTGCCAGTTCTGGGACATTTTGGCTTTATTTTTCTACAGTGGAAGGAAATGCATCATCCATTTTTATACAGTCTATGGTTTTGTTTTCAAATGTGATAGAGCATTACTGCTGCCATCACATGTTATCAGAAACTTCCTTATTCTAAAGTTGTAATTATGAGTTTGTCACGTTCAAGTGCTTTGTTGTCATTAACAACAGAAACCATGGTGGACCACAGACTTATATCTGTATCTTGGGGAAATCATATTAAAGCCAAAAGGTATGGAAGAAATTTAGTCAATTTCCAACAGGTTTTGAATAAAATGTAACGTCCCATTCATTGGTAACTGTAGTATCAAAATTATCTTTGAGTTTCCCAGTTATAAATATGACTTGAGATTTCATGTACAATTTCCAACTAGGAAACTCTTAATAATTCTGATAGCACGTAACTTTTAGTACCAGTCACCAAATATGTCTGCCAATACGTTCAACAACTAACACTGACAGATTTATCTGATAAAACTAAACATACTTTTAACATCACTTACTGAACATTTCACTTTGAAATCATGCAAGAAACACTGCATTTCCAATCTTTCTTGGTTGCATTTTTCATAATAATTATGAACTATTTAAACTGTTGTTTATTATAGGATATTTCAAAATAAATGGGTATATTTCACTGAATATAATTAAGCATTTGTTAATTTTGTAGTATTTATTTCATTTAGAGTGCTTTGTCGCCTGGCTCATTCTCTGATCGCAGCTTGAGAGCATTACTTATTCACATCCCGCATCACCAAAGTAAATTGTGGCAATGAATTGATTAGGATATATGTATTTATAGAGCACACAAGGAAAACCTCACCTGTTTCATATGCATATGTGGAGAAGACGAAGATCGATGTGAAATGGAAGTGAGTGTGAATCCTCTCAGAGCTATGGCCTGGTAGGCTGGCACGTTGAGTGGCATCTCTCTGTGTGTCCACTGAGACGGCCTGTTGAAATGAGCTCTGGTGCTCAGGGTCTGGCATCATCTCCCTCCTCCACCTCCCTCCAGTACCCTCAACCCACAAAACCCAACAGCATCTGCCAGCCAACACAGCTCTGCCAGACACCCTCCAACCACTCTTTCCATAGAAAGAGATCATACTAGAGGAAAGGACAAATACAGATAACAATTTTAGTTTCAAAAACATTATTTGAAAACATGATCATTAATGCTATGGCATTGCACCAAATAAATCAATCCTCATAATATTATTAACAGTCTTTCCAGTTTTATGTACAGTGTAAAAAATTCAAATGTGCAAATACAAAATAGGATTATTGGAAAAAAAAAAAAAACTATTAAATACCTAATTTACATTAAATACCTAAACCACACTTAATTCAATTTGATGAAATTTATGATTTATAAGTGACCATTGCTTCTACACCAAATTTGTTTCAGTTTAGGACAAATTATCATCGGAGCTGTTCATAAAGAGGAGTTTTCAGAAGGTTTCACTGAAACATAATGATGATACAGTGGCTCTAGTGTAGCAGTAAACAACCAATGTTATAATTCTGGCAGTAAATTAAAGCAACAGTGATGACTTTAAAATCAGATGTTGTGAAAGGCATCAGCGATGTGCAGGAATCATAAATCAGGCATGTCGGCTAGCTTTGCGACAACCCTTCATTTGTCAAGGAGTCCTCCCATCATATGAACAACTTTACAGCGTAACTGCAGAATGCAAGTCTGATTGGTATGCATTGGATAGAGTCTTTGGAATGCCATTAGGAGTGAGCCTTTAACCTCACGCTGAACCCTGGTTCGTAATTAAAATTGTGATTAATGCTACTTATTATCAGTTCACTTTTGGCTCCATATGCCAGTGACAACAGTTCCACTCTCAAAGAGAGAGAGAGAGAGAGAGAGAGAGAGAGAGAGAGAGAGAGAGAGAGAGAGAGAGAGAGAGAGAGAGAGAGAGAGAGAGAGAGAGAGAGAGTGCAGTAGATGTGCTAAAGTGGCCACCCACTTATTCACCGGCTTTAGTGCTGGATTATTTTATTTTTTACTCCATTTATGTTTACCACATGGGTTTAAATATTAGTGGACCAAAGCAATCAGGGCTGTCTTTCCAAAAACCTTTAAGAATTTGAATATATTATAGAAGCCTTTGGTGCTGGCGAGCTGTACCAGAGGTTTTCAACCTTTTTTACTTTAAGGCTCCCTGTTTTCCAAATCAATATTTAAAGACCTAGTGTCCATGAAATGCATTTCAGGATTCCAGAAGTTGAATGTTCTTCAGGTTTTGTATTCTTTCTAACCAATGAATTTACTTGCCAGCCATTCATGATTTAAATCATAAGGATTGAGGATAAGGATTTCTATCCAATAAAATATTTTAAAACCTGGCATAGCTACAAAAATATTTGTTTTGTTATAAAAATTCCCATGGAGTTTATATTAGACTATATAAATGTACTGTTCATTTAATATTTGCACACACTGAAAAAAGAAAAGAAAAACAGAATGAAAATGTGTTTTTGACTGTAATAATGTTTTCTTTCTTTTATTATTAATTAATTTGGATACCATATATATAGTTGGAATCTTTTTTATTATTTTTTTCAAAGAAAGAAAAAAGCAGTCGTTGAGGGCTTATTAACCGGCTTTAGCTTATTAATTAAAATAAGAAAAAAATATATATTTTATCATTTTACCTTATTTTAATGCTTGTTATATATTACTTAAAGTAATCCTGAAGCCCCTTTGAACGTTTTCTGAGGCCTCGTTTGATCAAAAAGATCAAATTAGAGCATGGCAAAAAGTCTGTAATTGTAAGTTTAAAATATTAGCTGAGCTTGAATCATCACTTAACATCAGAGCTATTGGTCTGTTATGAAGCGTTTATTAATAATATTGCTAATAATCAATTGCTTTGATGAGAAAACTGAGATTTTTACTTCATGAGCCCTTCTGTTGCTCTCTAATGTATTCACTTGTAACAATCAATAAATATATGGCTATTTAGGTTACCAGGAATTAGTCACAAAACATTCTCACGCTACTGATTTGAGAGGCTGTTTTGATCTTATCAACAGAGTGGATGGATGCAATTCTTTCGGTTCTGTATGTAATCCGGGCCCTTTTTGATACAGAATAATTGGTTTGATTTGAATGTTGCCATGTGAGCCAGTTAATCTAATCATTGTGGTTTTGCTTTGATGTGATTCCATGACAACATATAAATAGAATGCATTGGGTGATCTTGAAGTTAAATCAAGTTGAAGTTCTGGGCAAAATTCTAAAAACAGTTGCACCATTTCTGAGTGTGGGTCTTATTTACACAATCCATCTCAGGTTGAAACGTAATGTACTAGTACAGCGTAATCTACCTGATCAAATGAAGTATAAGAGCATTATAACCAGACATATATCCAGTAAAATACACTCTTGACATTTTAAAGAGTAAATTCAGGTGTTTTAATCAAAGCAGTGAACCAATGCTGTCACATGAACGGCATCTTGAATAATAAAGATAACACAGATGATTTCTGCCATTTAATTTAAACATGAAACTAGAGTTTATTATATTCCGTAGCTCTTTTTGACATTTTATTAAAAATAATAAACAAAACTTAAATTGCAATAGTGGAATAGAAATCAGCCCTTGCAAACTGTGCAAATAATTGGGTAGAGACTATTTTCACTAAGTGCAAATAGTGTTGATTCTATTTAATGGCAGATACTGCTTGCACAGTGTATTATAGTATTTACAACAGCATTCCGTTATAATAACCTATTCCATGTATATGTATTAAAATTATAATTTATACAAATTAATAATTAAACCATATTAAAACTGATATACCTTATGTAGCTTCCCCTCTTTTCAGCGCTGTGCCTGTTGCCTTCCGTCTTCCATTTGTGTTTTCACAGCATGCAGTTAAGCTTGTAAGAATTTGTTAATGAACCGCTTGTTTTAAAATATTCCCAGTCTATTCTGACATTTATGATATCCACTTCAAACATTACAGTGCACATGATAACTTTCGTTAATGCTATAATAACTAAATCCACTTCACCAGCTAATTACACTTAAACAGCGATGCTGTAGAGAAACTGTTTTTTTTTTAGATGCATAATTTATGTATAGGGAGACAGCTCCATTCTTTGCTTATAGGGGTAAAGAGAAGTGTGAATTACCTGATTAGTGACATACTGTTAGCAAACATCCCGACTCTGCCCACATTGCTGATATGCAGATTGTTGAGGCATTTACATGAGCATGTGTGGTGCGCTGACAGCGCTGAGAAAACAGCAGTTAAAAAAGCATCTGATCAGCAATGTGAATGTTTGCACCAGCTCAAGTCAGCCCTCCAGCCGGATTAAGTTAGATTTATTTATATAGATAACACTTTATAAAATACATAGCTTTACAGCAAGTAGATGTACAGTGTTAAACATTAAAAAGCAGTGTTAGTGTCACTTTCCATTAGAATTATACATTGCAATTATGGAATATATTGCACTGAAATATACTAATATAATATGTCCATGTCAAAAAAGCCCCAGAGCACACTTACCTATTATGTAATCACCACAGATCAAGGTAATGCTATCTCACGACCAATTCATATGTATTTTATGAGGTGGCTCACGACCTCACTCGTGCAATCTTGTATGATTAATTTGAGGGTACGTTTAGGGTTGGTCCTTCGTATGAATTCTTATGAATTTGCCACCTCGTAAAACACATGTGATATTTCACAAACTGTACACATTTGTACAATTGAGAATTAGCCACCTAATAAAATATGTACAAATTGTCTTGAGATCGGGTTGGACCAAGGGTGGTTGACTTAAACTTTTCCAGACACCCAGTTTAATACTCCCTTAGGACCTGTATTTCCACTTTTTGAATATGTTCTTTTTTTATTACAGTTTTGTTTTATGCTTACACAGTTTTTGAAACTATAGCTCCACTTCTAAAAACTCTACAACATGCAAAACATCACACACATCTTGCAAAAACAAACAATTATTTGAAAAACTATTTTAACTCCTCTGAAATTTGTATTTTTGCATAGTAACTCTACACACAAAGATAAAAGAATTAGCCATATACATGCCAAACTACACACAGATGTGAAAAAGTAAAACAATACTCTCGTGTGTCGTTTGCCTGTTCAGAGTGCAGTGGATCACAGGAGTTTGTCATAGCACTGAAACATACAGTAAATGCATATGCACATATACACTGTTAGTTATGCAAGTGAACAGGATTAATACTGAACTGACTTGAGCTGTAGAATGACACTATTGACTTGTTAGAGCTGCTTTATAGCAGAATGTGAATTTAAAACGATTGTGAAGGTGCTGTGAAACCATCTATATTGTATAAAGCACTTACTTAGCTTGTATGCATGTTCAGGATAGATAGATAGATAGATAGATAGACAGACAGACAGACAGACAGACAGACAGACAGACAGACAGATAGATAGATAGATAGATAGATAGATAGATTAACATGTACATAAGCCAAGTCAGAAAGTCAGCTTTATTTATAAAGCACTTTGTACAATGGAGTAAAATACAATACAAATATTTTATTTGTGACAACACTGAAGAAATGACACTTTGCTACAATGTAAAGTAATGCGTGTACAGCTTGTATAACAGTGTGAATTTGATATCCCCTCAAAATAATTTAACACACAGCCATTAATGTCTAAACCGCTGGCAAAAGTGATTACACCACTAAGTGAAAACCGTTTAAAAAAATAGTGGTTTCACACTCCCAAAACGCTGGATCAGTCTGGACGAAACGCCAAACAAAATGTTTACATATACAGCTAAACACGTCTCAGTGTGGACGGGGCCTTAGTGTCTAAGCAATTTTAAAAACTGTAAACACATCTCCAAGCTGAGATGTATGGTGGCCCAGTAGTGCACAAAACAACAAAATCTCCACAACACAATAAATTGCAAAATTGTTTTGTGATAATTTCGTAGAGTTGTGGCTTGTTTCCCTTTTGCTGTGCTAATTACATTTACATTTACATTTATGCATTTAGCAGACGCTTTTATCCAAAGCGACTTACAATTACATTCAGGTTATACATTTTCATTAGTACATATGTTCCCTGGGAATCGAACCCACAACCTTTTGCGCAGCTGACACAATGCTCTACCACTGAGCCACAGGAACACGTAGTCATTTCGTAGTGTTGTGGCTTGTTTCTGTTGTGTTGCAGCTTGTTTCTGATGTGTTGTGCTAATTTAATTGTGTTGCAACTTGTTTTTGTTGTGTTGAGCTGATTTTGTTTTGTTAAAGCTTGTTTCCGTTGTGTTTTACAAATTTCATAGTGTTGTGACTTTTTTCCATTGTGTTGCAGCTGGTTTCCAATGTGTTGTTCTAATTTCATTGTGTTGTGGCTTGTTTTCATTGTGTAGCAACTTGCGACTTGATTTTCACTTGCTGGCAGTTTTCAAGATATTGCCAACAAAAACAAAAGCTTAGGCAGCTGACTTGATGCCTTGCTGTATTTTCTTACACTGGTGGTGGTTGAGGAGAGATCCCCCCCCCCCATGATTGTAAAGCGCTTTGTGTGTACAGCAATATAAAATAAAGTGCTATATAAATGCATCATTAATTCATTCATTCTTACAAAGGGACCTCACGTAACTGATTGCAGACAGACTTCTAAGGCAACATAATGATTTAATGATCTTGTCGGAAACTGTGTTGACATGCAACTGTAGTTTATTACTTCTGCCGATTGTATTTAGGCTTTAAAATCAATAAAATCAATGAACTTGTAAGAATTGTAATAAAATAAACTTTTATTGATCACAGTGTTAATTTCTGCAGTAATCCGAAAGCCAATGGAAAAATCGGTCTACAAAAATATATCATCGTTGCAGCACTCTTATATAACTGCTCAAGTGAGATCTCAACAGAGCATTTTTGCCAGATTAAGTATTATGTCAGTTTGCATGTTTTGTTTTGTTTTGTGTGAAAGTATGTTTAGAATTTTAATCAAGTTAGATTATTTTAAAAAATACATTATTTATAAAGCCATTTTAATATGATCAAACACTCAGTTTGACAATCAGACATGTTTTCCTATACAAACAAATTACAAATTAAACTCAGAGGAGCTTTATTTGTCACATACACAATTATACAGAGTATAATGAGGAGTGAAGTGTGTTCTCTGCATTTAACCCATCCAAGTGGAGCAGTGGGCAGCCGACATTGCGGCGCCTGGGGAGCAGTTGGGGGTTCGGTGCCTTGCTCAAGGGTCTCACCTCAGTCGTGGACAATTCCTGCCAGAGCCGGGATTCGAACCCACAACCTTGGGTTACCTCGGGTTTCAAGTAAAACGCTCTATCCATTAGGCCACGACTGCCCTCGTGCCCACTATGGTGTCAAACCGCATAAAATAAAAAGAAACACAAATTGACAAGGAATTGGTAGTGTGATACATTTTTCATTATTTCCCCAAGACACGACTACTTTGTCAAAGAGAATATCTTCATTTTTCACTCAGGTCAGTAGTAGATTGCTTCTTACTCTATCTTGGTCTGCTCCATCGTGTATGGTCCATGCTCTCTCCACGGACAGGAGTTTCTCCAGGAATTGAGATGCAACCCCCTATCGTAGGTGATCAGTTTTTACCCCCCTCGGACCCCTGGGCCGTATAGGTCATTTAGCCCTTGTATGAGAAGGACAAGCGCTTGTTAGAACCAAATGGTGTTGGGTATGCCAGCCCTAAGATGGGTAACAGTGAGTCATGCCTGGGGGTGTATGACATGATGCTTATTTATTTAAAACATTCAGCTATCTTGATATGATCACACTCGACAGGAATACCAGAGAGCTGAGAAACACATGGAGCCAAGCTTGAATTTTACACTTCATTATATTGCTTGTAGTATATTGTTCAGAAGCCTGTGAACTACCTTAATCTGCTATACTCATATTGATTATTGCCTTAATAATACAAGTGGCAATAAAGAATGACATGATGACAAAGTAAAAATAAAAAGGTAATTTTGAGAATTAAAAATTGTGAGATATAAAGTCACATTTATTATTTTATTCAATTAAATTCAAGTGTATTTGCATAGCCCTTTCCACGATAAAAATCATTGCAAAGCAGCTTTACATGAAATTAAGTTTATACAATATATTTAGTAGTAGCTTATCAGTGGTCACTGTCAAGTTGATGTACATATGGCAGAAATGTATGGTAAAATTAGTTAATGACAATCAAACAGACGATGAACACCATTAACATCAATGATTATGTGTTGCAATCAAACTTATAGCAACATTTGGTAGTTCTATGTGTTGTTTCAGGGTTGGCATAATCTGAGGTCCTCTAAGGGGTTGGCATCATTTCTTCTTAAGTGTTTGGTCATCTCAGATCAGGGCGGGATCCAGACTGAAGCTTGTGTAATTCCAAGTTGCCATGGGATGTCAATAATACGATAATTATTGTAATATGGTAATATAATCATATTTTCTTGACCTGATAAGGACTCTAGCCTCTGCCTTTTGGAGTACCTGTAGCTTGTTTATTGAAAATACTGGACAACCAGCTGTCAGTGCATTACAATAGTCCAGTCTAGAGATCATGAATACATGAACTAGCTTTTCTGCATCAGAAACAGGTAGCATGTTTCAAAGCTTGGCAAGGTTTCTAAGATGGAAGAATGCTGTTTTTGTTACATGGGAAATATGATTTTCAAAAGACAAGTTTTTGACTGTAGAGGAAGTAACTACATCCATCTAGTTGCAAATTGTAATCCAATAAATTATGTGTACTGTTTTTTGGTCCAATAAGTAATATTTCTGTCTTATCAGAATTTAATAGGAGAAAATGATTGGCCATTATTTTACATTTTCATCAGACTCTGCTTAGATAATTTAGAAGTTTCATCTGGTCTTGTTGAGATATATAGTTGAGTCATCAGCATAACAATGAAAACTAATCCCGTATTTTCTAATAATATTAGAAAGAGGCAACATGTATATTGAACATAGCAGAGGACCTACAACATATCATTGTGGTACTCCATACTTTATTGGTGATTATTGAAATGACTCCCCATTTAAATAAACAAAGTGGTAGCGATAGGACAGGTAGGATCTAAACCATCTTAAAGCCTGCCCTTGATTTCCCGTGTAGTTTTGTAATTGATCTATGAGTATGTCATGATCTATAGCAGTGATACTCAAATATGGCTCGCGAGATCCACTTTCCTGCACTTTCCACTTTAGCTCCAACCCTGATCAAACTCATCTACCTGTGATTTGCTGATGATCTTGAAGACATTGATTAGCATGCTCAGGTGTGTTTGATTAGGGTTAGAGCTAAACTCTGCAGGAAAATGAATCTCGCGAGCCAGACTTGAGTATCACTGATCTGTAGTGTTGAACACAGCACTAAGATCAAGTAAAACTAGCAATGAGATACAGACTTGGTCTGACGCAAGAACCAAGTCATTTTTTATTTTAACAAGTGGCATTTTGGTGCTATGGTGGAGCCTGAAACCTGACTGAAAATCTTCATAGAGATGTTGTTTACTTACCAAAGCATTAAGTGATGGACTTGAGTCATGTGGATTATTACGATGTTTTTATCAGTTGTTTGAACTCTCATTCTGATGGCACCCATTCACTGCAAAGGATTCATTGGTGAGCAGTTATACTATATATAATTATACATTAACTATATATTATAATATAGAATTATACAATATATTTATATGGTCAGTATTGCCATGGGCACAGGCATTATTATTGTACCGCTAAGTGCTACAGTTGGCCAATCAGAAAACATCTGAACAACCAAAGTCTGGTGTCTCTAAAGGGCACAAACACGGACAAGTGAAGTGATATATAAACAGTAAAAAGTCCCAAAGCTGTAGCTGTGTTAGCTCCCCGTAAATGAATTCCTGTAATGGCTGTTCAGTATGAAGTTCAGATCAGTTAAACTGTTCTATTTACATTTTTATTTTAACATGCTTGACTGCATGGCTGCTTTCTAATGCAAATGTGGAAAATAGCAAATCCTCATCGTGCACTTGCTTAGTGAACATTATTGAAACTAAAATGTGTCACTGGAAAGAAGAGTTTATTCCTGTAGTGAAAATATGTGAATGGAGTTAACATGGAGTTAACTGATTGCATATTGATCATTGTAATATTATGCAGCATAATTTCAGCACTTACTGGGAGTAGAAATTTACGAAAGCTGTTATATGCGATTATTCACACTGCAGTTTTAAACGTTTTCATCAATTTTGAAGCATCAGAATCAAAGCATATTGTAGTCATATTTTCACCATGCTCTGAATACTGTGTAACGATAGGCTACTATCAGCTATTCCTTGTTCACAAGCTTTTTTGCTAAGTTGTGTCTGATTAGACTTGCATTCTGCAATGATAAAATAAATATAATCAGAATTTAGAACATTTGGGTAGAATCATTTCATCTCTGCTAGTACAGATAATTAAAGGAAGGCTTTGGGAGTAACAGACTTCACAAACTAAGCCTTTTTGGATTCTAATATACAAATAAAAATACTGCAAAGTGCAGAAAATTGCACATTAAAAAGGGTCATAGTATACATAAAACATGCGTACTTCATCTGAACCTTTGAGCGCACAAGGTAATTTAAACATTTACAGATGCTATTCTGTGATTGTATTGCCATTCAGATCCAAAATGTCTGTGTTTTTTGTTACAAACACCAAGGTTGTGTGTTCATTTAATTGCCGGAATCTGAACTACTCATTTTACTAGCTGAACAAGTTGCTGGGTCAATAGCTGTGCTATTTAATAGTGTTTCTAATATATTTTAGATTATAATATTCAGTGCGGAGTTGATGTTATATGGCTTATTCAGTGAATCGCTGGGCGACTCCGTGATCAGCCGTGAAACAGTGAGTCTGTTCAAATTCCCTAGAAAATCATAAATTATTCCCTTTGAGTCATGACTCAAAGATGGAGGAGTGAGTTTTGCGATCCTGCAAACCCAGGTGTAAGAGAAACAGGTCAATTTAGAACAAATGCATTACTTCTAATCACTGTTTCATGCAAATTTATTATTATAGATGTCCCCATGAGAAAATATTTTTGACTGAATAGGGCTTATGTTAATACTTTCTGTCTTTTGATTTATTTTAATTTTTGAATAAAAAGATTTTTGTCATTATCTATATTGTGACTCTTGGAAAATGTTTCATCTTTGTTGATTAAGATCAACTTTAATATTCCCACAGCCTTTAAGACTGTGGGAATATGTACTCATATCATTTTTTTCATTAACTTGTTACTTTCTTGATTACTTCTTGGTAAGACACTTTGGCCCACAGCTAATGTTTCAGCAGGGCTGGATCTTTGGCACTGTTGAAAGCTATTTCAAAGCTCACAAATTAACTTTTCATTGCCAAATGCATGGCAGCGCTCCACGAGACCAAAGGGAAGTCCTGATGTCTGACTCCCCAACAGCCTGTCCAGATGAAGAGATCTTAGCTATGCTGTAAATGACTGTTACAGAGCCATAAATATACCCAAAATTTGAGTTTTTATCCACCGAAAATGTGTGTTAAAATCATGTATTTATCGTCACAATCAGTAATACAATTCAAGAACCAGTGGGGTTTGGTTTTCATTTGATGTAAAACCTGGTGCATTATTGATCTGATTTGCCAATTTGTCTAGTTCAAGGGTCAATAAGAAGACTGGTGCATGTTTAATATTTGGGTTTCGTTAGACAATAAGACTTGTAATCACCCATTGTCATATTTAACACATACTTTAACATGGCTGAGAAAACCCAACCTGAATTGGGCAGAAGGTGAAATGCAGTATGTATGGCCTGGTTCTATTTTGAGACTTGTATTGGCTAGTACTGGTCGCTATAGAGCTTCATTTTATTGGAAAGAGAAATGTCAACATTCTTCAAAATATGGGTTCAAAGGACGAAATAAAGTCAGGAATTCATTATTTTAACTACAACTAGCAGTGCACTCTAAAAAATACCGGGTTAAATACAACCCAGTGCTGGGTAAATATTGGACAGAACACATGTTGGGTTGTTTTCAACCAACAGTTGAATGTTTAACCCAACCGCTGGGTCTAAACAACCCAATTGCTGGGTTCGTCCATATTTTACAAAGTGCTGGGTTGTATTAAACCCAGCATTTTTTAGAGTGTAAAGAGGAAAATATATTGTTCTGTTCACCTGATTAAGGATCTGGTGTGCTAATGTACAGTATTGCTGTTCGAGGCCAAACTTGTATCTGACCCAAGGAATGTTCAGGGCTGCGTTTCTCAAAAGCAGCGTAAGCCCAAGTTGATATTAGCTCCATATGGTGACAATGGTCCTACAATCAATTTAGGCTTACAATGCTTTTGTGAAATGCAGCCCTGATCTTTTGTCTATGTAGATCTATAATTTTTAAGTCTACTCTTCCCAGATTTAGTCAAACCGTTGTGTTTTCTTTCTTGTTTTTCAGAAAAAAAAGTATAGGTCATAATGGGTCAAAACTCGGTAGTCATATTTGCTTGGTCGTGTTCTTGGAGTCATGGAACAGCTTGTTATTTGTCTCTTTTGTTAAGAAAAATTGTACATTTCGCCACTTTTATTGTGAGCATATTGGAAAGGTGAGGCAAAAATAGGCAGGTGGGTTTGAGAAATGACACAAACCAGATTTGAACTTGAATCACCCACATAAGCCGCATTGTGCGATGTGTCAGAATCATATTACCAGGCCTTTGGATTTAAACCTATTACTGCCAGTGTGATTTTCTGAGAGCTTTGCTTCATGTGCCCAAAAGCAGAAGGGTAGCACAGTCAGAGAACACAGCCCACACAAATGAGATCTGACAATCACCAAATTATCTTCCCATGAAGTATCCCTGGGGTAAGATGGGTCTCCTTGAAGCCCACCGCATTCATTCTCAGCATCATGAGAGCTGGCTCGAATTGAACTGTACATCATCAGATGAACATATTCCTACTGGATTTTGAAATCGTTTTCATATCTTTGTATATGTGTTTGCACTGAAATTCAAGTTCAAGTCAAGTTGAGCTTTATCGTCATTCCGCTACATGTGTGGACATACAGTGGAACAAAATTGCATGCCTCACAGGACCACGGGACTACAGACATACAACAATGCAGGAAAACAGTATAAACCTATACACAACTAACCTACTGACATATTTGACTATGCTTATGCTTTAAATTAAATAAAAATGGTTACCTATACATAAACAAAAAAAAATACAAACTGTACAACTGTATAAATGCTTTGCAAATACTGTACATGTGCAAAGAGAACATCGTGAGTCAAGCAGCTGGCTGGGGAAGAGTGTATGATAGTTTTTAGTGCGTGAGCATGTAAACATACATATATTACTGAGTCTTTTGTGGGATTATGTACACACAGTAGTGAGTGAAAAGTCTCTAGTGTGCATAGGGGAGAGTGTGATACTACAGGTGGTCTGTACAGGCCCACTCAAGCACAAAGTGAAGCACACTTTGAATTCCACAAAAAGTTTGACAGTTTTTTCCTGTGATGTGGTAAGGTTGGGGTGGGAGATGTTTCATGTGAACATTCAAACATGAAACCTCTTCTAGTAGACCCCAAAAACAAAATCAAGACTTTTTAAAAGAACAAAATATTTTGGGGATCCAAAAATGGTGATTCATTCTTAAAAAAATGAAGATTCTTTATTGGCCTGTATGGTTCCATAAAGGATACTCACCAAGGCTGTATTTACTTAATCAAAAATACAGTAAAACAGTAATATTGTAAAACATTATTACAATTTAAAAGTTCTGTTTTCTATTTGATATATTCTAAAATTGTATGTATTCCCATGATGGCAGAGCTCAAATTCCAGCATCATAATTCACATAATCTGTGTCACATCATCTTTAAAAAATCATTCTAATATGGGAGGAAGGTGAGGTGGAAGTAGCTTTTTTGGTCAAAACTTTAACTGAATAACGTCTCTTTGATTTAATTTGAAGTTTGTAGAGGCTTTCATCTGCTTAACCATGGTACCTGTCATGAACATTTTCTCTGTTCTTCAAAGACATCTCAATACTTAAGATGATGCCTCATGTTGGTCGCATGTATTTTTAGATTCTCAGCGTGTCCTCTGCCCTAAGTGACGCTAAATTAAGATTCTATGGTCTCGCCCAGGTAAAATCAAGGTTGGGCCTGAGGCAGTGAGGCAGGAAGCCAGAGGTGAAGTGTGTTCTGGAAGCACGAGCGACTCCCACGCATCTGACATCACGCTGAGCCCTGGTTCCTTTGACTGCTCCTCGTCAACACGTCACCCCGCTGCTTTCAAAACAACAGCAGACAGGAGATCACAGCTGTAGTCTTCTGCGACAAATGTGTGCGGTGACAATGGGAAGTTGTTTGTACTGATGAAGGAAAGAATGTGGTAAAGTATAATTTTACTTGTTCTGAAATTTTAAAAATGGGATTTAAATTGCTTTAGTTCAAACCAGAAAACAGAACTTGAAGTGATAACATTTGAAAGTCATTTGCAATGTCTTAAGTTTGGACTAATTAAAATATTTTTTAATAATTTTGAAGGAAGTATGTTAGCACACCATGGCTATATTTACTTCAAAATATAAGAAAAATAAGCAAAAACAAAAATATTGTGAAAAAATATATTTTAAATAACATTATTAGATATTTTCAAATTTAATTTATTCCTGTAATTTATTTCAACATTTATCAATGTTGAAAACAGCTTTTGCTGCTTAATATTTTTGCTGAAAACCATTATGCACAACCATTCAAAGTCATTTATTTTATTCAGCAAGGACACAACATTTATGAAAATACATTTGTACCATTACAAAATATTTTGCTAAAAATATTATCATAGTTTCCATAAAATATTTGCAAAAACGGTTTTCAACACTGATCATAGTGCAGCAGGAGCAGTTGGGGATTCGGTGCCTTGCTCAGGGGTCTCACCTCAGTCGTGGTATTGAGGGTGGAGAGAGAGCTGGTTAATCACTCCCCGAAGACAATCCCTGCCGGACCTGAGACTTGAACCCACAACATTTGGGTTACAAGTCCGACTCACTACCCAATAGGCCAAGACTTCCCCCAAATCTAATATTTTCACATAATATTAGATTACATTTTTGGTTTGTTTCTCGGCAAACCCTACTGTATGACTTCAAAGCACTTGCGATACGGAATGAGTTGCATGGGATCATTTTATGAAATTGTAATCCTTTTTGTAAAAAGATTGAAGAAGGATACAATTAATTAAATGGACAAGTGCAAGCATTTTTTTTATAATGTCTTCATTTGTGAACCAAAAAAAATAAGGTATAGCCGAATGTGGCTTAAGAAGAACATCAAGTTGACTAAACTATTTACTTAAGCTGTGAAGGGGTAAATCATCTATAAACAATAAGAGAGAGTTCGAAAAAATATGAGTTAGGCATAAAAGAGCACATAGTTATTGTGTTGGGCCCCATATACCTGAAATTTGCTTAGGGCCCCCAAATCAATTAGTCAGCCCATGTCTAAGCTAAAGTCTTAACGAAAATAAAGAAATGTATCATGTATATGTTTGCAAAATACAAAGTCAGAATACTAACATTTTTTGTCATTTTTTTATAATTCAGAGTTTACATTTTGCAATTTTGAGTTTGTATCTTGGAATTATTATTTATCTCTCTCTCTCCCTCTGAACAAAGACCTTACATTTTATAATTCTGAAATAATTCGAATTAATTTCTATAATTGTTCTGTGAATTCTGACCTTACATCTCACAATTGTAGAAGCTTGTTTGCGCAACTGGACACATTAATTAAAATGGAAACTTTTCTCAAAATTGCAAGTTTGTATCTCATAATTAGGGGTGTCCCCAACTAAGGATTTACATAGTCGAATTGGAATATTTGAATGTTGCCAATAGTCAACTGATAGTCTGTAATAAATCTAGAAGCTATTATTTCAGCTTTGGGGAATCATTTATTAAAGATTCAATATTGCTTTGATCAAACTTATGATTTATACTTTATTAAAGACTCATCCAGTGACCATTAACATCAGTATATCTTTAACAATTTTGTTTATCTTGCTTCGTGGCCAATGATAAGACAAACAAAATGAGTAGCCTACTTTATCAAATTTGAGCTAGGTAACGCAATCTATGGCAAATAGTTTAAAACTTGAAAATCACAAGACATCATTCTTTATAAATGAAATAAGGTTTATTTGCAAACTGTTATTCTACAATACATGGATTAAACTTAATAAAACACATATACACACATAAACATACGCACACACATTAGGAGTTTTGCGGTTTGAAGAGAGAGTTTTAAGCTAGCACTCTTTTGCTATCTCGTAACTTTAACCAGAGGAAGATCACAGCAGAGACTTTGCTATCTTTTCTGCATACAGATCAATTCATCAGTTCAGTAGGAATAGAGATTTGGTGGAGCCCCGCCCCACATGGCTTCTTTCCATGAAAGAAATACCTCTAAAAATTATAAAAGTATTCATCATTCGTACGATGCTGAGAATCGACATATAGTTCACACCAAATTGTTGCATTTATAATGACCATTTGTATGAAACTAAATACTAATTATAACTTTACAGGGAACAGTAATACGTCATTGGTTAAGAAAAATACCGTAGGTTCCACTACACAGCAAGCTTATACAAGACATAAATGTAATTTCTGTCAAGATCTGTTGAGCGTCTGCATCAACATATATCCCTCTGTCACGACCGAGGCTCCCGTGCCGGCTCCTCTCCTCCGCCAGAGGGAGCCGTCCCCTGAGTATTGACTTTCCCTCGGACTCAGTTTCCCATCACTCCTCATACCTGGGTCTGATTGCCTTGTCACACCTGCACCTCATCTACACACGCACATATAAGCAGCACACATACACTCACCCATTGTGAAGTCCTGATTTGCCCCGGCTGTCACCTCTGAGCGTTTTCCTATCCATAGTGTGTTTCTTGGTTATTACCCCTGCCTCGTTCCTCGATCCTGTGATACTCTGCTGGTTGCCCCGACTCGGACTGTTTCTTCCCGGACTCTGATATCTGCTGCCTGCCCTGACCACCCTGCCTGTTTCTCTGACAACGTCTCTGCTTTGCCCTCTCTGTTCCCATTGTTGGTGATTGACCCATTCCTGTTTGACCATTCTAATAAAGCTGCAAATGGATCCCGCTCCGTCTGATGTTTCGTTACACCCTCGTTGTTGATTCAATCATAAATCGTTAAACGATCAGGGAATCCCGGGAGTGTCTGCCGGTTTAACATTTTCCAGATGCATCGTTCTTTTGTACTGTTGCTTTACTCTCCTGTTATTTATAAGCCAGTCAGGAACAACACTGAAGTTCTGTTTCTAAGTGGATCTGGGAGCAAATGGCGCTTTTCCACTGCATGGTACGGTACAGTTCGGCACGGCTCGGTACGGTATGGTATGTACGACTCAGTTCAGGTCGGTTTGCGTTTCCACTGCAGTTTAGTACCGCTATAGAGTGGGCGGGATTATTCACGCGTCGTTATAATTGCGCCGCCTCTACTGCCGTGACATCATCGAGAACGCGCCACAAACAAACTCACAACAAAGAAAGGAGACGGAATAGTGTTTTTCATTCTCGACATGTGGATGTTTTTAACAGCAATGGAGAGGTCTATGAGAACGCTTGTGATTTACCCCCAGCAGCAGAGACTGTGGAGGCAGTGACACGGGCTGTAGAGGAGGACGGCAGGTGTGCTGCGTTACTTGATTAGTTAACTAACTTATTCATGTAGCGTGTTCTGTAAAGTGAATTATCAATAAACTTTTGAATATTTCAAAATGTACAATGTATCCCTTGTTTTTTTTATTTATGTGATGGTTTTTATAATCGCGGCATTAATCATTTGTCTTTTTCAAGAGGTTCATTACGTGCTCATACAATAATACATATTTAATATAGTCTGGAGGTACGCTTATTCGATCAGATTGTTTTTAATTGAAGCAAAACACAGATACAGAGGTAAAAATATAAACAGAAGACATACTCTGAAAATATAGCAAGTTCAAAAGTATATACATAAGGCTTTTTCCGGCGCCATCAAGCTCTCACTGGATCCGCTCCTCGGCTATCAACGAGAGGAACGTCTGAACTTCCTCAACAGACAATGAAACAGATAATTTGTGGTTGATGCAAAAAGGTGCGTTTGTTTAAACAAAAGGTGCGTCCGCTCCTTCGCTGGCTGTGCTGATTTAAATCTAGCGGGTCTATGTTGGGTCTCGTGTCGCAAGTTCAGTGACGCAGAAATGACGATTCTCTCCGGCCAGTCAGTGATCAGCAGAGTTTACACGTCACGTTTTGCTAACGGTACGGATCGCTTGGAACCTCGGCTGAGGTGGTACTAAAAAAGTACCAGGTACAGTACCCAGTGGAAAACCCCCCAAAAGTGAACCGTGCCGTACCATGTAGTGGAAAAGTGCCAAAAGATCAGTTTTTAGCTCGCTCAAGGATGTGGCTCATTAAATCTCTCCCTTCCTGTGTCAGGAGGACCCCTTTGCTAATCTCTGTGAACATAGACTTAACATTGCGAAAAACTTTGACGCCTCGTAGCTCAGAGAGTAGATTTCACAGAAATGTGAAATTTGCCACATTTGAAGAGGCTGGCAGGCTCTGTAAGACCATACCTCAAAATGGGGTAAAAGTTGCACCCCTGGGGGGCAGGAGCGTCCCAAATTTGCCCCATTTCATGGGCCGTCCTACACCATAGAAACCGCTTTTCAATTGAACATAACTCTGGATCACAGTGTCATAGAGACAAGGGGGCGGGCTCATTTGACTCAGACGACCAATCAGCATCTCAGGATCATTGTGAAGCTATCAAGCCACGCCCCTAGCAACCATTTAGAGCACCTTAGCAACACGTCCCATAGACTTCCATTGAAAGAGATCAAAGGGATATCTCAGGATAGAAGTGTCATAGAAACATGAGGGTGGGCTCGTTTGACTCGGGGCAGCAAGCAGCCAATCCTTAATCACCTCAACACTCACTGGCCACGCCCTAGCAACCATTGTCGAGCACCTTAGCAACCAAAATTCACAGAGGAATATCTTCCATTCTGAATGTCACAGAGGCGTGGTTTATATCATTCATACTGACAAGAAGCCTTTGGAGTATCGTGATTGCTAGCTGCCAAGCCACCCCTAGCAACCAAACAGAGTACCCTAGCAACCGTTTTGCAAGACCTATATCTCTGCATCAGAACATCGTATAGAGATGGGGTTGGTTTATACATTCACACTAACTTTGAGCTTCATGATTGGCAGCTGCCAAGCTCCCTAGCAACCAAACAGAGTACCCTAGCAACCGTTTTGCAAGACCAATATCTCTGCATCAGAACATCGATAGAGATGGGGTTGGCTCTTTGACTCATGCTAGCAAACAGGACTTGCTACATGCTACACATGCCAGTGAATAGCTACATGCTAATAGCGCTTAGCTAAGTGCTAAATCATGCCAATAAAATGCTACAAACTCCATAGTAACCATCTGTGACAACTACCAACCACCTAGTAACACCATAGCAACCACCCAGATTACCCTAGCAACCGCCTAGCAATGCCCTAGCAACCACCCAGAACACCCTAGCAACCACCTAGCAACACCCTAGCAACCACCCAGAACACCCTAGCAACCACCTAGCAACCGCCTAGCAACCACCCAGAACACCCTAGCAACCGCCTAGCAATGCCCTAGCAACCACCCAGAACACCCTAGCAACCACCTAGCAACCATCCAGAATACCCTAGCAACCGCATAACAACACCCTAGCAACCACCCAGAATACCCTAGCAACCGCCTAGCAACCACCCAGAACACCCTAGCAACCACCTAGCAACACCCTAGCAACCACCCAGAACATCCTAGCAACCGCCTAGCAACGCCCTAGCAACCACCCAGAACACCCTAGCAACCGCCTAGCAACACCCTAGCAACCACCCAGAACACCCTAGCAACCGCCTAGCAACCACCTAGAGCACCCTAGCAACTGCCTAGCAACGCCCTAGCAACCACCCAGAAATCCCTAGCAACCACCTAGCAACCACCCAGAGCACCCTAGCAACCGCCTAGCAACCACCAAGAACACCCTAGCAACCGCCTAGCAACCGTCCAGAACACCCTAGCAACCGCCTAGCAACGCCCTAGCAACCACCCAGAACACCCTAGATAGACTGTCAACTAGTCTTTAAATATCATCCCATAAACTGTATGAGTCAAAAAAGCCGAACTCCATGTTTCTACTAAAACCATGAATAAGCCATATCTCAGCACCAGAACATTGTACAGACATGGTTGTTGGCTCGTATTCAATCATGTACATTACCCTAGCAACCGGGTGGTGTTTTTTGCCACTGCAAGCACCATTTCACATTTTCTTCTGGAAATGTACATTCTAGTTAATATTTAATGGTGCTTGCCATATATGGCAAGGCAACATTAGTGTTATACGCCATTTCCAAATTCCACTTTTTTCGGCGCGCTACTCCTCCCGCAGTTTTTGTCACAGAGCCATGAATGAGGTGTCAAAACGTGCGGCCTAATCGGGAATGGTGTGCTATGACTTTTATAAGCGATCGTACGATGTTCGCCCAGGGCGAAATAGCGCCAAAAAACGCATAGACTTAACATTGCGAAAAACTTTGAAGCCTCATAGCTCAGAGAGTGGATTTCACAGAAATGTGAAATTTGCCACATTTGAAGAGGCTGGCAGGCTCTGTAAGACCATACCTCAAAATGGGGTAAAAGTTGCACCCCTGGGGGGCAGGAGCATCCCAAAGTTGCCCCATTGACTTTCAATGGTTCATGGGCCGTCCTACACCATAGAAACCGCTTTTCAATTGAACATAACTCTGGATCACAGTGTCATAGAGACAAGGGGGCGGGCTCATTTGACTCAGACGACCAATCAGCATCTCAGGCAACCAATCTCAGGCAACTCAGGCAACCTTTTCGGCAACCGAAAAGAGTACCCTAGCAACCATTTTGCAAGACCAATATCTCTGCATCAGAACATCGTATAGAGATGGAGGTTGGCTCTTTTGACTCATGCTAGCAAACAGGACTTGCTACATGCTACACATGCTAGCAGTGAATAGCTACATGCTAATAGCGCTTAGCTAAGCCAATAAAATGCTACAAACTCCATAGTAACCATCTGTGACAACTACCAACCACCTAGTAACACCATAGCAACCACCCAGATTACCCTAAATGCTAATCATGCTAGCAACATGCTAGCAACATGCTAATCATGCTAGCAACATGCTAGTCACATGCTAATCATGCTAGCAACATGCTAAAAACATGCGAATCACGCTAAAATCATGCTAGCAACATGCTGGCAACATGCTATCAACATGCTAGAAACATGCTAATCACGCTAGCAACATGCTAGCAACATGCTAATCATGCTAGCAACATGCTAACAACATGCTAATCATGCTAGCAACATGCTAGAAACATGCTAATCACGCTAGCAACATGCTAATCATGCTAGCAACATGCTAGCAACATGCTAATCATGCTAAAATCATGCTAGCAACATACTAGCAACATGCTAATCATGTTAGCAACATGCTAACAACATGCTAATCATGCTAGCAACATGCTAGCAACATGCTAATAATGCTAAAATCATGCTAGCAACATGCTAATCATGCTAACAACATGCTAATCATGCTAGCAACATGCTAGTCACATGCTAATCATGCTAGCAACATGCTAATCATGCTAGCAACATGCTAGCATGATTAGCATGCCTCTTCAAATGTGGCAAATTTCACATTTCTGTGAAATCCACTCTCTGAGCTACGAGGCATCAAAGTTTTTCGCAATGTTAAGTCTATGCGGTTTTTTTGGCCGCTATTTCGCCCCTGGGTGAACATCGCATCACCGATCGCCATAAAAGTAATAGCACACCATTCGACAGGGCCGCACGCTTTTGACACCTCATTCATGGCTCTGTGACAAAAACTGCGGAGGAGTAGCGCGCCGAAAAAAAGTGGAATTTGGAAATGGCGGATAAGACTAATGTTGCCTTGCCATATATGGCAAGCACCATTAATGAAAGACATTAGCTTTTAACATTTTCACCACATTGCATCAGGTGAGAGCAAATCAAACACAGATGGGGATGAATGAAACTAATGACAGGAAACAGGAAGGACCATATAAGGGTGTGGAAACACAAGGAAAAGGAAGACAAAGTCTGACAACAGGCAACACTTCTTACCGGTTTTTGAAGTATTGTTTTGAATTTATTTCATCAGTGTGTAAAACTGTAATATTAGATGAGCAAGCCTTGGTCATCTTGTGGGGGGGGGGATTAGGAACTTCAGTAAAAGCCAGTTTTTTCACAGAAGAAAGAAAGAAAAAGTAGATTTTGACAATAGAAAAATAATCGTGTGAAATATACAGAGTACAACATGAATAATAATAGAAAATAAAAGTTCTATCTACTCTCTGAATAAGAGCTACAACGTCCCTGCATGCTCGCATTTATCAAACAACCCCATCAAGAACTGACCCACACTGCTTTGTTGAGAGTTCATGAACTCTTTATTAAAAGAATTTTGAATAAATTATATTTACAACCTCGAGGGAGCAGTACGTGCACTGATGACATGATTCAGAGCCGATTGCCAGATGTCCATAGAGCCTCAATGTCATCATTAACGTTTAAACACTTTTGCTTGATCTCTGTTTGTGGTGCTGTTTCAAAGAACCAGCATGGCTCCATTTGGTGCAACAGATGTGATTACACCCTTCACATTTTATTGTTTGTTTTTCTTTTTTCTTTTAATATTTTAATTAGTCATTCTTCCACCTAGTTACATGGAGTATTTCATTGTAATTTAATAAAAGAGCTGGAAAAAGCTGACTTCAGAGCTACCAATTCTGATAAAATGCTTGAGCTGTGTCCTTTTTTACTGAACATGTGGTCAAACCAAAATAAGAAATGTTGCTCTTGATACCTTTACCATGATATTGTACAACTGTATTGTAGTATTGTATTGTATATTAATATTGTATATAGTATTGAAAAACAACATTTAACTGACTTTTTTCTCAGAATTGCAAGATATAGGCACACTCACGATTGCGAGTTATAGTCAGATTTCTGTGATATAAAATTTAAATTGTGTGCAATCACATTAGAACTGCAAGAATTCGAATTAGACTTCAACAGGACTGGCAATTGAAAATGTGTATACAAAAGTCAAAACTGTTAGATGCAAAAAAGTGTGATAGAGAAAAAAATAAAAAATTATATCTCATCTCCGTCTTTATTTTTATGCAATTTTGAGATTATATCTTGCAATTCTGACTTTATAACTCTCAATTAAAATATTAAATGGCGCAATTCTAATAAAAATGTCAGAATTGTGAAATGTAAAGTTGCAATCGCGAGAAAAGTCAGAATTGCAAGATGTAAACTCGCAATAATGAGAAAAAAGTCAGAACTGTGAAATAAAAGTCACAATTACCTTTTTTTTCAGTTGCGGAAACTGGCTTTCAGTTACTTGCGTTTCTTTGCAATTTGTGAATTTTATTAGCAAATGTTTTAAAGTAAATTGTCATGCAACGGTGGAAGAAGATTAAGGTCAATGCAAATATAATTGTATTAAATCCACAAGAGGCTAAATACAGGACAGACAAGCAGGATATGCTTGCAAGGACTTAGTAGACCGGACAGGACAGGCTAGAACTAAATACAAAGGCAAATGAAGATGAATAACAAGACACATCTGAACCAAATGACACAATGAGACGGACAGGAAAAAGAAGATCACAGAGAAAACACAACAAAACATTCCAAGGGTGTGACATAAATCATACTTTTTTTCTTGTTCACCCGGGTATTCTTACTAGATCTGGTGGGAGACACAAAGAGAATAATGCACTTGAGAAATCAATACAATCCTTCATTGTAAGAATGCTTGAAAACTTGAGTCTTTAGTGGTGATTTTACCAGCTCCAAAAACGAACTAGTGTTACTGGAAACAGCTGGAAACCAAATTAAATACAACAGGATCAGGCCATTTCGTCTAGAGAGAATGGAAGATGTGGGCTGAAGCATATCAGCTTGTAAATTACGGACATCGAAATGCAGATGTCCTGGGGATCTGGCAGTGAACACATAAATTCAAAAGTCATTTGTAAAAGATACTGTTCTAGCAGTGGGTGCAGTGTATCATGTCAAAGACTGTTTCTTCAAATGACACTGTGAATGAAAACGTCCAATATTACAGAACTGAGAGATTCCTATTTGTTTTCACAAGCAAGCAGAATCCTTCCAATGTGAATGGGATACCTCAATTACATATGATAATCTGGTTTAGGTTCTGGTTATTTGCACATGCAAGTATGTCACAGTATGTGTGAACATGATTTTAGATGTCACTCCCTTAAGTCTAGGAAACCAGGTTTGAATTTTCCTCAAGGGCAAATGAATGAACAAATTTGCCAGCAAGTTCAGTAATGACTAATTTCTAATGGCACTGGCAAAGTTGAATGGTTTTAATGTCCAGCTGCAGGGCAAAGACAAGCGCTTGCCACATCTGGCAGACAAGTTCGGATCATTCCACCAAATGTTGGAAACTTGAGCAAAGAAATATATATTAATTTAAAAATAACTGGTAAATCTAACAAGCTCAAATAAAGGTTCCAAAAGAAGGCTTTTGTAGTGATGTCATATATTAACCTTTCAATGAACAGTTCTTAAAAAAATGTCTTCTTCTTAGTGTGAAGAACATTTTAACAATCTAAAGAACTCCATCTGTGCACCTATTGTGCACTGGAAAATTCCATGGATGTTGAGGGTTCTTCATTGGACCATAAATGGCAATAAAGCACATTTATTTTTAATCCTCAATCTGTTTTCCTGACAACAGTGACGAATATGACTGGCTCAGCGATTAATTCACCGCACCACCTGCTGATCTGAGCTCCTCTCTGAGGAGCAGTGGTTCATGACTTCTGACTCAAGCCTGAGGCTAAAGGTCTCGTCACAGTTGAATTCTGGTTGGTGTGGAGCGGGAGGTCCCTCTCATAGATCACACCGCCACATGCTATCTGTGTCAAGGATAAAATACAGATCTAAACTCAACACTGAAAATTAAAGAGTGGCAAAATCAAAGCTGCAGTTCTTTTAACTTTCCCCCTTTATCTACAACAAAATGCTGCTTGATTGCATCTTTTTAATAAATAGGAACAGCTTGCTAGTAAATATTTGGTTTAAAAATGTTAAATTATAATTACTCTCTGTTCTTTTTTGTGTATGTGTTTCAACTACAGAAAATATGTACTGCTGGTTAATAGAATAAAACTACTTCCTCAAAAAAACAATTAGCATCATGAATAATATTATTAAAGTGTCATGATTCACTTTTAACCCTATAAATATGAAATATTAGTAAAAAATATATTTTGCTTTATTTTATTTATTTGATAAATTAAACAGTTTATTTCAACTTTAACAGTTTTAAGCATTTTTTTTCCCTTGGGCTTTTTATTGTGGTCAGCCTAAGGCACACCTGTGCAATAATCATGCTGTCTAATCATCATCTTGATATGCCACACCTGTGAGGTGGATGGATTATCTTGGCAAAGGAGAAGTGCTCACTAACACATATTTAGACAGATTTGTGAACAATATTTGAGAGAAATAGGCCTTTTGTGTACATAGATAAAGTCTTAGATCTTTGAGTTCAGCTCATGAAAAATGGAGGCAAAAACTAAAGTGTTGCGTTTATAATTTTGGTCAGTGTATATTAATAAAAATACACTTTTTTAAATCACAATTTGTCATCCCTTATGACTTCATATTAACACATTTCATATATATTTAATCCCAAAATCTTGATGTTCATTTAAAGACAATAATCATACATATATTATACATCAACTACCCATTTCTGGTAAGACATGCAAGGAAAGGCAAGTTTATTTATATAGAAAATTTTATGCAAAATGGTAATTCAAAGTGTTAATTAATCACAACAATAAAACAAGGAATTTAAAAACGTTCACAATTATGTAAAAATAGATTTAAAATAAATTTAAAACAGTTAAAATAGGAAAGGTGGAAGAAGTCTAGGCCACATATTTAATACCAATAATACTAAATCTATAAAATCGTTTGGAGTTACAAGTTGGATTAAGGGTCAAAAAAATAAATAATCGAATATAGACCTAGGACTGATAGTGAAACATTCAGAGAAAATCGTGTTAATGCTTCTCGAGCTGAGCACAGTAGCAAGTGCTTTTATTGCTGGTTTTTCTGGCTAACGCAGAATATACACCCTCATATAAAGTATAGCCATTACGTGGAATTTAGATGGTCGGCTATCTGAAGCTAGGGAACACAGCTGTTCTGTCCCATCTGTGTGCTATTCATACTTCAGAGTTTTTGTAATGCATCTAACCACTCCTCTTAGATTATAGAGTTCATGATAAACAGCAACAAGAACAATTCAATCAGCTCACTGATCTTACAAATAACACCCACCTGTTGTAGATGTTAGCCACTGTCGAAATGCAGTTCACACCCTATTGTCCCATGCATGTAATTGGCAGTGCTGTGTAGTAACTGATTACATGTAAACTGGATTATGTAATCAGATTCCAAAAATGAATTTCTTGTAATTATATTACATTTTAAAATACTTGTAATCAGACTACAGCTACTTTATTCTTGATTAAATGAATACGTATTATTCACTCGAGACATAGAGTTAAGTGAAAACAACAGCAGGTTTATTGATTGATGGCAGACAGTGGAATGAAGTAATGTGCAGAGTCCAGGTGAGTGTGCAAGGAATTGCAGTGTTCAGGAGAGTCTCATCTGAGTGTAACAAGTCCTATTTCCTATTCCAGGGGATCCAGTGGGAACAATCGAGCGAGGAGACGGTGGAGCACAGGAGTGGTGGAGACCAGTGGAGAACGGAAATGGGAACACGGGAACAACTAGGAGGTAGACAATGGTATGTGAGTCAGGTAAGTAACACATTACAATGTTTGTTTCGCACTGCAAACTGTAGACAATGACTGTGCAGGAGGAGTGCGTGGGTGAAGTACTCTTGATGAGTGAAGACAGGTGGCGGTGCTCAGTAATCAGGGCTCCAGGTGATGGTGATCTTGACTGATGATCGTAAACATCACCCCCCTCCCAACAGGTGCATCCTGCGCCATAAAATATCCATCGGGAGGCGCCCTGGAGGCTGGTCCAGGATGGAGATGCGGGGGGCCTCCAGGGGAACTCGGGCGGCCATGGCGAATCCGGAGACTTGCGAGGCCATGGCGGATCATGGGACTCGGGAGGCCATGGTGAGAACACCTCCAAGGCCACGGCCCCAGCCCCCGCCCCGGCCTCTATGGCTGGAACCCTACTACCCCCCCCAAAAAAATTCCTTGGGGGAAGTAGAGGCTGGTTCAGTCTGGCGCTCTGGAAGAGCGGGGACTTGGGGGCGCTCTGGAGGAGTGGACACTGGGGGGGCACTCTGGAAGAGCGGGCACTAGAGGGCACTGTCGAGGAGCTGGCACTGGAGGGCGCAGTGGAGGAGCTGGCACAGCAAAGCGCTTCGAGGGGCTGGCACTGGAGCGTGCTCTGGGCTTGAGTCAGCGTCAGCCAGCATGCTTGGGTGAGCAGCGGGCGGCGGCGGGCTTGAGAAAGCCGTGGATGGGAGTGTTGTTTTCAACGCGGACCCGAAAGTATGAAAGGGCACCTGCTGAATACGTCACCAACTTTTGGTGTTTCAATGTGTGTGTAACATCTACCTTGGTGAGTCGAGCAGCGCTTTGAGGAATATGTGACTCCGTTTTGGGATTCTAACACTTGAGGGCATACTCTAACCTTTTCATGTTTGTCTTGGCGACCACGTGCTCTCCATGATAAGTCACTTTAATGAGTTCGGCTCGCGTTCGTTCCTATTCCCGAGGGATGCAGGGCAAAGCTCAATTTATCATGTCAGTAATTTGGCCAAGGCCACCAAAATATAAAGTATTTTTGTCACCGTGTGAGCCACACTGGTCAAAATGTTTAGTTGTTTTTTCACCATGACAGTCAACCATGGACATTATGGTTTTATAAAAAAAAATCTGATATTTGTTGAGAAGAGTCAATAGTACATAGAAAAAAAAGTATATGGACATTTGTATTTATACAGTACATTTATTTTTGTATGAATGTATTACATGTAAAGTTAAATCGTGCTTGTACAATTACTATACATTTCATATTTCTTATGTTACCACAAATACACAAAAATACAAAATAACATCCATGAAAAAAAAACATTCTTGGTGGACACCCTGTCGCTCTTGTTGATCAGGCCAAAGATTTTCATTCAATCTGATGTTTTCCATTGCCATGCACCGGGGAAAAAAATCTCCTTGAATGCCACCCCCATCCCCAGCAATGATCAGCTGTCCTCACATGCAGCATTGATGGCATCCAACAGAGACATCTGATCTTGTGGTCTATGACCATATACTTTCCACCACCATGCTGAAAAAAACTCTTCTATTGGATTTAGGAGTGGAGAGTATGGTGGAAGGAACTCCACTGTTATCCTTTCATGTGCAGTAAACCAGTCCCTAAAAATGTTGGTTCGGTGGAAGCAATTGAGACAGTTCCTGAATGCGGTTGTGACTTCAGCTGTTCATTCATATACAGATATGTATTCAAGCAGATGTTTTAATCTAATGAATAAATACAACTTTTCAAGTCTCTCACCTGTAAGCAACTGCTGTCAGTCCCAAACAGAACTGTGAATGCACCATAATGTGCATTTCTATTGACTGTATCACTGCCCTGTAATTCTCTTTCTTTCTCTTTCTTTCTCTTTCTTTCTCTTTCTTTCTTTCTTTCTTTCTTTCTTTCTTTCTTTCTTTCCTTTTTATTTTGTATTATTTATTTTTATTTATTTTTCTCTCTTTTCTTGTTATTATCTTTCTTTATTGTTATTTTCTTTCTTTCTCTGTTGCTGTTATTCTTATTTATTTATTGTAGTATTAATTATGAGAAAACGTTTGAATAAAATAAAATATTAATAGCAGCATTTAATACTATTATGTATTGATAGTTTAACTAAAGAATTCATCAACTGATGAGAAAATAATAAATAGATTAATTGAAAAATAATAGATAGATTAGTCGACAATAAAAAATAATTGTTAGCTGCAGCCCTACAGACATTTAAATAACAGATGTACTGGGATAAAAGTTTATGTTTGTGTCTAAACACTCATTGTCTACAGTAGCGATCAAAATGAAAGTATCTTAACATTTGTATTGTAATGTGTATCATCTTCTGCTAGGATGTGGTGACAATCCTTAAAAAATATGTATTTGACATTGAATCATTCATTCAGGAGATTCCAACAGTGAAACAAGTCTATGTGAAGAGAGACACTGAGTCCTTAATTTGATATATATATATATATATATAGATAGATATATACATACATATATATATACATAAATATTTAAAATACTCAAGCAATGAACATTGTGTCAGAACCACTTGTAAATTATGTTATTTTGTGAGAGAATCGTGATCTCCAATAAAAAAATAATAAAAAAAAATGATTCTCAATTTGTCCAGAATCGTGCTGCTCTAGTGTAATTCATTAATTTAAGATTATTATTGTTCGTTGGCCACGAGGCAAGAGAAACGAGATTTAATAAGACATGCTGAGGTTAATAGTCGCTGGACGAGTCGTTAACCCAGTATAATCATAAGTTAAATATTAATATTACTTTAATCAAAGCAATATTTAATCTTTAATAAATTAATTCCCGGAGCTGAAACAATAGCTCCTTTTAATAATATGCTACATTCAGGTGAGATGAGATATGAATAGATGACTCATATTTTAGTGAGATGCAAAAGTTTGAAGATGCTTTAAAATGCCTTGACGGATTAGGTTTTTATTAACATGCAGCTTTTTGCGCCACAAAAATGTTAACTGATGGACTGGAGTCATGTGATTATTTGGGGATTATTGTGATGTTTTTTATCAGCTCTATGGACTGTTTTTCTGACTGCACCCATTCACTGCAGATGATCCATTGGTAAGCAAATTATGCAATGCTGCATTTCTCCAACTCTGTTCTGAGGAATAAACAAACTTATATCATCTTGAATGGCCTGAGAGTGAGTAAACTTTCAGCAAATTTTCGTTTTTGTGTAGGTTATTTCTTTAATGTTATGTAGGTAATTGTCTAAAAGGGTGAAGATAACCTCTATGGGATGCTTCCGGGAATGGAGATGGTATAATCACACTTGCAGCTGCATTTCCAGGTCTGTTTGCCCCCAGTCACCAAAGAATTGTGTGATCAGCTTCTGAGTTGTAGGAGCTTTTGAGTCCAGCAGTAGGATGAGGGCGTATATTCAGCTTTTAATGTGAATTAGATAATGATCATCAATTATGCAGAAATGCTCACAGCCATATGCACATCTGCTGAAAAAGCCATAGAGATGTTCTCGCTTGCAGTTATGGACTAAACTGCAGAAAGGAGGAGGAGGGAGGGAGTTGGAGGATGGCTATTGCGGAAATGCTGCTGTAATTCCATTGTGGAAATGCTGCACAATTCCTGAATTGTGTTCAAATGTGACCCATCACCAGGGCCGTTGCTAGGAATTCTGGGCCCCGTGCACAGCATTTTCTATGGGGGCCCCTAAAAATCAAGTATTTATGTTATTTTATTTATTTATTTAAAAAATTTTTTGGGGGGGTCGTAAAATGAAAAATAACGTTCTGTGAGGCTAGACTGGGTTTACAATTTGGACCTGGACAAATCGAGTCAATTCGGCTCACAAATTCCACCTTGAATGTTTTGATGGGTCATAGGGCCTTCAATTGAAGTAAATAAATGGATAAATAAAACAGGACAGAAAAAAATACTGATAGATATTACTGAATTCATGCAACAAACATAATAACGCTTTTTTTGTCACATAGAAAATCACTTGACAGGAAAGCATTGATTTTGAGCTAGACTGCTGAAAAGTAGCTAACAAATTCTGTCATCTTTTCCTCACCCTCATGTCGTTCCAAACAACTTTCTTCTGATGAACACAACACAAGATTACCTGACTATTTTGGTTACCCTTGATTTCTATTGTATGAACAAAAAATTCTTGAATTTCTCAAATTATGTTCCACAGAAGAAATAAATGACATGTTCAGTGAATCTCCCTTTAAGAACTTTATTATTTGTAAATAATAAACAACTACTTTTATTATACACTAAAACATTTTACTTCAATTAAAAATCAGACCATATTATATTCATGATAATACAAATCCTGACTCTAAACTCTTGGCATCAGCACTTGGGTAACACTTGGCACTTGGGTATCAGTGACACAAAGAAAGAAGAGCTGTAAGAAAGCATATCAAATATAAATAAAGGCTTGCGGTAGACCCCTATTGATACATGAATGGTATGCGTTTGAAATAGGCTTGCTATAAAAAAAAAAAAACATTTATTTATTTTTTCTGATATTCCAAATAAGTGTGTGACCTGAGAAATGTAATACTTTACAAGATATGTATAATAGTTTGATAGAAATGTGATTTATATTGATTGTGATAATACATTAAATGTGCCTTGTGTTCTAACAAAAATAAACAAACAAATTGTTCTCTGTGTGTTTTAATATTTCAGTCTGTGGTCTCCTCCACCAACTACAAAAACCCATCTGATCCTCTATTCTGCTACATGTTCTGAATCTGCACAGATGTGAGAAGTTCAATCTGAGTCATGTCGACAGAGAACAACCAAAAATGTGCTCACTAGAAAAGAAGAAACAGGAAAGAGGAAGTGAAGCTACCATTACAGAATATATCTGAGAAAGGTCAGTTTATTAAACATGACCTGTTGAATTAGCATTAAATGAGAATTAAAGTTGGTTTAGCACTACTCCAAATGTTTGTTTATACAGAGCCCCTGGTGATGGAAAAATATGATATGGGAGGAAAAATTATATTTCAATGACTTGAGGTTCACACTTTTGAATTCCCCAAAAAACTTTGCATTCTCTTGCAAAAATAACTGTTCACCCAAAAACTTAGAGAATGCAAAAGTTTTGTAGCACTGAAATAAATGTTTTCTTCTCATCTCATTTATGTCCCGTATTATGGAGCCCCTAAAGGTTGGTTTCACAAAACTTTGAAATATAATTTTCTTCCCACCTCTTATTATTTATATCACCAGTTTTGTGTTCCACGCAAAGTTTCTCAGGGGAACGCAAAAGTTTTGTGAGCAAACAGCTTTAGAGAAATATTTACCTAAAGATGTACTCACCCTCAGGACATCCCAGATGTAAATGAGTTTGTTTCTTTATCAGAACAGATTTGTAGAAATGTAGTATTACATCACTTGCTCACCAATGAATCTTCTGCAGTGAATGGGTGCCGTCAGAGTGAGAGTCCAAACAGCTGATAAAAACATTACAAAAATCCTCACGACTCCAGTGCATCAGTTAATGTATTATTTAAGTAAAATGCTGCATGTTTGTAAGAAACAAACCCATCAGTAAGGCGCTTTTAAATTCTAATTGTTGCTTACAGCTAAAATATGTCCTCTATCCATAATATTGCTTTTTCAATTATTACATTGATAAATAGTTGCAGCATCAGTAGTTTGAATACAAATTCATCTAACCCTGATTCAAATACAAAATGCTGAACATCAAAATTAAACATAAGCATATTTGAATTTACTATGACTAAATGAGAACTTCAGTTTATTATTCATGTAAAATGATTGAGAAATGTCAATCCATAAGCAATTATATAAAATTGTAATGGGGTTTGTTTCATGTTCATGTTTTCATGTCTTTTATTTTGATATTTTGCCTTGTCATGGTTCCAGTCTAGTCATGTTATTTCCTTGCTCTCTTTGTTATCCTCCTAGTAGGGTTTTTCGACTTCATGCCGCAATAGGATCGGCTGCTGCCTGACAAAAGCAATGCATTCTGGTTAGAACATTTGTCCGACTTTGATAGGCGCTGCAGCCACCTTACGATCACATGGGCCATCAAACTACCACGAGAGTAAAACTAGACCAGCCGCCAAGGTCAGGTGCTGCAGTTGCTCAAAATCGGCTGTGAGAGCCTTGATGACAACACACTTTATTCTCATTGGTCAGATTATCTGATGACAAGCATGGCATATGTTGCATGTTTATTCTAACAATTCCACTCCAATAATGCTCACAAATCTGTGTTTTTATAACAATAATTTTTTTTTTAGTGTAGTCACTACCGGGAGCAGAAAGCTTGACATCTCTGCTTTTAATTCCACCCCGACTGCAAGCAGCTACTCTCACCAGCCAGCCGGTAGCAGGCTAGTATAGTTCATCTCGAACAAGCCCATTGGTTATTTGGTTCATGTGTCTCTCATTGGTTGGTTCGTGTTATGTGACCTGCATTGTTTGATATAATTAGCGCTCATGTTGCCTTTGTCTTTTGTCGAGTTTTGAACCTTGTAACCTGTTTATGAGTTTGTGATTCTGTTCATGTCATGTCAAGTCAAGTCTTTCTTCGTTTGTTTGGATGTTTGGATTTCCACAATTAAATAAAAGCTGCACTTGGGTTCATCACAACTCGCCTTCAGTGGACCGTTTGTTACACAAATACAAGATATTAAAATAAGCTGATAACACTAAAGAACAGAGATAAAGCAACTGATGATAAATTGACTTTGTCAATTTCTTTTTCTCACTCTAGAGCCCTATTCTGACAGTATGTTTTGCTGTTGTTTTTGTTGTTTCTTATTTTCGTTTCTGAAGGCTTGTACAATAGGTGTGTAGCCAGCAACAAACCTCTCTCCCTTGGCGACAATACCCTTACAATTGTAACTAAAGGTTTTCTTATCTTTTGGTTTGTTGCAGCTGGTGACTTGATCTTGAGTTTTCAGAGAGGAATTGTAACGTCTTGCCATCAGCTCTGACTCCATGAGCCATGAGTTTATTGTCTTGTTTTGCTCAGTATTGGCTGTACTGTAGCTGCGCTCGGTGTTATTCTGTTGCTCTGGGGGAACAAATTATTCTGGTGACATGATCAAAATCATAATAGTGAGAAGATTCAGGAAACAGAAAAAGAGAGCTGGTCAGCTGATTTGGGGAACATCACCAGCTCTGTCCACATTGACCTTTGCAATTCTGTGTAAAAACAGAACGTTTAGGTTACATATGTAACCCCGTTACACTGTAAACCCAGATTTTGATTCAACTCAAAGAGATTGAGTACATATTACTTAAATGTGTCTAATTTATTGACATTACTTGTTAATTCTGATTAAGCTGAACTTTTTCTTGTCCTTTCTTATTGTAATTGAGTTTTTAAGTCCAATCAGTAGTGTCTACTCAAACAAACTGAGTTTGTATTACTTAAACATGTGTCATTTCTTTACATTAATTATGAATTCTGAGTAAACTGTACTTTTAATGGCCTATCTTATTGTAATTATGTGTTTGAGCTAAAACAACTTAATATCATCAAGTTTTGCCTGTCCAACGGTAAGTTCAGAGGGTCAAAAACAAAATACGAAATCGCAAATTATTCTCCTGATGGAGTCACTGGTAAGTTCGTGATTTCTGGACGTTATTGTTGTGTCCCTGATGTTAACATACATTTGATCAAACCTCATTTAAAATTTAGTCTGCATTTATTTTATAGACGGACATATATTTTTTAAGTATTTTATTCATCAGCATGATAGTCTGCATGTATCTTACTTTTTAGTTAAAAAACACCAAATATTTAAAGCATTAGCTTTAAGTATTTTATTCATTAGCATGATAATCTGCATTTATATTATAGAGAGATTTTTTTAACAAAAAGTATTTTATTCCAGACCTGAGCTTTTACTTTGAAAAGTAGAAGCTCTGTGAAGCTTTTATTTTGAAACGTAGAAGCTCGTGGACGGCACAAGGCGGGATGGCATGACACGGCATTGGCGTCACCCATGCAACCCCTGAGTTTTGCAGTTTGTCTGAGCAACCGGGCTGAGTTTTGCAGTTTGTCTGAGCAACAGGGCTGAGTTTTGCAGTTTGTCAACCAAATTTGAAGAGGTGCAGTACAATATTGTAATGATTGGCAGTAAAGAGGAAGATATTTTTTTTTCTTTTCTTACCATCACTGAGGAAACTACACACTAGAACCCTATTAGGCCATGGCTTTGTTTCTTTTGTTGCTAAAAAAGGACATGTTCAATAAAAATACAATTGGATCAGTGTAATGTTGCAGTTGTATGTATGTATTTTACATGGCTCTATTAATTGAAATATATTTTGAGTTTCAGGAACAAAAAGTTAAGTTGGGTCAGTTAGAATATACAACTTAGTTAAATTAGTTATGGAGTAATGCTTACTTAACAAGCTGAGTTAAATAAATGGGTGGGGAAAGATTGTTTAAACTAAGTATCTTCAGTTACTGTAACTCGGTTATAAGTACATTCAACTTAAATGTTCTATTCCATTCCATTATGGGCTTAAGTACATTGAACGTAGTTCACCTCACTTATTCAACTAATGCTTCATTACTTAAAAATTTTAAGGCAATCGGTTACCTGGGTTTTTTTAAGTAAATTCTACTTATCCGGGTTTACAGTGTACGTATGTTACATTAAAGACGTTATGTCGTGACTACATAGGGGATTTACCTGGAAGCCCCGATCATCTCTGACTTAAGAGAAAACGCCAATGAAATTGGCTAGTGGATTTTGCATACCTGAGCCACTCCCCGTGCATACGTGTATAAAAGGGCGACGGGTGCATCCACTCATTATGTTTTAGGCTGAGGAGCCGAGAACGAGTCCCTGGCAACCAGCGATGGTTCAAGACTATGGCATGGGGACATAACATCTCCGTTCCCTCCATCAGGGAATGGGGGTTACGTACGTAACCTAGATATTCCCTATCTGACGGTCACTACGAGTTATGTCGTGATGACATAGGGGTCCTATGGAAAGCGCAACAAGCTGAACCCCGTCACAAGCTTGTGGCAAGCTTGTGGCAAGCTTGTGGATGTTGACAAGCGAGCGCGTGACAGACAAATGTCACGCAAGAGGTTGAAACCTTCCCACCGCCCCAGTGCAAATTCGCTAAACTTGGTGCCCACAGGGACCACTGAGTACATCGCTGCTGGAGATAGCCAAGCCGCTATTCCTTTCCCCACAGAAATAATTTCACTTTCAGTGAAAGATGGCTTTAAGTCTTTCCTATTTGCTGTTACATCTTGGCAGTAATGGCAGGGAAGCGAGCCTTCCGGAGAAGGGTGCTACGGAGGCCACATCCTGCCCGAAGTGAGGTAACACGTGAAGACACTGATATGGACTGACCCAGGCTTGGGGCAGTACTACATACGACTGGATTCTGGGGCAGATCTTACCTTGGTGTAGGGAGGAGTGCTGCCAGCAGAACCTGACAGAGAGCTCTGTCAAAGAGAAGAAACGGGTTTACCATGAGGGAAACCTTACCGTGGAAGAATACACATATGGGATTACCTGAAGGGGAATCAGGCCATACGGACACCCAGCCCAGTGCAGGGGCTGACCGGAGACCCGAGCGAGCTAACACCAGTACTGGGCCTGGCGTCAGACTGCTCCGCCCAGTCTGACTGCCGGGGGTGCTTGGAGGATTCCACCAGGGTTCACCGTCCGGGGAACTGAACTGGAGGAGAAAAAAGGCGCTCGTATCCCCGGGTGAGGGGGAATGGCACAGCAAGCGTGACACCGACCAGTTCTTCCCACCCATTACTGTTACCCAACACACAGGAAGAAACTGGCTCAATGCAGAGACTGTAGAATCTTGCGAAGGTGTTCGGTGTCGCCAAGTCCGCGGCTCTGTAGATGTCTGCCAGAGAGGCGCCGTGCGCCAATGCATGGGAGGAGGCAACACTCCGAGTGGAGTGAGCCCTCACCCCCAGGGGGCACGGCTCGCCTTGAGATTGGTATGCCAAGGCGACGTTATCCACTATCCAGTGGGCCAGCTTCTGTTTGGAGACAGCCTTCACTTTTTGCTGACCTCCGTGGCAGACAAAGAGCTGCTGAGAGCTTCTGAAGCTCCGGGTGCGGTCCACGTATATGCGCAATGCTCTTACGAGACACAGCAACGCTAAGGCTAGATCTGCCTCCTCCGAGGGCAGTGCTTGCAGGTTCACCACCTGAACGCAGAAGGGCGTGGTTGGAACCTTGGGCACGTATCCAGGCCGGGATCTCAAGACAACGTGAGAGTAGACGGCATAAACACAAGGCACTCTTCGCTTACCAAAAACACTTGTAGGTCCCCGATCATTTTTGATGGAAGTGAGCGCGGTCAGGAGCTGTCTTAGCAGACCGGAATTTCAGCTTGAGTTCAGCGGCTCAAGGGGGCCCATCTGAAGTCCAGCCAGGATGATAGAGAGGTCCCAAAAGGGCACAAGGGGTGGCCTGGAAGGCTTCATCCATGACTTCATCAGCTTCTCATGCACCTCCGGGAAAAAAAGCACCGGAGCAGAGCGCTGTTGTGAGCCGCGCCCGCTCCGAGAAACCAATCATCCAGCCGCGAGGGCTCTGGACTGGGCAGTCTGTTGACCTCCAGCCCAATACTCACGACTGTCCCGGCCAAGCATGGTGGTCAGCTCTGGGTCCGGTGCGGCAGTGGCGACAACACCCGAGGGGGACAGCCCCACCACACCTTCATCCTCAGAGGACGGGAACCCATCCCCCGATGCTGTGATCGCCATCCTATCCACGGATGGCGCACCGAATGAAATGCTGGGCGCCCCGTGGGACGGACCAGCGAAATCACCGGGGAACCAGACGGGATGTTTGCTGCTTGAGAAGTAAGAGGTCCGTGGGGGCGTGCCCGGCGGAGAGGCTCTTACTGTCACCCTCAGATCTCCCAGAGTGCCAGCCGGTGGTTATCTGCTCGAGCCAGAGAACTGAGCACGGGTGGCAGCAGAGGGTGCCAATCCTTTCAGAAAGGAAAGGCGAGATCGCAGCGAAGTCATGCTCTTACGCCCACAACAGACGCATGAGTCATTCACGAATGCATCTTCAGCGTGTTGGAAGCCCAGACTCTGAAGACAATGATCGTGTCCGTCATCCACGGACAGGCAACAACAGCAACCAGAAGGACACGGACGAAACGGCATTATTGAAAAAGACGCGATTGTCCGTGATTTACTCCTTTAGAATTTGCTCTTTTAGTTGAAGTGCCCAGGGGAATCGCTGCTGAGAGGGACTCCGCCGACTGCACCGTGACGCCAACCAGGAACAAATAAGAGATGAAAGGCTTGTGGAGATCAGCACACTTCTCATCCACTCGGCTCCGAAGCAAAAATCTAATGAGTGGATGCACCTATCGCCCTTTTATACCCGTATGCACGGGGAATGGCTCAGGTATGCAAAATCCACTGGCCAATTTCATTGGCGTTTTCTCTTAAGTCAGAGATGATCGGGGCTTCCAGGTAAATCCCCTATGTCGTCACGACATAACTCGTAGTGACAGACAGGTAGGGAACAAAACTGCACCTATTTTCTTGCTCATGTTGCATGGGTAATTCAACTAACAGCCTACTGCCCACTCAGAATTAAAAAAGGGGCATGACACACCTTTCCATCAAATCAAATCCACTTACGCCACAAGCAAATACAATAACTGGTAACTAAAACTCAAGAAATGTTGAATTTAATTTTATTCTTTGGGAAAGACTGAGCAGAATCTGGTGATCTGTCGTCTCTGCTGATGTGGGTCAGGTGGAAGTGCAGTGGGTGGGTTGAAGCTAAACTGAACGTGTGAGCATTGGTAAATATTAAAGACTGAAGGTAAACAGAGAGGAAAGTGAGTTTAGATGGCATTGAGCATGGGGAGCTGATAACAGCCGTTAATCTGGGGTGATCTAGAAAGATCAATATGGGAATAACCCGAGGAGAGAAAAGAAAGGTCAAAGAATGTTGACTAGGAGAGAAACGGATGACTTTCCATTATCTCTTATCCATTTCATTCTCTTGACCTATATTTGGCCAGAGAGAGTATTTACATAATTCCAAAGGATGATATATTCATATTTTCTGAAATAGCAATACCTTTCTCTGACTTTCAAAACTCTTGAGACTCACCCATTAAAGTCGAGAGGGTGTTGATAGAACTTGACCCCAGACCGCTGCTGAGCGTTGAGTTTTCGGTGATCACACAGTTCTTGGCATCCTTATAGCTGTTGTGATGTACATTATTCACCAGCAAATGCCACTGTGTTCTCTTCAACTCCTCTCCTTAAAAGTAACCAATTAAGCTGAGTGGAGCAATATTTCCTTCAGTGATGAATGCAATGGAACAGGAATTATTATTTTAGCTGGAGAGCAGTCAAATTATGAATTAACATGCACAGGCCCATACCAGTTATATAATTTTTGTTCTATTAGCAAATATTCTGATTGGTCTTGAACAGCTGGGTAATTAAAGCTATTTCATCTTCTTTTTTCATTTTCCCAATCATTTTGTTGAGGGTGGTAGCCTACTTACAGGTTCCTAAATTATGAGTCCCAGGTTTTTACAAGAACTGGACTCTGTCAGTGTTTGCAGACCCTAACATTGCATGAAATGCTGTTCTTGGATGAGCTACATCACCCTGGCATGTTTACTGAGAGGAGAAAGAGGCTGCAGACACCTGCTGTGGTGCACATGATTTCTCCAGTGTGATGATTCTGGACTCTCCACAGAGTCCTGGTTCAAACAGCTTGTCACAAACCTCAAAACAAGAACTCTAAAGATTCAGGTTGGTTCCTGGTTTGTTTATGCTTCTGGATTCACAGTCATACTTTCCAATGAACGGTTTAATATCACAAAATATATTTTTTGTTAAGTCAGAAATAAACATTTGCTAGTGGTGAAAAAGATGATATGTTGTGTATGTGTGTGTGCATATATATATATATATATATATATATATATATATATATATTTTTTTTATTATATATAAAGAATAGAAAATAATTAGAATAGATAGAGCTAGTGTCAGAGGGTCAAGTTATATTTTTTATACAATCCGAATTCTGCAATCCGAATTCCAGAAATGTTGGGACATTTTTTAAATTTGAATAAAATGAAAACTAAAGGACTTTCAAATCACATGAGCCAATATTGTATTCACAATAGAACATTGAGAATATAGTAAAGGTTTAAACAGAGAAATGTTACACTTTTATCCACTAAATGAGCTAATTTCAAATGTGATGCCTGCTACAGGTCTCAAAAAAGTTAGCACAGGGCCAACAAAGGGCTGAAAAAGCAAGAAAGTTTGAAAAGAATCAGCTGGGAAAACATTTAGCAACTAATTAAGTTAATTGACATCAGGTCATCTGTAACATGATTAGCCACAAAAGGGATGTCTTAGAGAGGCAGGATATCTCAGAAGTAAAGATGGCAGAGACTCTCCAATCTGTGAAAGAGTGCATAAATGATTGTGGTATACTTTAAAAAGGTTCCTCAGCATCAAATGTCAAAGGCTTTGCAAATCTCATCATCGACAGTGCATGACATCATCGAACGATTCAGAGAAACTGGAGAAAGACAAGGCTGAAGGTCTTTGTTGGATGCCCATCATCTTCGAGCCCTCAGATGACACTGCATCACTCTTCGGCATGATTCTGTCATTGACATTACTAAATGGGCCCAGGAATACTTCCAGAAACCACTGTCGGTAAACACAATCCACTGTGCCATCTTCAGATTCCAACTAAAGCTCTATCATGCAAAAAGGAAGCCATAAGTGAACATAGTCCAGAAGTGTCATCGTGCCCTGTGGGCCAAGGCTCATTTAAAATTGTTTCAAAGTGAAAAGTGTTCTATAGTCAGATGAGTCCAAATTTGACATTCTTATTGGCGTGTCCGCCAGGCTAAAAGGAGGGAGAACTTCCAGTGTTATCAGCATTCAGATCAAAAGCAAGCATCTCTGATGTTATAGGGATGCATAAGTGCATAAGGTATGGGCAGCTTGCATGTTTTGGATGGCACTATGAATGCTGAAAGGTATACAAAGGTTTTAGAGCAACATATGCTCCCCTACAGATGACGTGTAATTCAGCAGGACAATGCAAAACCACATACTGCAGCTATTACAAAAGCATGGCCTCGTAGTAGAAGAGTCCGGGTGCTGAATTGGCCTGCCTGCATTCCAGATTTTTCACCTATAGAGAACATTTGGCGCATCATTAAACGAAAAAATCCGTCTAAGATGACCACGAACTCTGCTGGAGCTGGAAACCCATATCAGGCATGAATGGGACCAAATTCCAACACCAAAACTCCAAAAATGCATAACCTCGATGCCCAGACATCTTCAAACTGTTTTGAAAACAAGAGGATATGCTACACCATGGTAAATATGTCCCCAAGTAATTTTAGACCTGTAGCAGGCACCAAATTTGAAATAAGCTAATTATGTGCATACAATTTTAAAATTTCTCAGTTTAAACAATTATGTAATATATGTTCTATTGTGAATAAAATATTGGTTCATGTGATTTGAAAGTCCTTTAGTTTTCTTTTTATTCAAATTTAAAAGAACGTGACGGAATCCGGTTGTAATAATAAAAAAGAAAATAAGTAGATAGCAGAGAATAGAATATAGAGTGCTAGTGTTAGAAGGTCAAGTGTAGATGGTAGAGATATTTTCCATCAACAATATTTCATGTTGTAGTTTTGTTCTTTTGTAAAATACTGAAATTTCAGTTACAAAAAAATGTGATATGGTAACAACCTTATGTCCAGTAAAATATTTATATATATATATATATATATTTAATTGCTCATCTGAATGTAAGATTTTGCCCACCCTTATTTTAGGCCCAAAATCAGGAGAAAAAAAGAAAACTAACTATAAATATTAAACTTGAGAAGCCAGCAAAGGTCATTCTGAGTTTTTTTTTTCTTCTACATCATTCCATTCAGTGTGCCTCTTTTTACATTATAATCATTTGGCAACATGTAAACCGTGTATCTTTTGTGTCTCATTCTGATTGCTGAATTATTTTAAATAAAACATCTGTGTTGCTCATTGTCACCAGCTCAGCAGACAGCACATTGCTGGATGAAAGCCTGAGTCTCCCCACATGAGTCGTGAGCGGCATGGCAATTCTTCCCGATCAAACTCTGTGTGTGTGTTTACTGTGTGTTGACAAGAACAGCTCCATTTTACACTCTCTGACAGCTTGTGTGGATGTTCACTTCAAATAGAAAAGACCATGCAAACCACTTTTTGTCTCTAGTTATGTAATTATTGTTTGAGATATATGACAATATTGCTTACATGAGAATGGTATATTAATATGTTGTAGTTATTTCATGCTGCACCACTTACATGGTGGGTCTGGTCATATGTAATTTAAAGGGTTACTTCTTGAAAAAAAATTACATTCGAAATTCATTCACTCACCATTAACATTTGGGAGCATATCTTTTGTGCAGTTTGTTTGATATTAAAGACCGCTTCTCACAAACTCATGATTTCTGCATCCACTGTGAGCTTAATGTGCATTTGGGATTGCAATGCGTGATAACAATTTCCAACAATTATGTGAACAGAACTTTACAGATAATACATATTTGTTCTATTTCCTTTCATGTCACGTGCCACTAACTAACATCACAGAAAAAAATAAAGAAAACGGGTTCAGCTGACAAAAGATGTTTAATGTTTAAAGTTATGCTAACTCCTGCCATAAAGGAAGGGCTCTGACTGTAATTTAGTCCCTTCACATTCCAGTGTTGTGATTGGCTGAGGAAGTGTCCACAAAGTAATACCCACAATTATTTCTCCATAGTCTAAAATATACCATTAGGACATTTATATACACTCACTGGCCACTTTATTAGGTACACCTTGCTAGTACCGGGTTGGACCCCATTTTGCCTTCAGAACTGCCTTAATTATTCATGGCATAGATTCAACAAGGTGTTGGAAACATTCCTCAGAGATTTTGTTCCATATTGGCATGATAGCATCACGCAGTTGCAGCAGATTTGTCGGCTGCACATCCATGATGCAAATCTCCCGTCCCACCACATCCGAAAGGTGCTCTATTGGATTGAGATCTGGAGACTGTGGAGTCCATTTGAGTGAACTCATTGTCATGTTCAAGAAACCAGTCTGAAATCATTTGAGCTTTGTAACATGGTGCATTATCCTGCTAGAAGTAGCCATCAGAAGATGGGTACACTGTAGTCATAAAGGGATGGACATGGTCAGCAACAATATTCCGATAGACTGTGGCATTTAAACGATCCTCAATTGGTACAAAGGGGCCCAAAGTGTGCCAAGAAAATATCCCCCACACCATTACACCACCAACTTGATCCGTTGAGACAAGGCAGGATGCATCCATGCTTTTATGTTCTTTATGCCAAATTCTGACCCTACCATCTTGTCGCAGCAGAAATCGAGACTCATCAGACCAGGCAACATTTTTCAAATCTTCTATTGTCCAATTTTGGCGAGCCTGTGCGAATCGTAGCCTTCGTTTCCTGTTCTTAGCTGACATGAGCGGCACCTAGTGTGGTCTTCTGCTGCTGTAGCCCATCTGCTTCAGTGTTCAGCGTGTTGTGCATTTAGAGATGGTATACCTGTATACTTGGTTGTAACGAGTGGTTTTTTGAGTTAATGTTGCCTTTCTATCATCTCTAACCAGTCTGTCCCTTTTCCTCTGACCTGTGACATCAACAAGCCATTTTCGTCCACACAAAATCACTGGATATTTTCTCTTTTTCGGTTCATTCTCAGTAAACCCTAGAGATGATTGGGCGTAAAAATTCCAGTAGATCATCATTTTTTAAATACTCAGACCAGCCTGTCTGGCACCAACAACCATTCCATGTTCAAAATCACTTAAATCCCCTTTCTTCCCCATTCTGATGCTCGGTTTGAACTTCAGCAAGTCGTCTTCACCACATCTAGATGCCTAAATGCATTGAGTTGCTGCGTGTGATTGGCTGATCAACAATTTGTGTTACCAAGCAATTGAACAGGTGTACCTAATAAAGTGGCCGGTGAGTGTATATATATATATATATATATATGTATGTATGTATTTATATATATATTTTTACCTATCAGTTAAACCACTTCTAAAATAACCTAGACATTGTGCAGAAAATATTTTTATAGATTATAAATGTTGTAATATTTTTACAACATCAACCATTTCCTGAATGAATATAAAGTGAATACTGCAGGTTTTGAGGAATAAAATTCTGCCTATTACATATGAGAGAGAAAAGTAAAAATACAGTTTAAAATACAGTGGGGCAAAAAAGTATTTAGTCAGCCACCAATTGTGCAAGTTCTCCCACTTAAAAAGATGAGAGAGGCCTGTAATTTTCATCATAGGTATACCTCAACTATGAGAGACGAAATAAGAAAAAAATCCAGAAAATCACATTGTAGGATTTTTAAAGAATTTATTTGCAAATTATGGTGGAAAATAAGTATTTGGTCAATAACAAACTTTCGTCTCAATACTTTGTTATATACCCTTTGTTGGCAATGACAGAGGTCAAACGTTTTCTGTAAGTCTTCACAAGGTTTTCACACACTGTTGCTGGTATTTTGGCCCATTCCTCCATGCAGATCTCCTCTAGAGCAGTGATGTTTTGGGGCTGTCGCTGGGCAACACGGACTTTCAACTCCAAAGACTTTCTATGGGGTTGAGATCTGAGACTGGCTAGGCCACTCCAGGACCTTGAAATGCTTCTTACGAAGCCACCCTTCGTTCGGGCGGTGTGTTTGGGATCATTGTCATGCTGAAAGACCCAGCGCGTTTCATCTTCAATGCCCTTGCTGATGGAAGGAGGTTTTCACTCAAAATCTCACGATACATGGCCCCATTCATTCTTTCCTTTACACAGATCAGTCGTCCTGGTCCCTTTGCAGAAAAACAGCCCCAAAGCATGATGTTTCCACCCCCATGCTTCACAGTAGGTATGGTGTTCTTTGGATGCAACTCAGCATTCTTTCTCCTCCAAACACGACAAGTTGAGTTTTTACCAAAAAGTAATATTTTGGTTTCATCTGACCATATGACATTCTCCCAATCCTCTTCTGGATCATCCAAATGCTCTCTAGCAAACTTCAGACGGGCCTGGACATGTACTGGCTTAAGCAGGGGGACACGCCTGGCACTGCAGGATTTGAGTCCCTGGCGGCGCAGTGTGTTACTGATGGTAGCCTTTGTTACTTTGGTCCCAGCTCTCTGCAGGTCATTCACTAGGTCCCCCTGTGGTTCTGGGATTTTTGCTCACAGTTCTTCATTTTGACCCCACGGGTGAGATCTTCGTGGAGCCCCAGATCGAGGGAGATTATCAGTGGTCTTGTATGTCTTCCATTTTCTAATAATTGCTCCCACAGTTGATTTCTTCACACCAAGCTGCTTACCTATTGCAGATTCAGTCTTCCCAGCCTGGTGCAGGTCTACAATTTTGTTTCTGGTGTCCTTTGACAGCTCTTTGGTCTTGGCCATAGTGGAGTTTGGAGTGTGACTGTTTGAGGTTGTGGACAGGTGTCTTTTATACTGATAACGAGTTCAAACAGATGCCATTAATACAGGTAACGAGTGGAGGACAGAGGAGCCTCTTAAAGAAGAAGTTACAGGTCTGTCAGAGCCAGCAATCTTGCTTGTTTGTAGGTGACCAAATACTTATTTTCCACCATAATTTGCAAATAAATTCTTTAAAAATCCTACAATGTGATTTTCTGGATTTTTTTTCTTATTTTCTCTCTCATAGTTGAGGTATACCTATGATGAAAATTACAGGCCTCTCTCATCTTTTTAAGTGGGAGAACTTGCACAATTGGCGGCTGACTAAATACTTTTTTGCCCCACTGTACATATAGTTTTCAAAAACGTTTTAAGAAAATGTACAAATATCATTACTGACTTCTTAATATAACAAATGATTTATTTGTAATTATCATTATATTTTGGCGGAATCGCACCACTTAGCATTTTTACTATCTTGCCTTGTGTTACATGCTATGCGTATAGGTGTGTGTGTTTGTTTTTCTTCCCTCCCTTTTTGTCATTGCTCTGCTGCTTGCTCTCAGGTTCCTTATTCAGGTAAGAATGGGACACTTAGAGCGTCGATATGCTGAAGATCTCGGTTTCTTCTTTACATTTTTCTTTTGTTAGTTAGATTATAGGAACTTGGGGAGCTTTATGTGAATTATTTGGTTTTATTTTGTTATTTGATTTGGGTGCCACTCAAGGTATTTTGTGTTGGTGGTAATTTTGCGTTAAATCTATTCCTACTAAATTATTTCTTTATTATTATTCTCATTACACATTTTCTTGTGGCTTCAGCTTTATGTAAATTATTCTAAATTGAGCTTTATCCATGTGTCTTAAGGTCCTTTTTCTGCCTGGTTCAAACCATTCAGCAATAATTTATTTTTGTAAGCATTACGATTCAAGTCCTAGACTAAAGTTCATAACACTTGTCATAAAGATATTTTAAGATACATTTTTTAAAGTTTATTTTTATTATGTTCTTCATTTCTCTAACACCATTGATTGTATGCCTCAAATATCAAAATAATTTAAACATAGAAATTAAAACAGAAGTAATCATAGCTTTCAGAGGTTTAAATCACTGTATAAATGGCATTTTAATATGCTTCTATATTAACTAACAGATTCAATTAAATTCAAGATTATTTGTATAGCGCTTTTTACGATACAATCGTTGCAAAACAGCTTCTACAGGAAATTAAGTTTCTACAATATATTTATATATTGCAGAAACTTTATATATTTAATTTATGGTAAAATGTGGTTAATTCTGTATACTGTCTGAGGGTTGGCTTCCTCTGAGGTCCTCTGAGGAGTTGGCATCATCTCTTCATCTCAGAAGAGTGTTTGGTCAGGTGTTTGGTCATCTCAGATCATTAAAGGGTTGGATCCAGACTGAAGCTTGTATAATTCCTAATTACCATGGGATGTTAATCCCGTGGCAGAAACAGACAAACAAATAGAGACATAACTAGCATAGCTGTTGTTCCATCCGAGGAAAAACTATTTGTTCAACCCAAGCTAAAGCATAATAATGTGCGTTTGATCAGATATAACTGCAATACAAGATTATGAGATGCATTATATGAATGCTTGTCTAAAGAGATGTCTTTAAACTAGATTTGAACAGAAAGAGTGTGTCTGAACCACGAACATTGTCAGGAAGGCTATTCCAGAATTTGGGAGCCAAATATTAAAAGTTCTACCTCCTTTAGTAGACTTTGCTTTTCTAGGCCCTACCAAGAGTTCAACCTTAGGGAGCGGGTTGGATTGTAGTGTGATAGAAGATTAGTTAGGTATGCAGGAGATAAACCATTCAAGGCCTTATAGGTAAGTAATAATATTTTGTAACTGATACAAAACTTAATTGGTAGCCAGTGCAGAGACTGTAAAATTGGAGTAATATATGATCATATTTTCTTGACCTGGTAAGGACTCCAGCCGCAGCATTTGGTACTATCTGTATCTTGTTTATTGAAGATGCAGGACAACCACCTAGCAGTGCATTACAATAGTCCAGTCTAAAGGTCATGAATGCATGAACTAGCTTTTCTGCATCAGAAACACTTAACATGTTCTGTAGCTTGGAAATGTTTCTAAGATTGAAGAATGCTGTTTTGTAACATGGGATATATGATTTTCAAAAGATAAGTTGCTGTCTAATACAGCACACAGATTATTTACTGTAGAGGAAGGAACAGGACGTCCGTCTAGTTGCAAATTGTGATCCAAGAGATTCTGTGTACTGTTTTTTGGTCCAACAAGTAATATCAATGAGATGCAGCCTTGGTCTGTTGCAAGAAGCAAGTCAAATGCAGTTTCTGTGCTATGGTGGGGCCTAAAACCTGACTGAAATTCTTCATAGATATAATTTTTTTGCAAGAAGGATCACAATTGAGCAGACACAACATTTTCTAACAAAAATTTTTAAATAAACGGAAGATTTGAAATGGGTCTGTAATTTGCCAGTTCACAAGGATCTAGTTTTGGTTTCTTAATAAGAGGCTTAATAACCGTCAGCCTGAATGGTTTTGGGACGTGACCTAAAGATAACGATGAGTTAAGAATATTGAGAAGCGGTTCTTCTGCTACAGGTAACAACTCTTTCAATAGTTTAGTGGGTACAGGATCTAATAAACATGTTGTTGGTTTAGATGCAGTGATAAGTTTATTTAGCTCATCCTGTCCTACAGTTGTAAAGTACTGCAGTTTTTCTTTGGGTGCGATGAATGAAGCTGAAGTATTAGACGCTGTAGAATCTACATTTGATATTGTATTTCTGATGTTATCTATTTTATCAGTAAAGAAATTCATAAAGTCATTATTATTAAACTGTGAGGGAATATTTAGATCTGGTGACATCTGTTTATTTGTTAATCTAGCCACTGTGCTATATAAAAACATTGGATTGTTTTGGTTATTATCTATGAGTTTGCGGATATGCTCGGTCCTGGCTGCTTTTAAAGCCTGTCTATAGCTGGACATACTGTTATTCCATGGAATTCTAAAGATTTCCGAGTGAATTTTTCTCCATTTGCACTCAAGATTACGAGTTTCTTTCTTGAGAGAATGGGTATAACTGTTGTACCATGGCGCAGCATGTTTTTCTCTAACCTTTTTTAATTTGATAGTCGATGATTCGATAGATACAACAGTTTCTAATGTATTAGAGAAGATAGTGCCCAGGTTGCTAGTAATTTTTTCTAGTTAATTTGTATGTATGGGTACACAGAGCAGTTGAGATAAATCAGGCAGGTTATTTGTGAATCTGTCTTTAGTGGCTGGAACAATAGTTCTGCCTGGATGATAACGTGGAGCCAAATAGTTAATATCAGTATGCAGCATGCACGATACAAGGAAATGGTCAGTAACATCGTAACTTTGAGGTACGATATCTATATCAGGTAGATCAATTCCATGCAATATATTTAAATCTAGCGTATGATTAAAATGGGTGAGTTTGAGTGGGCCCATTGACAATTTGCTTGACTACAAAAGAGTTTATTAGGTCAGTAAACGCAAGTCCTAACGCATCATTTGTATTATCTATGTGAATGTTAAAATCTCTTACAATTAGTGCTTTATCAACATTAACCAATAGGTCTGAGATAAAATCTGCAAATTATTTTAGAAAATATGTACATGGCCCTGGCGATATACATAATGTCTATACAGAGTAGCCAGAACAAGAGATAGGACAGATTTATTTTGCATATCTGACAGTGTAACATTAAGCATAAGTATTTCGAATGAGTTAAATCTGTATCCTGTTTTCTGAGTAACATTGAGAATATCACTATATATTGTTGCGACACCACCACCACGACCAGTCTGACGAGGTTCATGCTTATAACAGTAGCTTGGTGGAGTAGACTAATTTAGACCAATATAATAATTTGGTTTAAGCCAGGTTTCAGTCAGACAGAGTACATCAATGCTATTATCTGTGATCATTTCATTTACAATAACTGCTTTCGATGTGAGTGATCTTATGTTTAGGAGCCCAAGCATGAAAAATATTTTTTGTTCCTTATTTAGCATTTTTTCTGGTTTAATCACAATCAGATATTTTCTATATCCTGCATAAAATTTATATTTTGACCTCACTATTCGGGAACACTTAGTAAGTACTCCTATCCTTTAAGAACAAAAGTTATCATAGCAGATATTGGATTCTTTAAAAGCATAACAGTCTACTGACCTGTTGTATCCTCTAGAGAAGCGGTCTGACTGGGGTGTTGTCAGCCTAGGGGCCTGGATCAATCTTAACGCTGCTGCACCAGGGTCCGTGGGTTTCCCCGGTGTGAAGGACATCTGGAAGATCGAAGTCCCGGTTTGCATGGGGCCTGTAGAGAAACACACGTGGAAGTAGGGGTGGTGGAGTGTTGTGCAGCATGCTGCATGCTTACCCGGACTTTGGGCGCCAGCCCAGGATGTTTAGCATTGCTCTCCACTCCCTCAGCTGGGCCTGCTTCCCAAGCAGCTTCGTGGATCTGAGGCCTTCAGCTCCAGCTGCATGATGCAGCTTGAACATGTCCTCAAATAGCATACTTTGTAGAAATCTGTAGGTTCGTCTCCAAAGATAAAGGAAGAGCCCTCTGAGAGCCAGAAAGCTATTATCAGTTTGGCGCTGCAGTCTTGATTTGTTGTGAAGTTGTCAACAGCTGTCCAACATTGCCTCTATAAGACTGAAATATCTAAATTAGATGACGACTACATGCTTGAGATTCTTGCCCTCCTGTAGAACTGTGGGAGTGTTAGCAGCATGCTGCATACTTACCCCGGACTTTTGGGCGTCAGCCTGGGATGTTTCCAGCATTGCTCTCCACTCCCTCAGCTGGGCCTGCTTCCCAAGCAGCTCGTGGATCTGCCTCTCCACGGCCTCCAGCTCCAGCTGCACCGAATGCAGCTTGAACATGTCCTCAAATAGCATACTTTGTAGAAATCTGTAGGTTCGTCTCCAAAGATAAAAGGAAGCCCTCTGAGAGCCAGAAACCTATTATCAGTTGGCGCTTTAGTCTTGATTTGTTGTGAAAGTTGTCAACAGCTGTCCAACATTGCCTCTATAAGACTGAAATATCTAAATTAGATGACGACTATGTCAGTCAATGCTTTCATGCATGAGATTCTTGCCCACAAACCTGTAGAACTCCATGAACACCTAAAACAGAGAAAAAAAGTGTTACATTTCAAGACTAACTGTAACTTTTAGCATAAATGTTTAGCATATGCACATCACTTTAAGCTCAACAACTCACTTGCAGTTATTATAAATAATAATAGTTACGAATAGAGACAAACTAGCGTTAACAAAAAGCTACTTAATGCACACATGCTGAATAATAGATGTGATTCTTATTCATATTTCTTATTCATTATTCATATTCTTACTCATCCCGTCCTTCGGCTTGAGACATTAAACCGAGGTCCTGACTCTCTGGTCATTAAAAATCCCAGGATGTCCTTCGAAAAAGAGTAGGGGTGTTACCCCGGCATCCTAGCCAAATTCGCCCACTGGCCTCTGACCATTATGGCCTCCTAATCATCCCATACACTGATTGACTTCATCACTGTCTCCTCTCCACCAGTAAGCTGGTGGATGAGGAGATATCCCCCGTACTATGTAAAGCACTTTGAGAAACTGAATGTCCAACTGAATGAGGCACCACGTTGGGTTCTTGAAGTGTAGACAGACTAGTTGATTATAATGGGAGTGATTAATTATAATTAGTAGCAGTACTTACAAAAAAAAATGTAGGACATTATTCTGCCCCATCTGCTGTTACTAGATCAGAATCAGCAGGTTTGACAGCCAAGAACTTCCTTTCTTCTGTGAAAATACTAGAATGATATGTATGATCCCAATTTAAACCCCTAAGAGATTGTTTGGTAGAAATGTTTAATCAGTCTTATCTGATGCAAACAGCATTTGAGAGTGTTATTCTAGACTAACCCAGCCCATTGAAGTAAAACTTAACCACTGTAGTGGTTGAAAAGGGAATTTGAAATGCCAGCTTCCTTGCTGCCCACTACAAATGTATAATTTATGACATCAGTGGTTCTCAGCTGGTTTCGTTTCAGGACTCTGCACACTGGACATCAAATGGCAACCTGTCCATGTTGGCATCTGCCTAATTTGGCTGCTTCTAACAGGTGACAGATGAACGTTCACCAAAATACAGTAGAGTTTGATTTCGGATGGAGAGAATTTTAATGCAGCCTTTCATTCGACAGCACTTTCAGAATCCATTGAATAGTGTGTCAGAACGGGAGTCCAAACTGCTGATAAAAACATCACAAAAATCCACAAGTAATCCACATAACACTAGTCAGTCAACCAACAGTGTCTTTGTAGTAAACGAATCAATCTTTAAGATATCTTTATCTTCAAATCGCTTTTTCAGACTAAAAATGTAGTCCTCTATCCATAATGTTTCTTTTTCCAGTGAAAAAGTCATATAATCAGGAGAAATAAGCAACGTTTACAACAGTCCAAAACAGTTTTAAACAAATTGTTTTTTCACTGGAGGAGGAGATATTATGCATTATGGACTGGTATTTTCATCAGATGTGGTTAAATTTGGTAGATTTGATTAAAATGCCTTTATGATGGATTTGTTTCTTACAAACATGCAGCATTTTGCTTCACAAGATAAATTAATGGACTGGAGTCATGTGGATTACTTCGGACAGCACCCTTTCAGAATCCATTGAATAGTGTGTGATGTAATGCTACATTTCTCTAAATCTGTTCTGATGAAGAGACAAACTCTTCTACATCTTGGATTGTCTGATGGCAAGTCGTGTTTCTGCTAATTTTGGTGAATTACTCTTTTAAGTATATTAATTTCAAATATATAAGTATGCTGAAATGTACTTCTTTTCCACAAAGGTGGTTAGTTGCATTATAATTTGTATTTAGCACTGTTTTAGTTCCCTGCTGTCTGCAACCAAATATAAGTTCACAACCCACTAGCTAATCAGAACTGCTGATTCAGATCATGAAACATCTGTTATGGTTACATGTAGCTAACACTGAAGAAAATTGTTTGTTAGGATGCACACAAATGGTTAAACTGTCATCATATGAGATGAGCTTCATTGCCTTCTCATTTCCCTCATCATTTGTCATAGTTAAACCTATTGCAACACGTTCTGCTCTACTGGCGGTACGCAGAATGCAAAGACCATTAACAAATCTAATCTATTTGAGAATCTAACAAATAACCTGCAGTGAACAAGGTCTGAGTCATTGCACTCAAATTCAATTGCACACTGAATGATGTGATTTCTCTCTCTGCTGTTGATGCAGCAGACAAGTTTGGACTTGTTTTGTTCTCTAGCTGCTAGGAGGTCTCTAACACTAATGGACTAAACTCCTAAGACTGGGATAAGAAGTGCAGAGTCCATTCATGGATCTGATTTGGGCCACAGTTATTGGTTATTTTAACAGCAATTTGGTGTTGTGAAGCGATATTATCAAATTAACCAACCAACAATCCACAAATGTTTCCCGAAACAGTTACATAGTTGCACCTCTGTCGTATGAACCACATTGGTTCAACAGTATAGGACTGCCGTTAATGAGGTATGATACACAGGTGATGGAGTAATAACTTCTGCTAATTAATCGTTTTAAGATCTTTGAGATGCTGCTAATGAACATGGCACCTGATCACTACTTCAATGTTTTTTTTTGCTCCCTGTCATTTTGCTTTATTTGATGTTGGATTAATCAAATGTTCCCGCGTACGTTGTGAAATACAACTGTTAGGCGCTTTCTTCAGTTACTTCTTTATGTAACCATAGCTTTCAGCCGTAAGCAGATGTCATCAGGTGATTTCCAACCTTCCTTGAGTGTTTCGACCCTTACCACAACACTCTCCAGTTGGTGGATGAACAGTGGGGACCAAGTCACTGTCCATCTGCTCATGGCTTCCAGCTTTCTTCCTCTCTCTTGCTCCGTATCCAGCATGAAGCTCGCTCAGCCTCCTCTCCCATCCTACAAACAGCATGTTTCTTGTTCTTCTTGTCCATGCCTAAAGCCGACATCAGCCGCCGTACTGATTTGGCAGGAAAGCCTCTACAACCTATCTCCACCAGAAACAGCCATGCCTGCCATCCTTTATCTTTACACTCCTGAATTAAAGGCTGATACTTCAAGGCCTTCTTCTCATAAGCCTCCTCACAGATCTCCTCCCATGGCACAGTCAGCTCAATTAAGATGATTTTATGGTCTTTGGTTGACCATAAGACGATGTCTGTGTGAAGAGCTGTGTGAACCACTTCTGGGAACTACTGCTTCCTGCATTTAGCGCGACTCATTTTGCCACCTTGAACTCCTCCACAACAGATGACAGAGGGAGTTGCAGCTGTCCTGATCGAATGTAGAGGCCCATTGAAGAGAAGCTTCGGGCAATCCCCAACCACCTCCGCAGGTGCTTGTTAACTTTCCTCTCAATGCCTTCCACAACTGTTAGAGGGAACTCATAGACTGTAAGGAGCCAAATAAGCCTGGGCAGAAGCCCATGCTGGTACAGCCAGGATTTATGCACTTGTGGACTCTTCAAAAACGGCACAGATTTTTGACCCACTGAAATAAATAGATTGAAACATATGTATTCAAATGGAATGAATAACTAACAAGAAACAAAACTTCTAAGATATGCTGTTTGGACCCCAATGTTCTTAAAATATATTTTGTGTTCCACAGCAGAAAGGAAAATGATACAGCTGTGGGACGACATGAGGGTGAATAAACGATGACAGATTTTCCATTTTTGGGTGATCTATCACTTTAATTCCAACTTAAAATATAACAAAACTAAAAATCAAATACATATTATGATAATATTGTGATCTACTGAGAGTCAAACCATGGACAACTCATAAGGAACATTTCATGATTCAATGAACTGTACAGTGCGCTTCAACTACAACAGCGAACCATCAGAACCTTAGAAAATGATCAGCTTGATTCACTAATAAAGTTAACTTGAAAAGAAAAGATGCATAATGATTTTCATTTGTGCAAATATTCCAATCAAGACTAGGCAGTGCATGCCCGAATTAATTTTCATTTGAATGATAGCGAGGGCGTATAACCTCTTCTGACTCATGACATTTCGTTTGAAAGTTTCAATCCTTTTCAAAGTTTCCCTCATACAGAGTACTTCGATGAAATGTACATGCTAAACAATAATACAGTATGAATCTGAATTTGCTTATGTTCAGTCAGCGTCAAGCATACATTTTGAAGGCAGGAAGAGAATTATCTCACAAATAAAAAAAAATTACAAAATGAAATGAAATGAACATAAATACACAGACAGACACAATCACTCTAGCAGTCTCATGTTTGAAAGGTTACTGGCTTGCATTTCCTAATTCATTCTTTTATCGTCATCTGCTGTCATTACGGACATGAATGAGGATGAATGTTTGGATTAAAGTACCAAAATGCAGCGTAACTAATGGCAAGACCGGGCAGAAAAATAGGGGAAAAGAATGTGCATGTTGTAGTTTATTCGTGTAAGGTTTACAGGAAATACAGGTACATCTAAAAAAAAAATGAATATTGTGAAAAAGTTAATTTTTTTCTTGTAACTTATTTCAAAAAGTGAAACTTTCATATATTTTAGATTCATTACATGTAAAAAATACATGTAGGTTAATAAGAGTAAAGCATTTCAAAAGTGTTTTTGTTTTAATTTTGATGATTAGAGCTTACAGCTCATGAAAGTCAAAAATCAGTATCTCAAAAATTAGAATATTCTGTGTATCGCTTGTTCTTTGAAACCACAACAAATGGGAAGACTGCTGACTTGGCAATGGTCGAGAAGACGATTATTGCCACCCTCCACAAAGAGATATGTCATCTTTGTTGTATTCTGAATAAAAGATTGAAATTTGAAACTTCCACATCATTGCATTCTGTTTTTATTCACAATTTGTACAGTGTCCCAACTTTTTGGGAATCGGGTTTGTACTTGCCAGCTAAGAAATAAAGAATTATTAAACTAAGATCCATTTGTTTTCAAATCCACATCATTTTAATATCACAACATCGATGTCTGTCAAAAATTATGTGCACAATACACGGTAATATTTATGAGAAGCAGAGATCCAGGGAGTAAATGCACTTCCTGGGAATTCCACACTACCTGATGTTTTGACTACATCAGCGCTTTCCGAGAAGGAGAAAAGTGTGGCCTGAGTGGCTTCAACATGCTGTCTGTCAAAGACAATAACGTACATAATACATACGTAATACATAATGCACATGAGTTAAAACTTGTTGCAATTGACTTTACTGATTTATACTTCTATCAACTTCTCAGTTTCAAAAGGTTAAGGCATCAGAGTTTGGTTCAGTTTTGTTTATTTCCCAATAAAAGCTGATTCATTTTCACACAATTTGTTAGATTCTTTGTTAGACTCTTTGATTTTGAGATGACACATTAAAGTTTATCTCACACATCTAATCATTTTCCTTGTATAAACATGCAATGTGTGCCTCTAATGCTTTAAAAACAAAGCGGTACTCATGGAAATTGCCTGGCGAAAACAATCTAATACTGCTGTGCAAATGGTGCAGCAACAAAAGCTAAAGAGTAAGCACAAAACTTAATTTAGCCTTTTTAAAAGATCTACAGCCAGGGTGAATCTCTAGGCATTAACACAAACATGAGCTCCTTGCATTAAATCAATATGCTGTGGAATATATGGTTCTAGCTGAGCCATTTTTTCCAATTGACCAAACCAAGAGGAGAAATGCCATCATGATCAGTGAGAAGCGCTGATAAATGCTTCCCCGGAGAGGTATTTTAATGCCCCATCAATGCTACATCTTAATTATTAATCAGGTATGTGTGTTTAGTGTGCATTATCACGCAGGCTGCGGTATGAACGATGGAAGGTTAGCCTCTGATCAATCACTGAAATGTTAGAGGACCGCTCAAGCGGAAGGGATCAATCCATTGTTAAGTGTGAGCTTTTTCAGCTCACAGCAGATTGAAGATTTAAAAAATGCAAAAGCAGAGCGAAATTCCTCTGAGCCCCAACAATGATTCATTCAGAAAGTCTGTCGGTGTCAGAATTTAAGGATGGTGGTTTTCTGCCTAAGGCAAGCTCGTGTTTCTCACCCTTTCCATGATATAGCTCCATAGCGGTGATAGCATCACCAAGCTTCACAATCTTCATTTAAGCTTGTTGTCTCTGCTTGTTTTCAGCTGTTCCCCTTGTAACGGCTGCATTTAAGGGATCTTTTGCTTACAATTGTACTGCAATGGCAGTATCTTTTCACTGTTGCATTATTCCAAAAACAACACACTCTTAAAAATAAAGATTCTAAAAGGGGATTTCACAGTCACACCATAGAATAACCATTCTCGGTTCCCGAAGGAGCTTTCAGTGAACAGTTCTTAAAATAATCTCTTTTTTCCTTAGTGTGAAGAACATTTCAAAGGAAAGTTTCCATGGAACCATAGATACCAATAAATAGTCTTTATTTTTAGAGTGTGTGGAAAATCTTTTGCTGTTTTCCTCACAACAACCATTCATTTTGATCATCTTGGTATTGCTCAAAATTAGCTATTATAAATTTGTATGTGTAAAATGACACTAGTATTTTTTTGTTTGCTCTTTTTCCAGCTGAAAATTCACTCACTCTCAGACCATCCAAGGTGAGTTTGTTTCTTTGGTATTACATCCATTGCTAGAATCACCAATGGATAGGGGCTGTCAGAATGAGAATCCAAACAGCTGATAAAAACATCACAATAATCCACATGACTCCAGTCCATCAATCAATATGGTGTGAAATAAAACATGCAAGTTTGTAATTAATTCATCAAGATCTTTTTAACTTAAAACCATTGCTTCAGGCTAAAATACGAGTTCTCAATCCATAATGTTGCTTTCTCCAGTGAAAATGCATCAGAAATACGCACAGATCATGCCCTGTTTACAAGAGAAAACAGTTCAAAACAGTTCTAAAATATTATTTTGGTAGCTTTTGATGTGAGAGGACAAGAGTGGATTCACTTTTTGACTGAAGGGAGTGTCTTAATGATAGATTTGATACAATATTTTAATTGATGGACTGGAGTGGTGTGGATTACTTGTGGGGTTTTTGTGACGTTTTTATCAACTGTTTGGACTCTCATTCTGATGGCACCCATTCACTTTAGAGGATCCATTGGTGTGCAAGTGATGTAAAGCTAAATTTCTATAAATCTGTTCTGATGAAGATACAAACTTATCAATATCTTGGATGGCTTGAAGATGAGTAAACATACAGCAAATGTTCATTTTTGGCTGCAGTATTCCATTAAAGTTGATAGTTCATTTGAAATGTCATTATTTCTCACCGTCACATCATTTTGAATCTTTTTTGGAAGACAACGGGACAATCTTTACACTGTTCATACTGTTTTCACAATCATTTTGACCATCAAGAAACCTTTCTAGCTTGTATTTGGCACACACTTGCTCTTTCTCTTGTAACTTCTGTTGTTAAGGCACATTAAATTTCAGGATTTCACTTTTATTGGCTGCAAAGGGCTCAGTAAATGTTCGGTTCAAGCTCTGCAACTACAAGGTCAAATATAAGTGTATAAATGGCTATTTGGCAACAGCACTTTCTCAATCAGCAGCTTCTGTCTCTCCTCTCACATGGGGATGTTTAGGCCAATCACAGCTTTTGAAAAGCCATTCAAAGTTAAATGATGCATAAGAGTCTTATCAAATTTCTGTGAAAGCAAGCAGCCGATCAGGTTTAATCTCTTTTGGGAAGGTTTGAAAATCCTTTTAAGTCTTCTTTCTCCTCTTTTTTTCTTTTCTCCTTGACAGAGTGAAGGTGAGAGTATCTGACATGCAGTTTAGCGATGCTCTGGGACCAGTGGACCATTCCAGGATCTCAAGGTGTTTTTGTTTTTAATTTCCTGCCTGAAATCAATGACATGTTAGAAGCAATACCATTTAGCTAAAAAGAGAAATATTAGATCTGTTAGCTTTCAGTCATTTCTATGATTCTCAATTTTGTCACATTGTTTAGCAAATACCTGACTTTAATTTGAATGCTTTTGTAAGGGTGTCTGCATGGCCATTTATAGTCAGTATAAAGGTCATTGCACACAGAGTCTGAAATGTTCGCATGCGTTGTTCCATTTTTTGTTATTCCCCATTCTTTCCTATCAAAATACATTCCACGGACACAAAAACGCAGAAAATCGAACCCGATCCGAATTTGTTTTGACGGACGAAAGTTTTGGAGGCAGTGTGCAAATGTGATTGATACAACGTGAGGTCATATTTATTTTTTAATGTGCAAAACTTTCCGACAAAAATTTCAGACTCAGTGTTTGACCTTAAGAAATCGAATGTGAAATCGGCAGTTTGCCCTTAAACCCCTTAAAGCTATAAAAGTTATTGATTTCCTCTTTTTTTCTTTTGTTCTTGGATTAATAGACATCACAGCAGCTTGTTATTAGCTTATTTACCTGCTATTGCTTTAAAAGCTACTGCTGCTGAACGTGATGCAGATCAGACACGCAGCTTATTTTCCACAACTCTCTTTACCTTTTTGATCCACTTCAGGTCTTAAGGTCTCTTCAAATGAGCGGACGAGTTGAATCGGGTATTTTAGATGAGAGGGAGACAGTACAGGGGTGCCTCAGGACAGTTTTGAAAACAATTAAAGAGACATGTTCTTAATAGGGACGCATATATAACATATAGAGCATGGAAAACTACGTCACTGCGCATTGCATTCTGGGTAGTCGCCACCGTGTTTTAGGTAACGCTCATCAGCCACCAGGATATTAGTATTTGCGAAAATAAACAGCAACAATTATGGACCGAACGTTGATTAAGTGTAAGATTCCATATCGAGAAAAACTGAACAAGGAAGCAAAGTTGTGGTACTTAGAAAATAATCAAGGTAATCAACGAATTTGATCCACACGAACACACAGAGTGTTCCGATGACCTTAATGAGCTACCGCACATAACCTTCCCTGACATATTTTCATACCTTGTTTGTGGTGTCAGTGCATATACATTTGAGCAGTTTAAAAACTAAATCTCTTGAGGCCCACCTGCTATTCACAAACGGCTGGGTGCAGGACCTTCAGATTTTCTGTGTCAACGATCAGAAAACGGTTGTTCGCACAAAGGTATGTATCTATATAACGTTACCACTCATAACTTAATATTCATCTGTTATGACATCTGTCATTATTCATGACAATCTGTCTGTCTATCTGTTTATCTATCTAGTGTGAGGCCTGTTCTTATAACATGATTGGAGATATTTGTGTCATTAATTATTCATTTTGTACTTACTGTAGTATTATTTATATCTTAGGCTGTCTGGAAATTAAATGCACATTTAAGCACCACAACAGTTCCATCCTGCAGGCCTGTGCCGATGACAGCAATTTATGTCTCCAGGTAACTGATGGGAAGTGAAACAGACCCACAGTAAAAACGCCAAGTACAAAAACGACGTATCTCAAGAAAGACTTGTCCGGAGTTTTGTCATCAATCCGAAAGACTGTGCTGTGGTTCGGGTCTATAATGGTAGCTAGCAACACAACAGCAAGAGGGCACAGGAGTTTTCTTAATTACTATGCCTGATAATAAAAAGAAAAACGAAGATGACATGTGGAGCAAGTCATGGCTGGGCAAAAGACACTGTTATGGACTTCCAGTTCTACATGTCGCACAAAAAGGGTAATTTTGTTATTCGATAAACATCCTGGTGCATTTGCAAAGGGCCTGAAGACCAGGATGACAGCTTTAACTGGACGGCATAACAAGCACTCCTTTTCCCTCCATAGCTCAATACGCTGTTTAGTGTTGAAACTGTCCACCTGACCGCACCATTTTGTGCTGTATTTGAAGTTGTATCGCGCTAATTGCTCATCGGGTTGAGCCGCACCTATTGGTTCTTGGTTTGACGGTTGTCTGAGATGTCACACTGCAGGAAAGTGGTCATAAATCTTCTGACATCTAAATAAACCCAATTTTTCAAGAAAAAAAGAGATGGAGGCAGCATGATAATGGGGTGGACATGTCAAACCAGCGATCAAAGACAACCGATTTTAGCCTAGGATTACAGGAATCTTTTAGGATTTTCAAAATTTGTCTCAACGCACTAATCGTCACAAAATCGCACAGTGTGAGCTGGGCTTTACTGTCTGGAAATTAAATGCACATTTAACACCACAACAGTTCCATCCTGCATTAGACAGCAATTTATGTCTCCAGGTAACTGATGGGAAGAGAAACAGACCCACAAGTACTAAGTACAAACACAGATCCTACTCCTCACTTTTTGTAAGACTTTGTTTTGTGGACAGCAAAGATAATTCAACTTTACTGGATGCAATTTGGACAACAAAAGAGGGCACAGGAGTTTTCCACAAAGTTTCCTTTTACCTGAGCTAGTGCATCAGTAACATGACATTTTTTTTATTCTGCTACAAACAACTGTTTCAACAGAGTTACAGCCATGTCGCATACAAAGGGCAAGAACACAGGAACATGATAACATCAAAACTCTGGTGCATTTCATTTGTGACTTGAACACTGAAGACCAGGATGACAGTTTAACTGAACTGTAATGTAACATTGACATTGCATGCACTTAGTTTCTTTCGCTGTTTAGTATACAATGAAACAGGCTACAACACGGCACCTTTGTGCTGTATTTGAAGAGTATCTTTAACGTATTTGACTGGGATGACTAATCTGGAAACTTTTTCTTTGGTCAGGTTCTCTTCAGATGAACTGAGATGTCAAATTAGCCCTACTGTTAAAATTTCAGAACTGCGTTATGCATCTCTACATGCCCAATCCTTTTCAAGAAAAAACAGATGGAGGCTGCTGAGTTGATAATGGCAGTTGGCCAACCCTAGTCTCTGAGGAGGCAGAGATGGGTTCACTCAAAAGCTCTTTTATTTTTGATCAACATCTTTCTGCATTAATCTGAAAAATATTAATCATTAACGCACTAATTTTGACACCACTAGTAAATATACATTATATAAATATAAAAATATATGTGCACATTCATATATACCTAAAAATACAGTATATTAGAATGATTTTTTGAAGGACCAAACTTTGGCCAATAATGCATACATAGTAATTAGTTGGTCTTTCAACTGATTAACTATGAATAGCTCTTGCTAATTAGGCAAAGATAATTCAACTTTACATAGCAAACAATTTATTACACTCTAGTCTTTTCTTAAAATTGTCGGACTTTTGAAATGAATTAATCTTGCAGTAACATGACATTTTAACCTTATTCTGCCCTTTAAATTTAATATTTTTTTCCCCACGATTTCCTTATCTTAAAGATAACATTTTGAGCCAATAAGCTCAGGAACGGATGTTTGGGAGGCATTTCATTTGTATGAAAATAGAAAAACACTCCCCATTTTTTTTTTTTACTGCAGACAATTGCTGCAGTCACATAATGGTTAGTTTAGTACAACAACAACATCAAAAAAAGAATCCCCATTCCTGGGATGACTAATCTATAAATGTTCAATTTCAGATGAACTGAGATGTCAAATTAGCCCTACTGTTAAAATTTCAGAACTGTCTTCGCTTCATGCATCTCTACATGCCCTTGGAAAATTCATCATAGCAGGGCAGAACAGATAAGGCTGCTGAGATATAATCATGGTAATTAGAATCAAGTACTCTGAAAGGCAGAGATGGGTTCACTAAAAAAGAACAAATTTAAAGGGATCAACATCTTGTTTAAAATGTGAAACGTGAATATTTTCCCATTAACACAAATTGTATGAAATGAAGAAATGTGAGATCACAATTGTCAGAGTGTACATATGTAAATTTATCCGGATTATCTTACAAACGCTCATGGGAGTTTAAACTACTCTGTAAATGAGTGAAACGTGAAATTACTATGTAATTAGTTGGTCTTTCAACTGATTAACTATGAATCACAATTGGGTGCAATTTCATATATATTAGCAAACATCATTATTTACACTCTAGTCTTTGGCCATTTAGAGTGCTTCTTTTCAATTAGAATATCATTACATTCATAAAATCATCATTGTATAAATGGACTAAATTTTGTTTATTTTTTTTTTCACGACAAAGTCCTTATCTTAAAGATAACATTTTGAGCCAATAAGAAATACTGGATGTTTGGGAGGCATTTCTATTTATGAAAATAGAAAAGAGGTACAATGTTTTTTTGTTTTTTTTTGGCAGAATTATTTCAGTCACATGATTCTATTTATTAAAATATGTTAAAAAAAATTCCCCATTTCCCATATATATTTGGGAATTAAATAAATAAGGCAGGCTAGCTGTTAAATACAATTTGCACAAAGTTCTGGAGGATTTGTTTTTTTACTATTTCAGTCTGATCTATGTATAGACTGATAAAAGACAACTGTTGACATATGAGATTGAATAATAATAATACATTTAGGAATTTTTTTATTAATGTAATTAGGAATACAAAAAAGTACTAAATAATTGCTAAAATATTTATAATCAAACCAAAGAGATATTCTTTATAAAAGGAGGGGGGGGGGCGTAGCAGAGTGCACAGGGCCCAGAGGTTGACAGGGGCCCATTATGATGTTCTCTGTGGGCCCCGAGGCCATGTGTTTTATCAAGATTGATTTTTTTTCTTTATAATCTGCGCTTTTTAAATTAGTAGTCATTAAGCTTCAATGTTGTACTTTATTTTATGTCAACATTTGAGACAGGTTAATATTATATTTTAGTCATATTAATAATTTTAGTACAATATAAAGTTATTATCAAGTATTATGTTTTACTACAAAGAAGGAATATAATTGTCATGCTATCAAATTATTATTATTTTTTATAATCTGCTCTTTTAAAGGGGTCATATGATGCGATTTCAAGTTTTCCTTTCTCCTTGGAGTGTTACAGGCTTATTGTGCATAGACAAGATCCCTGAAGTTGCAAAGACTAAAGTTTCAAAACCAAAGAGATATTCTTACTCAGCCATGCCCTCCTAAAACGGCTCATTTAAACACGGCCCCACATGTCTACATCACGGTGTGGGAAGATTTGCAAAACACCGCCCAAATGTATGCAATAAAAGAGGGCGGAATTATTATCCGCAGGCGCATGTGGTGGAGACACTGCTTCGTTGTGTAATGTCTAATCTAATTGTCATGCCATTCGAATTTCATATATAGAAATTATTTTAACCCAAAAAGCTAATTATGCTCCCTTCGAACTGGTTATCTTTAAAATACTAATCTTGAGTAATCCCATGCTATCTGTAATCAGACGCATATTTAAAACTAGAATATAATTTAATTTAATTCATGTGTTTAATAAACACAATACATTCTGGATCACAATCCGCCATCAAAATGATACATTTCATTATTCTAGCTGTGAGAAAAGGCTAAACGATCTGTTATCTGCAGGATCCTCACGTGTGATAGCCTTGTAGCCGGGACAACTTCTTTATGTTTACAGACGTGATGTAATGATGCAGTGCCATGCTCGAATATCCCGCGAAAACCTACCCATAACACTCAAATTAGCAAACATGATTATAAGCTTACCGTTGTGAATCGGGCTAAAGTCAGGAGATAGTTTTGAATACTGGCTGGTTACGTACATGCTCAAATATTGATTTTGGATCATTTTTAACCAAAAAAAAGTTACATACTGCAGCTTTAATTATAATGTGTTTTACAAAAAAAAGAACGAATATAAATTCAATAGATTATGTCGATTTTAAATTATGACGTATAAATGATCAATCAGAAAAGGTTGGGACGTTTTGTAAAATGAAATTAAATCAAGAATCTGTGATTTGTTCTTTATTAAACTGACAAAGGTACAAAGAAAACATTTCCAATGTTTTCACTGACCAATTCATTGTAATGTACATTTAAACAAATGTTGAATTTAATGTCTGCAACATACTCCCAAAAAGTTGGGACAGATACATGGTTAGCACTCGGTAACATCAACTGTCCTTTTAATTACAATGTTTAATCATTTGGGAATTGAAGATACTAACTGTTAAAGTTTTGAGACACATTTTTTTGTCAATTCTCACTTGATACAAGCTAGTTGATCAACAGTCCATGGTCATCATTGTCTGATTCTCCTTTTCATGATGGCCCATACATTTTCAATAGGAGACAGATCTGCTGGCCAGATTTTGACTATCTGAGATGAGTTATCTTGATTTCATTGCATTTTACAAAACATCCAAATTTATTTCTGATTTGGGGTATAAAATTATCATTTTGAATTTTGGATTCAGGCAACCAAGTCAAGACCTTTTAAGCGAAACAAGCTAAAATCACAATTTTAAGGGATAGATACATTTATTTATTTTTATCAATATATTTTTAGTAAAATAAATATATATATTTCAATACAAGGTATCAAATTCCCCCCCAAAAAATAAATTATAGTTAAGGCATTTTTTGTTCGATGTGAGTTTGCCAAACATTTCTAACAGTTATGTTTGTAAAAAAAATACTTATTTGTCCGAATGGGACACAAAGTGTATTTTATGGTTAACTTTGACTACCATTCACAAACATTCACTATGTGAAGAATAAAAAGAGACAAAGTATAGAATGGGAAGCATAGACAATGAAAAGTCTCATTAAAATGTAGGGGATATATAAAATGTCCCTATGAGCAGTCACTATTTATTTGACGTGTTGTGTGTGTGGTGTAATACAGCCCACACGCTGATTGTGTGGCTGGAACGTAACACTGTTCATCAGCCAATCTATTGTGCCTGTGACAGCTGTAGGGCCGACTGCCATTGCACACATGATGCAGATGATGCATATTTTTTTCTTTGTGCGATGCTCAAACAGCCTGCTCATAATGAAATGGTTATATTTCCAGCGGCGTGCAGCAGAGCTGTGAGTCATTTGCACATTTGTAGTGGGTGAATGCTTTGGGTAGAATACAAAATGTGAACCACCGGCGACCCTGACTACAAAGTACAGTGAGGAAAAGGTACAACTGATCTGATACCAGAGCAAATGGGCACCACCACAGTCTTACAAATACCACAGCTGCCTGCAATTCAAACACTTTGAGTTCCAGGATATAACAGCCCAAATCTGAAGCCTTGATTATCAGCCTTTTCAATTTAAAAACAAAACTATAAAAAAAGGTGAAGGAATACTCCAGGTTTAATACAAATTAAGCTTAATCAACAGCATCTTTTGCATAAAATTGATTACCACGAGAAAAGTCAGTGGTAGTGTCATTGATATACGCTCACATACTCTGATCGGACACTACCACACAAATGTGGCTTTTTGTTAGTGACTATGGTAGGATTTTACACAGAGTAACAGCTCACTACCAGTTACAAAATACACTGTAACAGTCAGTCACGGGCAATTCTAATTGCATTTTTCATCAAATAATATCTTCAATTTTCATTTGACTACGTTCTGGCCGCCATCTAGTGGTATAATTTGTTTTTGGCCCGATGCCAAACTTACTTGCCGACCCCTGCTGTAGTGTGTCACTTATCAGGCTCTATTTCATTTAAGATGTAGGCAGTAGACAGCAAACTCATTGAGTTTCGGAACAGAGCCCAAACCAAGCCTTCCTTTTGCAACACTCGCAAAGCGCATTCTTCGCACACAACTGAGATTGTATAACACATCCACGTGGTGGAAAGCTTTGAGAGGCTGTCAAATTCAGTTTCATCATCTTGACCTCAGGGATGGGAGATGGGAGACCTTCAGACATTGATACTGATACACTGAAGCCTGCAAAGCAGACACAATCTCATTCTTGCCTTTAGCTACCACGCATATTGTTCACGCAATCAATAGTAATAATTGGAAACCATGGCCTTGTTTCATGAAGGGCAGTCGACCTGAAGACACGCACTATGTAAAAGTCAGACCTTACTCAAGATACTTTCTCAGATTGAAGGCTGCAAAGCATGTGGACCAAGGCTTAATGCATAACATTCAAAAGAACGTGTCAATCAACAGTGTTTTTAGACTCTTGAGCTAATAATAAATCAGCCTGAGAGCAGACACAAGATATCATATGTAGATTAATGGATTCATATTATGGGTTTGAGTGGAGCTTTATCTGCTAAAGGACTTCAGGTGACAGTTCAGCTGATGGAACTCTGAAGCTCATTAGCGGCAGCAGTAAATTCATCATCTTAACCATAACAATTATAATTATTATGTTAAAATATGCCCTGAAATAGGGGCTGGAGCTAGTTGTCACACCTTTGAATTGATCAATAATTGACCAGTGTACATTTATTCATCATTCATTTATTCAGTCACTCTATGCGCAAACCTTTAAATCTTGAGTAAATGAAAATACAGTAATTAATCAATAAATTGTATAACTTGTAAATTATGAGAACACAGATCAAACTTTATGTTTAAATATATACCTTAAATATATAACCTTTATAACTATAATATTATGTTTAAATATATACATATATATATATATATATATATATATATATATATATATATATATATATATATATACACATGTGTGTGTGTGAGAAAACATTTTAAGAAAACTTTAAGGTTAAAGTGTCATTTTCAAGTATAAAGAACATTGTATGCATTGAAAAGTCTGTAATGATATTAAAAGTTCTTCATGGAATCATAACTGCCAATAAAGAGCCTTTATTTTTAAGAGTACAAGTTCTTTGAATTGCATTCCATTTTAGTTCAATTATGAATGCATTTTAGAACTTATTGCACCGTAAGCTTATTAATTTAAAGCACAAATCACAGCCATGGCTGAATAGTGATATTCGGGCGTTTAGACAGCAATGTTGCCAATGTGAATGCAGGTGGAAGAAAGACAGGCTGCAAGTGTCCTATGAAATGCTGAGGGACTCATTGTGCACATTTCAAAAGGGCTGCTAAGCAGCTAAGGCAAAACACTTGTCAGAAATTATTGCCAAAAATTCTCATTGCTCCACAACACTATATTCAACTATTGATTATGTGTTAAATCCCCCAGTGCAGACATTCCCAGAGCTTTCTCCATTATTATGTGAACATTTCCTCAAGTATTTTGCAGATAAAGTAAATAGTGTTAAGGTTCAGTTAGCAACTAAGGTAAACCCTGTTTTGGATCCTGTTTTATCCAATATTCAGTGGAGTGAATTTGAATGAGTCTCTGTACAGACGTGCAGAGAAATTACCTTAAAGTTAAAATCCACTTTTCCCCTCACGATTTCATTCATCATGATTTGTTAAACAAATATTTGAAACTATTGGTTCAGATTTAGTGATTATTATAAACAGTTGCCTTCTAACAGGAGTTGTACAGGATTGTTTTAAATTAGCGTCTGTATTACTTATTCGTAAGAAGCCTTCACATGATCCTGCAGTCCACTCAAATTTTAGACCAATTTCCAACCTTCCGTTTCTGTCGAAAATGTTTGAAATAATGTTATTTTTGCAATAGCAAAACCATTTGAGTATTAGTGGCATTTCTGATGTTTTTAAGTCTGGTTTTAAAAGTTTGTATAGTACAGAGTCTGCCCTTTTGAAGGTTTTTAATTATATTGTAATTACGACTGAAGTGGCCAATATTATGGCAATAGTGCTTTTAGACCTTAGTTCAGCATTTGATTTTGTTGACCACTGTATCCTGTTGTCTAGGCTGGAGCATTGTATTAGGGGCACTGTACTAAACTGGTTTCAATCTTTTCTGTCCAACAGAAGATTTTGCAGTCAGCATTGGTAAGTATTCCTCTTCTGTAGTCCATTCTATGTGTGGTGATCCCCAGGGATCAATCTTGGCACCGATATTGTTTTCACTGTATATGTTACCCATGAGATCTATATTTAGGAGATTGTGAGTATCATATCATTGCTTCGCTGATGATACTCAGCTCTACAAACCACTTAAATGTAATAATACTTCTGATAAATCAATTACAAAAACTGTCTCTTAAACTTGTAAACTGTGGCTTACAAATAACTTTCTACATCTTAATAATGATAAAATACAAGTTGTTTTGTTTGGATCAAACAGCAAAACTGACTTTAGCACAATTGATTTGGGTTCTTACCCTTATCAAGTCCATGACGCTAAAAATCTGGGATTTATACTTGACTGCGAACTAAAGCTAGATAAGCAAACTAATGCCACTGTGAGTTCTGACTTCTACCATCTTCATAGATTAGCGAAGGTTAAACCCTTCCTGAGCAGGACGAGTTTTGAGACTGTAATACATGCTTTTATATCTTAACAACTCGATTATTGTAACTCACTTTACTATGGCTTGCCAGTCTCATCTGTAATCGACTTCAGTTGGTTAAAAATGCAGCTGCCCATTTGCTTATGGGTAGTCGCAAATGGGTACATATTACACCTATTTTACGCTCGCTGCACTGGTTACCGCTGCAGTACCGTATTGAGTTTAAAATGTTGCTCTTTGTGTACAAAGCTGTTAATTGTCTTGCTCCTCAATATATTTCAGAATTGCTTGCTGTCCACAATCCTGTCAGGTCACTGAGATCTCAGACTACACATATGTTGTGGGGTCCCAGAACAAGACTAAAATGTAGGGGAGATAGAGCATTCTCTGTTGCTGGTCCCAAATGATGGAACACTCTGCCTCTATCTATCAGGACTGCATCTAAAGTGTCTGAAATTAAATGTCTGTTAAAAACTCATCTTTTCTCCTGTGCTTTTAATGATAGGTGATTGGGTTGTTTTAAGGTTATATGGATTTTACTATTGTATTTAAGCATATGTAATATGAATTGCAGCAATAAGGTCTGTGCATTGTTTTAAACATTGTAATTTGGTTTATGCTTAATGTACTGCACTTTGGTCAACAAAAGTTGTTTTAAATGTGCTTTGTAAATAAATTGATGAATAAATGTATGTACAGAAAACAATATAAATAAAATAACCTTTTATGCATTGATGTTAAAAGTTCTTCATGGAAACATAAATGCCAATAAAGAGCCTTTATTTTTAATAGTGCAAGTTCTTTGAACTGCATTCCATTTTTGTTAAATTATGAATGCACACAAACCATCTTTGAAAAGGGCCGATGCTATTATATTGCAGTAGTCCTCAGAGCTTTCACAATTTCTTTGCCAATGGTAAGATTTATCTGTCAAAGATGGACAGAAAATAGACGTTAAGGTGATTTGCTGGACGTGAGTGCATAATTTAGTTGTATAATGTATTATTATAGGTCCATGGTGGAAGAGGAAAGCCCTGCTGTGGTTATTGATGAGGATCCTGTTGTTTTATTGAGTGCTAATCCGAGGACTACTCTACGTTTGAAGACGAGAAGGACAGAAGAAGTACAGGACTACATTAGGTGTCAATCAAAGCTCAGTCTTTCACTGCTGTCAGTATAATCCATGTTCTCTCTCAGACAAACAATGTAATTTCTAAAGCACTGATAAATAACCAGGTAATCCTTTAGAATATGCAATTTAATAAAGTTTTAATAATCATTCTAATTCTTTGAGAATAGGGAAGTTCACCCCACAGCTTTTTACATCCAATCAAAATTCACCCAACTTTAAAAGTTTTATAATAAAAAATATTACTGTGTGTTGGTGTGGATGTAATTATTTTTATAGTTATAGTTATTTATTGTTCAGGGTGTGAGTGGGCCTCAAGTAAAAGTTAAACTTTTACACAAATAGAAATGAACAGCACCTGGAAGAAATGAGAAATATAATTAAAATGATGTACAATACAAGGTTCTCCATTTATAGCGGTTTCACTGCTCCAAGTGCTTTACAAAGCATAAACGGAAATGTCACACATGAACTAACTAATACACACATACACATTTACACCAATCATCTGGACCAAACGGGTCAAATATTTGTTGTGAGTTTGATTTTAGCTGAACAAGCTAATTTGATTATACAATTGTCACATTTTACTGCTGATCTGAAATATGTTATTGAAATGATATGTGACCCTGGACCACAAATCATTTTTTTTTTATACTACAATCGATTGCTTTTGCTATCCTCATTTGTAAGTTACTTTGGATAAAAGTGTCTGCTAAATGACTATATACATATATATACATATATAGTCACAAGATCTTATTAGGCATAATAGGAACTTCCAGACAGGTGTGTTGACAAGTTGGAGCTTAACTCTGTAGGACACCGGCCCTCCACAACCAAGTTTGGTGACCCCTATCTTATGACATTTTGGATCAAAAACAGTTCCAATATTTGTACAAATTATAATTATTGCATTCTCGTTTTCACTCTTTGTCATAAACACAGCATTTGAATTCTTTCAGAAACTAAATGTTGGATGGTCTTACTCAACAGCACCAAGTTCACTATCAATATTCTGCGACAAAGTTTTATTACATACATTAAAAAATATATATTTTCTTTGTTGAGTTGGCATCACTCGGGAAAGAGGTTGATGGAATTTCTAATTAAATAAGAGCATCTAATATGGCCTTGATAAACTTTTTTTCTCCCTTGCTCAGATGAGAGGTTAGGTGTAAACACTGTTTTGATGAGCCATCCTATTTTTTGTGACTGATGTCTGCACCTTTGTTCATACTTTGCAAATTTTAATGAAACATTCCAGAAGTAAAAATCAAGCACATACTATATACATCAAACAAATACTGACGTTCAATTTGTGCAATGCGTTTGTTGCTTTTTAATGCCTCTCCGGCAAAATATGTTCTTGAAGCCTCACCATGCGAGGGGATTTTGAGCCGCAGACTTACCACTGGCTTGTTTTCCTCATCTATATTTGATGAGAGAGGTGATTGTGGCCAGGGTTGCGTCATGGAGCAAAAGCCTTGGGGAGCACGGATTGAGTCAAAGCCAATGCTGTGCTGGTCTCTACAGAAATATGATTCAATAATGAGGAAAATCAGTTTTATAAGTGGTTACTGTACTAAATTTGGACAGAGTTTTCAGTTTTTGGGGTCTTGTTAAAACTATATTAGTAATATACAAGGATGCAGACAGCATTAGTTGCTTTACTAAATGCTTAATTGCTCGATTTAAAAGATGTTATTATTCAAAAATGCAAGTTCTCTCTGGGAAATGAACTTTATGATACAAACCCTCACAGAATGCTTAGAATATGAATGACGCTGTGGTAACCCACAATTGTTAACTTAAATATCTGATTCCACCCATAATAAAATTGTGTTGGTATAAACTGATGTATAAAGTGATGCTAATATTTTTCCTATAATAAAACCAGTTCATTTAGATGTTACCTTTTCTAGGATACCATGTTTCCCCCAGTGTGTACACTAAAGATGACTGAGCATGCTCTCCAAACTATAAGATCTTCAGCAGGAACACAATTTATGACCATTGGTATAGGCATAGCAATCAATGAAAGAGAACTGCATCAACAATAGCTAGCTAAAAACTAAAAAATAAGTTTTGTGGGGATATTTGTGTGGTGACACGATTTTTGGCAAGCCTGTTGTTTCTGCTACAATGCACTGACACAAAATAAGTATCCTCTGCATTATTCAAACTTTTAAACACTGTGGTGGCTCTGAAACAAATCAATATACTTAATTATCCCTCAGATTTCTCTTAGGAGATTTCATTACTATACACTTGAAATGACCTCAATAATTATTGTGTACAAATGCATAGTGACTTTGAACAGTCCAAACTTTACATAACTTTGAGAACAAATTACCTTGAGGGAATACATTTCCACATTATCTTCTGGGAATGTTGGTAGTGAAAAATTCAGGAAGCGTCTGTTTTATTTACTAAACATAGTAGACAACATCTCTGAAGCCTGCAAGGCTTTTTCTGATAACCACCAGGGAAGCAGTGTGCTTCTGACTGCCTCAAAGGCCATCTAAATACTCTGAATGTGCAAGCTTGCATTATTTATGGCTCTGTTAAAACTATACAAGCACACACTCAGCTGCTCATTTTACAATAGAATACAGTCCTTACACTGGCTCTGCCCAGATGAGATCGAACATCTCACTGGAGACTGATGAAGTCGTCTGCTTTTCCCTTCCGATTCTTACCAGACCAAAAAAATAAAGAACAACTGTAGTTTCTCGTGTCTCCTAGTTTCAGAAGGGATCTCAACAATGTCTCAAACTGTACTCGGATTTCAAAGTCTGCATTCATAAAATATTTCTCAAAAAATTATTCCAAAAGCAAATTACTTGAACTTGTCTACACAAATGTCAGGACTTATCCAAGACAAATAAATGAAACAAATGAGAATTCAATGTCTCTTGAGCTCTGAAAGAGTATGTTTCTGAGCAATAAAATGTACCTTTGGGTGAATAATTTAAAAAGAATATAATTGTGATTCTTTCCTACTCTTAAGTCAGAGAGCATGTGATACTTTTGAGAAACGGCATTGCAGCATAGTCACTCCATATTCAAGTGAGGTCCGAATAGCCCGCACACCTTCCCTTGTGATATACTGGAGAGAGATGCGCCATACGGGCTCCACAGTTTGGATCCCAAAATTCAATCACCCAGAATTCATTACATCTGAGCTGTCAGTTTACTGGCAACCATATTTGTAGGATGTCACTCTTTTGGCTCCAGAGACACAGTAAGCAAATTATGAAGCATGGTTATTAAGAGAGGTTCCAACAACCCCCTCTGAGTTCCCATTCCTTATACCTCATGCACGCCTGAACAGGACCCCACGGAAGGATGAATTCTCTTAATTGCTCATTATGTTTTCCAAGAGACAAATGTACTTCTGAAATATTAATTCTTCTGGGGAATCTGAGGCTACATGCTTTTGCGACACTGTTCATTAAGACTGTATACAGCATTTGGATGCCTCTAAATATTTTGTGTTCATTCACGTTGTTAAGGTTTTTGGCTCCACCAAGAGGACATTATGATATCTCTGATCATCACAGTCCTGGTTTTGCTTTGAGAGAGAGCGCTCATACTCTTTATGTCAGTAAATATTTCCCAGGGTAGATTTATTTTGGAAAGTAAATGGAGGTCTTTGCTACAAAAAAAGCTACTGAATGTTTCAGCTGTTAATATACATATATGCAGATATGAGAAACATACTCTTTTTAGCTCAAGAGACATTGACTTCTCATTTAATTGATTTGTCTTAGATATATATATATATAGATAGATAGATAGATTAGATAGATAGATAGATAGATAGATAGATAAGTGAATCTCAATAAATTAGAATGACGTGAAAAAGTTTATTTATTTCAGTAATTCAACTCAAATTGTGAAACTCGTGTATTAAATAAATCCAATGCACACAGACGGAAGTAGTTTAAGTCTTTGGTTCTTTTAATTGTGATGATTATATATAACTCTATACATAACTCTATACACACATATACAGTGCTCAGCGTAAATGAGTACACACCCTTTGAAGAGTAAAATTTTAAACAATATCTCAATGAACACAAAAACCATTTCCAAAATGTTGACAAGTTTAATATAACATCTGTTTAACATATAACATGAAAGTAAGGTTAATAATAAAACTTAGATTACACATTTTTCAGTTTTACTCAAATTAGGGTGATGCATATGAAATGATGTGAACATTTTGTTCTCTAAGTTATATTATTAACCTTACTTTCATGTTATAAGTTAAACAGATGTTATATAAAACTTAGTCTTGTCAACATTTTGAAAATGTTTAGTGTTCATTGAGATATTGTTTAAAATGTTACTTTTCAAAGGAGGTGTACTCATTCACGCTGAGTACTGTATATTATATATTATATTATATATGTGTGTGTGTGTGTATTGGAGGCAAGTGCATACTGACAATACAAATGTATAACCTGAATGCACTGTAAGTCGTTTTGGATAAAAGCGTCTGCTAAATGCATAAATGTAAAAAAAAAAATATATATATATATATATATATATATACATACACACAGTGTTGGGTGTAATGTGTTACTAAGTAGCCTATTTTAGGTAAATGTTTTTTAAGTCATTTAATTAGTTACTTATAAAGTACTTGCATTACATAGAGTAAACAATTTCAACAGTTCTAAAATCAATATTGAATTGTAAATCTAAATTTACCATCTAAAGATAAAATAGAATGCAGCGGCTTTAACCCTCCGCGCAGTCTCGTTCACTTTCAGATTTCCCTGATTCACAGAGAAACCTTAAATACTCAGATAAATATAAGACTAAAATCAATAGAATCTAAAAAACTTGAAGCGTCTACTTTTAAATGAAAGTATATTATATAAATAATATATAAATTATATAATATAAATTATATTTCTGATTATGTAATCCCTATGAAAGTAAAGCGAGACCAGTCTTTCACGTATCTGAAAGTTTGAAGTGTCTGCTTTTAAATGAACAAATTAAAATTGAAAATGAATATTCTTGATTATGTAATCCGCATGAAACTAAAGTGAGCTGCAGTCTTTCCTGTACCTGAAAGTCTGAAGTGTCTACTTTTAAATGAACAACTTCAAATAAAAACTTATATTTCTGATTAAGTAATCCTATAAAAGTCTGAAAGCTTGAAGTTCGAAAACGAATGTTATCCGATTATGCAATCCCGTACTTTCCCGTATCTGAGCTCATTATATGCAGTCACCTGCGCGCAAATGCCCTCATCTAGATAAAACAAACACAAAACTAAATATTAAAGTACAGTAGTGGCCTTGCAAAGACATAATATGACATGACGTGTCAAAAAGACATCTCGATCCCTGTACAATAACATATTCAGCTTCACATCAGTCACTCATGAATATTTAAATGACACATGGGTCCACCAAGACAGATGCTGATGAGGAGAGACAAGTGGTTCAGCACTGGTTGGTCATACATGTGACATTAAAAACAATGATGAATCTGTGTGTGCGTCTGTGCATTCATCCCATTATTTGACACCCACCCAGATCAATTTGACGCTTGCAGCCTTCAGTAGATACGGCATGAGTTCTACACCAGTCCACGCTTTCAGTCACCCTCTCAATAGAGATGAGCCCATTACTGATCATGATAGACAACCTTTAAATATAATGACCAAGACATTACAATGGCCTAATTGAACAGTGATTCTATTTGAAAAACAAATGAGATTTGCCTTGCAAAACACCACCAACTAATAATGGCATTACATGCTATGCTGCAGAGGTTTTCTGTCTCCCGAATGTGGGAGTTATATTAAAGCAATGGTTCATCCAAAAAGGAAAATTTTCTTAAAATTCTCTCACCCGCAGGCGATCCAATGTAGATCAGTTTGTTTCTTAATCGGAACGGATTCGGAGAAATGTAGCATTATTATCAGTGTTGCCAACTGCTTTCAATTGAAAGTAGCTAAAACTGGTAGCTAACGGTTACTAGATGACATAATAATGGCAAATTCACTGATCTATATAAAGATGAATATAGATCAGTGGGCAAGATGAGAACTTGGAAACATGGTTTGTCCAAGAAGTTGCTATATTTGTCCATAAACTTTTGAAAAAAGTCTCAAAAGGGGCGGGGAAGTCGCTAAATCTAGCTAAAAAATTACTAAATTGGCAACACTTATTATTAGTCCAATCAGCTGATAAAAACCACAATAACCCACACTTTTTCAATTAACATCTTTATGAAGCGAAAAGCTGTTTGTAAGAAACAAATTGAATAATTACGTTGTTTTCTGCTATATTTCTTTTCCAGTGAAGCGAAAACAGACTGAAATGGTTCTAAACAAATATTTTGGTGGATTTTGATGTTTCAGGTCAACAGGGGATGAACATTTTACTGGAGGCCACGTTATTTTGGATTATGAACTCTGCCAAAAGCAGTCTAAAGTTAAAACGCCTTGCTGGATTTGTTTCTTACAAACATACAACTGTTCACTTCACAAGATGTTAAATGGGGCCGAGTGGATTAATGAAGAGGATGAAGATCTACATCTTGGATGAGGGTAAATATATTTATTCATTAAGACTATGTGTGAGTTTTTACAATTCCAAGTTTGAATGTGTAAAACATCCCATAAAATGAACAAACAACAAAACTGGTATTAAATGTAGATTTTATTAATGGAAATTTGCCAAATATACACCCAATATCATTTAAGTAAATATTACGTTCATATGTCTATATTCAAAAGTGGTAATTTGTTTGGAGATACAACCCTGATCTAATTGTTCTCCTAAGACTACACCCTATACAGGCCAATAAGCATCAGATTTGCTTAAACATTTGTTCATTGATCGGTTTGAGTTCGTTCACTTTTCAATGACAATTGCCAAATACAATAGTTTATTCAATTTTCATGAACAAAAAAAACACTTCAGGGCTATGATTCTACCCAGCAAACCATGGCTGACATTTGAATACATTATTTATTTATTAACCATGTGATGACATTTGAGTTTTAGTTTTTATTTGCAGAATTCTGCCTTCTCGTGTTAATACCCAAGTTGATACAAAGTTTAAGACAGATTTTCAAAAATGGACATACTGTATATTGAGACATCACTAACCCAGGCCTGTATATATCAGCATATTGAACAGCAAGCATTAGGACACCAAAGAGATATCATCATATGTTTCGGAAAATGAATGGCATGGAAACATTCCTGCCGTTCCACCGAACAAAAGATCTAGCCAGTGTACAAATGTTGATGTGAGTGTTTAGACTTCATTCCGTTTGTTGAGATTCAACAGTTTCATGCCCTTAAATAAGATTGATCCATTTATTCCACAGGGATATATCCAGTCTCACCAAAGGCTCACTAAAGTGCTTTAAGCACCACACATACCAGTAGTTACCAATTAGGTGCTATGTACTATTATAAAAATAAATACAATTAAAATATATCAAATAAACAATCAGAAAAAGAAATGACAGATCATTTTTAGTCATTAACAGAAAGCATAAAATGTCCATATTTTCCACGTTCAGTGCATAAATAAGATGATTAATGGACAGTAATTATTGAGTTATGCATGTACGACTATATAATAATATTTATTTGTCCAAATAACCATAAAGATAGAATGTAAACACGACATTAGTTAATTTATTTGTGAACAAAAGCATATTATAACGGAGAGCACTATTCCAGAGCTTGCTTAGACCACTTTCAGTTCTTGAGGTCTACAGAAAACCTTTACAACACCAGGAACTATTTTTTATTTGATAGGCACAAAGGCAATTTTTTACTTTGCCCAAAAGACACATTTCTACAGAGCTATGCTATTCCTGCACTTTATGTCTTTATGGGTAGAAACAGAAAGCAACTTTACTCATGTTGTGCCACTTTAAAGGTGCACGTGGACAATTGTTTTTCGTACACTAGCCGCAGTATACTAGCTGTAGTCTTTTCACATCCATCACAACCAAGCTAATAAAACATAATACACAAATAACACAAAGAAAAGAGATACATGTGAAACTTCTAGAAGGACACCGTTTCCTGATGACTTCAGCAAGACATATTGAGATGTAAATGAGTGATTGTTATACATGTAAGCATAAGACCAATTCATTAAAATGCTATGCCTGATATTTAAAAAAGGATGCAATAGACAGGTTTCCACACAAAAGACCAGAGAATTTCCATTCTTTTTCTGACTTTTTCCAGCGAAGGCCGAATATACACATTTTTGACATTTTGACTGAATACTCTAAAAATGAGAAATTTCTAGCTAAATAAATGAATTAATAAAATTAATAAAAAAGAGTTTTAAAAACTCTTAGTGTTAAAGGTGTGTGTTAAAAGTTTTTTTGTTTAATTCTATAATTTTGAATTCTATAATTAATTTGTAATGACTGTGGGAACTCTGAATATTCCTTAGTAAAAAAAATAATCTGATAATAAACGTAAACCACAAATGCAAAAAACAAGTTAAATGATAACTGACAAATCATATGTTTTTATATGCAAGACAAATTATGTTAAAATAAAAGAAAGAGGTCAACAACAAAATAAAATTCTATTTCTGAGATTACAAATGTTTATATTAGAGGGTATTGTTTTTCCCTCTTATATTGAGCAACATTAAATGTCTTTTTTTATTCCGATCATGTCCTATGCAGTCACTAAATACAAACAATTTAACGAAATACCTGGACACTCAAAAAAATTGGTTTGTAATCAGAAGACTGTATTATTAAAATCACAAGTCAAGTTTACTTCATTAATGGAAACTTTGGCATTTGATGTAGACAAACCTCAAGGGGTGTACAATGAACACATCATCTCCACTTCACTACTTTCACTGTTATTTCAGTCATATTGCATCAGTAATCACAGAACATGAACATACTTACAAAGGTCTAATTCTTTTCAAATCACGTTTAAAAAAAACTTAATAAAATTCACAATTCAACAGGTTTGAAACAGACAGGGTCTTATTGGCAGCATATAAGAGAAACGTCAAATATATTTTCCTACATCCTCACTCATCAAATTCCTATTTTCAATTCCATCAATCAAAAAAAATAAAAGGATTAAATTGAAAGAAAAATCCTGCAATGGCTCTGGAAACAGGAACTATTACGTAATATCTGAGGCATAATATGATGAGTGTTTTTTGTTTTGTCGGGATAAATATACAAGCATTATAGATTCATTTACCTGAGTAAGATATCATAAACTGTACAAAGCTTTTAAAAGACTAAAGCACATACATTAGACGAAGGATTACAAACATGTTACTCCACTGATGGTGTAGGTAGTGCAGATTAGAGAAAGGCGGGTGGACGGACACAATTCTACACAATTCATACCTTCAACATGAGAACCGCACTTTCACTCCTCCAGAATCTGATGCAGGACCTTCAGCAGGTTCTTCAGGCCATAGATGTAACCCTGGTCAGGAACGTCACTAGGGAAGACATGTGCAAAGTCAATCATCTTTACCTCCACGTCACTGACCGTTTCCTGTCCCGCTTCGCTCTTGCTCTCCTTCTTATCCTCTTCCAGTCTTGCCAAGCCGCGGTTGCCGTTGGGCTGCTGCGAGGAGCTCCAAACGCCATTGTCCTGTTTGGCTTGGAAGTGGCTCCGGCCGCAGCCTTTCTTGTGCAGGGAGTACATGGTGGAGAGGCTCTGATCGATGTTGTTGTTCTGCTCACAGGCCTCGGGTGCGACCGGGCTCTTCCGTATAGTCTGAGAGACGAGACTGGGAGTGCAGATGCCCTCGTAGACGAAGAGCAGAGAGCTTGCATAAAATTTGAACCGACTCTGGCCCTCAAACCACTGAAGGATCTTCTGGACTTTGAGGATGCTGGCAGTGATTGCATCTTTGCGGAGAACGTCGCCGTTGTAGAAGAACTTGGATAAACCTGCAAGACAATGAGGATAATGTTCAAAACTTAATTATCAATGAGTCAGGAAGGAAACAACCACAGAAGATGTCGAATGTGTTAAATTATGACAGTTAATCTGAAACTATTTCAATTTGTCATCAGGCAATCCTAGACAAAGCTGAATTTGTATGTGACCTGGCTGGCTCGATTGACACAAATTTGACACACACACAAACTCAATGCAATAAGTAAAATTAAAAAGTTAATAATTATTTATATGGTTCAAACTGTGGAGCCTGCTTTCCAGGGAATCAAGTAAAATCAGTAAAAATAAAACGGGCACAAACCTTTACACAAATTTGCACTGGATAAAATGGACAACCAATATTTCTTTTTAATAAATCCATTCAAATTCACACCTACGTGTTCACATCCTCATGTGGCATCACATCCTTTTTGCAAAGAGTTATGCAGATTACGAATGTTATTCAATAAATGCACCAGAAACAGTCTATTTTAGGTAACCGTGTTATGGTGTAAACAGTATGATGCTTTGACCCTGTGGTTGACCTTACCTTCCTTGATCGTGTCCTTCACGAGACCTCTTCCATAATGCTGGTCATATGTGTCAAAGCTGTCTAAGCCAACTTTAAACACCTAAAAGACAGAAAGAAACATTTGAAACTAGAGTTGAATATGAATAATCTCTTCACAGGTCTGGCTCTCCCTCTAGAGGACATTCAAGGTCATTACAGTATCTCCTCTGATTGAATTAACTAACTCCAGTGAGGAAATGAAACTCAAGTTGAACTTCTGGAAAGGGCGATGAGAGAGCCAATGTAATATCATACTGTGTAATTTGGGTTTATTTTGAGAGGGGCATTAAGTTCCTTTCTATATCATCCAAATCAACAGCGCAATTATGAGTAATGGTTCTGTTTGCTTGGTGGTTATGCAGATCGGCTCTTTTCATCCATCTGTTTTTCCGTACGGGCTTGCAAAGAGCTAAACCCTTGGGATGGTCTGAGAGAGACTGAGAATTTACATACCGTCTGCTCCCCATCAATATTTCACCAAGAAACTGGACCCCGCTGCCCTTTCTATGTGCAATTTTAGACAACTCCAGTCCTGAAGAGTTCAAATTTACATATTTTTTATCTAGTAAAAGGTCAACCAATCATTTTCCTTAAATGACTGGACTGTGCTTCTTTTACTTAAGCTGTCCTTTGAGCCAGAGTGGTAAATCAAACAAGACAAACATCCAACATACATACTCAAATAAAAAATAATAAAACAAAAGCTCAATTCTTGTTTGAAATACAAATTTTAAATACGAAAATACAAATATAAATAAATCCACTCTGACGATTACACTGTAAAAAAAAAAAAAATCCATAAAAACAGGGCACAACATACTGTATTAAATGTGGCCTTATGTATCGAAGTACTGTATTCAAATTAATTAATGTTATGTATTGATTTTTTACAGGCATTTTACCTTTATTTAGAATTTTTCACTTCATTGCATTGTGTTGCAGGGTAAACAAATGTTCGTAAAATTAATTAATAATATCCTAGCAGAAATTATCAGTATATTTTTTTTTTTTATTTTTAACCCAGAAGACTAAAAGTCCAACATTTTCGTCCGAAATGTTCGCACATTGAAAAATAAACACAACCTCACGTTATCTCAATCACGTTTACACACTGCCCCTGAAATTTTCGTCCGACATAAAAAAAAAATTGGATCGGGTTAAATGTGTTTTTCGCATCCGTGGCAAGCATTTTGAGAGGTGTTTTGACAGTTCAGAGCCACCGTACAAGCGAATTCCAAAATACAGCATGGCGATTGTCAAGTTCATCCACTTAATCTCGCAGCACAAGGCACTGTATATAGATCCTTGCACACAGAGTTCACAGAAATTGGTGGTCTTCCTTTTAATATGTGGCTCTAATATCGCTAGCAAAGCATCAAACTGAGCCACTGACTTCCTGAACTAAACTTTGAATCGACCATGATATTTCCGATGATCCTTAATAAGGAGGTGGAACTCTCCGTCCTCTTTATTTTAGGATTGGATGGACCCATCATGGACTCAATATTTCCTTTCTTAATAAGAGAAAGGACAACCAAATCATCCTCAATGCTTAAAGAGATTTTGAATCGTTCTGCAAATCTTTTCCCAACGGATTAATTAATACACATCGCACACAGTGTGCAGGATTTTAGGATTATGAATACGAAAAAGCGCATGCAAAATTTTCGGACTCAGTGTGCAGAGACCTTTATTCATCATGGATTCCCTCAAGATTTTACCATGAAGTTTGATCATGTTTTTTCTTTTTAAAGAGTAAAACATTGTCTATGGTAAACACACTTTGACAATACTTAAATGTTTTGTTCTACAAAGTAAACCGCACACTCTCACATGCAAAACATTCTTCTATAGTTACATACAAGAAATAAACTTAATAGCTTCAAAATGTGTGTTTTCAATATGGGTGTTTGTAATTAGATTGTAGAGCAAAACATCAAAGTATTGTCAAGTTATGTTTACCACAGACCTTATTTTATTCATGAAGTGAAAAAAACCATTATAAAACCCCAAAAGGCAAATCTAACTTCATACTTGCACAACTCTATTAACACACACTTCACACATCTACAATCACTCTCTTTTGCTCTCACTCTCACTAATATAATGACTGCATTAGAGTGCATTATCAATGGCTCAAGCCTGTTACTAGCTCTAAAATGACATTTTGTAAATGGCAACGGAAGCTTGAGATGAGTTGCTTAAATGGCCTTACACCCAAGAGCTTTTTAAGGACAAAAACCTGACAAATGCCTTAAAATACATCATCTGAACATCATTTTGAGGTGTGGTAATAGTATAAGTGAAATAATTGACTCAGAGCCATTTCATTATTTGTTCAAGTTAAGTTTCTTCTATATGTGGATATATAAAATGGAATGAAATTTGTGTCTCACAGGACCACTGTGCTACATTGACAGACATATTATCCTATAATAAAGAAGAAAAAACATATGAATAATTGATTATATTATACTAAATACATTTATTGTAAAGGCCTCTGACTTTATTAAAGGGAAGATGCACGGACACACATGTACACGTGTAATACAGTCAGGAAAGTTTTACAATACATATTTAAATCCATGTACAAATGACAAAAGGCAAAACATACAAAGACTCTTCTCAGACAACCAGCACATTTCCTCTGAGATAATAAAGAAGGACATTGCTTGGCATAAGTGAAGAGCGTTGAGTAAACCTCATCCATCATGAACTGATGATAAAGTGTTTAGAGGTCTCCACCCGTGTTTCTCAAGAGAGAAGCAAAAGACTCTGAGGATGCAGGGAGAGGCCACTGTGAGATAAGCTCATCCTGTCTGATGGTACAGATATCCAAACATATCCTTCTCTCTCTCGATACTGGAAATAGTTTTTCTTGCTTCAATGAATTTTGGAAAAACAAATCTGACAATTTAAAAGAACAGCAATTCATTTTAAATTGAAACATTTTTACATTTAGAAATGTCTTTACTATCACTGTTGATCAATGTAATGCATCCTTGATAAATAAATCGTTCCTTCTCTATTATGGTTAATATGATTTGGTCATTTGCTTTAGGCTATTCCTCTCTTTTTTGGCGAACAGATTTGACTTTTTCTTACAATATGACTCACTGCATGAACTTCTCTCATCCGTTCAGTTTTAGAAAGTGCTGCAGAGAATCGAATGTTTTTTGAGAGCACAGATGGAATTCTTAAAACTACTTTCACATCATAGAAGATGATTTGGGGATTCATTCTTTTTGGAGATGTTAAGGGCTCTTTAGACCTGTGGGTCCTTAGAATGGCCCACCCTTTCAAGTCATTAGTTCATCACTGTTGTCATACTACATTTAATAACACTCAATAAACAAGAAGAGCTGTCATCATCTGCGTCAATCCCAAAAAGTATTTCAAGCTTTGAGAAATGACACATATCTCTGGAATTTTCTGTGCTTTTTCCAAGATTTATTCACATATACAAGCTGCCAAGAAAAAATATGACTAAACAAGTCAGATCGGTGGCATAAGCTAAATGAACAGGATGTGTTACGCAAGACAGCTGTTGCAAAGACTTCGTTCAGATCCACACAGAGCATTTACAGAACATAGATGCCAAACAGATACAGATATAAGCACTCCATATGCTCATTAATAAAATAACTGACAAATACAATTTTCAAGAGCATTAATAATACTCATACACTACCAGTCCAAAGTTTCACCACTGATAATAACAAGAAATGTATCTTGAGCAAATCAGCATATTAAAATCATTTCTGATCAAGTGTCACTGAAGACTCGAGTAATGATGTTGAAAATATAGCTTTACAACACAAGAATGTATTACTAGTGGTTAAACGGATCGTAGCTGATCCGTAATCCATATAGACCAGACTCTATGGTTCAGAACACATGTGATTAGCAGATTAGCTGCACATGTTGAACCATCATAGAATTAAAGTTTATTGATTCCTCTCTCATCTCATTATGCTTGAACAGACAAATACAAGTAAAAATGGTCAAAATCTCTGCAAGTATTCTCGTAAACACAGTCACTTTTGTTTTAAGTGAATGTTAACAGTTGAGAAGAAAATCCGATACGTATCTTTATATTTAATCTTTGCATTCAGTCTTAAAATGACCGCAGCCTATAAATACCTGCAGTCTGTGTTCTTAATGTTAAATCAAACAACAACACACAACTTTAACCAAGATCAAGCTATACAGTATACCCTTCCACTTGGAAGAGGCACACAGTCACCTCCTCCCAAAGGGTTTGAGTGACATTACTCATGTGAAGTAACCCCATAGGGCCCCATTGCACATGGAAGTCTCTGAGATGGCTCAGGCTGCATCATTACAGACAATAGAACATGGTCTGCCAGGGGAAACACGGCTCTAGTAGGAATACCGTGGAAAACACATATGGGATCCCAACAGGGTCACTCATATGGGTACTAGCCTCACACCAGATTTCATTGAATGAATTGGCTGAAAGGCCTGGCGCCGGACACTCCGCCACATCTGGACGCCAGAGTTCTTGAGGTCTCGACCTCGTCCGAGGACTCGACCTTGAGGACTCATTCCTTGTTAAGGAACTCTCTGGAGAATTAGGCGTTAAGGACGCCGCAAGCCAACTCTGAAAAGGGCCTCTCAGTGCCACTACCGTTTGAGGTGAGAACACCGGAGGAAACCGATTCGACGCATAGGCTATAAAACCTAGCGAACCGAGGGAGTCGCCCAACCCGCAGCTCTACAGATGTCTGCTAGCGAGGCACCACGGGCAGGGCACACCTTGTGCTTCATAGGCCAAGGTAATAGCATCCACTATCCAGTGGGCCATCCTCTGCTTGCAGGTTCACTACCTGGTCCCTGAAGGGAGTGGTAGGAACTTTGAGCACATAGACGGACCGGGGTCTCAGTGTTACACTGGAGTCAGCCGTCCCAAACTCAAGGCATGAAAATGCCTGCAGGTCCCCCACCCTCTTGATCGATGCAAGAAGGACAGCACGGCTCTGATCAAACATCTCCGAGGGTCCTCACGGCAAGAGGAACACCATTCGACGAACAGGTTCCACTTCAGCGCATAGGTCTGTCTTGTGGACAGAGCTCGTAGTGAAGCCATAGTGAGAGCTACCTCCTGGGGTAGGTCACCTAGAACCTCCGCATCCCGTCCAGGGACTACACATGGTGTTTCCATAAGTCTGGACGCAGGTGCCAGAGGGTAACGCAAGACAGGGGCATCAGCCGCCTTGATTGAAGTGAGCCGGATGTCCCTGAACCTGGGCGCCAGGCAAATGAAATGCATAACCGTGTCTGATGGACCACAGGAGCCACCGAGGCGGACTGTGGAGCGCTACTTTTACCAGGCACCAAGAGACCATGCTAGCGGGACCAACGGGAACACTGGCGTACTCGCGGAGGGGCAGCAAGGTGAAACACAGGGACCCAGCCCGGGGTCTGTGACGGCAGAGGGCGGGGTCTGGATGCAGAGCATAACACTCACCTGATACCTCCTCGTGCGGGAGGAACACAGGAACCCGGCTTGAGGCTTGTGACAGCCCAGCCTGTGACGACTTGAAGCGGGGACTCAAGTGCTACAGCCCTTACCTGGTTCCACGAATGGGCAGGAAGAGTGCTCTTGGGCAACTCACTGCTGCCTGCTGGCGAGAGAGGAGGAGGGAAGCGATCCCGTGATGCACGGTTCACCACTGTCCTTCTCTTGAGACCCAGAGACTGAGAAATCGCTACTTTACTGATGTTTTGGGTACGGCGAACAATTCTAACAACACATAACAACAAGATTCTCCACCTGGCCCTCCACCGGGGACGGAGAGGTGACTCACCATCTCTGACGAGCAGTCTCCTCGATCTCTAGGTTGCCTGTCTCAGGGCCTCTCTCACTACTCACCAGGACCACTAGAGTGGACATCGCACTCATTTTCCAGAACACTCTTCTGTAGAAAGGAGACCAGTAGCTTCAACCACTACCGCTCGGCTCCGAAGCGAAAGGATGAATTAATGCGGTGCACCTGCTGCCTTTTATACTCACACTGTGATCAGCGGCAGCTGGATGCAATGTTCGCATGCCAATGTCCATTGGCTTGTTTAGTTACACTCGAAGTGGATTGGTCTCTGGCGAGATCCCAATTTCGTCGGTCATCCGACGTTACTCAGAGTGACCGACTGATAGGGAACTGATGTTAGACCTTACTTTTTTGCAACTGTGTTCTGTTGTATTTATCTATATGTTTGTAATTTGTGTATCTGTTCACTTACTTTTAATAATGTTTGAAATCATTAATTAGGCTAGTAGTTTTTGGTGTGGTATGGAAGTACATTAAGTGTGCTGTAAGGGAAAAAAAAGTATAGCAAAGTATAAAAAAATTATTGTTGAGCTGAAAAAGATCCATACAATGTAAAATAAACTTTAAAACGTAATATAATCCACGCCATGTTTTGTGATCAGTTGAACCACTATAAAACACATAAAAAGTTGTGTTTTTAAATTGTAATAGATGTTTTAAATTATTTTTAAGGAAAGAAGTCAAGTAACAATGATTACCAAGGCTGCATTTATTTGATCAAAAACCTATTTATTTATTTTTTCGAACTTTTGAGTGGTGCATGTTTGTGCATTAAATGCACATGCTCATATGTGAATGACAACATCTAACACCTTAAACGCATAAAAAAAATAGAATTTTGCTGAACCTTGCTATTTACTCACACCAAAAAGAACCCCTTATTATTGTACAAATAGGCATGAATGCAGGCAGGGCTGCAACAGCTAATCAATAAAAGAGATGATAAAAAAATGAATAACTGCAGTAATTCTGACAAAAAATATTACATTTTCTAAAATATTTAATTTCAGACATTAAATGAGAGTTTACATTTCTACATGTATTTTTATGAGAGCAGTATCAGCAGATCCGAGTTGTTTCTTAAATTTGAGATTATGTTTTTTGACTACGAGCGTGAATTCCTTTTGTGGTCGATTATAACTGTTTAAACAGCATTGTGCTTAACTACAGTGGTTGAGATGATCTAAGTTCACCAGTTTACAGAGGATTTATGATTGCTTCAACCACTATTGCAGTAAATGCTGTCCACTTTTTTAAAATAGGCTTCTTAACAAGCGTTCTTGCATGCTCCGTTAGATTATACAGACCAAATTTCCCTCCCAAGCTATCCAAACACTTCACTCCAGCAGTGTTGACGACAGTACTACTACTGCCTGATGTGTCCAGGGCTCAGTAAATGTGTGACTGTAGTGCACACAATGCTGTGGCTTTACCCCCTTCTGTCTGCTTTAAAGCTGCTGGCTGTTAATAAGGCCTAAAACCTCTTAAAACACAAGGCTCTGGCACCGGCTGTACCAAAGATTATCATTAGATGAAATGGCAGGACCTATGGAAAAGCAAAGCCACATTCTGGACTGAAAGATCAAGCCGAGTAAGGCAGTTGTAAGTAATCAGTTATATGCTTCTTTATCATTGAATAAAAGCATCTACAGACATCTTGAGGACTGCAGTGTTTGGGTTGTATACAGGACGTAGTGATGATTCAAAAGAGTCAGTAGAGAGTGGAACAACCACATCAGAAACATGTTAGGTGAGTTTTTGTGTGTGTGGGTCATACACGACCCACACACAATTCACAAGTTTCACAATGTGAAGGTGACAGCAGCTAACACTCCTAAGGCATTCAAAAACAGACCTATTTTGGACATTGCTATATCTGCACTGGGGCAGCAAAAATTTAAATAAAAAAATAAACTCAATCGTGATTGGCATGCACATCTTGTCAGTGAAGCACTGTTCTGTTTAAGTAAATCTGTAGTAAATCTCCATCCGAAGGCCAGAGGGCGCTCTCGCACAGAAACTCCAAATACACCCTGCTGAAGAAATCCAGGATATACCTAAAGCTGACGCCCTTGATGCCTTTTTTTCTCCTCTCGGAGTCCTTGCTGAACATGCGTTGCAAATACCAACGGCATTGTCCTCCTCTGCCACCGAGAAAAACATCCAGACTGGTGAAGACATGATCACAAATGATGACGTAATGAGCGGACACAAGCAGAGAGTCACTGAAATTTAAAGCAGGTCACTTGCAGTCGGAAAGAGGATGAATCTCAGATAAATCAGACTGATTGAGTGATTTCGCAGCAAGCGTACTTTGTCGGGTCTAGATATCGGATTTCATTTATTTATCGGAGAAATAAAAATGATGTCATTTTCTTCCATATCGGTCGATAATATATCTGTCCGATAAATATTGTGCATACCTACTTTAAACTCTTTTGAATGTTTAATTAGGCAAGGCCTAAAACACGTGCAAATGATAAGCTTTTGTGACGATGCGCAGCAGTGGCCCATCAACTGTCCTGAGCATCTTTTCAGGCTGGCCTCAGCCATTCGGTTGAGATTGCCGCCGCCCCCCCCAGCTGTGGGCCTCTATAATCGTCATCACCTTTCACCCCACTGACGGCCCTAATGATTGTCACAGTATTAGCTTTAGACTAGGAATCCATCCATATGGAGGATATCCAACATATTCAATATTTTGAGTTTTAAAACATTGTTTTCATTGTCACTCAGCAAGTGTATGATGCCTAGTGTCTTAAAATATGTTGAGATTTAAATGGTTTTCATGTAACTATAATAATTTTTTTATGAGATCAGTAACGGTAAAGGGACATTCACTATTTTTTTTATTGCCTTCAAACATTAGGCAGAATGTGGAGCATCAATTTAGAAAATTAATAAAAAATATGATTTTTTTTTTAAATCATCAATTAATCCAAATAAATAAATGACAGATATAGTGTATAACATATTGTTAATTGTACATTGCAAATTGTTAATTGGTAGTGTGTGTTTGTGTGTGTGCGTACTTTTTTTTTTTTAATGTATGACATGTAAGCATGTCAATAGTTAATTCATTAATCTTTCAGAAATAATCAATAAAATAACTTTAAAGAAAAAATCATACCCTCATCCCCAGAACCAAGAAGCCGATCTCCTCCATCAGCGGGTATTTCCTGATCTGCTGTTCCCGTTTCTCCTGTGAGGCGAAGGGGTCATAGCTCTTCTGGCCAATCTTCACATCCATGATGCATGGCTTCTGAAACCTGCGTGTCACGTCCTCCAGCTTGAGGTACAGGTCTGTGGAAGAGAGACTCGACTAAACATGCTGTACAGTATTACCACCTATCTCCTCATAGCTTCATGCATCCATCTGTGTACCTGTGGGAGCATCTTGTGAGGACCACGTGCCATAGTACTTGGGAAGGTGCGCTTGGAGGTCTATAAGACAGGGGTCGCAGTGGTCTTCAACATACACCTGACAAAAACAACAAGATCCCACTGTGAAATTTCTGAATTCAAATGGATTCATCAGTGTATATATCATTTACTACTGTAAATGTGCGGTCACTTTAGCAAAACTTGGCTACATTTCGCAGACAAGAAAAGTGTATTTTTAGTTTATCAGTGCATGAAGCACACCTCACACAGAAGTCATTTTCAAACCAAGCAGCTTTCTGTTGCTCAATGTGGTGAATTTGTGCGAACAACTTGAACATGAGCGAAATCTGCAAGGGGAACTTTTGTGCCCTCGTGTGAAACTCTCAATCTTCGATTCCTATAGCTTGTTAGCAATCACGTGATTCTGATGATGCGCAAAATTCAGGTGGAGGGCATCAGAATTGATGAGATGGAGGAAAGTCCTTACTTTACCGGTTTAGACACTATTACAAGAGAAAGGTATAAACAGAAAATCATAACATATGCTGGACGTGATCCTTAGAGCGATTTTTCAACTAAATTGAAATACTTGCCTGCCATCGAGGTGGTGGATATTGACAAAGAAACTAACCCTGATTGCAGAGTCAGACAAGCTATTTTGAAAGCGAATCCTGCATTTATATGAGGGACATGTGTCACTCTTGAAACTTTGCTGCATTCAGTAGCATGTACAGGGTATGTGGCCGTTGATCCTGTTAGCAGCATGTAAAAAAACTTTTAATCAAATTCTGAATTGATTATAGCTTAGAAAGCCAGCACATAACATTTCCATATAATCACTAAAAAGCAGTCACTCACTTCAATTTATCGCAGTCTCACAATGTTCCGATATAATCAATAAAGCTCTCTAAACTACAAATATAATTAAAATCCAAATTTTCCTGTGTTTTTTCAATTTATTGCATCCCCCCATGAACAAAAACAATTCACACACGATAAATGTACTCCTTGTGGTTTCTCGGTTTGACTGATTAAACATCTAAAACAGTGAAAAACATAGGCATTTTGAGTTTCTGCTAACGATTCCTATATAAACAAAAATCACTTCTTGCCCTCCAGCCACATTTCAAGCCACAACAATGACCTCGTGTGCAAACAACCTTTAACTGAGCCATGGTAAATGTGACCACACCTTAACTGTGCATTTATATAAAAACAAATACAAAATTAATAAATCACAATTTCTACCATGTACTGTATGTGCATGTTTTCAGCTTGGATGGTAACCATATATTACCCACATGTAAATAGTCAATATGACTCCCATTCCACTTTGTATTTTTTTTTTACTGTCTCAGAGGGGCAACAACTTTAATATTTTTAATACGCCATCAGCATTCAGAAAATATATAGTTATCTCATTTTAATGGAGAAAGTATTTGAATAGGCTACCTATTAAAAATATCCTCTGTATAAACATGAATAAGCAACTTTAAACTATATCTGGTTTCCTGCATTGTAATTTTCTCTGTATACTGTGGGAGAATTTTGTGTTGCCTAGACCTTCTTTGAGAAAATATGATTCCCAGTGCACACAAACTCAACTACTGAGTGTACTGTTGGTTAGTAC